>CM053027.1:140918461-141554727 GCA_028564925.1 Lithobates sylvaticus
GTCATAATACAAAATTAAACAACTGTTTTCTTTTCTCTATATTTTTTTCTTTCTTTCCTTAAATCATAAAACAAAATTAAGTATCTCTTTTAATTCTTTATATATTTTTTCCTTCGTTCTTCCCTTCTTTCTTACATTTGTGAAGTCATAAATAATACTAAAGTAAAAACTAAATAACTTTCTTTCTTTGTTTTTTTCTTTCTTTCTTTCTGACATTTGTGAAGTCATAATACTAAATACAAAAAAAAACAAAAACGATTTTCTTTATTATTTCTTTCTTTCTTTCTATATATACATATATATATATATATATATATATATATATAATATAAAAAAAAAAAAATATATATATATATATATATATATATATATATATATATAAAATAATAATTAAAAAAAAAATATATATATATAAAAAAATATATATACACCCTTTTTTTTTCTATTGAAATACAATTACATTTAATGAAATAGCTTTAAATCCTAATATGCTACCTCTGTTCTCCTATAACAGTTTGTATTATTGCTCTCCTAAATTATATGTAATATCAGTGTTGGAATTTGCCCAGCATTTCGGATGGGTTCCTATCCAAAAATAGCAGGAAATCTTCTGTTATTCCTGTTCCTATTTTAGATATATGTCAGGGCTGGTGATAGACACCTGAGAGTGAAGGCCCCGCTTGTGTCCCTGCACTGAAGCTGTGGAGTAAATGACAATGGTCAGGTGTCTGGGGAGCGGCAATACCAGGCTGCCCGGCACACTGCTGTGTAACTGATCCGCACACTGCTGACATGGGGGATATAAATACACAGAGCTTGGCCAGAGACATGACTACCATTCTGCACAGGGAAGAGTGTGGATAGAGGACAAAGCCACAGCACATGGGAGTAATAATTATTATTACATTAAATGATATATAATATGGGAGTTATTATTATTATGAATAATAATAATAATAATAATATCATCATCATCAGTGTAGTGGTCAGAAAATAGTCAATGCAATATGCAGAGTAATAAATTGGGGTCATCAAGCCATACTAGAAATGTTAGGTTTTCAGGCTGCTACTTGTAGTTCCTCTGCTAATACAGTTTTCCCTTAATACATCTTTTGTTTTAGTTTGTCTGAACCTAGAAAACCCATGGCACTGTGCCCCCCCCATTCCTCCCGGGTTATGTACCTGGTGAAGACATCTGGGTAGTGGGTCTTCTGGAAAGCCCTCTCCAGTTCTTCTAGCTGGTAGCTGGTGAAGGTGGTCCTATACCTCCTCTGTTTCCTCTTTAGCATGCCCTCCTCTGAGTCACTGCCAGCTGACAGGCACACACTGTCCTCACCATCTTTGCCATCTCCATCGGAAGTATGGAGCAGAAGTTCCTCTTTGGGAGACAGGTCTCCATCAGGACCACATCCCGGCTGCTGCTGCTGCTGCGGTTGCTGCTGTTGCTGGAACTGTGGGAGCTGCTCTTTCAGGAGTCCCCTGTTGGGATTGCTGGTGTTATTGTTATTATTATTATGCTGATTCTCTGCTTCATCCTCTAATTCATCGTCCTCATCATCGTCATCGTCCTCGTCGTCCTCATCCTCATCCCCTGGGTTCTGAGCCAGCGCCCCCAGCCTGTCCTGCAGAGAGGGACAGGGGGTGCTGGAAGAAGTCTGATGTTGCTGCTGGAGACCATCGGGATTTTGGTCGTCTCGCAGCAGGGGGGCGCTGTTCTCTCTGTAGGACTTACTGCGGCTGATGCTGACCTGGGGGGCCTGACTGATCTTCAGGCCGTGGTTGTCCCAGCTACTTTCCCCCAACAGAACAAGGCGATCCGATTTATCCGACCTGGCCACTGCAGACCTGGCATCGGGCAGCGACTGGAGGTGTAGCCGACCTGCTGCCCCCACTGGACCGTACAACCTTCTCAACTTGGGGGGGAGATGCAACTCAGACTCATAGGAAGAGTTGTTCTTGGGGGAACCTGAGTAGAGGGATGGAGATGACAAGAGAATTTAGAAAACTTCTATAGAAGGAAGGGGCAAATGACAATAATGCAATCAAAACACAACCTCAAATCTAAAGTACATAGTAAAAAAAATAATAATAACAAAATAAAAATAATAATGGTAATAATAATAATAATAATAAGTATATATATATATATATATATATATATATATATATATATATATATATATTTTTTTTTTTTGAGTGGCTAAAATAAATAAGGCTTTAAAATGATCAAGAACAATTCTTTGGCTTTCCAGGACCGGTTTTGGTGGCCTTTCTGCGCTGGATTGAAGAGTACAGTTAACAAACACGTTTTGAAATCATCGTGCTGGTAATTGGATGCCTCTGGAAACGCTCTAATTACTGTCAACAAGGAATTTCAGCACATGTACAAGGAGATTTCACCTCCAACCCACCATATGTTTATTAAAGCCACATCTGAAGGGATATTGTTTCCTGCACATGGACTCAGCGCTGAGCATGGAAGAGACTCCCGACTATCGGGCCCAGCAAGAAGAGATCTACACTGCGAGCTACTATGACAGGACAGACAGACAGGAACTGACAAGGGGGACAGGCAGACAGACAGGGACATACAGGTGGATTGCTCAAGGGAGCAATATAGAAATGTATATTTACAGGGGATGTCCAGTATTCAGTAATAGGGAGAATTAAAAAATATAGTTCTAAAACCTATAATAATAATAATATATATATATATATATATATATATATATATATATATATATATATATATATATATATATATATATATAATCACCATACCAATTATATATCATAACACCAATATATATCAACATTAAACCACACACATTTCATTGTGTTTATACTTATTTATATGCTGCACATCATCTATAATAAAATATAAATCTTTGTGACTTATCTATATCTGTCCATATACTAAATATCATTCATATATATTATCAAAATAAATATATGCAATTATTTTTGTGCTTATACTTATATAGCTCTAGCTATATACAGCACTATTATATAGGTTGCATATATATCTACATCTGTAATCTTTGTGATTATATTTATCTAGATGTATCTATATTCTACATATAATTGATAAACTTATATGTAATATACTTATATGTCATTATCTTTCAGTTTATATTTATCTAGCTCTAGCTATATTCTACATATAATTTATATATATATATATATATATATATACGTATATGTCATTATCTTTGTGTTTATATTTATCTAGCTATAGTCTACATAAAATGTATATACTTATATGTCATTATCTTTGTGTTTATAGTTATCTAGCTCTATCTATATTCTACATAATATATATATACTTATATGTAATATACTTATTTGTCATTATCTTTTAGATATATTTTTCTAGATCTATCTATATTCGACATATAATTGATATACTTAAATGTATTTGTCTTTGGGTTTATAATTATCTACATCTATCACACAATGTATTTGTATATATTACCTATACCTTTCTATTATAATTTGTATATAGCTATACATATATATGTATATAAATAATAGCATGGGCAGATGCATGATGTACAACAAAATAGAGCATAAACACAAGTACCTGTAATAATAATAAATATTTGAGTATATTATATATACATATAATCAAATATCTATCTATGTATATATGTACACAGGCATACCCCACTTTTAAGTACACAATGGGGATTATTTACTAAAGCTAAAAAGTGCAAATTCAGGCTCACTTCTGCATAGAAACCAATGAGCTTCCAGGTTTTGTTACTAAAGATTAATTGAACAAGCTGGGGGGTTAGAAGCTCATATGTTTCTATGCAGAAGTGAGCCTGATTTTGCACTTTCCAGCTTTAGTAAATGTGTATCTATCTATGTATTTATCTATGTGTATCTATCTATGTATATATGTATCTATCGATCTATGTATATATGTATCTATCTATTTATGTATATATTTATCTATCTATGTATATATGTATCTATCTATGTATATATGTATCTATCTATGTATATATATATCTATCATCTATGTATATATGTATCAGTCTATGTATATATGTATCTATCATCTATGTATCTATGTATATATGTATCTATCGCTCTATGTATATATGTATCTATCTATGTATATATGTATCTATCATCTATGTATATATGTATCAGTCTATGTATATATGCATCTATCATCTATGTATCTATGTATATATGTATCTATCGCTCTATGTATATATGTATCTATGTATATATGTATGTATGTATGTATTCTATCTATCAATTTATCTATCTTTCTATCTATATGTCTATATCTGACAGATGGACATGTACACAACACTGTTGGCGCTATATAAATCCTGTATAATAATAATTTAGAACAAAATAGAGCTGTAACATTAATAAAGAGGACAGTTTGAGTAATCTAGAGAAGGGTGCACTGAGTTTAGTATATAGATAGCGTGAAATCATTTCAGGAGTAATTCATGAAATGAAAAGCAGTGATTTGGGATGATGATTCGCTTGTAAAATCAAATGTCAGGAAATGTAATATTTGCCATTGATGAGCCTTCAGGCACTTGTCAGTAAAGTTTTCCTAGCCTTGGAAGGAGAAGAGCCATCAGCACTGAGTAGTGCAGTGAGGAGGAGGCCTGCGATCAGTGGTCCTGGGGGGGTCCCTTACCTTCTAAAGTTTTGTCCTGGTCGGTCCTGCTGGTCAGAGGGGGCAAGCTGTGGGCGCTGAGCAGTCTCATTTTGCAGGGGCTCCTCCTGCCCAGAATACTGTCTATGCAGTAAGATGAGAGCAGAGTTGGGGATTTACTTTTGCATTCCGGCCTTTCAGTTGTCTCCTCCTGATACTGGCTGCTCATGGTGGGTGTTGTGGCTGCTGCCTCTTCTCTGTGCTTTGCTGGAAGGACTTGTCAGTGGCAGAGGTCTGTCTGTTGCTGCTGCTTCTGCTGCTGTGTGTCTGTGATAGAGTGTGAGCCTATAGGGCTGGCAGGATCCCACACCATCAGTCCCTTGTCTCCCCTCTCCCTGATCAGGGCACCAGTAAGTAGTGGAGTGAAGTGCTCAGCTCAGCTCCTGAGCCCCTCTCCTCCACGTGTTACAAGGAGCTATTGGATTGGCTCCCTTAAACCCTGCTACTCTTCATGCACAGATTAGCCAATGGCTGGCAGCAAAGCATGGACTGGAGCCCCCTTCATTATCATGGATTCATCAGCAAAATGGGATTATGCCTTCCTATTCCATATTCAATTCATTCACCCAAAAGGTCAGCGCAGTGAGATGGGATTTGGAGGTACAACTAGTCCCCAGACATAAATCTTATTTTGATGGTGTATAGGAGAGGTTGATCTATTTACAATTGCACACAATAATGTTTGTCATATCTGTGCAATTCCTACAAAACAAGCCTCTGCTCCACCAAACCCAAATAATATACATAAGAGAAAACGCACAAGCCAACACATCGGCGATCAAAGATAATAATGAATGAATCAAACAGCTAAATAAAAATACTTTTGTGTGGATTATTATCTGAAAGCCTATTTTAGAAAAAAAAAAAGGAAAAATATATATTACTATGAAAAATAAATAGAATACTATGCACAATCCTTATGGAAAACAATAAAATATTAGAAAATGGATTTTTGCAAAAATTCAAAAATAAAAATAAAAATTAACCCCCCCAAATATGATGTTAATAAAGTTGATTCCCTTTCTTTTATTTAATGAAGCTCCCAAATGTGAACCTGTTGATTAGAATGGTTACAAAAAAAAAAAAAAAAGATGGTGATAAGAATATGCGATGTACTATTAAATATAATCAAATGGGGTGCACAGTGGCACCCTACAATGCAAATCAACGTACAACAGGGGTTGTTTTCTGAATTTTTATTTTATTAATAAATATAACGGGTGGACTGGAATTTTTTTTATTATCAGTAAAAAAATTTATAAAAAAAGAACAATATGAACCCGACTCATTTGTGAACTGAGTTATCCCATTGCTTTATCAGACAAGTGGCATGGTATCGGGGCACGGCGTTGATTCCTGGGCGCCATGGCGCCATCATCTAATCAGTATTGATTTGATATGACATAATTGGCGTTGGATCCAGCTTTAGCAGTGATCCAGGGCAGGTTTAATGTATCATCAGCCCTACTCTCCATCCTCCCCCCTCTCTCTCTCCACTTCAACCTATCTAATAAAAAAAGAGGATTTTACAAAGGCATACTTGAATCTCTTACAGTGAGTATTTAAAAATCCAAGGATTCATAATTGGGACTTCTTAGGACTGTAATCCACATCTGGATCGGCCTTTTACTGCTAATGTGTGACAGACAGCCTCCCAGGGTTCGCCCGAACTTAGGAAAGTGCTGTGTGTTGGTGTCACTGACACCAGCCGCTGTGGTCCTCGGGGACTTTCACCTGCCCAGTGGGGATTTCACAGGATCGGCACTTCCTCGTCTGACATCAACACAGCATCGAAAAGAGCATCAAGTCCCTGTCCTTGGCAGCACAGATGCCGCAATGTGAACTACAAATAGTCCTTGTAATGTAAATGGACGTGACATTGTCCATACAGACAATGAGATGTAATCAGAATTCTAAATAATGTCATAGAAAGGTGTACATTACATCATAAATATGGTATAGGAAATGTAAAATAACAAATGTTCTACAATATTAGTCTACACATAAGTGTTCAACATCAGCACCACTTTTATGTCTGACACTGTAGCACCGGTGTAACACGAACTATATATATATATATATATATATATATATATATATATATATATATATATATATATATATATATATATATATAGTTCGTGTTACACCGGTGCTACAGTGTCAGACATAAAAGTGGTGCTGATGTTGAACACTTATGTGTAGACTAATATTGTAGAACATTTGTTATTTTACATTTCCTATACCATATTTATGATATATATATATATATATATATATATATATATATATATATATATATATATATAAACGCTATATATATATATATGTGTATATGGTGTTATAAAGTCTATATGATTACGTGGTGCTAAACGCTCTATAAAATATCCTATATGAAACATGATGTCACAAAATCTGTATATGATAACATGATGCCATCAACTATATAATATGTGTATATGATAATATGACGCATAATATGACGCAATGAGGTCTATGATATATGTACCTGATACTGGGTAATCATTTAAGGTACATTTGATAGTCTGTGATACTAAAAGGTTTATGATATGTGTATGTAATAATGGGTGATGAAATAAGATCATTATTATATATGTGTGACGCTATAAGGTCTGTCTGTAGAGGATGAGGCAGGAAAAAAAAACCCTTCTGGTTTGCGTTTCTGATTGGAGCTTTCTGGCATAAAAAAACGCTAAACTCTCCTAAACTTGCCTACAGTGTACAAAAAACGCTCTACATGAGCGCTTTTTTTGTCCAGCAAAGGGACTGGAGTTTTTCTGTAACCCTTTGTCCATGGAGCTAATGCCATAACGTTAATGCATGCATATGGAAGGGGGTGATGCAAGCATATCTATATGTATATATGATAGTGGGTTGCTATTAGTAGGTCTTTAATATGTATCTATGGTAATTTGGTGATGCTACAAGGGCTATTATATATTTATGTGATACTGGGTAATGCTATAAAGCTATATGTATATGATAGTGTGTGATGTTATCAGGTCTATAATATATGTACATTATATTAGATGATGCTATAAGGTATATATATATATATATATATATATATATATATATATATATATATATATATATATAAAATATAAATTACAATGTGTGATGCTTTAAGATCTATATTATATACATAATAAAGCATGTGATGCTACAAGGTCTATAATATATGAATATTAAAGCGCGTGATGCTATAAGGTCTATAATATGTATATAATAAAGTATGAGATGCTATAAGGTCTATAATGTGTGTATAATGAATTTGTGACGCTATAAGGTCTATACTATGTATATAATAAAGTATGCGATGCTATAAGGTCTATCATATGTATATAATAAAGTATGAGATGCTATAAGGTCTATAATATGTGTATAATGAAGTTTGTGATGCTATAAGGTCTATACTATGTATATAATAAAGTATGTGATGCTATAAAGTCTATAATATGTATATAATAAAGTATGTGATGCTATAAGGTCTATATAATAGTGTGTGATGCTATGAGGTCTATAATATATTTTTTATAATAAAGTGTGTAGTCTTATAAGATCTATTATATATGTAAAGTTCGTGATGTTATGTATAATAAAGTGTGCGGTGCTATAATGCCTATATTATATGTATAATACATTGGGTGATGTTATAAGGTCTATAGTATATGTATAATGAAATGTATGGTGCTATAAGGTCTATATTGTGTGTATATGATTGTGTGTGATGCTATAAAGTCTATAATGTATGTAGATGACACTATAAGGTCATCCATACAGTGCCATCCCTGTACATGCTCGCTGTGTGCCCAGGATGGGGTGTCTCTGGTGTATACATGATTGTGTATATTAGAAGACAAGTGTTAATATTGATGTCAGTGCGCCTGTTGGCTCGCTCTATCCCCAGTGTCTGCGCCTTTTAGCAGCTAATAGAAAGACCTTTCTTTGTTTTGTCTGCCCGCTTCTCTCGCCTCTTTTTTTGTAATAATCTCTGAGATGTGTCTATCACTAGTGAGAATGTAATTTTACAGGAAAGTCTATTTAACCCTGGGAGAAAGCCTTGACCCCATTCTTAGCCTACAGCTATCAGTCCCCAAATGATCATTGTCACAATCCATTCCCCCAAACTTCAACACTCTACAATTTATTCTTCCTCTATTTATCCCAGTTCAGTTATCGCCTTCCCTGAGAGGCATAACAATAACTCTGCGATGGGAGAGCAACCTGCCCTCCTCTGCCATGGTCCTTCCACCCACACCAGCCGATGTGTCATCGTCCGACCACTAATATCTACTCATGTGTGCCAATATCCTGTCTGCATCTCAAGTCATGGCCTGCGATATCATTGACATTACACCCACTCATTTACAATGATATATTTATCATTTATTATTATATTGCAATATTTACAGGGGGCCATAACATGTGTGCCTGCAACTATCTATCTATCTATCTATCTATCTATCTATCTATCTATCTATCTATCTATCTATCTATCTCTATCACCCTGTATACAAACACACACATTTAATATTTCTATTCATCTCGCTGTCAGTTTATCTATCATTATATCTATATATGCATCTATCTGTCTGCCCATCCTTCATCCATCTTTTTATCTATCTATCATTCTATCTATCCATCTTTTTATCATATATCTATATTTCTATCTATAATATATATATATATTTGTCCATCCTTCCATCCATCTTTTTATCATCTATCTATATTTCTGTATCTATCTGTCTATCTGAATATATATAGAGATTGTGAATCACACCACCTATAATTAACCTTTTGAAATATCTATCTATCTATCTATCTATCTATCTATCTATCTATCTATCTATCTATCTATCTATCTATCTATCTATCTATCTATCTATTCTTCCAGCCATCTTTTTATTACACATCTATTTTTCTATCTATAATATATTTGTCCATTCTTCCATCCATCTTTTTATCATCTTTCTATATTTGTGTCTATATCCATCTATCTATATCTATCTTTCCATTCAACATTTTATCATCTATCTATACTTCTGTCAATATCTATCTATCTATCTATCTATCTATCTATCTATCTATCTATCTATCTATCTATATATCTATCACTCTGTGTACAAACATACACACTTATTATTTCTATTCATCTCGCTTTCAGTTTATCTATCATTATATCAAAATATGCATCTATCTGTCTGCCCATCCTCCATCCATCTTTGTATCTATCTATCTATCTATCTATCTATCTATCTATCTATCTATCTATCTATCTATCTATCTATCTATCGATCTATCTAGTTTATCTGTCATTATATCTATATATGCATCTATCTGTCTGCCCATCATCCATCCTTGTTATCTATCTATCTATCTATCTATCTATCTATCTATCTATCTATCTATCTATCTATCTATCTATCTATCTATCTATCACTCTGTGTACAAACACACACACATTTAATATTTCTATTCATCTCGCTGTCTATCATTATACCTATATATGCATCTATCTGTCTGCCCATCCTTCATCCATATTTTTTATCTATCTATCTATCTATTTATCTATCTATCTATCTATCCAACCTTTTATCACATATCTATTTTTCTATCTATAATATATATATCTATTTGTCCATCCTTCTATCCATCTTTGTATGATCTATCTATACTTCTATTGTATCTATCTATCTATCTATCTATCTATCTATCTATCTATTCTTCCAGACATCTTTTTTATTACATATCTATTTTTCTATCTACAATATATTTGTCCATCCTTCCATCCATCGTTTTATCATCTATCTATACCTCTGTTTATATCTATCTATCTATCTATTATCTATCTATCTATCTATCTATCTATCTAACTATCCAGCTATCTTTCCACCAGTCTTTTTATCACATATCTATCTATCTATCTATCTATCTATCTATCTATCTATCTATCTATCTATCTATCTATCTATCTATCTATCTATCTATCTATCTATCCTGTTTATGGATTGATCTATGTATAAACACAAATAAAAATGTACAGGTATATTATTCGAACAGACGCCTCTATATCATGAGTGTAATGTAAATACATCAAACTATTCTTCTAAAAAGTCTTCTTTGTCAATAAATCTGATCACATATATATGGACTGATGACATCGGTGACGGTTAGATGAGATTCCATTGGCTGGCCCAGCAATATAAAGCAGTATGATAGGTACATGAAGATTTCCCAGCACAGTTTGTAAAATACAATATGAGTCCGTTCTACTGTATTCCATTTGGTGCTTTTAATCTAAAAACTGTGCTGGTAAAGCTTCTTTTACTATGAGACTCTTTTAGGCCATCTAACTGTGAATTTATATTTGTGTATACCCCCCCTTCTTACTTTTTTTTTTTTTTTTTTCTCACATTAATCTTTTATTTATTTAAAGGGAAGCAAGGATCCTTGCGTCCCTATTTCTTTTTATTTTGTTCTTTGTATTTATGACTACCTTTATTAATTGTGTAGCATTGAGGCGACGTGCCGCTACCAGCACAGTACTTTTGTTGGCAGGGGTTCATTGATGCTTCCCCAATAATTGCCCATTTGGGAATGAATGTCCGAGATGTGTTGTGTCCTTAAATAATAATTACCTTAAATAATATCAAATATTCTCCTAAAAGAAAAAAAAAAAAAAAAAAAAAATAAAAAAAAAATAAAACAAAAAAAGAGGGAGACAGAAGGGAGAAATGCGAAGAAAGGGGTTTTATTTCGCTGCCATCTCCATAATTAAGATCATCTTCCCCTGAAACATGTACTTAAACAATAGAATGTGCGTGTTGTAGTGAAGGCCCATTGTACTGCGCCACCCCACACACGGCGCCACCCCATACAATGGCCCTGATTACGCTCACAGTGTCATAATGCTGCCGAGTTATTCCCTCTCCTCGCCTTATTTATTTATTTTTAACTAACTTTCCATTCATTTGTGGTCTCCCGGCAAACCTGCTAATTTAGCAGTGGAGCGCGTTATTTCGGTGTTAGGAAAGAGAGAAAGACGAAGAGAAAACAACAATAGTACAATGATCCAAATGATACAGTAGAATTATAGCAATTATACGTAGACTTGGAGAAGAAAACCTTGCTGAGATCAGCCAAACAAACTGATGCCTTGTAAGGATAACAAGCCGGAGGATTGACAGGCAATGCTGAGAAAGCAGGAGGGCACAACAAGCAATATTCGCCTCTTTTTTTCTTTTTTTTTTTAACTCCAGCCAGACAAAATTAACCTCTTCAAATGTTACTTTTATCATAATATTAACACCAGCCCCAGGCTGTGGGGGGGAAGGGGGGGCCCAAGGTGTATTATTTGCCACCTGTCAAACCGGTGCTTAATAAATCGTGAGCATTGTTATAGGCTGTTGTCACTCATATTTGGACAAATAAACATTCGAGATTTCCTACAAAGCCTTGCCAATAATAACAGTAATGTGTTATTTGTGATCAGTCCTTTCAAGCAGTATGAAAACATATGTAAATGTGTGTGATTGTCAAAGGGAACTGCCAGGCAGACGTATAGGGAATGGGACTACCTAATGTCTGGAGGTAGGTAGGTAGACAGGGGAGTCTAGACTTTACTACTTACTTATTACACGAGCCTACAGGTCACAGCACAGCCTCCATGGGGGGCTTACAATGGGCTCATGTGTTCATCAGGGATTATATATATATATATGTAGCAGTACACTGTATAGCAGATATATCTAAACACTACAAATGTCAGCACAACATACAAGACATTACACCCATAATCCATACTCTACAGCCTGTGTCTGTCTACAGGGTTACTGATGGATATATACATTCACAGATAGAAAAGATAATTATCATTAACAGATAGAGAGGATGAATCATACCATCTACAATTAACCATTTATAAAATAAATCTATCTATCTGTCAGAATTAATATTGTTATGAATATATATATAGAGATGGTGAATCACACCACCTATAATTAACCATCTAAAATATCTATCTATCTATCTATCTATCTATCTATCTATCTATCTATCTATCTATCCCTGTTTCAGTCTATCTATCTATCTATCTATATCTATCTATCTATCTATCTATCTATCTATCTATGTTTCTATCTATCTATCTATCTATCTATCTATCTATCTATCTATCTATCTATCTATCTATGTTTCTATCTATCTCTATCTATCTATCTATCTATCTATATCTATCTATCTATCTATCTATCTATCTATCTATCTTTTTTTATCTATCTATCTATCTATCTATCTATCACTGTTTCTATCTATCACTGTTTCTATCTATCTATCTATCTATCTATCTATCTATCTATCTATCTATCTATCTATCTATCTATCTATCTCTACCCCTTTATCAATCAAAGTTAATATTATTATGAATATATACATTAAAAGATAAAGAAGATGAATGACACCATCTACAATTAATCGGTAAATATAATATATAGTATCTATCTATCTATCTATCTATCTATCTATCTATCTATCTATCTATCTATCTATGTTTTACAGATGGTTAATTGAAGATGGTTGGTTTTGCCTCCCATCTTGGTTTTATATATCTGTTAAGTCAGATCTATCTTGTTCAATATTTTTATTGAAAATTTTTTCAGCAATATAACAGAATATTGAAATAATAAATCTCCCCAACCGGGAGCCAACATGGCCCTTCGGTAGGGTTTATCAAAAACAAAATTGAAGAATATAACAAAATATTAATACAACCACAAATATATAAGACATATCGATGAAATAGAAAAGAAGAAAGAAGAGAAAGAGAAAGTGCATCTGTGATATGGTTATCAGAAAGGAGCTAAGTCAGATCTATCTATCTGCCAGAATTAATATTGTTATGGATATATATATAGAGATGCTGACTCACACCACCTACAATTAACCATCTGAAATATCTATCTATCTACCTATCTATCTATCCCTGTTTGTCTCTCTCTATCTACTATCTATCTATCTATCTATCTATCTATCTATCTATCTATCTATCTATCTATCTATCTATCTATCTATCTATATCTATCTATCTCTAACACTTTATCAATCAGAGTTAATATTATTATGAATATATACATTAAAAGATAAAGAAGATGAATTACACCATCTACAATTAATCATTGTTAAAAAAATCTATCTATCTATCTATCTATCTATCTATCTATCTATCTATCTATCTATCTATCTATCTATCTATCTATGTTTTACAGATGGTTAATTTAAGATGGTTGGTTTTGCCTTCCATCTTGGTTTTATCTATCTGTTAAAGTGGTTGTAAACCCTTACAGACCACTTTGACCTACAGGTAAGCCTAGATTAAGGCTTACTTGTAGGTCCAAGAAATATCTCCTAAACCGTGTATATTTGCAAAAAGACAGGCACCGCAGACATCGGTGCGCAGGCGCACTGAGCAGGCCGCTGCTAATGGCGATATTCCGCTAGTGGCGGCTCCTGTGCGCATGCGCAGGAGTGACATCATCGCGGCTCTGGCAAATCACAGCGCCGGTGCTGCGAGACCCGGAAGTCACTCCGGGATACATGGCAGCCGTGGAGAGGAAGAAGGAGGACAGCTCCGGGGGCTTCGTTGTCAGGTAAGTTATTCATAATGAGCTAGTATGCTATGCATACTAGCTCATTATGCCTTTGCCTTGCAGGTTGCATTTAAAAAAAATAATTAATTGCCTTTACTTCCTCTTCAAGTCAGATCTATCTATCTGTCAAAATTAATATTGTTATGGATTTATATATAGAGATGCTGAATCACACCACCTACAATTAACCTCCGATCTAACAACCAAAACCTCCTCCTCGTCCCCAAGTCCCGGTACAAATCAAGGGGAGAACGAAGATTTGCAGTCCAAGGACCACGGCTGTGGAACGCTCTACCTACGAACATCAGCTTAGAAAAAGACCATCGGGCCTTCAGGAAAAAACTCAAGACCCACCTCTTCTAAGAAGGAATCAACGCAGGTCGGATCAAGCGCCTCGAGGCGATTCAGTTCGCAGTTGCAGCGCTATACAAATCATTCATTCATTCATTCAACCATCTGAAATATCTATCTATCTATCTATCTATCTATCTATCTATCTATCTATCTATCTATCTATCTATCTATCTATCTATCTATCTATCTATCTATCTATCTATCTATCTATCCCTGTTTGTCTCTATCTATCTATCTAACTATCTATCTATCTATCTATCTATCTATCTATCTATCTATCTATCTATCTATCCCTGTTTGTCTCTATCTATCTATCTATCTATCTATCTATCTATCTATCTATCTATCTATCTATCTATCTATCTAAATATCTATCTATCTATCTATCTATCTCTAACGCTTTATCAATCAGAGTTAATAATATTATGAATATATACATTAAAAGATAAAGAAGATGAATTACACCATCTACAATTAATCATCGGTAAAAAAATCTATCTACCTATCTATCTATCTATCTATCTATCTATCTATCTATCTACGTTTTACAGATGGTTAATTGAAGATGGTTGGTTTTACCTTCCATCTTGGTTTTATCTATCTGTTAAGAAGATAAAAACAACCATCTTCAATTAACATCTGTGAAATATCTATCTATCTATCTATCTATCTATCTATCTATCTATCTATCTATCTATCTATCTATCTATCTATCTCTATCACTCTGTATACAAACACACACATTTAATGTTTCTATTATCTCGCTGTCAGTTTATCTATCATTATATCTATATATGCATCTATCTGTCTATTCTATCTATTTATCATATTCTGTGATTCTGTAGAGTAGACCTGATCCATTACTACTAATATGTTTTATTTAGAATAATAACCCCCACATATCCTCCAATAGAGTTTTATGTGTTTGCAATCTGCCAGTAATTAACACTTGTCTTCCCATTAGGTGTTAGATTTCCAATGAGTATTCTTCATATTAAACAATAACATAAAATATATATTTTTTTCCCCCGCATTCTTCTGATACATTTTCTTACTTTCTGTCTTTTTGTATTTTGCAAAGTTGTCATAGTGTTCCTATTCAGGGATCTACAAAAGCTCAGAAAAAGTCTCCCCATGAAAGCCTTTGCTTGTCGAGACTAAACACTGCTTTTTCTATATGTTGATTTGTGTGCTTTGGACTGATAAAGACATCTTTTCACCTCATATTCACTGCTAAGCAGTCTCTCCTGGCATTGCCGTCAGTCTGTCACTCCTAAGGTAGCAGGTCATTCTCACCTGTGGGGAAATGATGTATGCTGAGGAAGGTCATGCAATCTCTTCTATTTACTCAGTGGTAGCAGATAAATCCCAAAATAAGCCTATGATTTCCACAAGCTAGGAGTTCTATAGAAACAGTAAAACTACTTGCTCATTTTAGGTGGACTAATACAAATCCACATATGCCATAAGCAATCTGGATTTAGGAATACTTTATAAATGTAAATCATTTTCAGCTTAAAAAGTTATTTTAAATTGCAGTTTTAAAAATATTATATTTTGTTCAACTAATTTGTAAGGCAAACATTTTGCTGTAGGTATAGCTAAAGCAAGTGATGCATAAGTGTAATTTTTTATTACACATTACCTAAACTTAAACCGCTTCAGCCCCGAAAGATTTTACCCCCTTCCTGACCAGAGCACTTTTTGTGATTCGGCGCTGCGCCGCTTTAACCTCCCTGGTGGTATGATTATTTCAGATTTTTGGTGCTGAAAGCGGTACAATTATTTTGCATGGAAATTTGGCGTTTTATATTGTAGGCCTGTAATTCTTACGAATAACTCACTTAAATCTGTCCAAATAAGAGTCTAGTAGACATCCCGGGTATGATAAAGTTTGAAAAACAAAATCATAAATTATAATATAATAAATAACTATAACAAATAATAATATAATAATAATAAAAATTATTCAATAATGTAATCAAATCAAAAACACTGAAATTTGCTCAGTTGCAGAATTGTCGCTGTCATTACTTTCAGTGTTTGATGACGAATTTCCCCACAAATCACTATCACTCAATTCAGCGAGTGATTCTAATTTATTATCGCTGTTTTCTAGCTGGTCTAAAACCACTTTTGATGTAAAGGGATGGTTTTGGTTGCCATGGACAATCTCCAGTTTCCAGGCATAAAGAACAGTATATATCATATAAAACTGCATGCAGGGCACTGGACAAACCACTAGGTACAAAAGGGATGTGAAATAAATTGATACAGTAATGTAATCTGTAAGATTACAGTGTAGTGTATGTATTGTGTGTTTTAATTTTTGAATTTGGCGCTGTGCTCCGTCCCTGTGCGTCGCAAAGCTCGCAGGGAACGGAGCTCGGCTCCGTGATAGATCGAGCGGAGGACACGGCTCGCACACAGAGCAGGGAGGACATTGCATTACATTGCATCCTGCGATGCGATCCCGAGTGTGGTTTGGGGTTACCGCTTTTGGTGCTGAAACTCCCCCCCGAGCCAGACTCAGGAATACCGCCAGGGAGGTTAACTGACGTTGCACCCAAACAAAATTTACATCCTTTTCTTCCCACAAATAGAGCTTTCTTTTGGTGGTATTTGATCACCTCTGCAGTTTTTTATTTTTTGCACTATAAACAAAAAAAGAGTGAGATTTTTTACATTTTGCTATAATAAATATCCCCCAAAAATATATATAAAAAATGTTTTTCCTCAGTTTAGGCAGATATGTATTCTTCTACATATTTTTGGTAAAAAAATCACAATTAGCGTATATTGATTGGTTTGCGCAAAGGTTATAGCGTCTACAAAATAGGAGATAGTTTTATGGCATGTTTATTATAAAATTTTTTTTTTTTTACTAGTAATGGCGGCTATCTGAATTTTTTTATCAGGACTGCGACATTATGATGGACATGTCAGACAATTTTGACACATTTTTGAGACCATTGGCACGTATACAGCAATCAGAGGGTGGTAATAAATAGGGAATACTCGGAGTGGTCAGGGGTGGGAAGTGGGATCCCCCAGGGTTCTGTGCTGGGACCAATCCTGTTTAATTTGTTCATAAACGACCTGGAGGATGGGTTAAACAGCTCAATCTCTGTATTTGGGGACAACACTAAGCTAAGCAGGGCAATAACTTCTCTGCAGGATGTGAAAACCTTGTAAGAAGATCTGAGCAAATTAATGGGGTGGGCAACTACATGACAAATGAGGTTTAATGTATAAAAATCTAAAATTATGCATTTGGGTGGCAAAAATATGAATGCAATCTACTCACTAGGGGGTGAACCACTGGGGGAATCTAGGATGAAAAAGGACCGGGGTTCCCAGTAGAAGATGGGCTCAGCTATAGCATGCAATGCCAAGCTGCTGCTAACAAAACAAACAGAATATTGGCATGCATTAAAAAGGGATTAACTCCAGATATAATGTGATAATTCTCCCACTCTACAAGACTCTGGTCCGGCCTCACCTGGAGTATGCTGTCCAGTTCTGGGCACCAGTCCTCAGGAAGGATGTACTGGAAATGGAGCGAGTACAAAGAAGGGCAACAAAGCTAATAAGTGGACTGGAGGATATTATTTATGAAGAAAGATTGCAAGCACTGAACTTATTAAGAGGCGCTTGAGAGGGAATATGATTTCAATTTACAAATACCATACTGTTGACCCCACAATAGGGATATAACTTTTTCCCGGAAGGGAGTTTAATAAGACACGTGACCACTCACTAAAATTAGAAGAAAAGAGGTTTAACCTTAAACTGAGTAGAGGGTTCTTTACTGTAATGTCGTGTACAGACGATCGGACATTCTAACAACAAAATCCTGGATTTATTTCTGACGGATGTTGGGTCAAACTTGTCTTGCATACATATGGCTGCACAAATGTTCTCAGAAATGCAGAACATCAAGTACGCGTGATGTACAACACATATGACGAGCCGAGGAAAAATGAAGTTCTTGTGTGCTGTGTGAAGAGGGGTGTGTCAATTCCCTCCAATCACCTCTCAGAACTCTCCTCACTGATGTAACTTCAGCTTTGCGCCTCCTGCTTTTCAGAGTTGAGAGGTCTTGTGTAAATTCTGCACTTTGAATGAATTTAGGGATAAATGCTCATATACTCTATAAGAAAATTGGGCGAACATTTTTGTCCAAAGAATTTTCGTATGATTTTTGTACAGTGTGTACACAACTTTCGACAGCCAATTTCGTCCAAAAATTCCCAAAGGGACAAACTCCAAAATTTTTCTCGTATGGGAACAGAATGGATGATTTTCGTTTAGCTTTTTCAGATCCGCGCTAAATCCGAATGGCGGCTATAACGCAGACTTACTTTGCCCGGAGTGCGTCAATAGACATCCTCCCTTGCCCGAGGAGGCTGCGCACCCCCTGCAAGGCGCATGCAGCGCCCTCTGTGATAAGCGAGTCTATGCGGCTGATCACAGATCGGAGTAAGGGTTTGATCCTGACCCCTTACCACGTGATCAGCTTTCAGCCAATGACAGCTGATCATGTAAACAGAGCCGGATAGTGTGAGGAGAAAAAAAAAAAAGCTGATCACTGGCGGCTCTCAGAGGGACATCGGTCCTTGTCAAGGAGAGCTCCTGCCAGCTCATCTGTGCCTACCTGTGCCACCTGCCAGTGCCACCTACCAGTGAACAACAGTGCTGCCTACCAGTGCCCACCAGCGCCACCTACCAGTGCCCACAGTACCACCCATCAGTTCCCACAGTGCCACCTATCAGTGCCCACAGTGCCACCCATCAGTGCTACCCATCAGGGCCCATCAGTGCCATCTTATCAGTGTCTATCAGTGCCGCCTTATCTGTGCCTATCAGTGCCGCCTTATCTGTGCCTATCAGTGCCCATCAGTGCAGCCTATCAGTGCCCACCAGTGCAGCCTATCAGTGCCCACCAGCACTGCCCATCGGCGCATATTAATGAAGGAGAAAAAATTACCTGTTTGCAAAATTGTATAACAAACTATGAAACATGATTTAAAAAAAAAAAAAAAAAAAAAAAATTTCCATCTTTTTTTGTTTGTTTAGCAAAAAATAAAACCCCCAGCTGTGATTAAATACAACCAAAAGAAAGCTCTATTTGTGGAAAAAAAATATTTAAAAAAATAGACTTGGGTACATTGTTGTACCACCGTGCAATTGTCATTCAAAGTGCGCCAGCGCTGAAAGCTGAAAATTGGTCTGGGCAGGAGTTGGGTTTAAGTACCCAGTAAGCAAGTGGTTAATGTGTACCGTTTTCGTACGCTTTTTGTACAAGAAAAATCAGAAAAGAAAGACTCTGCATGATCATAAATAATAAACAACAAGAAAAAAGTCTTTGTTGTACGAGAATATTCGTAAAAAATGTCTTTCATCGGTTCCGATTTGCTGTGAAACATTGAGAAAAATCTGACGAATGTTCGCCCCAATTTTCTTATAGTGTATACCCCATTTTAGATGGCTGTGGATAAACAGTTACAATTGATGTAGGAGGATTTGTTTCATTTATGTGTGTCATCTGAGGTCAGTCACTTCACAGGGTATATGTGAGGGTTTACAACCACTTTAAGTTTTCCTGAAAACAATTATTTCAATATAATAATGCTAGACAATATTGAAGCGATTTTCATATTGTTACTTGCTGTGCTACATTTTTAATACAAAACAATTGAAGGTTCTCCCTCTAGTGGCTATCTGTATTTAACAGTGTAATCAGCATACTTGCTGAACTGTACATCTGCCTGACATGAAAAAATGAAGTACACAAAAAGCTGCATTAGCAGTGCATTTCCTTTTTTTAGGAGTCCCTTGTCAAAGCACTAAGTGATGGACTGACATAAAAAATGCAGTAAGTCACAATCACTGTGCTACACTACTAATCAGGGAACTTTTGAACGCACATCTAAAACGTAGATTTAAAAAAAAAAAAACACTTTTCTGCATTGTTCTCCTTTTTAGGAGCTATAAAAATAATCCATATTTTGCTTTTATATTTATATATTGAACTCCTGGCTGTGAAGCATTCATTTCTCTGTTTAATCTGAATGTGTTTGTCCGGAGGAGGAACAGGAAGGGGGGTATGAGTGGAGTTACTAACCCATTCAGAACTCAGTCAGAGCGAGATCCATAGTCATTGGCACATGCTTGGCTTTATATAGCTACCTACGTCAGGGCTACAGTCACACCAACCATGTCCTTTAAGAATATTCACTTTTAACCTTGACTTCAGTATAAATCACACATATAGGAAACATAAAGGGAATACAAAGACACTGAATTTCAAAAGAGCCAATTTCCCTAAACTACAAACCTTGCTAGAAGATATAAATCGGGATAAAATCTTAGAAACAAGGAACATGGAGGAGAGATGGGTTTGCTTTAAGAGCATATTAAATAAGGGCATTAGCCACTATATCCCATTGGGAAATAAAATTAAAAGAGCGAACAAAAGTCCTGGATGGCTTATCTTGAATGTAAAAATGCATATAAAAGCAAAGGAGAAGGCCTTCAAAAAAGACAAGGCTGAGGGATCATCATCAGCATTCAGACTTTACAAAGAATGCAACAAGACATGTAAAAGTGCAATTAGGGCGGCTAAGATAGAACACAAAAGACACATAGCGGAGGGGAGCAAAAAAATCCCCAAAAATTCTTTAAGTATATAAACAGTAAAAAAGGGAGGACAGACCATATTGGCCCCATAAAGAATGGGGAAGGACATCTGGTTACGAAGGATGGGGAGATGGCGAAGGTATTGAATTTATTCTTCTCCTCAGTCTTCATGAGGGAATCGGAGTGCTTCAGTAACCAAAACTTCAGTGTTTTTCCTCATGACACATCACAGGAAGCACCCTCATGGATAACAGAGCACAGAATTAGAAATAGACTTGGGAAACTTAACATTAATAAATCACCAGGACCAGATGGCTTGCACCTGAGGGTACTTAGGGAACTCAGTCAAGCCAGACCATTGTTCTTAATTTTTACTGATAGTCTACTGACTGGAATGGTACCAGCTGATTGGAGAAAAGCCAATGTCGCACCAATATTTAAAAAAGGGCCAAAATACGTCCCTGGGAATTACAGACCAGTTAGCCTAACATCAATAGTATGCAAGCTCTTGAAGGGGATGATAAGGGACTATATACAAGATTTTAGTAATGAAAACTGTATCATTAGCAGCATGGATTCATGAAGAATCGTTCCTGCCAAACCAATTTATTAGCCTTCTATGAGGAGGTGAGCTGCCATCTAGATAAAGAAAGGCCATCTGGATTTTGCAAAAGCATTTGACACAGTTCCCCATAAATGTTTACTGTACAAAGTAAGGTCCGTTGGCATGGACCATAGGGTGAGTACATAGATTGAAAACTGGCTACAAGGGAGAGTTCAGAGGGTGGTAATAAATAGGGAATACTCAGAGTGGTCAGGGGTGGGAAGTGGGATCCCCCAGGGTTCTGTGCTGGGACCAATCCTGTTTAATTTGTTCATAAACGACCTGGAGGATGGGTTAAACAGCTCAATCTCTGTATTTGGGGACAACACTAAGCTAAGCAGGGCAATAACTTCTCTGCAGGATGTGAAAACCTTGTAAGAAGATCTGAGCAAATTAATGGGGTGGGCAACTACATGACAAATGAGGTTTAATGTATAAAAATCTAAAATTATGCATTTGGGTGGCAAAAATATGAATGCAATCTACTCACTAGGGGGTGAACCACTGGGGGAATCTAGGATGAAAAAGGACCGGGGTTCCTAGTAGAAGATGGGCTCAGCTATAGCATGCAATGCCAAGCTGCTGCTAACAAAACAAACAGAATATTGGCATGCATTAAAAAGGGATTAACTCCAGAGATAATGTGATAATTCTCCCACTCTACAAGACTCTGGTCCGGCCTCACCTGGAGTATGCTGTCCAGTTCTGGGCACCAGTCCTCAGGAAGGATGTACTGGAAATGGAGCGAGTACAAAGAAGGGCAACAAAGCTAATAAGTGGACTGGAGGATATTATTTATGAAGAAAGATTGCAAGCACTGAACTTATTAAGAGGCGCTTGAGAGGGAATATGATTTCAATTTACAAATACCATACTGTTGACCCCACAATAGGAATATAACTTTTTCCCGGAAGGGAGTTTAATAAGACACGTGGCCACTCACTAAAATTAGAAGAAAAGAGGTTTAACCTTAAACTGAGTAGAGGGTTCTTTACTGTAATGTCGTGTACAGACGATCGGACATTCTAACAACAAAATCCTGGATTTATTTCTGACGGATGTTGGCTCAAACTTGTCTTGCATACATATGGCTGCACAAATGTTCTCAGAAATGCAGAACATCAAGTACGCGTGATGTACAACACATATGACGAGCCGAGAAAAATGAAGTTCAATAGCCAGTTGCAGTCTTGATTCCGCTTGATTCCGAGCATGCATGGAAGTTTGTGCGTCGGAATTGTGTACACACGATCGGAATTTCCAACAACCGATTTTGTTGTCGGAAAATTTGAGAACCAGCTCTCAAATTTTTGTTGTTGGAAATTCTGACAAAAAATGTCTAATGGAGCCTACACACTGTCGGAATTTCTCCCATAGAACATTTGTTGTCGGAAAATCCAATCCTGTGTATGCGGCATTAGAGCGGCAAGGATGTAGAATTCCCTTCCATAGGTTGTGGTTTCAGCGGGGAACATCGATAGTTTCAAAAAACTATTAGATAAGCACCTGAACGACCGCAACATATAGGGATATACAATGTAATACTAACCTATAATCACACACATAGGTTGGACTTGATGGACTTCTGTCTTTTTTCAACCTCACCTACTAGGTAACTATGTAACCTTGTCCACCGATCAATGAAGCGCCATGGCACACTTTGAATTGTACAGTTTCTTTATCCCAGATAAATCTGCACCATGAACAGGTCAATCATGTCTTTTGGTTACCTTGGTCAATGGTTCTGAGTGCTCCCCTACATTTATCACCCTGAAATTGTGGCAGAAAGCAAATTGCCATGTTTGCCAGCTAAAGCTTCAAGCAGTTGCCTCCATATCCACCAATATCCTACATTGCGGACATTGTGGAGTTGATTTATTAAACCTGGAGAGTGCAAATTCTGTTGCAGCTCTGCACAGAAGCCAATCATCTTCCATTTCTTTTGTCAAAATTTAATTGAACAACGTGAAGTTGGAAGCTGATTGGCTACCATGCACAGCTGCACCAGATTTTGGACTCTCAAGTTTTAGTAAATCAAACCCCGTACTTCATCCCTGCGGGTCACAAAGCTAAAACCATAAGCTGTAAAATACAGTACTGTGCTTGGTCATAGTTGCTGCTTTAGGTGTCAGTAGTGACATAAACCTGGATGCACAGCGAGCATTCCAGAAACATGCCATCTACTGATGATGTGAGTGTATAAAAAGCCTTGTTAGAGAAGGAATGACGGCTTGTTATCCTCCAGTGGGGCTGAGTGCGCTCCAAATATAGTTTATATTTACTAAGTGAATTTGTGCTTATTGGACAGGAGAGTAATTAGCATGGAGAACATTTATTTTTGTTTCTTGAGTATGATACGTGTCACACCCCTTCCTTCCACTTCAAAATGCTGGTGTTTAATAATTGTCTATTTCTCGCATCCAGAGCTTTCATATGGATTCAGGAGAGAGCCCTGACTTTTCTTTGATATTAGTACCCAAACAGAATAAAAGTGAAGTAGGTTATGGGCAGGCCCGCACTGGGACAAAAAATGGGTCTAGGCATTTTTAAACTAAGCAGACCGGGGTGGTTTGTGATGGGATAGTCACGGACTCGGTCCTTCGCACTGTAATGTAAAGGGGCAGTGTGATATAAGGGGGACTTTACAGTGCAGTCCCCCTGCACAGTCCTACCTTTGGCAGGGCAGAGACAGGATTCAGCCTGTGTGCCTTCTCCAGGGTCTGCCCTGATGATAGGATGACATTGTTAGTGGGGCAGGAGGAGCTGCAGATCTGGATCATATTAACAAGCGGTTGATTACCCACTTCTTGATATGAAAAGACTTGTGCTCTCTGTGCAGATCTCCAGATCCTTCTGCCCTCTGCTTTGCTGATAGGGTGACATTGTTGGTAGGGCAGAATAACCAGGAGAGGAGACATAGGAATAGCCACATAGTGGGAGGTGAGCTGCGAACATTAGGGATATGTATCAATGCAAAAAAAAAAGTAATTCTTTTAATAAGTCTTAAAGTATAACTAAAAGCAAAACAACTTTTATTTAGTTTAGGACAGAGTGGAGATGGATTAAAACCCTTGTCAGTTTATATTGCTGTCTGTGGATTTTTGTTGGTTGTTGCGGTGGGTGTTTGCTGAATCTGCCCTTAAAACGTAGGAGGTGTTGGACAACAAAGGCTTTAGCTGTATCCACTATTCTATTTTAGAGCTCTCCCAATTGGGTTATTAATTTAGTACACAATTGGTTTTCTGGCACTACTGAAAGGAAGAGATGGGAGCCCAGAAATATGCCTTAGCTTGTGTGATCGGAAGTGGATTGATACAAGAAAAAGATTTTCGTGGGTCCTTTAGAGTTCATGGTTAAATTTATGACTGATTCCACCTGTACCAGCTAGATGAGGTTTATTGTGTTGTTTTGTTAGTGCATTTTAGGCCTTCTTTTGTTATTAAACCCAACTAGTGCAATGTGGCTGGGTGCCCTATCATGTTTGCTTTCTACTTTAGCAAGCTGTAAAAAGAAAAAAGGGCAAATACTGCGCTGTGCAAATGAATATATGAGCAACCTAGCTGCCAACACTGCTATGGACAAAACAGCTTACAATAATAAATGGAAAAAAGTGTAGCACTTTGGTTGCAATAATCAAACATGTGTATACCCAATACAGATATAAGTGTTGAAAATATAACTCAATACGTGAAGAAAGTGAGTTAAATGAATATAAATAAATAACAAATGAATGTGATCATCCAGAAACTGATTCAAAAACAGTCTTTTTAAAGTGATAAAATCCTTCACACTCTCCCAAGATTGCGATGTGACATAAAGTTCAATTATAAAGTGATAAACAGTGAAAATCCAGCCTCTGGTATGACAGAAGGACAGGAGAATGACACCACCACCACAGTAAAAGGAGAAGGCTTACCGGACAGCAATGACCTGGCGGGGCTTACGCTTCCCATTTCAAACGGGCCTGTTGGTTACAATGAACCCAATGAAGATCAGATGTTCTGTCTCAGGAGGAAGGGACTTCAAACAATCTGTTCACTGGTAGTTGCCACAGGATATCCAGTTACCAGACGGGAATAGGGAGCTCATATATCATACGCCATGCAAATAAAAATCTCACATAGCGTGATACAGTTTAAATATTTATTAAAAAATGTAGTAATAAAATTGAACACTCACATTTAGGTTGATCGTATATAGCATATGAAATATAGTTGATAGGCCTAGTGTGCATATACACAGCCAATACCCCTAAGGGAAGCTTAGATGGATAGACATAGAAAGATGTATGCAATCAAAAATGTATTTTATTTGGGGCAATATGTACCCAAAATAGCAATGATAACTGTACAGATATACAATAAATCGACCATACATATAGGGTTTAACCATATGAATATACATATATATAAGCATTTGCAAATTAACTTGCGGTACAACAGTAGTCTTTAGGAAAATGCCGACATGTTTCGGAAGGAAGTCCTTTTTCAAAGGCAGTTAAACATCCTGAGGTTTCACAGATAAACTGTATAGAATAGAGTAAACATTAGTACATAAAGTATGATTGGTTATATTGCCATAGATTGGTCTGTCACTACCATTGTGTGGTTTTTGGTACTCACATGCAAAAGCAGGCCGGGGGATCCTGGTTTAGGGAAAATCAAAATTGGTCTTGAAGTAATGACTGTAGGTACAGGAAATCTGTGCTGTTAAAAGCAAAGGAATCTTGCCCTGTGGGTTAGAGGTGGGCTGCTGGGAGCTGAGGTGGCTGCGAGATCTCGGGCTGGGTGCAGACAATGCACCGTGGCCTGGAGGCCTATTGACCGTAGTATGTAAAGAGCTGGAATAGAGTGTGGAAATATGGCTGGTGTTAGGGTGAATAGGTCAGGAAGTATATAATGAACAAAGTCTGAAGTAAGGATCCAGAATAGAGGAATATATTACCTAAATCTCAGAAGATTGTTGTGTAAGGTGATCCCAGAACGCCAGCAGGGAAATAGTGTGTAAATTCCCGCCATTGCCTGCACCTTATATGATGTGTGTAGAATGAATTTCAGCTGGGTATAGGCGCCGTATGATGACGTTTACCTCATTGCTGACAGTGGATGGGTCAATGTGGCGGGGAAAAACAGCTGAGTGAGCTGTGTTTACGTCCCTAATGAGATCCCTGACGGAGCGGCACCGGGCGTCGCCCCGCACAAAATGGGTGGGATCACGTCCGGCATCGCGGCGTCACCGACGCGGGCATATAGTCCCTCCCACTTAGTGCTCCATGGAGCGCAAATGGAGGGCACACGAAGATGGTGTGCATCCAGAGGGAATTGAGTGCGCGCATGCGCGGAATGAAAACCGCGCATGCGCGCTGTCTTACCCGCGCCGGGCAGCCATCTTGGGCATGCGCAGCAGATGCCCAAAGATATGTATAGGAAAAAAGGCCTACAAACTATGTGTCACCTTACTCCCTGTGGTGGCATCAATAATTAAAGCTAGAGGGTACTGTTGCTTGTGCATGTGAGTCCGAGTCCACAGAGATGGTTAGCGCCACATTCCGGAAACAATGTATATTACATGGTTACAGCATAGTCAGCAAAAAGGGCATCTAGACAGGAGATAGAGCATGGATAGCGGTACATAAGTTTGAATATGACATATAAGAATATCGTCGATATAGCGACGAAAAGTCGTGATATGTTTGGTATATAGAGTGGCTGATGGGTCTGCAAAAAGTAGTCATTACCCGGCCATCCAGCACATACTCTCTACTACTTCCATATACCCTCCCAATCTTTCCACTTTTATCATCAAGGCTTTAAATTTTATACTTACTCATAATTTCTTTTCTTTTGACGGGTCCCACTACCTCCAAGTACAGGGCGTGGCCATGGGCACTTGTTGCGCACCAGCCTAGGCGAACCTGTACTTGGGGGAGTGGGAACGACTACTTTTTGCAGACCCATCAGCCACTCTATATACCAAACATATCGCGACTTTTCGACGCTATATCGACGATATCCTTATCTTATGGCAGGGACCCACAGAAGTACTACACCAATTCTTACACTATCTAAATACGTCTAATACACTAAATCTTAAATTTACCATGACCTTCAGCACCACCTCCATTTCCTTCCTGGACCTTACATTAGAAAAGGACCAGGAGGGACATATACAAAGCTATTTATATCGTAAACCAACAGCAGGAAATACTATTTTGGCTGCTTCCAGTTTCCACCCAGAACCTCTTTTGAAATCAATCCCATATGCTCAATACCTCCGCGCCCGTTGCAACTGCTCGACCGAAATCTCCTTTGAACACGAGGCTTCTGTCCTACGCAGAAGACTTCAGGCGCGAGGTTACTCACAGACGGTTCTTAAAACCGCATACAAAAAAGCCAAATCCAAACTACGTTCCACTCTACTCTCCACTACAAGGTCTAAGGAAACTGGCAGCCCCCTTAGAATCATAACCAACTACTGTGAACAACATACTTTAATCACTCAAATACTGTCCAGATATTGGCATATTATCGCGACAGATAATTCTCTGTCCCCCTTTGTTCCCACATATCCTTTACTTACTTACAGAAGAGCTCCGTCCCTCCGCGACAAACTCATCAGAAGTGAATACACATCGTCTCACACATTACACAAACAGCTTAAAGGTACTTTTCCCTGTGGCAACTGCAAATATTGTAGATATCTCCACAAATCAAATAGATCAAACATTTTGCCTAATGGCCAACAATTTTTTCCTCAACATTTTGTAAATTGTCGTTCAATCGGCATAGTATACTTACTTGAATGCGAATGTGGATGTTTTTATGTCGGAAAGACCAAATTACCATTTTGGAAACGTATATACCGTCACACCCTCAGCATCAAACACAAAGACCCTGATCTCCCCCTTGGGCGACATTGCGAACTTGTACACCGAGATTCTACCCCAAAAATTTTGTTCAAAGCTCTTGACCATATCCCCCCACCTAGCCGTGGGGGTGATTACAACAAGGCCCTACTACAGAGCGAGCTTAGATGGATCTTCCATCTTAACGCTACATCCCCCCCTGGCCTCAACTAGGCTTTCAACTTCAAACCATATCTTGAAGGGTTCCAATCCGGGGTCTGCGAATTGGATTTATAACCCCTAGTTTACAGTACAGAGATCCATACAACAATACACATGTTTTCTCTATGTCATTACTTACTGTTACTATGTAATCTAATTTATGTCATGTTACACATTATTATTGTTAACAACTGTACTATATATTATATATTGTACTGTTTAAACTATAGGCATATGTCATATTCAAACTTATGTACCGCTATCCATGCTCTATCTCCTGTCTAGATGCCCTTTTTGCTGACTATGCTGTAACCATGTAATATACATTGTTTCCGGAAGGTGGCGCTAACCATCTCTGTGGACTCGGACTCATATGCACAAGCAACAGTACCCTCTATAGCTTTAATTATTGATGCCACCACAGGGAGTAAGGTGACACATAGTTTGTAGGCCTTTTTTCCTATACATATCTTTGGGCATCTGCTGCGCATGCCCAAGATGGCTGCCCGGCGCGGGTAAGACAGCGCGCATGCGCGGTTTTCATTCCGCGCATGCGCGCACTCAATTCCCTCTGGATGCACACCATCTTCGTGCTCCCTCCATTTGCGCTCCACGGAGCACTAAGTGGGAGGGACTATATGCCCGCGTCTGGGACGCCGGACGTGATCCGGCCATTTTGTGCGTGGCGAAGCCCGGCGCCGCTC
This sequence comes from Lithobates sylvaticus, assembly GCA_028564925.1. NCBI lineage: Eukaryota > Metazoa > Chordata > Amphibia > Anura > Ranidae > Lithobates > Lithobates sylvaticus. Next base: position 140,948,190 of record CM053027.1, read on the forward strand.
CGTCAGGGATCTCATTAGGGACGTAAACACAGCTCACTCAGCTGTTTTTCCCTGCCACATTGACCCATCCACTGTCAGCAATGAGGTTAACGTCATCATACGGCGCCTATACCCAGCTGAAATTCATTCTACACACATCATATAAGGTGCAGGCAATGGCGGGAATTTACACACTATTTCCCTGCTGGCGTTCTGGGATCACCTTACACAACAATCTTCTGAGATTTAGGTAATATATTCCTCTATTCTGGATCCTTACTTCAGACTTTGTTCATTATATACTTCCTGACCTATTCACCCTAACACCAGCCATATTTCCACACTCTATTCCAGCTCTTTACATACTACGGTCAATAGGCCTCCAGGCCACGGTGCATTGTCTGCACCCAGCCTGAGATCTCGCAGCCACCTGAGCTCCCAGCAGCCCACCTCTAACCCACAGGGCAAGATTCCTTTGCTTTTAACAGCACAGATTCCCTGTACCTAAAGTCATTACTTCAAGACCAATTTTGATTTTCCCTAAACCGGGATCCCCCGGCCTGCTTTTGCATGTGAGTACCAAAAACCACACAATGGTAGTGACAGACCAATCTATGGCAATATAACCAATCATACTTTTTGTACTAATGTTTACTCTATTCTATACAGTTTATCTGTGAAACCTCAGGATGTTTAACTGCCTTTGAAAAAGGACTTCCTTCCGAAACATGTCGGCATTTTCCTAAAGACTACTGTTGTACCGCAAGTTAATTTGCAAATGCTTATATATATGTATATTCATATGGTTAAACCCTATATGTATGGTCGATTTATTGTATATCTGTACAGTTATCATTGCTATTTTGGGTACATATTGCCCCAAATAAAATACATTTTTGATTGCATACATGTTTCTATGTCTATCCATCTAAGCTTCCCCTAGGGGTATTGGCTGTGTATATGCACACTAGGCCTATCAACTATATTTCATATTCAATTCAATAGGGAAGCGATAGACCCTTTATATCCTATCAGTGATGTCTGTAAACATGTTTCGACTTACACAGTCATGATCTGGGGTGTTGACCCCCCCAAACAACATCGCTTAAATAGGAATGGTGACCTTTTGCTGAGGATGACTCCGGAAGTACTCTCTGTGACATCACTTCCGGTCTCAGGTCCTGTTTTTGGACAGCCGATAAGCTGTCCAAAAAGTGTCTCTTTTCAGCACAAATAGCAATAGATGTCATTAGCAGGTATATAGCGGCAAGGCTCCTGTATATCAAAATCGGAGCTAAAGATGATAATAATGGACGTGAAGATAAACAGAGAGTGATGTTTAGCAATTAAAGGTGGAAAAAATCCACCTTATAGGGACACTTAGAATGGATGGATTCATCTATAATGGATATACACCATTAAATAATAAATTAATAAACGGCAGACTATCGATACATCTCAGCGCAAGGTCATCATATATGATATAAATGTCACACTATATAATACACAATGCTATCTTACATTTTGATTCTCTAAAGGCCACAGTAGCACCTTATAGGGTGCACTCCTAGTACAGTGATGCATATGCTTTATGCGTCCAAGTTGTAAATCGCATAGTGCAAAAATTTGTATAAAATGGATAATATTATTAAACCTAAAAACTATTTTTTTTTATAAATCAACAAATAGATCGTAGACTAATATCTGAAGATATATAAAACCAGAAACAGCATTCCTGACCCACAATAGGCATGATATTGCTAGCCTCCCTTATGCCTGATTAATTAAAGAATTTATGTCCCATTCTACGTTCATCCCGAGAGGATAATGAGTCTGTAACTCGTAAATCCAAAAGGTTTCGAGTCTTGACACTCCTTTCACGTTAGTTCCACCCCTCCACGGGGTCGGTAGTGTCGTGGAACAGTGTGTTTAACACTTCCAAGCTTGATTAGATTAATGTGTTCTGAAACGATCTTATGGTTCTACCCACAAGGTCAAGTCAATAGATAGACCACATTAATTGTGGTACGCGTACAGAACTGTTTAATCGTATATGTGCGGCCAGTCACTGTCGATCTAAATTCTTTGGTGGTTCTACGTCCAGTACTATTGTGTTGGCATACAATACATTTTTTGCAGGGATAGTACCCTGTCCAGTTATGGAAGAAAGTAGGCCTGATTGGGGGATTAATAATGGAAGGAGCGATTTTATTTTTAAGGGCAGGTAGTCCACGATAGACCACCTTGGGTCTATCTGGAATAAGAGACCCCAATATTTTGTCATTCCTTAAAACACTCCAATGTTTCTCAAAGATGTTTTTTATTTGTTGGTGCTGTGTGGAAAACCTCGTAAGGAAGGACCATTTGAATTTACCACCGTCCTCCCGCCGAGGTCTGTCACCCAGCAATAGAGAACGATCGGTATTTAAAACATTGTGTAAATCTCTATCGACATCAGCTTTATTATACCCCTTATCTAGGAACCTGGACTTAAGAATACTAGCCTGTATTTTAAATGTATTTATATCCTTACAATTTCTGCAAAACCGAAATGGTGGCAACTATCCACAGGTATAAACCCATTCCTATCTGCCGCTTTAAAATGGGTACTCAGTACAAATTTATGTTCTATTATTTCTATCACCAAATCGAGGAAATGAATCCTGGTTCGGCTTGATTCATAAGACAGAACTTTCCCTCTGTCATTAGTGTTAAGGACAGAAAAAAATGATTCTAATGAGTCAGATGTGCCAGCCCATAGGAGGAGGACGTCGTCGATGTACCTGGCTCACAATTTTAACTGTGGACAGTCCAGGGCAAAGACGACGTCCTCCTCCCACTTAGCAAGCTGGCAAGTCTTTCCAGCTTTCCAGCTTAAATTAATGGCAGCAAGGAAAAAGAGTTCTATTGTGGATTAGGCACAGCTTCAGGCACTGGTAAATTTAGCTTTACATTACATTACAAATGTTAGTAGTTACCCTTACAAACCACTTTGACCTACAGGTAAGCCTAGATTAAGGCTTACCTGTAGGTCCAAGAAATATCTCCTAAACCTACACGGTTTAGGAGATAATTGCAAAAAGACAGGCACCGCTGGTGGTGCGCAGGTGCACTGAGCGTGCCGCTGCAAACGGCGATATGCCGCGAGTGGCGGCTCCCGTGCGCATGCGCGGGAGTGGCGTCATCGCGGCGCCGGCAAATCACAGCGCCGGTGCCTTAAGACCTGGAAGTCACTCCGGGTCTCATGGCAGCGGTGGAGAAAAAGAAGGAGGACCGCTTTGGGGGCTTCGTTCTCAGGTAAGTTATTCATAATGAGCTAGTATGATCTCTCTTCACTTTAGCAGAAGTGGAGAGCTTATATCCCTGAGCTGGACGATAAAGACGATAAAGACTTGTCTGAGATATGGGATTTTCCTTTCACACATCTAGTGTCCGTCAAGGATAAGATGGTCCAATTTAAGATTATTCACTGGGCTTATTTCATGCCACACAGGCTTAACAAGATGGATCCCGATATTTCTGTCTACTGTTTAAGGTGCACTCACTCCCCTGTAGACTTCCTACATATATTTTGGTTGTGCCCGATGATTGTCTCCTAATAGCAGGTGTATTAGCTGTCATTAATGATAAATACCTATTACACTGTCTGCTAAATTCTGCCTATCGGGGGTTAGAGAAGACTTGGCTCCTACAGTAGCTAGGAAGGCTTTGTTGAGCTTATTGTTGTTTTATGCAAGAAAAGCCATTACGCTTAGCGGGGAAAAAAACTTCTCCCCCCTCGATCCGTTTTTGGATGAAATTAGTTAACTCCAATCTTCCCATGTATAAAGATACTTACCTTAATAGAGGTTGTCCTAATAAGTATTATAAGGATTGGTCTTGCTGGTTGGATAATTCCTCGATAGCTACTCAATTACATTACTAATTAAAGTGGAAACCCTCACATATACCCACTGAAGTGAACAGCCTCAGATGATACACAGAGATGAAACAAATCTCCCTACATAGGTTTTACATGTATATCTGCTCTCTTCAGCTTGCTATATTCTTTAGAAAGTGCACATCGTATTAGAATTTTTATCTTCCTGTACAGCACTGGGAGTGAAGTCTTGGCATACACTGTGTGACAGCTGATTGGAGGAAAGGCACACACCCCCACTTCACTAAGGCAAAAGGAAAGAAGGAATGTGCAGAGCTGTTCTGTGAATAGACCAGCTCTCTGCTAATCTATTTATAGCACCCACCCAACACAAATTTCAGGCTGGTTTTATTTCGGTTTTCGGAGAGCTTGTCAGAAGTTATTATGCTAACAGAAGAACAGAGCAGCAGAAAGACATGGGACTTATGGCTTTGGAGAGAGATAAGTTAACACTACAGATACATGTGCATAGGTAAAAATTCATGAAGCAGGTTTACATCCTCTTTAACTGTTGTGGGTAATGTGAGGTCCCAGATGGGTATTGCTGCTCCTGTCTATCATTCAGATTTCTGTGATTGAGCCATACACCACTCTTACTTTATTTTAGTGTATTTCCTCTTTTTCTTTTCTTAATAGGTCAGTTAATTTAGACCTCTAGGGTCGCTGTATGGTTTTCTATTGTAACTCTTGAATGTAAGGCAGATGCCCCTGCTTGGATAAATTGTGTCTGACTCTGAGACCTTCCTAAATACCGCTTATCTAAAACCAGTCTTCCAAAATGTTATTGAATATAGCTGTGCGTCAAGAAAGATGTGTTTGGAGCGCATAGATGATAATGTCACATGCAACCTTTTACTTTTACTATCCAAAAGCCCAAAAATGTATAAAGGATGGCTTTTCTTACCAAGCAAAACATCCAACAACAAAAATCATATAGAAGAAAATAACTGTTCTCATGTATTACTGGATTTTGTTTTGTGTCTGGAGTTATAGTCCAGAGATTAAAAAAAGGCAAACAAAATAGGAAAAACAAAATCACTATAATCCACTGGACAAACCGTATGTATAAAATCAAATCTTTTTATATGTACTGGGCACAGAAAAGCAGGTTTGCTAAAAAAATAAGCTTGAAAATAACTATAAATCTGTGTTTTTTTCATGCTTGTAACATTTAAGAAGAGACACATTCATCTTCCATGCTGAACTTCTCCCCCTAGTGGCTGTATTAAAAATTGTATGATGTTGTTCATGAGACTCCAGGGAATATGATCCTAGCAAGTTGGTGCTATTAATTAAAGGGTTTGATTGAACTGGAAAGTACATTATCATGTTTAGTAAAATCACTGTTGTAATTTTTCTGTAACTTGTTGACCTTATTTTAAAGGAATGTACAATTCAAATATAAAAAGATACATTTCATTTGCCTACCAAAGATATAACAATTAAGAACTGCGCACTGTTTATTATAAATGTTTAGCTTATTGGAAAAGCTAAATATTTATACAGTTAGAATAGATATTACCAATTAAACTTTCTGTTGACATAATTCAAAATACCAGTAAGTACCCAATCCAAAAATCATTCCCAATCCCAATTAAGATTTATAAAATTATTCCTTAAAGGGCAACTATAATATTTTTTCAGCAAGCACATATTTTAGGTTATTATTGTAATGCTTATTTTGAAGTAGTTTATTTTTTTATTTTTTATTTTTTTTAAGACATGCACATTCTTATAGGTTTGTACAGTACATCATACCTATACTTATATAGTACTATTATTGTTTCATGTACAACTTGATTACCGATTGTAGCGATAAATAAATCCACCTGCAGTCACAAAGACCTGTTGGTTTATTAAAAAAAAATGAATACAGTAAAAAACGTTAAACATATTTTTTTATACAGCTAGCACTATTATCCAAATTTGCCTAAGTATCTGCCTTCTGTAATATACTGCACATTAGCACTGAATGTAATATGCTGCCCATTAGCACTGAAATTAGGAGAGGGCTGGCTAGTGGGACTGTCAAGGATATATTACATTACTCTGTGAATTAGACTACAGTATGAACATGTATTCAGTAGGGGCACAGCGATGACTGCTATAACAGCTTCAACTCTTCTGTGAATGCTGTCCACAAGGTTAAGGAGTGTGACTACGGGAATGTTTGACCATTCTTCCAGAAGCGCATTTGTGAGGTCAGGCACTAATGTTGGACAGTCTCCACTCAAATTCATCCCAAAGGTGTTCTATCAGGCTGAAATCAGGACTCTGTGTAGGCCAGTCAAGTTCCTCCATCCCAAACTCGCTCATCTATGTCTTTATGGATCTTGCTTGGTGCACTGGTCCAAATTATGGTGTGGGGTTGTTTTTCAGGGGTTGGGCTTGGTCCCTAAGTTCTAGTGAAGGGAACTCTTAAGGCGACAGCATGCCGAGACATTTTGGACTATTTCATGCTCCCAACTTTGGGGGAAGAGTTTGGGGGTGGCCCTTTCCTGTTCCAACACGACTGTGCACCAGTGTACAAACAAGGTCCATAAAGACATGGATGAGCGAGTTTGGGATGGAGGAACTTGACTGGTCCTGACCTCAACTTGATAGAACACCTTTGGGATGAATTAGAGGGGAGACTGTGATGCCTTCTCGTCCAACATCAGCGCCTGACCTCACAAATGCACTTCTGGAAGAATGGTCAAACATTCCCATAGACACACTGCTAAACCTTGTAGACAGCCTTATCAGAAGAGTTGCAGGTGTTATAGCTGCAAAGGGTGGGCCAACACAATATTAAACCATACGGACTAAGACTGGGATGCCATTAAATTTCATGTGTGTGTAAAGGCTGGCGTACCAATACTTTTGACAATATAGGGTATCTGTTCATTTTAACCTGTAAGAAGGAACACTAAGATCCAACCAATGTGCAGTACATCACTACTAAACCTGCACATGTAATGGCCACACACCATTGTCCAGAGGCGTAACTTGAACCTTCAGGGCCCCGGTGCAAGAAACCATAAAGGGTGCCCCTGGCCTCCAGCAGGGGCCCCTCCACAGTGGCAGAACGCCAGGGACCTGTCCCAAGTGTGACCTTTGCAACCGTGGTAGTTCTGCCACTGGCGTCAGCAATTTCTTTAATTCTTTTTTTACCATTCTATTTTGTTTATTTGTCTATTTTTTTTAATTTTATTTTTTTATTATCCTATACAATTTTTTAGGAGCATTGGGGGGCTTTGGTGAAATATCAGGGGTCTAAATAGACCTCTGATGTTTCATCTTGGAAACAGAGAAGGGAGATTAAGGAATTAAGGACGCAGCCCTCAATCTCCTCTGCAACCTCAGCTGTACAGAATGAATATACAGGAATAAATGTGTACAGAGCTTCACGTTCATTCACAAACTGAAGCATAGTAAACACTGACTCTATTCATTAAGGCAAGGAAGGGGCTTGTAAATGACACATTTACCAGTCCCTTCCCTGCTTTCCATCCTGACAGATCCCTTGTAGCATGCGGTGGGAGAGGGGAGGGGGGAACCCAACAGCGCTTCAGGGGATGAGGGGGGGAAGTACACAGTAGCTTGGGGAAGCAGCAGGTGTATAGGAGTGGGGGAGAGGTGGCATATAGAGGAACCAATCCCCTCCATTTTTTCTCCTGCTGCCACTGAAAGGCTGCTGGAAGAAAATTAAGGGGTTCGTTTCTTCTATATGCCGCCCCCGCTTCTCTTTCTATCCAGGTGTACCAGGGGCTGCACAGGCCCCCTGGAGCATGGGGCCGGGTCGCAATTGTGACCCCTGCAGCCCCTCTATGTACAGTATAGAAAAGAATCTCCCCCTTTAAAAAAATTGCATTTTTTTTGCTTTGAAGTCTGAAGTAAAGACAGGCACAGTTTTTGTTTTATCCAGCTCTATTTACTCAGTGCAACTTATAACATCCAAGTGAAAGATATAACACCAAAATGTCTGAAAATTAAAAAATAAATAAAAAACAGAATCAATGAGTTGGAAAAAAGATCACCCCCTCTAAAAATGACTTATAAACTCAATCAGGTATAGCTAATCCCTTTCTCAACTACACACAAAGCCATTAGACTTTCAACTGTGATCAGCTGTGGTCATTTTGATTAGCTTAGCATGAAAAAAGCTTTCCTGGAGCATTTCAGTCCCTGGTAGGGCAACTGAAGTAAACAAACTATCGGTGGCAAGGCACTGTCAAAGAATTTCTGGGATAAAGTTGTGGACAGGCACGAGTCAGGAGATGGATACAAACAAATTTCAAAGGTTGTGTATTTGTATTGCCAATGATCATATATTTGTATTGCCAGTCTTCTGATATGTATAACCCCTACATGTGCCAGATATTTTAAAGGATTTGTTAATAAATATGATCTTTTACTCATGTATATGTATAGATACATTGAATGCCTAAAAAAATGAAAATGAAGTTCAATGCTTCCGAGCATGCGTCGGAATTATGCACGTCGGAATTGGAATTTTCGATCTGAACTTTTTCCTACCAAAAAATTGAGAACCTGCTCTCAATCTTTTGCTGTCTGGAATTCGGCCAGCAAAAGTCTGATGGAACATACACACGGTCGCATTTTGTGACCAAAATCTCGCATTGGTCTTTTGCTGGCCGAAAATGCGATCGTGTGTACGTGGCATAAGAGGGGAATTCCTTTCACTTTTTCTGTTGTGCCTATGGGACAGGAAGTGATGGAAAATGAACCAAATGTACCAGACAGCAAAGAAATTAACTGTCAGGGTTTTAATCTTTCACTTCTTTATCCAAAACTATACAAAAAGGTTTTTGAGCTTACATACACTTTAATAAGGTATCCTCAGATGTCACGTCAAAGGATTCCACGTGATGACAGAACATTTGGCCATACAAAATCATTAAGTGATTGTATGGGTTGAGTGGGGTCTATTCGCAGTCACTGTTATTTTCCCAGTTCAGCATCCTTATAAAGCCCACCCATTCTGAACTGCAACCAAATCAGTCAATCTGGATATTAGCAACTGAGGGACCTTATAGCAAGTTGAGATATACATTTAAGCTAATCCTAGATGGTGCCAACTTGGACAAAAATCTAACCTCATATAACAAAGGAAACTGCTCAAAGTGTTTATGCAGAAATGCCAAGGCGTGTATATACTTGTGGGAAATTTATCAAAACTGCAATAGACAGAATCTGGAGCAGCTGTGCATAGCAGCTTATCAGCTTTTATCTTCAGCTACAGCCAAGGAGGCTTGATCTGTAGGTACCATGGTTTTGCACGTGTGATCAATTATGATCAATTATGACACCATTTATTTGATGGCTGGACAGTTTGGTTGAAAGCTCAAGTGATTGTCATCATTATCCTGCTTTGAATGTAGCTGTTTTGGGAAACAGCTAAATTAAGGGCTTTACTCCAAATTAAGCTTTGAAAAGCAAGATAGAAGCTGAATGGATGCCATGCACAGCCTCTTTGGATTCTGGCTTGTCCAGTTTTAACAAATTCTCCTCTATGCTGTACATTTATTAAACTATTTCTTATGTCAACTGTACAGCAGTTTATGGTGGTGATGCTGTCCTCTGCTCCCCATCACAGCACAATGAGAAACGGACAGTGAAGTCAGTACAAACGTTCAGTTTAAAAAGTTGCAATGGATGCACCTGACTGGCTGTTTGAATCACAACCTTGCTTTGGGCACTGGTGCATAGTCATGTTGGAACAGGAAGGGGCTATCCCCAAACTCTTCCCACATAGTTGGGAGCATGAAATTGTCCAAAATGTCTTGGTATGCTGACGCCTTAAGAGTTCCCTTTACTGGAACTAAGGGGCCAAACCCAATCCCTCAAAAACAACCCCACACCATAAGCCCCTCTCCACCAAATGGTTTGGACCAGTGCACCGGTGGATATGCATGTATATGCCTGATGAATGGTGATGGTGGGAGAGTCGGAAAGTCTCTTCATTCCCCTGCCCATCATGGCAACTGAAAGTTTGCGCATGCGCCCTCCAGCCGCCGTCACCTGGCAACCAGGTCGCCAGGAGAGGAGAAGTCGAAGCCGAGGCCACTGCCTTCTGTATATGTGGCTGCAGCACCTTGCTGGCTTGCAAGTGCGGGAGGCAGGTCTCATATCCGCCTCCCGCACCTGAAAGCCGTGGAGGTGCTGCGACCGCATATAGGGAAAGATAGTTTACGCCCACTCCTCTTCCGGCCGGTGAAGGGGTTAGATCTGATGCTCCAGGGCAAGAGAGTGCTCCTTTCCTTAATGATAACTATGATCTTTTTTTTGTATAACTGGCTCTGTGAGTAATAATTTATGCTGGCCTTAGTGAGTAATAATTTATTGCCTGGCTCTGTGAGTAATAATTTATACTGTAACTGGCTCTGTGAGTAATAATTGGCTCTGTGAGTAATCATTTATAACTGACTCTGTGAGTAATCATTTATAACTGACTCTGTGAGTAATAATTGGCTTTGTGAGTAATAATTTAGAACTGGCTCTGTAAATAAAAATTGGCTTTTTGAGTAATAATTTAGAATTGGCTCTGTAAATAATAGTTTATAACTGGCTCTGCGAGTAATAGTTTATACTATAACTGGCTCTGTGAGTAATAGTTTATACTATAACTGGCTCTGTGAGTAATAGTTTATACTATAACTGGCTCTGTGAGTAATAGTTTATACTATAACTGGCTCTGTGAGTAATAATTTATAACTGCCTCTGTGAGAAATAATTGGCTTTGAGAGCAATAATTTATACTGTAACTGGCTCTGTGAGTAATAGTTTATACTATAACTGGCTCTGTAAGTAATAGTTTATACTATAGAAAGTAATGGTAGTATCCGCGCTAAGGATATGGAACTGCTGCCCCCCTAAGAAAACTTCACCAAAGTGAAGCCAGAAAATATAAAACCACTAAGAAGGGGTGGTGGCGCTGTTCTATAAAATAGTAAATGAAGGAAAGGGGTATAAAATATATGTGTATATATAAATAAATAAATAAAAAGAGAGTAATGTCTGTAAAATTCTAAGGGTCACACACCAGAGATAAAGTGCATATACGTGAAGAAGGTGAGCTTGTGGTGGATACTTTTGAGGTAGCCACGAAATAAATTACAAAATATTAATATTCACAAAGTAAGGTGTAAACCACCACGATAAAAGATAAGTAGTAGATATAAGTGCTGAGTGCAGGTGCATAAAATAGATAATTACAATCTAGTGAATATATTAGCTGAATATAATATATAATATATCAAAGCCGTGAATAAATAAATATATATAAAAATTATATTCAATAAATATTAGAAAAAATATATGTTGGTATAAAAGCAGAAAATTCTTCTAAAACCACAGCTTGATAGCTCCCACAGAGCCAGGGAAGGAGGAGTAGGTACCTCCCAGGGTCAAACCCCACCACAATGTGCGAGTCCTTTATGCGATACAGAAATAAAAATAAAAATAAAAATACTAAAAATAAATAAAAATAAAAAAATAATAATAAAAATAAAAATACAAATCCTCAATGCAGAAGTGTGAACTGTAAAAGATTATATTGTATATAAATAGAAGCGGAAAAAAGTATATTTATATATGCAGTCTGAATTGATTCAGCTTGGAATCAGACACACATCAGTGAGCAATATTTCTTGACATAAGATGAGATCAGCTATGAAGATCCAGTGCTTCCCTCCGTTAGACAAATCCCCTCATGTGGTTACACTCACCAGAGCGCCTAACCCCTGCAGGAGTGATAGGCGTAGTAGTAGAAATCCCACAACGATCTCACTCGTCTGGTCAGGGGGTGTCCTTTTCTCCAGGGGGTTACTTGCATCCGGTCTCCTATCTCTGCCTCATCCCGGGTGTTCTCATCAGCAAGGCAATGTAGTATATATGGGAAAGGACAATATCATAGGGTGAATCCGTGTGAAACAAGGAGGTATTTATTGAATAAAAAATGGATAATATACCACCAACAATCAGTGGTAACAAAGGGATTGGGGCTAGCAAGCCCATAAAACATAAACAGCCAGCGCAAACAGCCGCCGCTATACCGGGAAGCGGTGTGCTTTCCACGGCCGCAATATACTCAAAACCGGAAGTCGGCTGTCCCGGACGTGACGTATTGTGTACCAAGATGGTCCCGCCTTGCGCGTTTCGTCATAGCACGTCATCTGAGGCTCCTACGACGAAGCCTCAGACGACGTCCTATGACAAAACGGCCGTGGAACGCACACCGCTTCCCGGTATAGCGCCGGCTGTTTATGTTTTATGGGCTTGCTAGCCCCAATCCCTTTGTTACCACTGATTGTTGGTGGTATATTATCCATTTTTTATTCAATAAATACCTCCTTGTTTCACACGGATTCACCCTATGAGCTTACCTATCAACTGGAACACTGTTACCAGAAGACAGGAGAGAAGTTATCGGAGTACATGGGACGTATAGACAAGATCCTGCATAGGATTATCCTGAAGAAGGGGATAGATCCGGGGAAAGTAGACGAAGCCCGTGCCCAGCAGGTGATTAGGGGAGCCCAACCCCTAGACCCTGTCGCACTAGTACTACGTACCCGACAGGATGGGAAGAGCCTGGACTACCCGATCTCATTCGAATGGTCAGAGAAGAAGAGGCCATGTTGGAAGAGAAACGGGAAAAACAGGCGATGGGGTCTACAAAACTTCCAGTGGCCACGGTCAGGTCGGCCTTAACCCCTGAAAGAGAGACAGAAGTAGATGCCCTGAAGTTGCAGATGTCCCAGATGATGGAGATACTAACGTCTCTAGTGGCGAAAGAGACGCCCAGTCCCAAGAAAGAAGCAAGCAGGAGGGAATTATTTCCAACTGTTTCAGCACCAGCATCCCCACCTGACTGGGGAGAGATGATCTGTTTTAATTGTGGAGGAATTGGCCATATTGCAGCTGTATGTTCTAGTCCCAAGAGGAAGAAAACAGATAGCCGCCAGCCGGCGGGAAACTCCAGAGGGCCCCGGTGAAGGAGTCAACCGGGTGCCCACCATCCTCAGTGAGCTCCAAGAAAAATAGCATGGAAAGGAACGAGGAGACCAAACCCCTCGGAAGGAACCCAGGGATCCTCAACCAAGGTACACTCCAGAGAAAGGGGGCAAGACCCCTCCGAAGAAATACAGTACTCCCAAGCGAGAACCCTTAAAGATGAGAGATAACAATGTCCCTCAGCATGTTTGCACTCCCACTAAGAGGGAGAAAATTAATGCATACCAGGCTAAGGAAAGAATCAAGCGCAAATCTAGTGGGAAAGAAAAGAGTCCACAGAAGAAGGTAGCATCAACTCGGCCCTACCCAGAAGAGCTGGTTGGTCCATCTCCTACTGTACCCATCCAAGTGGAAGGAATATACACAAAGGCTCTCTTGGACACTGGAGCACAGGTGACCCTATTATACAGAGACTTTTATGATAGACACCTACGTCATTTGCCCATACAGAAGATAGAGGAGTTGGAGATACGGGGGCTGGGAACTCAGAGTTTCCCCTATGATGGATACCTACCCATACGGTTGACCTTTGACCCATCCGTGGCTGGGAAGACTGAAGTGTTTGACACCTTAGCAGTGGTGTGCCCTCGCCCACCTGGAACCAGCAAGACTTCCCTGATTATAGGGACGAACACGGACCTAGTCAGAAGGCTTCTGACCCCCCTGTTGAAGAAAGAGAATCTTTCAGCTCCCAAGATCCATCCCATGCTGAAGGCAGCCTACCAGCGGTTGGTCCTAGAGCAGAAGACCCCAAGTGAGGGGATAGGCAAGGTATGGAGACTTGGAAAAGAAGGAGCGGTGCTACAGCCTGGAGAGGTAACCTGCATGAGGGCCACGGTGAAACTTAATTGGGAGCAGCCTGGCCCCTTTGTAATGCTGGAACCCGACCCAATGGAGGGTCACTCAGGTCTGGAGGTGATACCAGAAGTGATCTCATTGAATGCCCTGAAGAAGGCTAGAGGAAGAGTCCCTGTCAGTGTGAGGAACCCCACGGAGCGGCCCGTGGAGATCCCTGCCAGGATGCTTCTGGGACAGGTGAGCCCTGCTGTCCCAGTTGGCTGGTCAGAAGTGAAGGGGACGGGTAAAGGAGAAGATGTTTGGAAGAAACTCTCCATGGAAAACCCAAACCTACCTGGAGCTGGGAAGGAGAGAGCCAAGGCCCAGCTGACCAGATGGGAGAAGATTTTCTCTAAAGATGAGTTTGATGTGGGGTGTGCGAGGAGTGCCACCCATCGAATCCGCATGCAAGAGGACAAGCCATTCAGAAAGAGAGTCAGGCGAGTCCCGCTAGCAGATCTGGAGGATCTGAGGGAGCAGCTTGCGGAACTGAAGAAGACGGGACTGATTCGGGAGTCCAGAAGCCCCTATGCCTCCCCAATAGTGGTGGTCAGGAAGAAGAATGGGTCATTGAGGCTCTGCATTGACTACAGAACTCTCAACAGGAGGACCATTCCTGATCAGTACACCACGCCAAGGATAGAGGATGCCTTACAGAGTTTATCTGGAGCTAAGGGGTTCAGTGTGATGGACCTCAAGAGTGGGTACTATCAAATCCCAATGCATCCAGAAGATAGAGAAAAGACTGCCTTCATAACCCCAGTAGGATTCTTTGAGTTCAACAGGATACCTCAGGGCCTGTCTGGAGCTCCTGCTACCTTTCAACGCCTCATGGAAAGGACAGTTGGAGACATGAACCTCATAGAAGTCCTTGTGTACCTGGATGATGTCATTGTCTTTGGAAAAACTTTGGAAGAACATGAAGCCAGATTGGAGAAAGTATTGAAGAGGCTCAGTGAGGAGGGACTCAAACTTTCCCCGAGAAGTGTCGGTTCTATCAGTCTTCTGTGAACTATCTGGGACACATAGTGTCTGAAAAAGGAGTGGCTACAGACCCTGAGAAGTTGGAGGCAGTTACTTCGTGGCCAAGGCCCACAACAGTTACAGAACTTCTGTCTTTCTTGGGGTTCTGCTCCTACTACCGCAGGTTTGTGGATGGGTTTGCCCGCATTGCAAAACCCCTAAACGAGCTGCTCAAGACAGAAGGAGAGGAAGATGGCTTGGGGCCTAGGAGGCCCGGTGAATCGGTTCAAGACCAATGGAACTCAAGGTGTGAAGAGGCTTTCAGAACCTTGAAGAGGAGTCTCACCACGGCCCCAGTTTTGGCCTATGCTGACCCCACTAGACCATATGAGCTACATGTTGATGCCAGCCATGAGGGCCTAGGTGGAGTACTCTACCAGGAGTATGAAGATCAGCTGCGACCAGTGGCCTATGTGAGCCGGAGCCTGACAAATTACAGGTGCATCAGGGGGTAGTCTACGAAGGGGCCCCTCTGATGGCCCAGAAGATAAGTGGCAGTTGTTTCTCCCCGAAAAGCATCGAGAGACTGTGCTGATTGCCCTACATGACCAGCATGGTCACTTGGGAGCAGAGAGAACCTTCCAACTTGTCAGAGACCGGTTTTATTGGCCCTGCATGAGGGCCGAAGTGGAGGAGTATTGCCATTCCTGTGCAAGATGCATTCAGAGAAAGACTTTACCTCATCAAGCTGCCCCAATGGGCCATCTACAGAGTCAAGGCCCAATGGATCTGGTATGCATTGATTTTCTCTGCCTCGAACCCGATTTGAGTGGATTGGGAAATGTTCTGGTGGTAACCGACCATTTCACCCGTTATGCTCAGGCTTTCCCAACCAAGGACCAGAAGGCCTCTACAGTGGCTAAGGTACTTCTGGAAAAATACTTTGTTCATTATGGACTACCACAGAGAATCCACTCAGATCAAGGAAGGGACTTTGAGAGTCGCCTGATCCGGAAGTTACTAGACTCTTTGGGAGTAGAGAAGACTAGAACCACACCATATCACCCTCAAGGTGATGCCCAGCCTGAAAGGTTCAACCGGACCCTATTGAACATGTTGGGAACTTTAGAGACAGAGAAGAAGCAACATTGGAGCCAACACATTTCAGCTCTGGTGCATGCTTACAACTGTACAACCAGTGATGTGACAGGTTTTTCCCCTTACCGGCTTATGTTTGGGAGAGAAGCAAGATTGCCAGTGGATTTGGCCTTCGGCATTTCCTTAGACCATGCCTCTGCTGCCTCCCACAAAGGATATGTGGACAGACTGAGGCACAGTTTGAAGATAGCTTACGAGAAAGCTCAGGCGGCCTCTGACCAGAGGGGGGTCCGAAACAAGCGGAACTTTGATTTGAAGGTTCGAGTACAGGACCTACAGCCTGGGGACCGTGTACTGTTACGCAATCTAGGGATCCCTGGAAAACACAAGCTTGCTGATAGATGGAGATCAGAACCATATATCATCTGTAGAAAGCTACCTGGATTGCCTGTCTACAAGTTGAAGCCAGAAGGGAGAGTGGGGCCTTTGAAGACCTGGCATAGGAATCATTTGCTCCCACTCACTGAAGCAGTCAGAATACCTCCAGCGAGAGACATACCTGAGTCTGCTTCCATTCTGGATACCCCTAGACCCAACACTCGGTCTCAGACCTCCCAAACTAAAGGGGGACAGGGCCCCCAACCGGCTGAAGCAGAGAAAGGGGAATTGGAATGGCTATGGCCTTCCTCAACTCCAGGAAATTCCGCCA
Organism: Lithobates sylvaticus; assembly: GCA_028564925.1. NCBI lineage: Eukaryota > Metazoa > Chordata > Amphibia > Anura > Ranidae > Lithobates > Lithobates sylvaticus. Next base: position 140,964,713 of record CM053027.1, read on the forward strand.
TAGATCTCCCACCTACTGAAGATGTGGAAGATGGAACATTGAATCCAGAAGCTACAGAGTTTGTTCCATTCAGTGTTGTGCCCGAGTGCTGGGAGGATATCCCTGGTCTCTACTCAGAAGAAGAGGAAGTAGATGTTCCAGAACCAGTGATGTTGCCAGAATGTGTTCCTGAAGAAGTGCCAAGAGAACAGAGAGCTTGCAGAGTTGTGAGGCCTCCCAAGAAGTTAACTTACCCCCAAATGGGAAGAAGTTCAGAGGACTCTGTTACCACAGCAAGGAGAAGTGCTGAAGGCCCTGACCCATCCACTGTTTATTTGGTGGAGGGCAACCCCAGCTCACTCTCTGGCACAGTTAGACAGGTCGCCCTCACTGAAGCGACCTGTAGACGGGACAGCTCCCCATCCTCTGCTAATTGGTGGGAAGCTCCTCTGTCTGAATTATGTGAACGTGTTGTTTCAAAGAAAGTTTGTAGATTGAACAATGTCTTTGGGGACCAAAGATTCAAAGTGGGGGGAGTGTGTAGCGGGGCTGTTCCCCTTTTAGGGGAGAAGACTACAGTCCCCATAATTCCCCAGGCTCCCGGGAGGATGGTTGTTTCCGCCCGAGAGGCTGATGGGGGAGGTAATAAAAGGGAAGAGGAGGGACCGCCTCCTCCTCTTCTGACTGGGCTGGTGACGCAGAGATCACTGAGAGAGGAGACACCTGTGCAGACCGGGACTGCTGAAGGCCTGAAGCCTGGGCCTTGCAGCAGGCAGAGAGAGACTCTCACCCCTCATTGTCAGCAGCAGCAGAGCGGAGACTTTTGCCTACACACGGTCGGACAGAGAGAGGACCGGAACGCAGGGGCTGTGACAGACGAGGCCGGACGCCGCCAGTGGAGGTCCCGGAGCTGAGGACGGTACCCCGGAGTGGTGAGCGAGCTGAAAGGCTCATCCTACATTGCCATTTTCACTTTATGCCTATTGAACTGCCAAGGCACAATTACCTCAGAGCAGCAGATTGTTTCTTTCTTGTGGATTACAAACACACACCATTTAAAGCTACATGTGCACCACCTCTACAGTTCTCTTGCCGGTGAAGAATACTGTATTTTCTCAAGGACTGAGCTCTATTGCTAGGGATCAGGCCTGGTCCGTTAGGTAGGCGCAGTTAGATTTGTTGCACCTCAGGGGTGCATAGCAGACGGTCGCTACACTTGGCGTTCCGTTCCCCATTGCTGTCCAGACCCACAAATGTGTACATGTTTATAGCACATACTGCAGGGACCTGTTCATGTGTATTGTAAGTCAAATGTTTAAATGCATGTTACCATTTCTTTTCATATTACCAAAGTAAAGACAGTTATTTCAGCTAGCAGTCTGCCTGTGAGTTTGAGTCCATTATACTTAAAGTATAAGTGATATTTATATGTGCATACACATACACCTGTTGATTAACTGTGCCAGAGCGGGTAGAGCAGATTGGGACCCAAATCAAACTTGCGGCCCTCTTAATTGGGGGTATCGCTACATACAATATAATATTATACAGTTCACGCTTCTGCATTGAGGATTTGTATTTTGATTTCTATTTTTATTATTATTTTTTATTTTTATTTATTTTTAGTATTTCTATTTTTATTTTTATTTCTGTATCGCATAAAGGACTCGCACATTGTAGTGGTGTTTGACCCTGGGAGGTACCTACTCCTCCTTCCCCGGCTCTGTGGGAGCTATCAAGCTGTGGTTTTAGAAGAATTTTCTGCTTTTATACCTACATATATTTTTTCTAATATTTATTGAATATAATTTTTATATATATTTATTTATCCACGGCTTTGATATATTGCGGCTGTGTTCATATATTCAGCTAATATATTCACTAGATTGTAATTATCTATTTTATGCACCTGCACTTAGCACTTATATCTACTACTTATCTTTTATCGTGGTGGTTTACACCTTACTTTGTGAATATTAATATTTTGTGATTTATTTCGTGGCTACCTCAAAAGTATCCACCACAAGCTCACCTTCTTCACGTATATGCACTTTATCTCTGGTGTGTGACCCTTAGAATTTTACAGACATTACTCTCTTTTTATTTATTTATTTATATATACACATATATTTTATACCCCTTTCCTTCATTTACTATTTTATAGAACAGCGCCACCACCCCTTCTTAGTGGTTTTATAATAGTTTATACTATAACTGGCGCTGTGAGTAATAATTTATAACTGCCTCTGTGAGAAATAATTGGCTTTGAGAGCAATAATTTATACTGTAACTGGCTCTGTGAGTAATAATTTATAACTGGCTTCCTTATTCCCTTACTTAATATGCCGGCACCTCCACCCGCAGCCGAGGGGAAGGATCGGCTTTAGGTGAGGACATGGCGGGTGCCCTGGACAGGTAAGTGTACTTATTTTAAAAGTCAGCAGTTGCAGTATTTGTAGCTGCTGACTTTAATTTTTTTTTTTTTAGGCGGAACTCCGCTTTAATTACTGACTTTGCGAATACTCCATTATATCTAACTTTGTGAGTCATGCTTTATAACTGTTTTTGCCACCACTACTTTCGAAGTTTTAGAAGGGAGCTGCACTTTATAACAGGGTTTGGTAACTTGTTTTCTAAAGTAATAGCTCCCAAATCCTGTAATAAGGCTTCATTTGCACACGTGTTAAGGCACAATGCAAATGTCAGGAGCAGGAATCTGTTGATTTCTACTGCTGTTTTTGACACCTGTGAGTGGCTAGCTGCATTGCCTTTTGTGTGTTCTGAAGGTGCAAGATGCAGAAATTGGGGCTGATCTGAGGTGTAAAGGTGCAGGGATTATGATAATCTGAGGTGTGATGGTGAAGGAATTATGGTAATCCAAGGTGTGAAGGTGAGGGAATTGGGGTAATCTGAGGTGTGAAGGTGAGTGAATTACGGTAATCTGAGGCGTGAAGGTGAGGGAATTACGGTAATCTGAGGTGTGAAGGTGAGGGAATTACAGTAATCTGAGGTGTGAAGGTGAAGGAATTACGGCAATCTGAGGTGTGAAAGTGAGGGAATTAGGGTGAAGGTGCAAAGCTCAGTTGATTTCTTACCATTATTCAAGTGGTTTACAACATTTACTTTATAAGATTCCTTTTTGTGTGAAGTTGACAGTTTTATTTTATTTATGTATCTGGCATTCTGAATTTCTTTGAAAACATGTTTTGCACACTATGCCCAAAAGGTTGCCTACACCTGGATTACAGCAACTCTTGTGCTGCTTCATACTAGGACTCCACCATCAAAACTGGAGTTAAAGTAACAAAAAAACAGCATCATATGGCAGCTCTGACCTACACTGGCCCCAATCTGTCACATTAAACTAATAATATTCCCTAATCAAATCAACACATCCTGAAACCCCAAATCTTGTCACCAACCGCCCCCCCACAATAAAGATGGCCTAGGCTATAAAAAGATTGCCAAGACCCTGAAACTGAGCTGCAGCATGGTGGCCAAGATCATACAGCGGTTAAACAGAACAAGTTCCACTCAGTATAGGCCTTGCTATGGTTGACCAAAGAAGTTGATTGCACGTCAACGTTATATCCAGAGGTTGTCTTTGGGAAATAGACGTATGAGAGCTGCCAGCATTGCTGCAGAGGTTAAAGGGGTGGGGGTCAGCCTGTCAGTGCTCAGACCATACGCCATACACTGCATCAAATTGGTCTGCATGGCTGTCATCCCTGAAGGAAGCCTCTTCTAAATATGATGCACAAGAAAGCCCGCAAACAGTTTGCTGAAGACAAGCAAACTAAGGACATGGATTACTGGAACCATGTCCTGTGGTCTGATGAGACCAAGATAAACTTATTTGGTCCAGATGGTGTCAAGCGTGTGTGGCGACAACCAGGTGAGGAGTACAAAGACAAGTGTGTCTTGCCTACAGTCAAGCATGGTGGTGGGAGTGTCATGGTCTAGGGCTGCATGAGTGCTGCCGGCACTGGGGAGCTACAGTTATTTGAGGGAACCATGAATACCAACATGTACTGTGACATACTGACGCAGAGCATGATCCCCTCCATTTGCAGTATTCCAACATGATAACGACCCCAAACATACCTCCAAGATGACCACTGCATTGCTAAAGAAGCTGAGAGTAAAGGTGATGGACTGGCCAAGCATGTCTCTACTAAAAACCCTATTGAGCATCTGTGGGGCATCCTCAAACAGAAGGTGGAGGAGCACATGGTCTCTAACATCCACCAGCTCCATGATGTCATCATGGAGGAGTGGAAGAAGACTCCAGTGGCAACCTGTGAAGCTCTGGTGAACTCCATGCCCAAGAGGGTTAAGACAGTGCTGGAAAATAATGGTGGCCACACAAAATATTGACACTTTGGGCCCAATTTGGACATTTTCACTTGTAGGGGTGTACTCACTTTTGTTGCCAGAGGTTTATACATTAATGACTGTGTGTTGAGTTATTTTGAGGGGACAGCAAATTTACACTAGTACTTTTCCCACGGATTTTACCTCTTATTGCAGCTTGTTATACTTAGCCTAACTAGCTCTTTCATGTTTTAGGTCTCGGAGTGCTGCTACATTCAGATGAGTGTAACACTTAGCTACTTTTGTTACCTTTGTTGGGCGCATCTGATACATTAATTGGGAAATCTTTCCTTTCCATTCTATTTGGCTCAGACTTTCTAGGTGAGTCTTTCTCTTTACAGCTATTTGTTGCAGTTTAGCACCCCTGTATAGGCAGCCCTCCCTTTATGTTTGGGACTTAGTGTTGTCTCAAACAATGTATGCCTAATTTTTACTAAAACACAATAGTAATACATTTCTCTGTCCTGATTGCTAGGTCTTTGTGTGCCCTCTACAGCCAAAATTGCGGTGCTTGGCTGCTGATCCCCTTAGGCTGTTGTTTGCCTGACCACCACCATCGTTGGGGTAGGTTTGGTTGTTCAATGTGTGTGGGGAACGCAAAATTTGGGGTGCCTATCCTGACCATTCCATGCATTCAACAATCACTTTGATTCATTGTGTTAAATATAATGGGGATCATTCTCCATATTAGAATGTATATCTTATGTTTTGTTTTTGTTTCTCTATTTAGAGTCTACAAGGTTGGACAGGTTTATATAATTTCCCTGAGAAAGCCAATGTTTTTGGCGAAACATGTAGGAATGTGATTACCTGTACTACATATTGGCCTTTAACATCATGGGGCCACTGTTCTTACGCTATATTCTTGTGATTTGCTTCTGATTGCACACCTATGTTTGTCTATGTATTTGATGTCAATTTTATTATAATTATTCTTGTAATGAAATAATAAATAAATCCATTTTTATGTAATTTTTGAAAATGTATTAGTCTATTGGCACTACTATAATCCCCTCGCTCTATCCCCAAATTTTTCAAATTTTATGAATTGGGATGAGGTGCCGTCCATATTGAGGATTTTCAGCCATATTACATTTTTTCAGCAAATTTACACTGTTATACAAGCTGTACACTCAATACTTTACATTGTAGCAAAGTGTAATTTCTTCAGTGTTGTCACATGAAAAGGTATAATAAAATATTTACAAAAATGTGAGGGGTGTACTCACCTTTGTGAGATATTATCTATCTATCTATCTATCTATCTATCTATCTAAACAATGTGATTATAATCAAACTAGAAAATGACCAGTGAAAAATATAATCAAATGGCGCTTGTAAAAGAAAAAAATTATATATAAAAACACAAAAAAAATTATATATAAACTGCCAAACTATATAAAACACCACGTGAAATAGTGTCCGTGAGGTGATACCAAACAATCTTCATTAATATTCGTGTAAATTCAAAGAAAAAAAGTGATTCAATCTTCCAAAGAAAAAAAGTCCACCAACAAATCTTCAATAGAATAATCAAATATGTCTTCCACCACACCAACTCGTGTTCCCTCTCCCAATGAGACCGCACTCACCGGATGATATTGCCTCGCACTCTCGTGGTTGGCAAATAAAGCGATTACCCCACCTGGGTTATTTATGCGATCAATCCAAACTTGTGAACTCCATATGTGAAAACAAATAAAAGATATGCCTCCACATAGCGTGATACTGTGATAAAACTTATTTATTAAAATTCAACATCACTCACACTTCAATGTTTCAACTTACAAAAACACAGAGTGATAAAGCCAAATCCAGCACACAATCCACTGCAACTTTTGGATATCAGATGAGCCGACAGAGCGCACATGTGATCACCAATGGGTGAAATAACTAAGTAGAAAACTGGGTAACAAATGATCTCACCACCCCTCGCAGCTCTACTCCTGGTGTGGGTTCTTTCTCCAGGAGTCACTTCAGTGAGGTTGCCGGGTAGTGATCTCAAACAATAGTGGTAGTAGAGGAGACAGCACACCAATTCAAACGAATTAAACACAAAGATTGAAAAGTTTGAGTATCTCAGTGTCCGTGTGGCTACACCGTTGACATGTTTCGTCGGTATGACTTCTTCAAAAACCTCCCTTTTTGAAGAAGTCATACCGACGAAACATGTCAAGGGTGTAGCCACACGGACACTGAGATACTCAAACTTTTCAATCTTTGTGTTTAATTCGTTTGAATTGGTGTGCTGTCTCCTCTACTACCACTATTGTTTGAGATCACTACCCGGCAACCTCACTGAAGTGACTCCTGGAGAAAGAACCCACACCAGGAGTAGAGCTGCGAGGGGTGGTGAGATCATTTGTTACCCAGTTTTCTACTTAGTTATTTCACCCATTGGTGATCACATGTGCGCTCTGTCGGCTCATCTGATATCCAAAAGTTGCAGTGGATTGTGTGCTGGATTTGGCTTTATCACTTTGTGTTTTTGTAAGTTGAAACATTGAAGTGTGAGTGATGTTGAATTTTAATAAATAAGTTTTATCACAGTATCACGCTATGTGGAGGCATATCTTTTATTTGTTTTCACATATGGAGTTCACAAGTTTGGATTGATCGCATAAATAACCCAGGTGGGGTAATCGCTTTATTTGCCAACCACGAGAGTGCGAGGCAATATCATCCGGTGAGTGCGGTCTCATTGGGAGAGGGAACACGAGTTGGTGTGGTGGAAGACATATTTGATTATTCTATTGAAGATTTGTTGGTGGACTTTTTTTCTTTGGAAGATTGAATCACTTTTTTTCTTTGAATTTACACGAATATTAATGAAGATTGTTTGGTATCACCTCACGGACACTATTTCACGTGGTGTTTTATATAGTTTGGCAGTTTATATATAATTTTTTTTGTGTTTTTATATATAATTTTTTTCTTTTACAAGCGCCATTTGATTATATTTTTCACTGGTCATTTTCTAGTTTGATTATAATCACATTGTTTATGATTACACATTTTTAAAGTGGCTGCTAAGAGCTTATTCACATTTAGGGATTTTTTAGGTGTGTATCACACACACATCCACCTGCACATTGGTCAACATTAATTGGCGCAAGGGTAGGTAGTCACTCTAGGAGCGGCATTATAGAGTATCTACCAATTGGAACACATATCTATCTATCTATCTATCTATCTATCTATCTATCTATATACTGTATATAATATAGTAGAAATCATTGTTAGTTCAATCTAGTCCCCAGCACACCTCAGACATTGCAGCAACCCATTTTTTTGTCTGGTTTTCATAGAAGAATAAAGCATGTTATGTTCGGCCAGGAAGAAGAAAATCATATGGATTTCTTGTATATTTTACATGCATATATCCTGCAAATGTTTATCACCAAAGGAAATAATGGGGAGCAGACCATTTTTTGTATGTTTTTTTTTTCTGCATAATGATAATTATTTTCAATATGCTAACCATTTTCTGTATTATGAGAACAAGAAAATATTTACTGCTTCTTATACTTTATGATCACATTTTGAGAACATCTTGGTACTTCACCCGAATCTCAGCGCATTACGCGAATGTTAATGTTTCTTGTAATTTCTGTTCAATTTTGTCATTTTCAGATGTGACAAGTGGCTAAAATGCTAAATAGGTAACTTATACAGCAAATGACTCATGAGATCTGATAACACAGGGAATGAAAAAAACACACAAAGTAGTATAATTGCAAAGTATTAAAAAGAATATAAAAACTTTCATTTAAAAAAAAAAATTATTTAAATGTATGACTTTGAAGACTCGGGTTATTGCTTCAATTTAGTCATATTTGAGGTTTAGATGAGTATATGGTAAGTATTGTATAGGTATGATCCACTAGTGGAGAGGAGTTTAGGTAATCTATACCTCCTACAGCTTAATGGGTACATTTAAAACATGTGAAAATATGCTCAGCACTGAAAGCTTTGGGGCCCATTACCTAAGGAGTAGTTTTTATCCTAGCACCTAGCATGTTTAAATCAAATGCCTATTTTCAAAGAATATAAAATAATTGGAGGTAAAAATAGGTAAAGGCTCAAAATTTAAGTAGATCTAAACCCAAAATAACAATGTAATTTATTGCAGCTTTCCAGTCCTTAGATATTGTGGCTGCATTAGTTTTCTCTTTCAGGTTAAGTATATTTTTTGCAAGAACAGAAAAATACCTGTCGATCTTGTCAGAAATCCAGTTGCATTTCAGTTGCTGTTCACTGAATTGAAATTCCAAACAATGTCATCAGCTTTCCAAGCTATCTTATGCAAACTGCAAAATAATTCCTCTCGTTGTAATAGAGATGAGGGTGGGTAGGTTTTCTGTAGCTCTAACACATTTCTTGTCCTTGGGTGACAATGCTGTTTCTGCCTAGATACAGGACGTTAAGTGAGCGTTACTTTAGTAATGCCGTATTGGCAGGACTACCAGGTAAAAACAAGAATAAACCTGAATAAAGGAAACTAATGCAGCTACTTCATCTAAGGACTAGAATGCTGCAATGTTGTCAGGAACATCATGTCAGCTGTCAGAGAAATTGTGCAAGCTGAAAGGCCCATGTGCATGCGCATCAACCTGCACATGTTCTTATGCATGGGAGACCTAACAAAGACGCATGGGCATGTCCACCACAGATACTAGCACCTAGTGGCCTCTTTAAACCAGGGCCGTGCATGAGATCATTGTTAAATTGTCTTTCAGCTTGAATTCCTGTTATCACTGATCCTAAATCAGTTTGACCCTTATATTGACTGGGTTTTCCTTTGACTGGATTACCCTTCTCTGTCTATGTTTGCTGCCTACCTTTGTTACCTCAATCTGGACTCTTGACCAAGATTTTGCCTACTGATTCTGTACCTCTCTGCTTGCATGTTGCCAACCTCTGCTCCTTGCTGACCTTGATCCTGCTCATGATTTGGTGCCTTCCTGCTCGACTGTTACCAAATTCAGCATGTGACCCGGTTCTGCTCTCTACTGAATGTCAGGGGATAATAAGTGGGAGACGATTGTCTCAGAGACCTGGCACATTTGCCCATATTCAGCATGGTTGCTCCCATCTGCACAGAAATTCTTGCAGATATAATTTAATTGAGCCGGCACACACTCATAGATGTTGGTGTCCTCTGGCCTTTATAAGGATGACAGATGCTCACAGACATTGTTAACTGGTCTTCAGCTCCCTTTCATCCATGTTTCTGTGTGCTTATACTTCTGGATTTCACATTACCAACCCAGCTTGCTTCTGGACTTACCCTTCCATCTCTACTATGGGTGGAATGCTGCCATAATAACACCAGCACTTTATTTTCTTCTGAATTCAGTCAGTAATTACAAAAAGCAATATACAAACTGTGAAGCACCCCATAACAATGAAACATGATTCATCCTATAGAGATCTAAAATCAGATTGGATGCTATGGATCACTACACTGTTGTTTGCACTGCATTGGTGAATACGTGTGAAGAAGTGCAATTCCAATCAATCTATTAGCTTGCAAGGGAATCCTTTTCCAACCTATCTAGTGTGCAACAATTTACTAGCTAAGATTGCAGACAGCAAATAACTTCACATTTCTGTTAGTTTGACTATTTTTTTACTTTCTTCCTATGTTTATGTAAATGTGTTTCAGTAAGAAGAGCCAAAAAACCCAGTGTAAGTCATGTTCTCAATACACCAGGCTGTCTTGATAACACCTTAGTCCTTTCCATATCAGTAAATATTGTTAGTTTTGGAAAGTTGAGATATCTTCTGTAGTAATTTTACAGTCAGGATTCCCGCAAATGCATGGACCAGCAGCTAGCTCAGCCTCTCAGGCTCGGGATCTTTCCTGAGCCTGGACCAGCTGAGTGACACCAGCCGACAGCGGACTTTAGCCCACTGTCAGTTGAAAACAGGTCACATGAGTGCAGAACGAACAAGATCCATAGGAGAAATGTAGCCAAAATAGCTTTGGCTATACTTTTCCTTTCATTATATTGATTGGAAGGACACATTGCTTAAAATCTCCTGTTCCAATTATCCTCTTTTCAAGATATCAGTAGCCTAGAAATTGGAATTTATATACTGTAGTTTTCCATCAATGAACTTTATTTTTTTTATATAATGTGTTTGACTCTCAAATGATAATATCAAATCCTGTGCATGTGTGCTTTTAATGAGCCCATTTTTTTTAATTTAACTTTATTTTAATACATTTGTCACATAACAAGTACAGATAAGACACAAGTTTTTTTTGGGAGGGGAGGGGGGTGTTCATATGCCATGAGGTAAGCTGTTTGGTTTCTCATTTAGAAGATATGGAGATAGATACTGGGCATAATACGACCAGGTAATGAGGCCTATAGTAGCCTTGGAGACAGCTTGTAGATGGTTTTTATTTGTCAGGAAAAGATCAATCCTAGAGAAGGTTTCATGGGTCATATAGATCTTCCAGTTGCATAATAGAGGAGAGAGCTGTTGGGCCTGATCTGCATGAGTTAGATGCAGGGCCATACTGGCCTACCGGAATACTGGGACATTTTCCATTAGGCTGCCTGTCCTGGGGCTGCTTTGGGCTAAGCTGTGGCTGCAGTGCAGCACTCCGCTCTGCTCCGCTCTGCTCCGCTCCCTCCTCTTCTTCCACTACATGTCATACACAGTCTGTGGGCATCTCCCGCTGTGTGCCTCGGAGCTGAGTGTGAAAACTTTGGCCGCGCTGTGAAAAAAGTCCCGCCCTCCTCCTAGATCAGCTTGTGTGATAGACGCAGTGTTCTGTCTATCACACAAGCTGATCTAGGAGGAGGGCGGGACTTTTCTCACAGCGCGGCCAAAGTTTTCACACTCAGCTCCGAGACACACAGCGGGAGATGCCCGCAGACTGTTTAATTCAGGCACAGGCACTGACTGCAGTAAGGCTGCGATTATGAGAATGGTAAGACTGCTTTATGGGCACAGTAAGGCTCCGATTATGGGCACGGTGAGGCTGCGATTATGGGCACGATGAGGCTGCGATTATGGGCACAGTGAGGCTGTGATTATGGGCAGGGTAAGGCTGCAATGATGGGCACGGTAATGCTGCAATGACGGGCACGGTCAGGCTGCATTGACGGGCACAGTGAGGTTGCATTGATGGGCACAGTGAGGTTGCATTTGATGGGCACTGATGAGGCTGCATTGATCTCTTGTACCATGTCTGCAGTCTCTGACATATCTTACCATCTTTAGTATCATGTCCTCAATCTCTAACCATCTTCTGTACCATGCCCGAAGCCTCTGACATCTCCTGTACCATGCCCGCAGCCTCTGCCATCTTGACATCTCCTGTACCATGCCCACAGCCTCTGACATCTCCTGTACCATGCCCGCAGCCTCTGACATCTCCTGTACCATGCCTGCAGCCTCTGAAATCTTCTGTACCATGCCCACAGCCTTTGACGTCTCCTGTACCATGCCCACAGCCTTTGACATCTCCTGTACCATGCCCACAGCCTCTGACATCTCCTGTACCATGCCCACAGCCTCTGACATCTCCTGTACCATGCCCACAGCCTCTGACATCTCCTGTACCATTCCCACAGCCTCTGACATCTCCTGTACCATGCCTGCAGCCTCTGACATCTCCTGTATCATGCCCACAGCCTCTGACATCTTGACATCTTTTGTACCATGCCCACATCCTCTGACATCTCCTGTATCATGCCCACAGCTTCTGACATCTCCTGTACAATGCCCACAGCCTCTGACATCTCCTGTACCCTGCCCGCAGCCTCTGACATCTTCTGTATCATGCCCGCAGCCTCTGACATCTCCTGTACCATGCCCACAGCCTCTAACATCTCCTGTACCACGCCCACAGCCTCTGACATCTTGACATCTTCTGTACCATGCCCACAGCCTTTGACATCTCCTGTACCATGCCCACAGCCTCTGACAACTCCTGTACCATGCCCGCAGCCTCTGACATCTCCTGTACCATGCCCGCAGCCTCTGACAACTCGTGTACCATGCCCACAACCTCTGACAACTCCTGTACCATGCCCACAGCCTCTGACAACTCCTGTACCATGCCCACAGCCTCTGACATCTCCTGTACCATACCCACAGCCTCTGACAACTCCTGTACCATGCCTGCAGCCTCTGACATCTCCTGTATCATGTCTGCAACCTCTGACCATCTCGTGTTTTATATCATGTCTGCAGTCTGGAGAGGAGTCAACAGTGGGAACACCGCCAGGATGGGGGGTCATGGGAGAAGTCAGACTTGTGTGGACTGCGGAGAGGAGACTATAGGAGACCAGAGCAACCAAGCTGGAGCCAACTGACTGAGCCCTGCATGGTGCACCTGAGAGGAGGTCAGTGACAGCGCCACCAGGCCAGTCTGAGGGGTGGAGTCATTGATGTTAGGGGGAGTGAATACAATAATGTAAGGGGGCACTGATATAAAGGTTTCCCCCTTATATCAGTACCCCACATTCCCAGAGTCCTAGGTGTCCCCCTTAATGATTGCTCCACTTTTACCTCTTTTAACTGGAATTTGCTGTTATATATATATATATATCCCTAGCCCTATGTTCTTTCATATCTGTCTTATCTTTATATAATACACTCTTCAAATGTGCTTTAAAGTGGAAGTAAACCCCCCTATCGTTTTCAGCCAAGGAAGCTGCCATCTTTGCCTCGGTTTAATCTTCAACTACCACAGTGCTGCACATGTGATCCGTTATGACACCAGCCATTGGATGGTTTGACTGTTTGGTTGAGAGCACAGCCAATGTGCAGTTAGCATTCACGGCATGCCTTTTTTTTTAGACTGTTAAATCGATGGGTTTACTTCCACTTTAAAATGAATGGTTTTCCCTTTTATGAACAAGAAAATAATGACGTTATGCTGTTGGGCTGGTATAATAATGCTATGGGGCTGGTATGAAATTTTCCAGAGCTGGTTTTTACTCCCAGTACGGCCCTGGTTAGATGAATCAAGGGCTTGGTCTGCCATGTCATTGAAATCTCTGCATATGATTATACTGTACAGTCCTTTGGGTAGTGATCAAATTTGTTTAAGACAGTTCTGTAAAAACTTTTAAGACGTGTATTGGGTATATATACATAAATAATAGTGTGCTTCTTGTTACTTTCGTATTTTCTGGCATATGAGGCGACCTTTTATACTTAAAAAAATCCCCCAAAAATCGGGAGTCGTCTTATACGCAGGTATATGAATGTCAACCCACTGGTTGTACATTAATTTCCGCGTTGAGCTAATCACGGCGAGCAATGTATTCTATTAATGGATACAAAGCCTGCTTGGATTGGCTTTGAGAGGCTTTGAGAGTCAGAGATGATGTTCCAACATCTGCCAATCACGGTGAGTGATGTATTCTCTTAATGAATACAAAGCCTGCTCGTATTGGCAGAGGTTGTAATATCATCAGCCCGTGCCTCTCTGAATCTCAAAGCCAATCTGAGCAGGCTTTGTATTCATTAATAGACTACATCGCTTGCCGTGATTGCCGTGATTGGCTCAGCGGGGTATACTGTTATACTGTATACAGTATGTTACCGAATGCGGCTACCCCTCGGCTCCTCTTCCTTCCACGGCCACCTCGCCATCCACCCCCGGAGCTTTGGTTTGAAGCACCTGACCCTCCATCTGGCACCTGACCCTCCATCTGAAGCACCTGACCCTCCATCAGTGGATTTTGCCGGGGCACAGGTATTTACCACCGCAGCATTGCTTCACAAAGCCAGTGATTAAGTTGCACAGACTTATTATTGCTGTTTCAGTATGTTACCCAAGCTACTAGACAGACTAATCTGAAGGGGGTAGTCTTTACGGCGAGTATATCTCAAAACCAAAGTTTTAGCTGGAAAATTAGGGGGTCACCTTAGGGGGCCCGCCAGCAAATACAGTATGCAAGAAATGAAATACTGAAAATATATCAATATACAATCAAACAGTGAACCGAATAGTCCATAAGGTTCAATATGGAAATAAGTCCATGTGCCAATAGTAATGAAAGCATATAGTGTAATGAAGGTGTATCTAATTCTTCTCAAGGGTGGCAAACCACATGAGTTGTTAAGGAATTCCACCATACACATGTGCCCTCCACCATAATCAAGCCTCTTACCAGATGGTTGTGATGCCCAATTACAGAGATCAAACACACATAAGAAATAATGGACCCCTCTGGGTGTCACAAAATGGGATCAGTATAGTCCACTGGGTTTTAGCATATTATATTTCCCATACCAATGCCACAACTTCAGATCCAACTCAGACAGCTGCCATAGAGGATAAAGGAACATTGGCAGCACATAGCGTGAATACTGCCAGTACAAAAACACTACAAGGTACTCACATGATTCAGGACAATAAAAAGCATTCAAACTGAATGGAGCCTCGCTGACATCCGGCAACAGCGGGCGTGAAAGACATCACACGTTCGTGGCCCTGCACTAGTTTCGCATCACAGCACGTTTTCAGGGGAACAGGAGCATAAATGTGTGACGCCAGAGAACAGACACATTTATAGACTGCTCCAGTCACATGGTCAGGTATTCCTTGGGAAACAATCTACAAGATAATGGCGTCTACCATAAGTAGACACTAGAGCACTAATGAAGACTGGAGACCAATCTATGTTCATCAATATACAAGTCTATGCATATACTGTATATTGACAAGAACTAAGGGTAAGTTACTGAATAAAGCATCTAGAATGAGGTATCTGCCCATCTGGTCCACTTCCACATGTTGGAGCAGTAAGGAAAGGGAATTGCATAAGGCAATCATTACACCCCTGGCCTTTTTGAGGGTGTTGGAAAAAAAAAATATGTGGGAACATTCTGGGTTGGCAGGAAGGTGCTTTCACTTGCATAAAATGTGTTTCTTGAATGCAGATGATATCTGCTTTTTGTGACTGGGTCTCTTTCCATAAATTGCTAGTAAAAAGATTAACAATTAACAATGGATACCAACAATCTAGCAATAAAAGAGAATAATGTGCATTGGACAGTGGGTTTCCGGGGATGTGTGAACAGAGTCCAGTGAAAAAAAGGAAGAGTTGTAGTGAGTTCAACAAAGAAAGGAAAAAAAAATGAATGTTCTTCACTTTCCATGTGATTAGTGGTAATCAAATACAATATAAAAATATAAAAGGTAATCCTGCGCCAGCACAAAGAGTGGCAACTAATGTACTGCATCGCACACTTGAGGGAAATGTCTGAACCCAGAAGCAATAGATAAAAAGAAGGTAGTGGCACGCAATAAGTTAAACTAAACTAGACAATAAAAGATAAAAGATCAGGTATTGTAAGATAAAACAGTGGCTATAAACATAGCAAACATCAAAATAGTGACTGGGTAAAGTGCATCAAAAAATGACAGTGCATCCAGTTGTGAATGAATATACTAGTGATCCAATAAAGTAATTAAAATCCTGAATAATTGATATATCATAAAGTGATATAAAAGAACGGTGTATAAACATCAAATAGAATACTGAGATAGATAAGTGCAAAATAAAAGGGATAAGTGGCCAAAATTGGCTAAATCTTAGTGGTCTCAGATGAGTATCACATACAAATCCGTGACTGAAGTGTCCCAGTGGGACTGAGCTATACCTGACCTACCGGAAGTGACGCCATCGAGCTCGCCGCTCGTTTATACCTCGCTTGCTTATACCTTTTATGTGTGAGTACCCACCTTATTGTTTTTATTACTTGAAATAAAACGCTTTTAAAACATATTACACTATGAGGCCTACTTCCTTTCCCCATACATACTGATGTGAACCCCCCCCTACCTGGATACACCTACACCTATATGCAAGGAAAAGCCAATAGGATACGATAAACAGGACCTGGGACACTCAGCTGGGACCCATAGGAGGACGGTCACCAAGGACCACAAAGGCCTATACATCTATGCTGTAACCTTACAGCTGTAAGGTAAGGGGCCTACTACATCACCCCCACTAGGATTGCACGGAACCCGGAGGATTGCACAGGATAGTCACAGACAAACACTGTATATCATAACTCACCAGCCCAAACCTCAGCACTTTCACTCTGTTTGGATTGATGAACACTCATTGCACTTATGATTTATATGGACTTTTTATTGGATTTCATTCATTGCGATTTTATTCATTGAATTCACTCGCTATTTTTTTCATTTTATTATATTTATATATATTCTTTTATATTTACTTTATTTATTTATTACTTTTGGATTGCTCCTCTCACTTCAGTCACGGATTTATATATGGTACTCATTTGAGACCACTAAGATTTAGCCAATTTTGGCCACTTATCCCTTTTATTTTGCACTTATTTATCTCAGTATTCTATTTGATGTTTATACACCGTTCTTTTATATCACTTTATGATATATCAATTATTCAGGATTTTAATTACTTTATTGGATCACTGGTATACTCATTCACAACTGGATGCACTGTCATTTTTTGATGCACTTTACCCAGTCACTATTTTGATGTTTGCTATGTTTATAGCCACTGTTTTATCTTACAATACCTGATCTTTTATTGTCTAGTTTAGTTTAACTTATTGCGCGCCACTACCTTCTTTTTATCTATAATCAAATACAATGTCCATGGAAGTATGTCTTAATTAGACGATAGGGAGCAAGACTAATGTTCTAAAACACCTGAGGATTGAGGCCTATCAGGCCAGTCTAGATTTGGAGGAGGTTCGGTTGCGTGATTCATTGGATGGTGGTGGAGATGTCAGACCACAATTATGGAGCTGTTTGATGCCCTCCTTTGGGGAGGTGATGGCAACCTGCTGATTTTGGTGGGTAACCAGGAGTTTAGTGGGGAAGCCCCAACGGTAGATGATGTTATGATCATGCAAGACAGTGGTGATGGGTATAAATTCCTTTCTTCTCTGGAATGTAGCTGCAGAGAGGTCTTGGAAAAGGGCTACTCCCTCATAGGGTGCTGGTAGCAAACAGGTGGATCTAGCAGCTCTGAGTAGGCGCTCTTTGATGTGATAGAAATGGATCCTCACTAGGACATTTAGAGCTACAGTGTCAGAGAGATAGGCCGGCTTGGGAATTCTGTGAGCTCTATCCATAAGAAGGTCACGAGGGGTGAGGTCAGGTATGAGCTTTAGAACAGCTGTTGCAGATAGGGGATAAAGTCGCTCTGTTTGAGAGCCCATTTTCATTTATTGGTGTGACTCATTATAACCAGGCCACATTGCAAGATCAGAAAAAGGGCTAGAAAACCTTTTCCTACAATTATATATATATATATATATATATATATATATATATATATATATATATTTGTAGTTGATGGAGTCTGACTCACAGTGATTCACTGAAAATGGAAGCTTTAGTGAACCTGACCTTTCTGGCAGGGAAAATTACTTAAAAAAAAAAAATCAAACAAACCATATTTTTTAATGTGAATTTTACACCAACAGTAAAGTTAAAATGCTTTTTGGATACATGCAACAGTTTCTCTTTAAAGCAAGTGTTATATCATTTTTTTCTTTATTTATTGTGTTTCCAACTAAATAAAATGTCTTAGGCCCCTTTCACACTGAGGTGTTTTTAAAAAATAGCGCCTGTATAGCGCCTGAAAAAAACCGGCCCCTTTCACACTGGAGCGGTGCGCTAGCAGGACGGTAAAAAAGTCCTGCTAGCAGCATCTTTGGAGCGGCGAAGGAGCGGTGTATTCACCGCTCCTAAATTGCTCCTACCCATTGAAATCAATGGGGCAGCACGGCTATACCGCCGGCAAAGCGACGCTGCAGCAGCTCTTTGCAGGCGGTTTTAACCCTTTTTCGGACGCTAGCGGGGTTAAAATCGCCCGCTAATGGCCAAAAAACGCTGCTAAAACAACGGTAAAGTGGCGCTATTTTTACCGCCGACGCCTCCACCCACCCCAGTGTGAAAGGGGCCTTAAAGTTTTAATTTTTTTTAAATGTATTTTAATTCAGATAAACATTAAATATTACTATGAATATTTCATATGTACTAATTGCAGCCAGCAGATGGTGAGTGCAATACATAAAGTACTTTGGGTTTTTTGAAGTGAAGACACTACTTTAGCCTGAGTAGCTGGTATTATGAGGATGATGTCAAGCCAGGATGATCTTAGACCGAATCCTCTGGTACACACATTTGTAGAAAAATGGGAATAGATGTACGCTTACCGGAACTGATGTACTCCCTGTCAGCAACAGGGAGTCAAACAGGCACAGAAAGGCTCTACACGACCAACGAACTCGATGTTCCAGGGTGGACGGATAGACTCTGTGGAACCACTCACGACTTCACCAACCGGATACAAAAGGTCAGAGTATGGACGGCTTGTATGGAATCTGGATCCTCATAGACAAGACAGGAACTCCTTGATGGCCACTCGATAGGCGGAGTATGATAAGCCAATAGTGGACACCCACTGGGGATACAGCAAAGGCTCTCTTGGGGTGCTCTCCAAAAATATTCAGATCATATGGAAGAAACAAGGGGAAAAAGACCAGGAGGGGACTCCAATGGTGTAGATCAATCAGGCAGGTTTTTATTGACAAAAAACAAATAAAGAAAAAAAATTATATAAAAGTGATCACATTTAAAAAGCAGTGTGGGAATGGGTATGACCTCGCCCGACGCGTTTCTTCTATAGTAGACTTCAACTGGGGCATATCATATGTCTAGAACCTTTCTATGCCTGTTTGACTCCCTGTTGCTGACAGGGAGTCCATCAGTTCCGGTAAGCGTACATCTATTCCCATTTTTCTACAAATGTGTGTACCAGAGGATTCGGTCTAAGATCATCCTGGCTTGACGTCATCCATATTCCATCACTTTGGGACATTTTGTTCACCTCAAATATTATTCACATATTTTATTTTTGTGCTTTTTTCCCCAGGATTACATAGAATTGTGTTTCCTTTTTCACTATTGAGGAATTTTTTGTTTATGGGTATCACAACCGTTCACAAATTTTAGCGCTGCACTTTCTTTTACACTGTCTATCGAATATTTGTCACATTCTAGCGCAGCTGCTTCACTTGCATTGTTTGATTGTTTATTTGAGTTTAGCGCCATAATTTTTTCCATTCACGGTATTATGAGGAGACTTAAAGCGGGAGTTCCGCCGTTTTTTTTTTTTAAAAGTCAGCAGCTACAAATACTGCAGCTGCTGACTTTTAAAATATGGAGACTTACCCGTCCAGTGCGCCCGCGATGTCGGCACCCGAAGCCAATCTGTCGCTCAGCTCTCGGGTGCTGCCGCCGCCATCTTCGGTATGAGAATTACGGCTTCACTTATCGGTTCCCTACTGCGCATGTGCGAGTCGCGCTGTGCAATAAGGATGGTCCCTGCTTTCTCTGGGATCCATGTGTTTCCCAGCAGACAGCGGGGGCCCCTCAGGAAGTGGCGTAATAGCCGCAGAATCTGTGGGTATCTATGCCCGGAAGTGGGTGCAGATACCTGTATTATACAGGTATCTGCACCCCCTCCCCACTGAAAGGTGCAAATCGTGGCACCGGAGGAGGGGAGGGTTCCCATGAGCGGAAGTTCCACTTTAGGGTGGAGCTCCGCTTTAAAGTGGATGTAAACCCGATTCATGAAATTTGAGCTGGGCACATATATCTGGACCCTTAAAGAAGGTACACAACAAGTGCAGAAGCAGTACTGGGCTTTCTTAACCACTTAAGGACCAGAAGGATTTGCACCCTTAATGACCAGGCCATTTTTTGCGATAAGGCACTGCCACTTTAACTGACAACTGCGCGGTCGTGTGACGTTGTACCCAAACAAAATGTATGTCCTTTTTTTCCCACAAATAGAGCTTTCTTTTGGTGGTATTTGATCACCTCTGCGTTTTTTTTTTTTGCCCTATAAACAAAAAAAGCGAGCGACAATTTAAAACAAAAAATATATATATATATTTTTTACTTTTTCCTATAATAAATATCCCCCCCCAAAAAAAATGTCTTCATCAGTTTAGGCCAATATGTATTCTTCTACATATTTTTGGAAAAAAAAAAATTACAATATGTGTATATTGTTTGGATTGCGCAAAAGTTATAGCGTCTCCAAAATAGGGGATAGATTCATGGCATTTTTATTATTTATTTATTTTTTACTAGTAATGGCGGTGATCTGAGATTTTTAGCGAGACTGCGACATTGTGGCGGACAGATCGGACACTTTTGACACTTTTTTGGGACCAGTGACATTTATACAGTGATCAGAGCTAAAAATAGCCACTGCTTACTGTATAAATGTCACTGGCAGGGAAGGGGTTAACACTAGGGGTGGTCAAGGGGTTAAGTGTTTCCTAGGAAGGTGTTTCTAACTGTGGGGGCAGTATAGTGACTGGAGGAGGAGGAGAGAGATCACTGTTTCTGATCACTAGGAACAGCAGATCTCTCTCTACACCCCTGTTAGAACTGGGATCTGTTTGTTTACATACACAGATCCCCATTCTGGCTCTCTGTGGAGCGATCGCGGGTGGCCAACAGGTATGGTTGGCGCCGGCCACATGCATCAATTCCGGCGCACCCCCTATCGCTCTTAAAGCGGCCAATGTACACCAACGGCAATTCGTGTAGCCGTGCCAACCTGCTGCAGTATAATGATGGCAGCTGATCGGTAAGTGGTTAACTTCTTGCCGACCGCCCACTGTCAAAAGACGGCGCTGCGGCTCTTGTGGCGGGTCGCCGTCATATGACAGTGCTACCATTTTGGCCACTAGGGGGTGCGCGCGCGCCGCGGGAGGCACGCGCGTGTGCCTGCCGCGTCGCTGGGGACCCGATGCGCGTGCCCGGCGGCCGCGATGTCCGCCGGGCACCCGCGATTCCCCAGTAACTGAGCAGGATGTGGATCTGTGTATGTAAACACACAGATCCACATCCTGTCACTGGAGAGGAGACCGATGGTGTGTCCCTTGTACATAGGGACACCGATCGGTCCCCTCCCTTAGTCAGTCCCCTCCCCCCACAGTTAGAATCACTAAGATAGGGAACATATTAACCCCTGCAGCGCCCCCTAGTGTTAACCCCTTCCCTGCCAGTCACATTTATACAGTAATCAATGCATTTTTATAGCACGGATCGCTGTATAAATGTGAATGGTCCCAAAAATATGTCAAAAGTGTCCGATATGTTCGCCGCAATGTCGCAGTCATGATAAAAATCGCAGATCGCCGCCATTACTAGTAAAAAAAAATAATAATAAAAAAAATGTCATAAATCTATGCCCTATTTTGTAGACGCTATAACTTTTGCCCAAACCAATCAATATACGCTTATTGCGATTTTTTTTACCAAGAATATGTATCGGCCTAAACTGAGGAAAAAATTTGTTCAAAAAAAATAAAAAAATTGGATATTTATTATAATAAAAAATAAAAAATATTATGTTTTTTCAAACTTGTCCCTCTTCTTTTGTTTATAGCACAAGAAATAAAAACCGCAGAGGTGATCAAATACCACCAAAATAAAGCTCTATCTATGGGGAAAAAATGATAAAAATGTTATTTGGGTACAGCGTTGCATGACCGCGCAATTGTCATTCAAAATGCGACAGCGCTGAAAGATGAAAAATGGCTTGGTCAGGAAGGAGGTGTTCGTGCCTGGTAGGCAAGTGGTTAATCTGGGTATATGGATAGGGATCTGACTTGTTCAGCAGGGACCAGCCAAATTCCGATCTGTATATAGCCCTCACGGTTCAACAGAAGCTGATCATTAGATCGGCTTCCCTCAAAAGGTCCTGCTGGAAAATCTCCTTCGATCAGTGGCTTGCAGCCAATTGGCTACAGTATTGATCAGTGTATCCTGACAGAGGAAAATAAATAGCTGTGTGTACCCAGCTTAAGTCCAGCATGATTTGCAAACACTGTATCATTAAAGCATCTCTTTTATTGTTTAACCCCCCTGGCGGTATTCGCAAGTCTGGCTCGGGGCGGGAACTTCAGTACCAAAAGCGGTAACCCCAAGCCAGACTCGGGCTTACATTGCAGGATACAGGGGGAAGTTACTTACCTTGTCCCCTGGATCCTGCGATGTCTCCCCGCTGTGTGAGCGAGCTGTCTGTTCGCTCGATTCACACAGTGCCGAGTGCCGCTGATCTCCGTTCCCTGCGACGTTACGACGCACGGAAGCGGAGATCGGCGCCAAATTCAAAAAAGTTAAAAACTACAATGCACATACAGTACTGTAATCTTACAGATTACAGTACTGTATAAAAAAATTACACAACCCCTTTGTCCCTAGTGGTCTGTCCAGTGCCCTGCATGTCATTTTATATAATAAATAATTATTTTTTTGCCTGGAAACTGGAGAGCAACCAAAAAGTGTCCCTTTATGTCAAAAGTGGTTTTAGACCAGCTAGAAAACAGCTAATACTTTATAAGCAGTTACAGCAAACAATTGTTTTCCTTTTTGGATAACATTTTTTGCTTAAATAAATACAAGCTTACCATTTCAGCACCTCTGTCATTGTTAAATTGTTTGTCTCATCCATGTAACTTAGAGATCTGCAGGACAGCTTGTTCTTTTGAAAAATAACAGAAAACAAATGCAGCCGTCACATCTAAGATTACTGCTTTAAGAATCTTAAACAAAGAATGACAAAATAAATAAAACATCAGTATATACAGTTGGAAATGTTACAATGATTAAATAAAATTGATTAAAAAAAGTATAGCTTCTCTTAAAAATGGTGAGACTACTGGCTTGTCTGCATGCATGAATTGGTTTCTTTCCTGGATCTTTTATTGGAGGTGATAAAAGACAATTGACCAAGCGAGAACTGTTTTATCAGTTTTTACAAGATTAGGTACTGCGTTTCGAGCACTAATTGGATCAGTTAGTGCTAATTAGCGCTATAGGCACTAAAGAATATTGCTCTGATACTATACAAGCAAAAGATTGGTATTGTTTTTTCTGAAGTGGAAAAAAATTAAGTTGTGCGTTTTGGTCCCCAGTCATTACAATTTGTATCATAGCTATTATTATTATTAATTTATGTATCTATGAAGCTCATTTGTATAGTAAGGAATTTTATGACATACACAGAGCGAATCTCTTTCCTGTAACCACGGGGTTGCAGAAAATAAATTTGCTCAAATCTCCCATCAACACAGACAGTGTTGATGTGGGAATCCCTCCTGCTGGGCCATTGGCTTCTCCCGACGGGGGGCGGGGGAAGCCGCCCCTTCCGGGAGAAGACAATGATTATTGCTAGCGGGTATAGCAGCTGCTAGTGATAATCAAAGGTAAAACCTTGCATGCTGATTATACCCAAGTTGATCGATTGATAAAATTTGTACATTTAGCCTGCCCATACACGGTTCGAATCTCAGCAGGAATCGGTCAAGATTCGAACCATGTATGACCTACTTTAAGCTGACTATACACTATGCAATTTATCTACAATTTTCTTGTACAACTTTCCTTTAGATTTACCAAAACCATATAATATGATTATTATATTATATTTACTGTTGTTTCTGCCTGGAAACTGGAGATTGTCCATAGCAACCAAAAAACACTTAGATCTTTTCTTTCTACCCATGACCTGGCATCCTTACTGAGATCTAAGGAGACGTGAGAGAAGTTTATGGTCCGTGTTAACCCTTTTGATACCCGCTTGCATGACCATCTGTTTGCACAGGGGTCCATGCCATGAGGTGAGAGTGATTAGTTAGACCGGAGGTGGAGGGATTGTCACGCTACTGTGGAGAAAAAATTACTTACGTCGGTGCTACAGTTTGAATTTAAAACGTATTTGTGTGAACTGTGAAGTTAAGTCATGGATTGTGGAAACTAACTAGTGTCGGGTGATTGTATATAGTGTATACCACATTTACCACTGACTAATGCAGAGTTGCAATGCAAGGAGATCAGCTAAAAGTAGTTGGATCTGTATGTGCGTTATAATTAATCGAAAATTAATCGAACACGAAAATTTTAATCAGTAACAGCCCTAATATATATATATATATATATGGAGGGGGAGAGCTGGGACGTCAGTAGCGTCCAGGAAGTCTTGGATGCTACTGATGTCTCAGCGCTTCCCCTCCACAGCCATTTTTGCCCCCAGATGGACACACCGGATAGCGGAGCCCTGAGAATGATAAAAGCACGGACAATCTTACATCTTGTAAGTGCTTTTATTCTCAAGCAATAAATCCTGTGTTGTATTAATAACTAAAATAGAAATGTTGGGTTAAGGGCCCTGGGTGGAGATACTTCACCATGTGAGATGTCATGCTTAGAGCCACAAAGCTTGTGTTGGAAAATGCGAAAAGGCGAGTTGCAATATACTATGGCCTTAAGAAGCTCCCATCGTTTACCATGTCCACCAATCAATGAGGTATTTTGCATGGTACTCTTTTTGTAGGCCCATAGAAATCTGTCCCTGCCATGAAAGGATTGTGCTTACCCCAGGTCAAAGATTCACATGAATTCACCTGCTAGTTTATGTCACTTTGCAGCAGGATTCCCAAATCATTCATTATGTATTTTATGCAGTATCCATAGATGAAAAGTGCCACCATTTAGGTCTGAAGGAGAAGCAAGAGCTTTGAAAAGCATTACCAATCTATAGTCAATACGCCCAGCACGCTTTCCCTGCGACGTCATTTCCGGCCAGACACGAGTTTGCGGTTCACACCGATTACGGCGGTGGTCAGCCACTTCCTGGTTTCATCTCTTCACACAGCCTGCACTCGAGTCCACAACGGCCATAGGACGCCTTGGAGAAGCTGATGCACTGACGCTCATTACAATCCAATGCCTGTCACACTCCACCATTTTGTGAGTTGCCAATCTGTTTTAAATTATTAAAACTTACCTTTAATGCTGCACTTGGTCTGGCGCCCCTTTGTGTTCATCGAAAAGTTCCACCATCACTGCAGCTCAAGCGGAACAACTACTGTTTTGCTGAAGATACTCTGGAAATCTGGTGCCCTGAAAGATAGTGCTAGCATGTAATTCACCTAGCTAACCAGCACTTTTTACATTTGGACGGACTCCTTTTTTTTAGTTTAGTTTTCATTTAATTTAAAAAATGTTTACAAATTTTTATTTAGCATAAAAGGCAGTTGCCAAAACAATCAAAGTACTAGGATCAACAAAAAGAAGCATTCATGAGTACAAGGTACATCTTCCAGTATGTGATAGGTGTAACGTAAATACAATTTAACAGCTTGAAGAAGGCAATGAATCAGCGATATATAAAGCAGGTAATCAAAAAAATGTGTAGTACCTTACATTACAAGCTCAAGAATGGAAGAGAGGACATAGAAAAGAGAAGCAGAAAAAGTAAAGAACAGAAGAAAGGGGGGAAAGAGAAAAAAAAAGAGGGGAGGGGGGGTAATAGTGAGTTGTGGAAGGTATGGGAAAAAGGGGAAGGGAATTCATGTTGGTATTACCCAGGGGAAGGCACCTCTAAGATCCAGTGGGACTCACATTTTAGTTTAGTTTTTACCATGATTTGTTACAGGTGAAAGGTCTGATCAGTAAATCTGTATTTTCCATCAGAGAAATAAATGGATGGAGCAATTAAGCAATAAAATGTTGTGCTGCAATAAAACCATTAATAACATTTACTACATGATTGCTCCTATCAGTGGTGTTAAATACAAGCTGCTATAACAGTAATACATTTTATTCTTTCTAATAAGGTAAAGTGAACCTACCACCTGCACAAAACTATGTCACACTTACCGCTAAATAGGCACAGCAATAAAACTAAACATTTGTTATGTTGATTTGGAGTTGCTATGTATATTTCAAAGCTGTATTAAGAAGCCATTATCTAGCTTGTTCTGAATGATATAGCTGAAGACAACAAGACAAACATAAAATGCACCAATTAATGTAGTTATGTATTCACTGAAATGCATTTTAAATGTAGCTAGTGAAGGTTCCTGAATTTGAACTTCTAATCTTTTAGTAGGTAAAGTAGCACTCAAATATGAATTTCAGCTGGGTTTTTTGCTGTTTTCCTCCAAATCGGCTTTAATGAGTCGTAATGATATTATGAGCAACTTTTTATTTTCTCTGTCATTGGAAATATTTATATTCAGCATTCACCTCAAACTCTCAAATAGCTCTGAATAGTGACATGTACTTTAGTGTAATAGCTTTTAACCATGGCATTACAGTTGATCTACAGTTGATATTTTTCTTGTAACTAGACTATGATGATAAAAGAAAACTTAAAGCCTAATTCCAGCTAAATGTTTTTTTTTTTCAGTTTGAAAAAAAGAAAAAAAAAGATGCAATTTTTTTGTGATTTTGTTCATGACCCTATTGGGGGGATTTTCCCCCACTTGCTGCCCCCATGATGCCAAAACATAAAATGTGTGGTTATCAGCAAGACAGAAGGCACAAATAACAAAATATTGTCAGTTTTATCCTGTCCTCACTCAACTAAAAATGAGTTTTATTTGTGTTGCATGTTTCTCCATTGGAGAGATTTCCCATCTCATCCTAGCCAGACAGAAAGTGAGTGTTAAACTCACCAATAGGTAAACAGTCAGCAATTAAAACCTTACATGAGCTTTACCCTCCCCTGCAGTATTCAAAACCAAATTAAAGACAGATTTTTCCACTTTACATAAAAAACGTGATAGCAATATATTTTATTCTAGTTTTATTATAACCATATATTCAAGCTATAATTACATAGTTTTTTGGATTGAAAAAGGGCATATATCCATCAAGTGCAACCAAAATCAAAAACCCTAAAACCCCCCACAAAAACAATTGCATTAACAAACCTTTATGCGTTGGGTAACTAAGCCATTCTTTTTGGTTTGTTCGTTTTTTGGATTTATATGGACCTAAATGAAATTCACACACTAAATATGAAATCGAAATAAGACAAGTAGTTTAACTACATAATTAAGAGGACTTCAAAAACATTCGACAAATTAAGCAGAGGGAAGAATCCTATTTGTGAAAAAGACTAGCCAAATTAGGTTTGTTTATACAAATGTCTTGGCACCCAAGAGGGGATAAGTATACTTCATACAAATACATCCAAGACCAGAACAAAGCATTCTCAAGTGCATTTCTAAATCCGATGACTGTACACAAGATCTTCCACTGGGATTTAAAAAAAAAAAAACTAAAAGAGGTTTTCGCCAGGACAATTAGGAATAGCCTAGATTAGAGGCAATGTTCTCTTTGAGTTTCTCATGTTTTTGGAAATGCCATATGGAGGTGCATTTTTTGTTAAACAAGTGAAATTAATGAGGGAATTCATGAATTCATGAGGGACCTGTTCTGTGGGTGGAGAGCAGAGCTGAAGCCATCTTACATTATCTGATTTCGTATTTGGTCACAGTGACTTGGCGCCTTTTGTGCAACATTTTTCTGTAGCTTATTGCAGATGCACAAGCTGTTTTATATGATCGGCACCAGTTCTGTCCTGCTAGGTAAATCCCTGTTTTTTCTTGTATTTTCAAAATGACCTTAGAAAATGCAGGGCCAATTGTGTTTGCTAGTTCAGGAATTTTATCTCTGAACCCAGTGCAGTCCTGCCCATTCACATTCGTGCATGAGATCTAAATAAACTTAGTAGGCATTTTGACTTTAACTCAATGTAGTCTTGCTGTGTCTTGCTAACACATTACTGAAGTTACTCTTTAAATTTATTATGGCCATAGACATGAGATGGCACATTGGCTTGATCAATTCATGGACAGGTGCTCCTGTTGGGTCTTCCTTTCTCTCTTCTCCATAGATACAAATAGGAACACTTGATTGAGGTAATTTAATTTAAAGACGTGAAGACTGTGGTGATTGAGAGTAGGTAGTTTGACAGTTTCATACATTGCAAAGATTTTTGCAAACCTGCTGCTCTTTTCCTATATCCTGCATCCACTTACCACTGAATGCTAAAGTGGGTGGTCTATATGCTATGGATCAGTCCAAGTGTTGTAATAGTCAAAAAACTGCCAGACACTGCAATGAACCTATCACATGCATGAGCAGGAAATTACCTTTTCTCAGAGGTTCTAAATCTTAACAGGTAAAGTGTTTTTCTTTTCTTCTTTTTTTTTTTAAATGAACAAGCAAAAAAAATTAGCTTGATATAAATGATCATATTACCATAAGCTAATGTTTAAAGAAAAACTTTATTTCTATGTAAAAATATTTAAAACATGTATAAGTCTATGGAGGTACTCTGATTTATGTATTACATATGCAAGATGTGCTTCCTGCTTTGAAGTACTACACAATTGTTGTGCCTTACTGCAGCTTCTTACGTAGCAGGTCTCTAGGGTTGATTTGATAAAGGCAAATAGACTGTTCATTTGTGGGGAAAGTTGTACTTTGCAAAGGAATTTCCCCCAGAGCTTAGGGAATGAGGGTTCCATTATGTACAAACAAAAATAAATTTTTACTTTAAAATTTTCTTGCATATGATTGGATTTTACTTTATTTTCACTCCCTGGTGGTATAATTATGTCAGATTTTTGATGCTCATAGCAGTACAATGTTTTGCATGGAAATTTGGCGTTTTACATTGTAGGTCTGTAATTCTAAGGAATAACACACTTAAATCTGTCCAAACAAGAGTCTAGTAGACAGCCCGGATATGATAAAGGTTGAAACACGAAATCATAAATTATAATATAATAAATAACTATAAATAAATATAACAAATAATAATATAATAATAATAACATTTATTCAATAATGTAATCAAATCAAAAACACTGAAATTTGCTCAGTTGCAGAATTGTCGCTTTCATTACTCTCAGTGTTTGATGGTGAATTTCCACACAAATCACTTTTGATTCAAATTTATTATCGCTGTTTTCTAGCTTGTCTAAAACTAAACTAAAAAATTTTGACGTAAAGGGACACGTTTTGGTTGCTATGGACAATCTCCAGTATCCAGGCCGACAGAACAGTATTTATAATATAAAACTGCATGCAGGGCACTGGTCAAACCACTAGGGACAAAAGGGATGTGAAATAATGTGATACAGTAATGTAATCTGTAAGATTACAGTGTACTGTATGTGTAATGTGTTTTTCACTTTTTGAATTTGGCGTCGTGCTCCGTCCCCGTGCGTCGCAACGCTTGCAGGGAACAGAGCCCGGCACAGTGATAGATTGAGCGGAGACACGGCTCACACACACAGCTTGGAGACATCGCAGGATCCTGGGGACAAAGTAAGTAACTTTGCCTGGATCCTGCAATGTGATCCCGAGTGTGGCTCGGGGGTTACTGCTTTTAGTACTGAAAATTCACCCCGAGCCACCTACCGATAGGGAGGTTAAAGTGAAATTTCAGCACATTCAAGTTCTGGGGAAAATCCCCTTGCAAAGTGCAACTTCCTTTGTAAAGTCCCCTTTCCTTTTTGCCTTTAGTAAATCAAACCCTATAAATCAGCTGGAAAATTGCAATTAATACATGCTATGTGTGACTGATATGATAATGCTGATTTACTAAAGGATTTGTGAATCTTTACTTTGATTATTCAATCATGTGAAAAGAAAATTCCTCTTTAGTTTGAATAGCCAATCATGTGCTGATGATATAAGTAAACAGGAAGTTGCTTTTCACATGATTGGATAATCAGTGTGAATATTTAGTTTATTGCATAAAGGTTCTCAGCTCCTTTAGTAAATCAGCCTCCTTATCTTAACAGTTGTAATGAGTTAGAGTAGCTGAACTGAGCTCCCCCGTCAACTCTCTGTACAATAACAAAATATGCATACAGCAAGCTTATCAAAAAGTGAAAGGAAATATAGTTAATATAAGACAAATGCTGCAATAACAACAATAAATATTTCTTCACTGAAAACACAAAGTACTTTCACTTTAACATTTATCTCGTTCAATAATAACCTCTAACGAATAAGAGCTGTGTACCTTTCTCTCTCAATCTGTTGTTGTTTGAAACATTTTGTAAAATCTGTATACATTTTGTACTTTGTAATTTGTTGCCATTTTAGAAAAACAAGGTAGCAATATTATAAGTGATACCGAATTTTAACTTCAATTATACTCCAATTGCTACCATGCTATGACACTATGTGGCCAGATTCTGGTTACATTTAGTTGATGAGGGACTAAAAAGTACTTAAGTTCTTATAATAAATATGTAGTTAGTAGCTAAAGGAAAAAGAAAAGAACAAACCCAAGAACGAAAAAAAACTAATTGCGTTTTGTTTTGAAATGATGCACCTCTTCCTACAAATTATATTAGCACTTGTCAGTATGTATATGGCAATGCTTATCGGCATAGAACATAAATCATTATAGCATTCCACAAATTCACATTCCATTTAACACAATGCACATTATACATTACAGTGTTTAAAGCACTCAAAAGCCTCAAAATGTTGGTTTGCTGCAACACAACAATAACAGACTTGTTGTGAGAAGTGGAAAATATATATTTTTTTATGCTAACCAAGTTTACAGATGGAGGCAATTAGTAAATGGCACCATGTGTTTCCTGTTAATGGGAGCTTAAAATGTTCTTCTATTTTAACCTAAAAAGCTTTTAAGCTAACAGTAGGGTCCACTCCAAGACCATGACAAGAGTGTGAGGATTTCAGCCACTTTATAGAAACACAGGTTGTTAGCGGATTAGGATTCTTTGTGGCGCTTAATCCCTGCATGTGCAAATAAACCAATATTAAAACCACTGGAATGTGTGAACAGCACTAATACCCATAACAGCCTATGCTCCTTGACATGGCTAACTGTAGTTACAAGCAGCTGACACACAGCGCCAGTTGCGGACTGAAAGATGCCATTTGGGCTGCAGAAACTATGTAGCTTTAAATCTACAGGATAACTTTGTGGTATGGCAAAGCAGGCTTTTGAACCTAAGCTAATTTATAATGTTTTGTGTGTGTTCTTTTTTTTTTTTAGCATGGCTCAGACTAAAAGAATAAACAATTAAAAATACTTTTCTATTTTGAGTTAAGTAATTATGCAATTTTGCTAAAGAATATTTTGTGCTCTATTTTAACTGGTTCATGGTTTCTTTTTAAATATTTTCCTCTTCATCCTTTTGTTTTATTAGAGCCAATTGTTTACAGAGTTCAATAGCTCTACCTGAAATATACATACACAAGAGAATATGTCAGTTGTGGGACTTTCTATTTAGACAAAGCTAGCTTAAGAACAGGGAGCCTATGCCATGCTTTATCTTTGGAAAACCCACGGTGCTCCAAAAATCCTTAAGGTACAGTGATACCTCAGATCACGAACGCTTTGTTCACGAACAACTCGGTTTGCAAACAGATGAGTTCACAAAAATTAGTTTAGGTACACGAACTCCGCTTCAGTTCATGAACACGAACTGTGGACGTCTTCCCTGCTCTGACACGTTTATATTGAGAGGAGCAGTGCAAGATGAGTGTCTTAGGAGAACCAGTCCGCTCAGATAGGGGTTTCTGCCCCCTGGCTACCATGAGGATGGGCTCACTTAATTGGGAATCATGGAAAAACTGTTCATATGAATTCTATAAGTTTATCATGCCACCAGATGATCTTTTTCTGGATACACAGGGCTGCTTTCTGGCCTCTAGATTAGTAATTTAAATTTGGGTTTGGGATTGTTTCAAACAAGGATTAAAGAGGAGGAGCTATAGTTTTTGTTTCTTTTAAGATGTACACATGAAAGAGATATGATTAAAATCCTTTTTTTGTACTGTACACAATTTCATAATTTTATATATAAACAAAAAAAATAAATGTTCAGAATGGATTAACCTGATTTACATTGAACCCTATGGGAAAATTTGCCAATTCGGTTCACGACTAGATTTGAATTAAGTTCGTTAACCGAGGTATCACTGTAGAACTATAGGCAAAACTTTTTTTTTTCATTTTGGATAGAGTAAGGGAGAGTTATAACCCCCTGTCAGATTTTTTTTTCGCCATCTGTGTCCCATTGCGGAGATTTCTCTTCACTCCCTGTCCCATAGTCAAACAGGAAGAGAGAGGAAATCCCTGCAAATTAAAGGAATTCCTTGGGTACCCCCAGGTCACCAGAATTACTGTCCCCATTGGAAGATTTCCCCTCTATTACATTTTTGGGGACAACCTGAAATTTGGGATTTTCTTTTACATTCACTTTCAATGTTAATACTAAAAAGGACAAATCGAGAGGGTGAATCTGACAAATGGGGTCACAGACAGCAATAAAAATGGACAAACATTCTAATCCCTCTGCACTCTATCCAAAATGTAGAAAAAAAATGTTTTGCCTTTAGTTATACTTTAATCGTAGAGTTAAAAACAGATTTAAAAATTGTAGTAAATAAAAAATAAAAAATTTTTTATATGCAAAACCAGTAAATATTGTTTGTTTTTCAATCAGAAGCACAGATAGTGTTTGCGCTTATCCACCTTGCTATATCATGCTGCCGTGCAGAGCAGTTTACACAGAGAAAAAGGAAAAATACTATAGCATAATGGATGCTGATTTTTATTTCTGATCCTTATTCTAGCTTGCTTACCTATCTCATACTAACAAGATACAATTACCGCAATGCAAAGGTTATGTTTTTTTTTTTTCCTTCTTCATGCCTCTTCATGTGAAAAATTAAAGGCATAGGGATTCCACATGCTTCAAGTGTATTTTTTACAGAAACATTTTTTTTTCTTCTTTTGAAATTTCACCCTGAGAATATACTCACTAGGGATGGGCCCGGTGTTCGATTCGAACCCATGTTCGAATCGAACATCGGGCGTTCGCCCGCTCGGCGAGACCAGAACTATTTGGGCCGCTCGCATCAAATTCGTGTGATGCGAGCGGCCCGCAATGCATTGCGCTAGTCGCAGTGCAATGCTGGCTGATGATTGGCCAGGCATGCACTGTGACCCCGCATGCTTGGCCAATCACAGCGCCGGCAGCGAGGAGAGCCATAATTGGCTACAGGCAGGATGCCTGTAGCCAATTATAGCTCAGGGGCTTTAGTACACGCCCCACGGTATAAGAGGCGGCGGCGGCGGCGGCCTCGCATATTATGTTTCAGTGTCAGCGTGTCAGTGTGTTGCTGACTGCTGACGATATATGCTCTATTTCTGGGGATTTGTGTGTGCGTGCTGTTAGAACAGCATTGCAGTATCACATCTGGGGGTGTCTATAGGTGGCCTGTGAAGGGGGGCAGGTTTCCTGTGCTTAGAACTTTCCCTGCAAAAAGTGTAATTTTTGCAGGAAAAAAGCTATTTAAAAGCACTCGCGGCTAATGAATTGATGGCTCCTGTAACACAGAGAACTGTCATTCATTGATAAAAAACAAAAAAAAAAGCGTGGGGGTCCCCCCAAATTCAATAACCAGGCCCTTCAGGTCTGAGATGGATATTAAGGGGAACCCCAGCCAAAAAAAAAAAAAATGGCGTAGGGTCCCCCTCAAAATCCATACCAGACCCTTGAGGTCTGGGATGGATTTTAAGGGGAACCCTAGCCAAAAAAAATGGCGTGGGGTCCCCCTCAAATCCATACCAGACCCTTATCCGAACACGCAACCTGGCAGGCCGCAGGAAAAGAGGGGGGGACGAGAGCAGCCCCCCCTCCCGCCTGAACCGTACCAGGCCACATGCCCTCAACATTGGGAGGATACTTTGGGGGTCTAAGACCCCCAAAGCACCTTGTCCCCATGTTGATGAGGACAAGGGCCTCTTCCCCACAACCCTGGCCATTGGTTGTGGGGGTCTGCGGGCGGGGGGCTTATCAGAATCTGGAAGCCCCCTTTAACAAGGGGACCCCCAGATCCCAGCCCCCCCTGTGTGAAATGGTAAGGGGGTACAAAAGTACCCCTACCATTTCACCAAAAAAGTGTCAAAAATTGTAAAAATGACAGGAGACGGTCTTTGACAATTCCTTTATTAAAATCTTCTTTCTTCTTTCTTCATCCTTCGGTTTCTTCATCTTCTCCTTCCGTCATCTTCTTCCATCTTCTTCTTCCATTTTCTTCTTCCTCCGATCCGCTTCTTCTTGGGCTGGTCTTCTCGTCCTTCTCGTCCGGCATCTTCTTCCATGGCGTCGGCATCGGTGTCTCTTCTTGGGCCGCTCCTCGCAATGGGAGGCTCCCGCTGTGTGAGGCTTCGCTGCGTCTGACAGGTCTTTTATAATGGAGGGCACCTGGTGACCCCGCCCCCTCTGATGCACGGGGACGTCATTGGGAATTCCCTATGGCTTTTCCCATGATGTCAGAGGGGGGCAGGGTCACCAGGTGCCCTCCGTTATAAAAGACCTGTCAGACGGAGCGGAGCCTCACACAGTGGGAGCCTCCCATTGCGAGGAGCGGCCCGACAGAAGAACAGATGCCGACGCCATGGAAGAAGATGCCGGATGAGAAGGACGAGAAGACCAGCGCAGGAAGAAGTGGATCGGAGGAAGAAGAAAATGGAAGAAGAAGATGGAAGAAGATGACGGAAGGAGAAGATGAAGAAACCGAAGGATGAAGAAAGAAGAAAGAAGATTTTAATAAAGGAATTGTCAAAGACCGTCTCCTGTAATTTTTACAATTTTTTACACTTTTTTGGTGAAATGGTAGGGGTACTTTTGTACCCCCTTACCATTTCACACAGGGGGGGCGGGAAGGGGGCTTCCAGATTCCGATAAGCCCCCCGCCCGCAGACCCCCACAACCAATGGCCAGGGTTGTGGGGAAGAGGCCCTTGTCCTCATCAACATGGGGACAAGGTGCTTTGGGGGTCTTAGACCCCCAAAGCATCCTCCCAATGTTGAGGGCATGTGGCCTGGTACGGTTCAGGTGGGAGGGGGGGCCGCTCTCGTCCCCCCCTCTTTTCCTGTGGCCTGCCAGGTTGCGTGCTCGGATAAGGGTCTGGTATGGATTTTGAGGGGGACCCCACGCCATTTTTTTTGGCTAGGGTTCCCCTTAAAATCCATCCCAGACCTCAAGGGTCTGGTATGGATTTTGAGGGGGACCCTACGCCATTTTTTTTTTTGGCTGGGGTTCCCCTTAATATCCATCCCAGACCTGAAGGGCCTGGTTATTGAATTTGGGGGGACCCCCACGCTTTTTTTTTCCTTCATTTTTTTTATTTTTTATCAATGACTTTTTTTTTATGAATGACTTTCAATGAATGACTGTTCTCTGTATTACGGGAGCCGTCAATTAACATTAGCCGCAAGTGATTTTAAATAGCTTTTTTACTTGCAAAAATGACACTTTTTGCAGAGACAGTTCTAAACACGGGAAACATGCGCCCCTTTACATGCATACTATAGACACCCCCCAGGTACGAAATTTAAAGGAATATTACACTTTTATTGTTTCAATTTAAGTATTATTAAAATCACTGCTCCTGAAAAAACTGCCGTTTTAAAAATTTTTTTTTGCATTGATACATGTCCCCTGGGGCAGGACCCAGGTCCCCAAACACTTTTTATGACATTAACATGCATATTAGCCTTTAAAATTAGCACTTTTAATTTCGAACGTTCGCATCCATTAAAACTAATAGGGTTCTAAAGCTCGCACGGACTTTAGGTCCGTTTGCGGGTTCTGGTGCGAGCCGAACGGGGGGGGGGGGTGTTCGGCTCATCCCTAATACTCACATCAGACCCCAGGAAATATAAAGGACAGGATCCCTAAGTATTAGAGTATTTTTTTCTGTCCCTTATGAATGCAGTATAAATAACAGAAATAAAGGGTAAAGTGGTTGTAAAGGCTGAAGGTTTTTTTACTCCCCCCATATTTACCTCAGCTCAATCCCAATCCAACGATGTGCACAAGATCAGCTGCTGTTCTAGCTCTCTGCCTCCTCATTGGCTCTCAACCAATGGCTCCTGCTGTCAATCACATTGTGACAGAGAGCAGGGTTCGGAAGTGAGCAGTCACGTATCCCCATAGCAAGCGGCTTGCTATGGGGGCACTCAGCAGGGGGAAGGAGCCAGAAATGCATATGGGGGGACCCGAGAAGTGGATCAGGATCAGGGCTGACTCACTCATGGTTAGTGTTTGGCTGAAGCCATTTATAATCAATCAACTGAGTTTACTCTTTTTAAATCAGGATGGCAACAGAAACTACCCAAATGACCCTGATCAAAAGTTTACATACACACCCTGGCAGAATTTATGATTTCTTGCCCATTTTTCAGAGAATATGATAACACAAAAACATTTCTTTCACTCATGGTTAGTGTTTGGCTGAAGCCATTTATAAATCAACTGTGTTTACTCTTTTTAAATCAGGATGGCAACAGAAACTACCCAAATGACCCTGTTCAAAAGTTTACATACCCTGGGGATTTTGGCCTGATAACATGCACACAAGTTGACACAAAGGGGTTTGAATGGCTATTAAAGGTAACCATCCTCACCTGTGATCTGTTTGCTTGTAAGTAGTGTGTGTATGTTTAAAAGTTCAATGAGTTTCTGGACTCCTGGCAGACCCTTGCATCTTTCATCCAGTGCTGTACTGACGTTTCTGGATTCTGAGAATATCCAAGGAATTGAGAATGCCAGTCAGCAGTGTTCAAACTATAATCAGGAGGAAAAAGACAAGTAGAGGGGCGCCTCTGAGTATGTATCATATAAACATTTATAATAAAAACAATATCCACTCACATCTTAGCATGGAGTGTTGCATTCAGGTAGATCTCAGCAGATGGAGGGCCGGTGGGACTCGATTCCCCTTGCTTGAGAAAGGAGCGCCGCTATACAGACCATCTATAGCGCTGTAAGCTCAGAAACGCGTCGTAGAGATATGACGTCACGCCCCGGCGCCTAGCACTGTTTGTGGTGCAAGCCTCGTTCCAGCATCAGAGACACGGCCGTGCCTGAAACTCCATCCTGTTAATGAACTGGGCTGCACATTCCCTACAGCAGGCAACAGGGCACAAACGTCTCCACACTCACCATCCCTTTCCCTTCTTCATTATTCTAATTGCTATAGAGACTTTGTTTTTCTCCCCCCTACCCCCTCCCCCCCCCCTTGTACCACCTGGAACCCACTTTGTGAACACTGAGAGGAGTGACATCCATCTGACTCTCCCCTTTGGATTGATGCTACCACCCCACTGGAGGACCACCGTAAGGAAACAAACCCCACCTGCTGCATCCATCTGCCTTATTCACCTCCTCCAGGACAGGAGAAGGACGACAGCCTCTGGGTGAAACTCCTGCGACTTGTAGTCCCACCGGCCCTCCATCTGCTGAGATCTACCTGAATGCAACACTCCATGCTAAGATGTGAGTGGATATTGTTTTTATTAATAAATGTTTATATGATACATACTCAGAGGCGCCCCTCTACTTGTCTTTTTCCTCCAGCTTTTATTGGACCTGGCTTCAGGCCTCTTCGGTGGCAGCCCTGACGATTCCACATGTCCTGCTGTGTATACCATACATACACATCCAGCCGCTACACTAAACCCCCCCCCCCTCTTTACCTGGACTATTGGGAACCTCTGCATAAAAACGAGGTACTGTGACTATGCGCCTTTCTTACTAGTTGTAAACTATAATCAGGAAGTGGAATATGAGGGGTTCTGTTAAAAACAAACCACGGTCAGGTAGACCAACTAAATTTTCAGCCACAACTGCCAAGAAAATTGTTTGGAATGCAAAGAAGAACCCACAAATAACGTCAGGTGAAATACAGGACTCTCTGAAAACATGTGGTGTGGCTGTTTCAAGATTCACAATAAGGAGGCACTTGAAGAAAGATGGGCTGCATGGTCAAGTCACCAGAAGAAAGCCATTACTACACAAATGCGACAAAGTATCCCGCTTACAATATGCCAAACAGCACAGAGACAAGCCTCAAACCTTCTGACACAGAGTCATTTGGAGTGATGAGACCAAAATTTAGCTTTTTGGCCACAACCATAAACTCTACATTTGGAGAGGAGTCAACAAGGCCTATGATGAAAGGTACGGAGGTGGATGTTTTGGGGATGTGTGAGCTACAAAGACACAGGAAATTTGGTTAAAAATGTTGGCAAGATGAATGCAGCATGTTATCAAAGAATATTGGAGGAATATTTGTATTCATCAGCCAGGAAGCTGCGCATGGGATGTACTTGGACAGCCCAAAATGACAATGATCCAAAACACAAGGCCAAGTCGACCTGTCATTGGCTACAGTAGAATAATGTGAAGGTTCTGGAGTGGCCATCTCAGTCTCCTGACCTCAATATCATTGAGCCACTCTGAGGAGATCTCAAACGTGCAGTTCATGCAAGACAGCCCAAGAATTTACAGGAATTGGAGGCTTTTTACCATCTGAGAAGATAAAGAGCCTCATCCACAAATAACACAAAAGACTTTAAGCTGCCATTGATGTTAAAGGGGCAATACACAGTATTAGGAACTGGGGTATGTAAACTTTTGATCTGGGTCATTTGGGTGGTTTCTGTTGCCATTATGATTTAAAAAGAGTAAACACAGTTTATTGATAATAAATGGCTTCAGCCAAACATTAACCATGTGTGAAAGAAAAGTTTTTGTGTTATCATTCATATTCTCTTAAAAATGGCAAATAATTCATATATTCTGCCAGGGTATGTAAACTTATGAGCACAAGTGTACACTGGATTACCAGTATTACAGAAATGTCTTGATATAAATAAAAAGCCAATTATGTATGAGTGATTCCTCTCCAATAGGTATTGTATTATCTTTTATTTTATTT
The DNA here is from genome assembly GCA_028564925.1 of Lithobates sylvaticus. Taxonomy (NCBI): domain Eukaryota; kingdom Metazoa; phylum Chordata; class Amphibia; order Anura; family Ranidae; genus Lithobates; species Lithobates sylvaticus. The sequence continues at coordinate 141,003,732 of CM053027.1, forward strand.
TTAATTCTTATTTTTTCATTTAATAGTATTTCTTGTAAGATCAAGACACTACATTTCATTCACTTCCCTTCCTAGTCAGAAAGGTTATTGTTAATAAACATCCCCTGAGAGCTTTTTACACTGCTTCATAAATGGACACCAGAGAGGGAGCTGATCATTGACCACTGGGAGAAGAGCCATAATGATAGTTGATCAGGGAAAATTATGGAAGAACGAGGGGGTAGAATGGTATCTGAACATGCACTTGTGGGAGATAGAAGAGACAGATTGGCAACTGTCTGTAGACCAGGGGACAAAAAAAGAGGCACAGTAGAAACTGATTACTGTGAGGTTTAAGAATGAAATGAGCAGGTGGAAAAGAGGAGAGGCAGAGCATAGGAACACAGTGTACACAATGAGAGGACCACTGCCAGAAGATGTAGAGTTGCCAGTGTGCATATGGAAGAGGGAAGAGAAGATACTGAAGACCACTTTGATTTGAATTGTCATAATTCTTTTGTGATGTAAATAAAGCATTGTATCAATTATCCAAAGTTTTCTGAATGAGCCTCTCCTTGAAGCAGCCTTGAGATAGCTAAATATAGTCAATTTTCTTTTACCTGAAAATGCAGAAATGGAATTCACACAGATCAGCCTGTATGGGGCACAGACATTGCTACTCCAGAGAAGGTGAGAATCAGTGCATGGGGGCTTTATTGAAAAAAATACATGCACACAAATATAGGACAGATATCTACCATTCATTATCTAAATTGCAATACTTGTGGACATTATAGCTCTTTCCTGCTTCATTTACTCTTTTACTGCATTGCATTAAAGCAAGGTTGTCAAACTCAATTTAATTGCCAGCGGTATCAGCATTATGGCCATCAAAGGGTCGGTTGTATCTGTAAGACTATATAAATGTATCTACTCTTTATCATATTAAATAATTGCATCTGTGTTCAATTATTACTAGCTTTAGTAATAACTTAAGACTTAAGCTGGGAAGGGCAGGTACAGACCGTCACGGAGCTCACTCACATTCCTGTAGCATATGATGGAAGTCTAAAAAAGAGGGTCGTACATGGCTAGTATCATCCACAAGAAACTTTATTGGAGACTGCTCAGACAGAACATGGTTCTGCCATCATGCTCTGTCTGAGCAGTCCCCAATAAAGTTTCTTGTGGATGATACCAGAGGTGTGCAACTCTTCTTTTCAACTGGCGTAGAATTGTAATATTCTCATAATTATAAGTAGATGTTCAGAGCACCTCACCCACTTTACATCAAATGTCAAGAGTCCTCCATCCTCCCTTTCATCACAATGCACACCCATTGTGTTGCTTCTGGGAAGAAGCAGGGGCAGAGCTAGGTAGCAGAAAGTGCAGGGTCTGACTACGGTTGCAAAAATGGTGTTGATGTGTAACTAGTACGACATTCATAAAGTGCATACAATGAATCTAGTGTCTGTGCAAACAATTGCTGTGAACAAATAGATTGATAATACAATAAAGTGACAAATTGTTAAAGTGCTTATGGTGACAATAGTGCAAATCAAAGTCTATTTCAAGTGCACAAAGTCCATGTCCATGTCCCATCAGTGTCCGTGCTTCCACCTCCTGGGGATATTTTAATAGGTCTGCACTCACCAGATAGTTTAGACTCACTTGCCTTATAGCGACCTAGAAGCACGGCTGAATCCCGTTTGCTATAAGGCAAGTGAGTCCAACCTATCTGGTGAGTGCGGACCTGTTATAATATCCCCAGGAGGTGGAAGCATGGACACTGATGGGACATGGAGCACTATAGCACTTTGTGCACTATTACATAGACTACATAGACTTTGATTTGCACTATCGTCACCATAAGCACTTTAACAATTTGTCTCTTTATTGTATTATCAATCTATTTGTTCACAGCAATTGTTTGCACAGATGCTAGATTCATTGTATGCACGTTATTAATGTCGTATTAGTTACACATCAACATCATTTTTGCAACCGTAGTCACTTTATTATTAGCATAAGGTGGAGCAAGCACAGTCTATTTCCTCATTATTTTCATTTGCCCCTTTGAGGGGACAATACTAGACAGCAGCGGCTCATTTTCATCGCCACATAACACCAAGGCGCGAGTGTCTCACATTAAAATTTCCCCCACATTCTTACATAACTGCCCTTCCCTAGAACATACAGTATACTTTGCTTTGCTTTATATACAGTAGTTTACCTGTGCTTAGTCATAGACCACATTATGGTAATTCTTTATTTGCTACAGCAAATATGCTTAGTAAAAAAAGGGTAACTTCGTTTTTGCTGCACGATGCTCTCAAAAACTTTTTTAGTGCCACCTGTACTGTTCATTGAGTATGCAAGTTGGTAGGTGTATTGAAATCATTCTTTAAATGTCTTTTAAAGTGGTTAAAATACAAAGAAATCATAAGTTATTAGTTATTTTTTTGTGCAAAAAATATGTAAATTCACCACCTATGCCAAGATGTGATGTTTATAAAGGTTTTACGTAGGACTCACCAGACATGAACTTTACAGTAAGTGGTAAACTTACATAATTTGGCCACAAAGTAATTTAGTTTTTTGTGTGTTCTGGTTGCCCTATAGGAGAGTTTTAATATGCATACTAGCTTCTTAATGAATTGGACATTAAGGGTCTGTATCTGAGCATCATGCAACAATGATTAAATTCCTTTTTTTATTAGGTGAAATGTATGCATAAACCACAAAATTACTTTTATAGATGTTCTAGAAATATTGAACAGTGACCTATTAATAATGGTTTAGTTTTACCAATATGAAAGAAAGCTATAGGATATGCATGGATGGAACGTTGAAATGGATTTTGGTGCTCATTTGGATTTTGATAACTATAATTAATCTTGATTGCTATAAGAACAAACATACATATGTCTTTCCTCATGTTACAATTTTATGTCTACTAATTGATGGTTAGTCTATATTACAGTATTCAAATATCAGATTTTAAAAGGTTTGAGCAACTTTTTTTTAACTGTACAGTCTAAACACTGTATGTAGAACTTTGTCAATTAATTTATGAATTTTGATTATAACTGCTTTGATTAGGTACCTCAGTTCAAATTAATGGTTTTAAAGAAACTTTTTTTTTTAACCCTAAACTAGGAATTTAGATTATTAATGTTTTATATGTTATTGATTCTGATGCTGCCAATGTAATGACTCTGACTCATTGTCCAATGTAATAAGGGCCAGTGCTATCAGGATTTGTTGTTTTTCCTTTTTTGTTAAAGCTTAAATTAACTTTTATTTTAAATCAGCTAAATACATTTGAGGTGCATCAAATAAGGTGTGCACATTCTTAAAGCCCATACACACGATACGAAAATCAGATGGGAAAATTTGTACGATGAGCTGTCTGCCAATTTACAGATCGTTAGTAAGGTGCTTTCGATAGCTGATTTCACTTTTTCGTCAGACAAAAGCTGGATGTGCAGACTATAAAATTTTTCTCGGATGTGAATGAATGAATGAATGACTTGTACAGCGCTACCTATGCGAACTGAATCGCCTCAGGGCGCTTTTTGCCACTGGTGTCCATCTGTGGTATAGCACGGTCCTTACCCTGTGGGGTCCTGACATGATTACAAACACATACAACATACACATATTTGGCCAATTTTAGTGATAGGATCTAATTAACCTACCAGCATGTCTTTGGAGTGTGGGAGGAAACTGGAGTCCCCGGAGGAAACCCACGCAGGCACAGGGAGAACATGCAAACTCCAGGCAGAAGGTGTCGTGGTCGGGATTTGAACCAGCGACCCTATTGCTGCTCGGTGAAAGTGCTAACCACTACACCACTGTGCTGCCCTCAAACTGCTGTGAACTCAACGTCTGATTTTCATTTCATTAGCATGGTTTTCGTACAAAATAAATCGTAAGAGCTCAGAAATGAAAGTATACATACAAAACTATTCAACACATGACGTCACTTCTGACGTTGTATTCTGTCATACGAAAATTTCCGTATTGTTAGTAACCTCTTCACTTTTGACATGAGACTAGCATGCCACTAAAATCGGACATTCGGTCATCCGAAAAGCTAAGCGTGTGTACGAGGCTTTACAATTTATTTTCTTTGAAAAGAAACCACATCAGTGGCGGACAGTGCTCAATATTTTGGGGGGGGGGGGGCAAACTAACGCCACCTCCCTGTGGGAGATGGATGAGCCGTCACTGACCCACATACTACAAAGAAAATCCTGTGCCCTGCCAGCAAGCTGTACAGAAAGACCTTCACTTTCTAGTGGAAGCAGTAGTCTCTGTACAGAGGTCAGACACGCCCCCAACCTCCCATATTAAGTCAGAGCTGGAGCTCTTTACTGACTGGGGGCATGCCAAACCTCTACAGAGTAACCACACAGAGAGCAAAAGTCCTTCTCTGAAGAATGTTGCTAGGGGACAGGCTTTTCTACTTAGGCTGTTGTTGCTTTTTGAAGAAAATTAACTGTGTGATGTTGCACACACCTAGTGTAGACTGTTAAGCAGAACAGATTCATTTATTTAAAGCACACATTCTCTAATGACATATTAAACATTTATCTGGATAAGGAACCATACTTAACTACAATCCAATTTGTTAAATATACACATACAAAAGTGCAGCAAAACTATTCCATCAGACATACACTATCTCACAAAAGTGAGTACATCCCTCACAGTTTTGTAAATATTTTATTATAACTTTCATGTGACAACACTGAAGAAATTATACTTTGCTACAATGTAAAGTAGTGAGTGTACAGCTTGTATAACAGTGTAAATAAGCTGTCCCCTGAAAATAACTCAACACACAGCCTTTAATGTCTAAACCGCTGTCAACAAAAGTGAGTACACCCCTAAGTGAGAATGTCCAAATTGGGCCCAAATTGGGTGTCATGTGACTCGTGAGTGTTTCAAGGTCTCAGGTGTGAATGGGGAGCAGGTGTGTAATTTGGTGTTATCGCTCTCACTCTCTCATACTGGTCACTGGAAGTTCAACATGGCACCTCATGGCAAAGAACTCTCTGAGGATCTGAAAAAAAGAATTGTTGCTCTACATAAAGATGGCCTAGGCTACAAGAAGATTGCCAAAACCCTGAAACTGAGCTGCAACATGGTGGCCAAGACCATACAGCAGTTTAATAGGACAGGTTCCACTCAGGCCTCGCCATGGTCAACCAAAGAAGTTGAGTGCACGTGCTCAGCATCATATCCAGAGGTTGTCTTTGGGAAAAAGACATATGAGTGCTGCCAGCATTGCTGCAGAGGTTGAAGGGGTAGGGGGTCAGCATGTCAGTGCTCAGACCATACCCTGCACACTACATCAAATTGGTCTGCTTGGCTGTCATCCCAGAAGGAAGCCTCTTCTAAAGATGATGCACAACAGTTTGCTGAAGACAAGCAGACTAAGGACATGGATTACTGAAACCATGTCCTGTGGTCTGATGAGACAAACTTATTTCGTTCAGATGGTGTCAAGCGTGTGTGGCGGCAACCAGGTGTTGCTGCCAGACATGCTTGATACCGTCAAACGCGTCAAGCGCAAGTGTGTCTTGCCTACAGTCAAGTATGGTGGTGGGAGTGTCATGGTCTGGAGCTGCATGAGTGCTGCCGGCACTGGGGAGCTACAGTTCATTGCGGGAACCATGAATACCAACATGTACTGTGACATACTGAAGCAGAGCATGATCCCATACCTTCAGAGACTGGGCCGCAGGGCAGTATTCCAACATGATAACGACCCCAAAAACACCTCCAAGACGACCACTGCCTTGCTAAAGAGGCTGAGGGTAAAGGTGATGGACTAGCATGTCTCCAGACCTAAACCTTATTGAGCATCTGTGGGGAATCCGCAAACGGAAGGTGGAGGAGCGCAAGGTCTCTAACATCCACCAGCTCCGTGATGTCGTCATGGAGGAGTGGAAGAGGACTCCAGTGGCAACCTGTGAAGCTCTGTTGAACTCCATGCCCAAGAGGGTTAAGGCAGAGCTAGAAAATAAGGGTGGCCACACAAAATATTGACACTTTGGGCCCAATTTGAACATTTTCACTTTACCCTCAGCTATTTACAAAAATGTGAGGAGTGTACTCACATTTGTGAGATACTGTACATCCAATACTGTGTAAAATGCACTATAAATCACCAAATATAACTTCTCTATAAAATGTTTAACTCTCTACCTATGCTTTACTTTTGTTACAAATAAAGAAAAAATCATTTAAGTGTTTAAAAAATAAACCGTAAAGTCCATGCATATAAAGCTCATAATTAGGGATGGGCCCGGTGCTCGATTCGAACCCACGTTCGAATTGAGCACCGGGCGTTCGCTCGCTCGGCGAGCCCAGAACTATTTGGGCCGTTCGCATCACATTCGTGTGATGCGAGCGGCCCCGCAATGCATTGCGGCCGGCGCGGCCGGCGCAGTGCATTGCTGGCTGATGATTGGCCAAGCATGCACTGTGACCCCGCATGCTTGGCCAATCACAGCACCGGAAACTCGGAGAGCAATAATTGGCTACAGGCAGGACGCCTGTAGCCAATTAAAGCTCAGGGGCTTTAGTACACGCCCCACCATTTAAAAGGCCGCCACGCCGTCGGCCCCGGTCACATGAGTTCCTGCTTTAGGAGAGATCAGTCTGCTGAATCTGTCTTTGCTTGATTGCTACTGAAAGATTTGCTCTTCTTTGCTAAACCATTGGCTATTTCTTTGCTAAACCATTGCTACCTAAGTCATTGATCGTTCATTGCTGCTGATTGCACAGTTAGTGTGTTATTAGCTGCTGCTGGGGGATTAGTCTGGTGCGTGCTTACTGTTAGTACAGTATTGCAGTAGTACCAACCGCAGTGCTGTTAGCACAGCATTGCACCCCAAAAGCACCCATAGGACTTCTAGTGTGTTAGTGGCATCACACAGAGCTCCCATATTTTCTTCCCAGAAGCACCCATAGGACTTCTAGTGTGTTAGTGGCATCACACAGAGCTCCCATATTTTCTTCCCAGAAGCACCCATAGGACTTCTAGTGTGTTAGTGGCATCACACAGAGCTCCTATATTTTCTTCCCAGAAGCACCCATAGGACTTCTAGTGTGTTAGTGGCATCACACAGAGCTCCTATATTTTCTTCCCAGAAGCACCCATAGGACTTCTAGTGTGTTAGTGGCATCACACAGAGCTCCCATATTTTCTTCCCAGAAGCACCCATAGGACTTCTAGTGTGTTAGTGGCATCACACAGAGCTCCCATATTTTCTTCCCAGAAGCACCCATAGGACTTCTAGTGTGTTAGTGGCATCACACAGAGCTCCCATATTTTCTTCCCAGAAGCACCCATAGGACTTCTAGTGTGTTAGTGGCATCACACAGAGCTCCCATATTTTCTTCCCAGAAGCACCCATAGGACGTCTAGTGTGTTAGTGGCATCACACAGAGCTCCCATATTTTCTTCCCAGAAGCACCCATAGGACTTCTAGTGTGTTAGTGGCATCACACAGAGCTCCTATATTTTCTTCCCAGAAGCACCCATAGGACTTCTAGTGTGTTAGTGGCATCACACAGAGCTCCTATATTTTCTTCCCAGAAGCACCCATAGGACTTCTAGTGTGTTAGTGGCATCACACAGAGCTCCCATATTTTCTTACCAGAAGCACCCATAGGACTTCTAGTGTGTTAGTGGCATCACACAGAGCTCCCATATTTTCTTACCAGAAGCACCCATAGGACTTCTAGTGTGTTAGTGGCATCACACAGAGCTCCTATATTTTCTTCCAGAAGCACCCATAGGACTTCTAGTGTGTTAGTGGCATCACACAGAGCTCCTATATTTTCTTCCCAGAAGCACCCATAGGACTTCTAGTGTGTTAGTGGCATCACACAGAGCTCCTATATTTTCTTCCCAGAAGCACCCATAGGACTTCTAGTGTGTTAGTGGCATCACACAGAGCTCCCATATTTTCTTCCCAGAAGCACCCATAGGACTTCTAGTGTGTTAGTGGCATCACACAGAGCTCCCATATTTTCTTCCCAGAAGCACCCATAGGACTTCTAGTGTGTTAGTGGCATCACACAGAGCTCCCATATTTTCTTCCCAGAAGCACCCATAGGACTTCTAGTGTGTTAGTGGCATCACACAGAGCTCCTATATTTTCTTCCCAGAAGCACCCATAGGACTTCTAGTGTGTTAGTGGCATCACACAGAGCTCCCATATTTTCTTCCCAGAAGCACCCATAGGACTTCTAGTGTGTTAGTGGCATCACACAGAGCTCCCATATTTTCTTCCCAGAAGCACCCATAGGACTTCTAGTGTGTTAGTGGCATCACACAGAGCTCCTATATTTTCTTCCCAGAAGCACCCATAGGACTTCTAGTGTGTTAGTGGCATCACACAGAGCTCCCATATTTTCTTCCCAGAAGCACCCATAGGACTTCTAGTGTGTTAGTGGCATCACACAGAGCTCCTATATTTTCTTCCCAGAAGCACCCATAGGACTTCTAGTGTGTTAGTGGCATCACACAGAGCTCCTATATCTTCTTCCCAGAAGCACCCATAGGACTTCTAGTGTGTTAGTGGCATCACACAGAGCTCCCATATTTTCTTCCAGAAGCACCCATAGGACTTCTAGTGTGTTAGTGGCATCACACAGAGCTCCCATATTTTCTTCCCAGAAGCACCCATAGGACTTCTAGTGTGTTAGTGGCATCACACAGAGCTCCTATATTTTCTTCCCAGAAGCACCCATAGGACTTCTAGTGTGTTAGTGGCATCACACAGTGCTCCAATATTTTCTTCCAGAAGCACCCATAGGACTTCTAGTGTGTTAGTGGCATCACACAGAGCTCCTATATTTTCTTCCCAGAAGCACCCATAGGACTTCTAGTGTGTTAGTGGCATCACACAGAGCTCCTATATTTTCTTCCCAGAAGCACCCATAGGACTTCTAGTGTGTTAGTGGCATCACACAGAGCTCCCATATTTTCTTCCCAGAAGCACCCATAGAACTTCTAGTGTGTTAGTGGCATCACACAGAGCTCCCATATTTTCTTCCCAGAAGCACCCATAGGACTTCTAGTGTGTTAGTGGCATCACACAGAGCTCCCATATTTTCTTCCCAGAAGCACCCATAGGACTTCTAGTGTGTTAGTGGCATCACACAGAGCTCCTATATTTTCTTCCCAGAAGCACCCATAGGACTTCTAGTGTGTTAGTGGCAGCACACAGAGCTCCTATATTTTCTTCTCAGCAGCACCCATTTTTTATACTATATACACTACCGACTACAATGGCTGGAAGACCGCCAAGGAGAGGCAGAGCGTGCCGAGGCAAGAACACAGGGCAGGCAGGCTCTGTTTCTAGAGACAACAGTGCTGGCCGTGGACGTGGCCGTACATCGTCATCAGCACGTGGCCATGGGACACGCTTGTCTTTGTTTTTGGCAGCTGGACATGTGGAGCCGCATCATGCCGAAGGCTTGGTAGAATGGATGACCAAGCCCTCCTCATCCTCCTCATCCTCCTCATCCTCTCTCACCCAGGCTCAGGGTACTGGCAGAGCAGCTGCCAACGCGTACTCAATGGCATCATCAGCCACCCCTTCCCTAGACCCACCATGTCCTCCTGAGGAGTCCCCCGAACTCTTTGAGCACAGTGTTGGGTACATGCTCCAGGAGGATGCCCAACGATTCGAAGGCTCGGATGATGATACCCAGCTTGAAGAAGGCAGTAGTGTGCGCGCAGAGAGAGGGGATGCTGAAGGACAGCAATCTGGCAGTACTGTTCCACCAGCTGCAGCTTACTGCCAGGTTTGCTCTAGTGGTGAAGAGGGAGGGTATGATGAGGTCACTGACTCCACGTGGGTGCCTGAAGGGAGAGAGGAGGAGGAGGAGGATGCGGCGTCACATGTCCAACGAGGCAGGATGCCCCCTGGAGGCCAGCTAGAGGCCAGCACAGCAACTGTACCACACCGCAGAGCTCCGCATGTGCAGGGCGCTGCCTCTGCACGTTATCACAAAAGTTCTTTGGTGTGGGCCTTTTTTGAGACGAGTGCTTCCGATCGCACCACTGCTATTTGCAATATTTGTCTCAAGCGTATCTCGCGTGGCCAAAACATCAGCCGCTTGGGCACCACAAGCATGAGCAGACATATGTCGACCTGCCATGCAGCTCGTTGGCAAGCACACATAAAAGACCCACACCAAAGAACAAAGCGGACCTCTCCTTGCTCCTCATCAGCTGGGATCTCCATCCCCACTATATCTTCAGTCCTCTCTGAAAGCTGCTCTGAGAGGACTGAAGGTGTAGAATTAGGTGTGTCACAACCAAGTACTTGCAGTACACCGACGTCCGATTGTAGCAGGCAAATTTCCCTGCCCCGGCTGCTGGACCGTCAAAAGAAGTATACTCCCAGCCATCCACATGCCCAGCGGTTAAATGCTAGCTTGGCTAAATTGCTAGCACTTCAACTGCTGCCTTTTCAGTTGGTAGACTCGGCCCCCTTCCGTGAGTTTGTTCAATGTGCGGTTCCTCAGTGGCAGGTTCCCAAACGCCACTTTTTCTCACGGAAGGCGATTCCGTCTCTCTACCGGCATGTGGAAGGCAATGTCCATGCCTCGCTGGACAGGGCGGTCAGCGGTAAGGTGCATATTACCGCTGACTCATGGTCCAGCAGGCATGGACAGGGACGTTATCTTTCTTTCACGGCCCATTGGGTCACTCTATTGGTAGCTGGGAGGCATGCAGGACAAGGTGCAGTAGTGTTGGAGGTTGTTCCGCCACCACGCCTCCAAAATGCTACTACTGGTTGTGACACACCTCTCTCCTCCACCCCCTCCTCTTCTTCTTCCTCCAGTGCTCTGTCCTCGGAACCAGCGGTGCTCCGTAGGCGTACAAGGGGCTACGCGAGTACGCAGGCAAAAAGATGCCATGCCGTGCTTGCGCTGGTGTGTTTGGGGGACAGGAGCCACACTGGGCCAGAGGTTCTGGCAGCTCTGCAGGGGCAGGCTGAGAGGTGGTTGACGCCACGCCAGCTTAAGCCAGGAATGGTCGTTTCTGACAATGGCACCAACCTCCTCTCCGCCCTGCGACAGGGGCAGCTCACCCATGTGCCCTGTATGGCTCACGTCCTCAACCTGGTGGTGCAGCGGTTCTTGGGCAGGTTCCCAGGCTTACAGGATGTCCTGAGGCAGGCCAGGAAAGTCTGTGTGCATTTCCGCCAATCTTATAATGCCAGTGCTCGGCTGACTGAGCTGCAAAAGGAGCTGAAGCTGCCCAAGAACCGCCTAATATGTGACATGCCCACCAGGTAGAACTCAATGTTGGCCATGCTGCAGCGACTGCACACGCAGCAGAGGGCCATCAATGAGTACCTTTGCGACTACGGCACCAGGACAGGGTCAGGGGAGCTTGGCTTTTTTCCCCACGCCAGTGGAGCATGATCAGGGATGCATGCACTGTCCTCTCACCATTTGAGGAGGCCACGAGGATGGTGAGCAGTGACAGTGCATGCATCAGTGACACTGTACCTCTTGTCCACCTGTTGGAGCATACGCTGCGTGGGATAATGGACAGGGCACTTGAGGCAGAACAGAGGCAGGAAGAGGAGGACTTCCTTGCCTCTCAAGGCCCCCTTTATCCAGACAGTGTTCCTTCTGTCCCACCCATCACACAGGAAGAGGATGAGGATGAGGAGGAGGAGGAGGAGGAGGATTGTGTGAGCATGGAGGTGGAGCCTGGCACTCAGCATCAGCAGCAGCAGTCTTTTAGGGATGATGTACAGTCCCAACAAACCAGTGGACTTGTACGTGGCTGGGAGGAGGTGGCTGGCGATCATGTCATCCTCAGTGACCCAGAAGACTCCGGACCGAATGCCTCAGCTAACCTACGCTGCATGGCCTCCCTGATCCTGCAAAGCCTGCGGAAGGATCCTCGTGTTCTTCGGATCAAGGAGAGGGACCATTACTGGCTGGCCACTCTCCTTGATCCACGGTACAAGGGTAAGGTTGCGGACCTTATCTTGCCGTCGCAGAGGGAGCAGAGGATGAGACATCTCAGGGAGGCTTTGCAGAAAGGTCTGTGCAACGCGTTCCCAGAAACTGGGAGGTTACAAACTCCTGGTCCTGGACGACGAGTTGCTGAGGCTTCGGTCAGTAGCAGAAGGAGCGGTGGGGAAGGTGGACATCTGACCGATGCGTTCAGACAATTTTTTAGTCCGCAGCCCCAAGGTATGATCGGTTCCAGCAACCATCGCCAGCGTCTGATATACATGGTGCAGGAATACCTAGGGGCAAGGTCAGACTTGGACACCTTTCCCACCGAAAATCCTCTGGCTTACTGGGTCCTGAGGATGGATCACTGGCCAGAGCTTGCACAGTATGCAATTGAGCTACTGGCCTGTCCTGCATCCAGCGTTCTTTCCGAACGCACATTCAGTGCTGCTGGAGGATTTGTCACCGATCATAGGGTGCGCCTGTCCACCGACTCGGTTGATCGACTGAGCTTCATAAAAATGAATCAGTCTTGGATCACCACCAGCTACCAGGCACCTGAAGCGGATATAACGGAATAATTTATAATGTCACATCCCTTCAAGACTGCCTATGCTGATGCTGAGTGACTGTCCTGTTATGTTCACTGACTATCCTTTTCCTCCTCCTCAATGATCCATGCCACCACACCAGTGCCTAAGGCACAATTTTTCAGCCCCTGTATAACAGGGGCGTGTACTTACAATTTTTTAAAAAGATGCTTCGCAACAGGTGTGACTGCTGTGCTCCAAGTACAGTATCTGTGAGGGGTTGCAGTGTTGTGGCACCAGCACCAGTGCCTAAGGCACAATTTTTCAGCCCCTGTTGGGGTGTGTAATTACAATTTTTAGGCAATGCTTTGCAACAGGTCTCATTGCTGTGCTCAGAGTACAGGTTCTGTGAGGGGTTGCAGTGTTGTGGCACCAGCACCAGTGCCTAAGGCACAATTTTTCAGCCCCTGTATAACAGGGGCGTGTAATTACAATTTTTTAAAAAGATGCTTCGCAACAGGTGTGACTGCTGTGCTCCAAGTACAGTATCTGTGAGGGGTTGCAGTGTTGTGGCACCAGCACCAGTGCCTAAGGCACAATTTTTCAGCCCCTGTTGGGGCGTGTAATTACAATTTTTAGGCAATGCTTTGCAACAGGTCTCATTGCTGTGCTCAGAGTACAGTATCTGTGAGGGGTTGCAGTGTTGTGGCACCAGTGCCTAAGGCACAATTTTTCAGCCCCTGTATAACAGGGGCGTGTAATTACAATTTTTTAAAAAGATGCTTCGCAACAGGTGTGACGGCTGTGCTCCAAGTACAGTATCTGTGAGGGGTTGCAGTGTTGTGGCACCAGCACCAGTGCCTAAGGCACAATTTTTCAGCCCCTGTTGGGGCATGTAATTACAATTTTTAGGCAATGCTTTGCAACAGGTCTCATTGCTGTGCTAAGAGTACAGTATCTGTGAGGGGTTGCAGTGTTGTGGCACCAGCACCAATGCCTAAGGCACAATTTTTCAGCCCCTGTTTAACAGGGGCGTGTAATTACAAATCTTGATCTAATAGTTCACAGCAGGGCCCATTCCTGCGCCCACCAAGAGTAACTATGAGGGCCTACAGTCTTGTGGCAACACCGTCCACCACCACCACCACCAAAGGCCCAATTTTTCTGCCCTGTTCAACAGGTGCATGCAATTACAAATCTTGATCTAATAACTCACAGCAGGGCCCATTCCTGCACCCACCAAGAGTAACTGTGAGGGCTTACAGTCTTGTGGCAACACCGTCCACCACCACCACCACCACTAAAGGCCCAATTTTTCTGCCCGGTTCAACAGGTGCATGCAAGTACAAATCTTGATCTATTAACTCACAGCAGGGCCCATTCCTGTGCCCACCAGTCTTGTGGCTACACCAACATCTAATAGGGCAAATGTCTGCAGAGTATATACGGCAGGCCCCTACTTTCAAACATCCAACTTACAAACGACTCCTACTTGCAAACGGAAAGAGAAAACAGGAAGTGAGAGGAAATCTACCCTAGGAAGGGAAATTCTATCCTGTTAGATTTAATTTGGGAAAAAGGTATCTCCTCTCTACTGATGCTTTATCACCAATCCTTGTTTCAATTAAAACCCCACTTTTCCAAAAACATTTGTCATTGGGACGGAAAGTGAGGTGACATGTTCTGAACAGATGTGCAAAGACAGCAAATGTTACAGGGGTGATAACCCCTCCCTATGTTCTCCAAAAAGCTTAAAAATAGATTTTTTTGGGATGGAGCTACACTTCATAATGTACCTGTTCAGATTCTACTTAAGAACAAACCTACAGTCCGTGTCTTGTTTGCACCACCTATATACTGCTGTTCAGAGTATATAGGGTTGTAGGTATAGGGTTTTATTTTGGGTGCGGGGTCCCCCTTAATATCCATACAAGACCCAAAGGGGCTGGGGTGGGGGGGGGGGGGTGATGGGGTAGCCATGCCATTTTTCTCAAGGATTTTAAGCCATATGGCGGCCAGGACAAGACATGACATTAAAGCCGCAAGTGGTTTTAAATAGCTTCTTTTTTTCCTTTACAAATGTAATTTTGTGAAAGGACAGTTCTAAACACGGGAAACACATGCCACTTCACAGGCATACTTTAGACACCCCCAGGTATCATATTTAAAGGAAAATTTCACTTTTTTTTTTCACTCTATGCATCATTAAAATGACTGCTCCCGAAAAAACGTTAGTTTTTAAAAGTTCTTTTTGCATTGATATATGTCCCCTGGGGCAGGACCCGGGTCCCCAAACCTGTTTTATGACATTAACATGCATATTGGCCGTTGTAATTAGCAATTTTGATTTCGAACGTTCGCGTCCATTATAACGAATAGGGTTCGAAAATTCGCGCAAACTTTCGGTCCGTTCGAAGGTTCTGGTGCGAACCGAACCCGGGGGTGTTAGGCTCATCCCTACTCATAATAAAGTGTGTAAATCCTCCATCTTGGGTCTGCATGATTTTTTACTCACTTTTGTTGCCATTAGACATTAATGGCTGTGCGTTGAGTTATTTTGAGGGGACAGCAAATTGACACTGTTATACAAGCTGTACACTCACTACTTTACATTGTAGCAAAGTGTAATTTCTTTAGTGCTGTCACATGAAAAGATATAATAAAATATTTTCAAAAATGTGAGGGGTGTAAAATGCATTATAAATAACCTAATATAACTTCTCTATTACATTTTTAACTCTCCACTAAAGCTTTACTTGTGTTCCAAATAAAGAAAGAATTATTTAAGTGTTTAAAAAATAAACCGTAAAGTCCATGCATATAAAGCTCATAATAAAGTGTGTAAATCCTCCACCTTGGGTCTGCGTGATTTATATCCACTTTTCACCACCAGTCCTCCATCACCAGCCACGCTAACTGCTCACTTGTAGTTCTCTGGGCACCTTGCTCTTTAATTAGGGCTTCCAGCAACTCTGGACTTCTCAAAATGTAGCAACCATATGCCTCCTCTCTCATCCAGTAAGAGGCTCCAAGTGCCAAAAGATAGCTTGACTGTTTTCCAGATAATATTTTAAAACAGTAAAACGCCATCATCATGTACTATGTTTAAACCAGTATACAGGCATACTCCACTTTTAAGTACACAATGGGGTTTATTTACTAAAGCTGGAAAATGCAAAATCAGGCTCACTGCTGCATAGAAACCAATGAGCTTCTAACCCCAGCTTGTTCAATTAAGCTTTGGTAATAAAACCTGGAAGCTCATTGGTTTCTATGCAGAAGTGAGCCTGATTTTGCACTTTCCAGATTTAGTAAATAAACCCAATTGTGTACTTAAAAGTGGGGTATGCCTGTACTTTATTTAAAACAATTAGAAATTCACCAATGGAAATCCTTGACTTGAGGAAGTCCTCACGTGAACCTCATTCACGTATGGGAAAAGTATAATTCGTCAGAGGCACAGAGAGAGGATCCAGTGGTTGACCCCCCCAATAGAGGCAACATGAATATAGTGGTGGCCCAGTTTCAGTGAAAAATCAAAGCTATAACCACAAAACAAAAAACTGAATTAGTGGTTCTGTCTCATCCTGGGGGATATTATATTGTACCACAGAATAATGTCCCCCCATGAGTCGCCAGTGACCTAGGTTGTACTGTCAAGGGCCCAGGCCCTCTCTGTGGTAAAGGGAACCCATATACCAGCAGGACACTTGAGTGTCCACAAAATATTCACCTGGTTTATAAGAGAAACCATTCATGTGGCTCTGTTCCATTTGGCTGAACAAGTCTGACATGTCAGAAGATGGATACCATCACATTCCAGTTATCATAAGACCTTACCAAGAGAATGGTACTGACCTGCGACCAGGCCCCCAAGACAGCCACCCAGATGGTTCTGCCTTTTGTATGGCTGTCTGCTTAATATACATTCACACCTGGAAGCTTGTTTTGAAAGGGAATCCATCCAGTAATGATTCCACTCACTAGGCACTAGGAAAGAAGTTACACAATACCCCATACGACTCACTTTTTGCCTGTTCGCATGTTCTGGTGTGAACCGAACAGGGGGGTGTTCGGCTCATCCCTCATCCCCATAAACACTAAAGCCCCATACACACGGTCGGATTTTCCGATGGATTCTGTCCTATCGGACAATGTTGTCGGAAATTCCGACCGTGTGTAGGCACCATCGGACAGATTCCATCGGATTGTCCGACGGACAAAGTTCTATCTCCTGCTGGATAGATTTTTCGACAACAAAGTCCGATCACACCAATTCCGATCGTGTGTATCGAATTCCGACGGACAAAGTGCCACGCATGCTCAGATCACATTACAAGACCAAAGCTATTGGCTACTAGCCTCTACGTAGTCCCGTCGTAGGCAACAAACGTCACCACGTTCAGAATGATCGGATTTTCCGACAACTTTGTCCGACCGTGTGTATGCAACACCAGTGTCGGACTAAATCCGTCGGACAAAATCCGATGGAGTTTGTGGTCGGATTTTCCGACCGTGTGTATGGGGCATTACTGTGTTGATGGGGAAATCAAGTGATTTTCTTTCCTTCCACCTGTGGTGGAAGAAAACCAAATAGAATCACCTATGGGCTGCTTTATAGAAACTATTATATGCAGATACATGTTGTCCTTATTGAGTAATGGAGATATTGTTGTAAGGAGTCCATGTCTGTGCACTCATCTTAATCAGATTCTGCAGGGTATGAATGTTTTTTGTCATCCTGGAGATTTTTTTTCATTCTGCAGCATGATACTCTGCCATTCTGAACCTGTTTTACATTATTGCTTCTAACCTTGTATCTGTTCAATAAAGTGCAAGTTTAGCAATTAAAGGTCCCATTAATTAATAAAGAAAACCAGAAAATTAATTATGGTGAAATGTGATAATTACTAATGTCTGCATTAAGACAGTGCCACGTACAGTGGTGTGAAAAAGTGTTTGCCCCCTTCCTCATTTCCTGTTCCTTTGCATGTTTGTCACACTTAAGTGTTTCGGAACATCAAACCAATTTAAACAATAGTCAAGGACAACACAAGTAAACACAAAATGCAATTTGTAAATGAAGGTGTTTATTATTAAAGGTGAAAAAAAATCCAAACCATCATGGCCCTGTGTGAAAAAGTGATTGCCCCCCTTGTAAAAACATACTATAACTGTGGTTGTCCACACCTGAGTTCAATTTCTCTAGCCACACCCAGGCCTGATTATTGCCACACCTGTTCACAATCAAGGCATCACTTAAATAGGAGCTGCTTGACACAGTAAGGTCCACCAGAAGATCCTTAAAAGCTACACATCATGCCGAGACCCAAAGAAATTCAGGAACAATTGAGAAAGAAAGTAATTGAGATCTATCAGTCTGGAAAGGGTTATAAAGCCATTTCCAAAGCTTTGGGAATCCAGCGAACCACAGTGAGAGCCATTATCCACAAATGGCGAAGACATGGAACAGTGGTGAACCTTCCCAGGAGTGGCCGGCCGCCCAAAATTACCCCAAGAGCGCAGCGACGACTCATCCAAGAGGTCACAAAAGACCCCGCAACAACGTCCAAGGAACTGCAGGCCTCACT
Organism: Lithobates sylvaticus; assembly: GCA_028564925.1. Taxonomy (NCBI): domain Eukaryota; kingdom Metazoa; phylum Chordata; class Amphibia; order Anura; family Ranidae; genus Lithobates; species Lithobates sylvaticus. Next base: position 141,021,847 of record CM053027.1, read on the forward strand.
TGCCTCAGTTAAGGTCAGCGTTCATGCCTCCACCATCAGGAAAAGACTGGGCAAAAATGGCCTGCATGGCAGAGTTCCAAGGAGAAAACCACTGCTGAGCAAAAAGAACATCAAAGCTCGTCTCAATTTCTCCACAACACATCTTGATGATCCCCAAGACTTTTGGGACAACATTCTGTGGACCGATGAGACAAAAGTGGAACTCTTTGGAAGGTGTGTGTCCAAGTATATCTGGCGTAGAAGGAACATTGCATTTCAGAAAAAGAACATTATACCAACAGTAAAATATGGTGGTGGTAGTGTGATGGTCTGGGGCTGTTTTGCTGCTTCAGGACCTGGAAGAATTGCCGTGATAAAAGGAACTATGAATTCTGCTGTCTACCAAGAGATCCTGAAGGAGAATGTCCGACCATCTGTTCGTGTACTCAAGCTGAAACGAACTTGGGTTCTGCAGCAGGACAATGATCCTAAACACACCAGCAAGTCCACCACCGAATGGCTGAAGAAAAACAAAATGAAGACTTTGGAGTGGCCTAGCCAAAGTCCTGACCTGAATCCTATTGAGATGTTGTGGTATGACCTTAAAAAGGCCGTTCATACTCGAAAACCCTCTAATGTAACTGAATTAGGACAATTCTGCAAAGATGAGTGGGCCAAAATTCCTCCAGGACGCTGTAAAAGCCTCATTGCACGTTATCGCAAACGCTTGGTTGCAGTTGTTTCTGCTAAGGGTGGCCCAACCAGTTATTAGGTTTAGGGGGCAATCACTTTTTCACACAGGGCCATGATGGTTTGGATTTTTTTTCACCTTTAATAATAAACACCTTCATTTACAAATTGAATTTTGTGTTTACTTGTGTTGTCCTTGACTATTGTTTAAATTGGTTTGATGTTCCGAAACACTTAAGTGTGACAAACATGCAAAGGAACAGGAAATGAGGAAGGGGGTAAACACTTTTTCACACCACTGTATATCTAATATGTATGATATTTACAGACAATTATTTTAATTTGTAAAAGTCATCATATTCCCATGTTGACAACCACTTTCCAACTGTACAGTATACGTCACACAATACTGAGTACTGTGCTAACAGTTCTATTGTTATGAATGTAGAATGTGTGTCTTTAAGTGATTTCTGTTATCTCTGTTCAGTTTGGCTTGAGGAAGGATAATCCTGCAATTCCTAAACCTTTTCTGGAAAGGCCAGCAACTGCAACTCCAATTACTGACTATTATTACTGTGGTTTGTTTTTTGTGAAACTGACACCATCCCAGGGAGAACATACAAATATCAAGGTCATGATACACCTGTTCCATTACAAAGCCAATGAACTGCTTGGGCCAGGATTCTGACCATTCTAGCCATAACAACTATGAGGCTGAATATTTAGCACCTGATTCTGTGTACATCAATTATTTTTAACATGTTGTACACACACACTGTACTGGGGAGAGTTCAGATGTTAAACTATTTGATGTGGGAATGTTTATGTAAGGCAATGCATTGGAATGCAACATAGCTGAGCTCATCAATGTCTTGGAATGAAGTCATAAGATGGAGATGATTCTTCAGAAGCAGGAATAAGGTAAAAGACAATTATAGTACAGTGGGGAGGATGGTGACAGTATGACAGTAACAGGAAGATATGATCCACCATTATTTGAGTTCCACATATTTATAAAACATGGAATGACAATATCCACATTTGGAAAGCAACCTAAACCAGAATGTCATTTCATTTAAACACATGTACAGTATATAACATCATGTGCTGCAGTGTGGAGGCCCAAAAAGTCAGGGGATTATGGGAAAGAATGGAGGAGGAGTTGTCAAATTGTAAGAATGAAATAAAGCACTTCATTCCACTGCTGATCTCCTGGGATCATCTACAGGACTACACTCCTGTAGAGATGTGTAAAACATATGTAAACCAAACCACTAAACCCTCATATTAGACATGTTCATGTCATTTCAAAAGTAATTTTTAATATTTTAAATTGTGCTGATGTTTCCTGTTACAGGGTGATAACACATTGCCTCTGAGTTGTTTTTATGTATTTGCACCCTTTCACTCACTCTTTCAATGGGGACTGCAAACAGCCATGCCAATGGACATTTTTCTCTTATTCACACCAGCAGGTAATCTTCTGATGATGTTCATCAGTGCTGGAATACATGCATGTAGACAATAAATGGATGCAAAGAGGCTGCAAAGGATTAACAGTGCTGACATGAAAAGAATGTGAACATTTTTTATTAAATAAAAACCATGCTGGGGCACATGTGCAGGCTCCGGCAAGAGGACTGCTTAGCCTAGGAGCTTAGTGCCGCGACTGCCGTTCTCTGCCTGTTCCAGCACTCCCAGCGGGCTAGATGTCCTTCCCGCTGGGACAGTGAGCCCCCCAGACCCGATGCTTCCTTTATGCACCAGCTGATTATGTGTCCCCAACTCGCTCGATCTCACCGCTCTGGCGTTCGCAAGGCATTCATTCATCAAGGAATGTTCGACCATCATGAAGTCCATCTCTTGCTAGAAGGTGTTTTCCACTCCACAGAGATCTTGGCTGATCTTCCCTCTTGAATGTTGCAGAACCTCCTACACATCAGATTTTTCGTTTTTTTACTGGTTAATTCCCACTGACCCCTAATGGTCTTTTGGGGACTTTAAGGCTTACACCCAGGTCCTTGAACTTTTGTCTTTTTTGACATTCACATATGTGTTTATTTACAGCAACTTTGTTTGGAGGGGAGGGACAGTTTTATTGTTTTACAGTTAGAACGTTTCACATGCCACTTAAGTGTAAAGTGTAAAGCGGTTGCTCTTAAAGCAGTTCTTTTACTAACATTTTGCCTCCTTTTTGTTATTTAGGTTCAGGCTGGCTTAGGCAAGCCCCGGTCGGTTGTACCCCACTGACTCATGGTACAGGTTGATTCTTGTGCCCTAACTCGGGTTAGGTCTGCTTTATCGCAGACGTTGGTGTCTCTTGCGGTCTTTATGATAGATGTTGTTGTATTGTTCTAAGCTAAATGTTCTTGTCTATTTAACTGTGTCTTTCCCTAACTTTTGTCCTTTTTCTTCTCCTTTGGAAACCCGGGGAAATTACCTATCTGCTTGCTACTTGTTGGGGACCTGGGCTTTACAATTTGGACGGGTCCTTTTATCCGAAGGGAGGTAAGCAGCATCCTAGCAGCCCCATGCCTCCATTTTTCCGTACACCAGTACACCACATGGCCTTGTCTAAACCTCTGAATCTGAGACTACTTTCCCATAACACCCAGGGCCCTTGTTCCCCGATGAAGCAGCGTAAAGCCTTCTAATATTATCATTCCCAACAGGCAGACATTGGGGTTTATTTACTAAAGGCAAAACCACTTTGCACTACAAGTGCACTGCAAGTGCACTTGGAAGTGAAGTCACTGTAGATCTGAGGGGGACATGCAAGGAAAATAAATAACAGCATTTTTGCTTGTACATGATTGGATGATAAAATCAGCAGAGCTTCCCCTCATTTCAGATCTTCCCCCCAGATCTAAAAGGACTGTACTTCCAAGTGCACTTCAAAGTACACTTGTAGTGCAAAGTGGATTTGCCTTTAGTAAATCAACCCCAATGTCTTTTTGCAGGAAACCTATTTTCCTGCTTAGTATTAGCCATCTTTTCTCCATAAACATTTTCCCGAAATTTATACTGCTAATACAGAAAACAAAACTAAGGGAATGGCTATTCTCTTCACCAAAAATGCCCCCTTTACTCAGACTCAAGAAGTAAAAGACCCCGATGGTCGCTACCTTTTACTGAAGGGCTATGTAGGTTCCCTATTGTATACTTTCCTCTCCTACTATGACCCCAATACAGATCAAGTTGCTTTTTTTACTAGAGTGTTTCACACTCTGTCGCAACACTTTGAGGGTCTGGTGGTGTGTGGTGGCAATTCAAAGCTTTTCCTGGATTTAAGTCTCGATAAATCCAAGCCAGTGTGGGCCTAATTGCGCCTTCCAACTAGGGCTAGTCTTCGGGTGGCAAAGTTGCTCCACTCCCAGAGCCTAGTGGATATTTGGCATGAAAAACACTCCTCTACAAGGGATTATACCCACTATTCTCATGCACATAATCTTTATACTAGGATAGATCACGTTTTTGTTCGATCCTCCCCTGTCCCTTCCATTCATCAGGCTTGCATTACAGAAATGTCTTGGTCTGACCACGTTATTGACTCAATCTCTATCGTACGCTCTACTCCTGGTAATAGGCCTTGCAATTGGCACCTTAATGAATCCATATTAAGTGACCCAGTTAGATGTACTGAAATAGAAAAAAGTATTGTGGAATACTTCCAGTTGAACCTCTCTGACTCCATCTTGCCAATTACCTTGTGGGCCACACACAAATCGACACTTCGGGGCAAGCTTATCCAAATTGTGCCTTGGATAAATCGTGAACATAAGGTGAACATAGAGTGGCTGTGCGGCACATAAACTTTGTCCGGATAGTGTTACTCTTAATTCTACCCGGTTATCCCTCAATCTATTACTTACTACCAGAGCCGAAAAAAGTATCCGCTGGTCGATGGGGTAATTCTATATGCAGAAAAACGTAGCCCTAGAACACAATTATCTGCTCCTCCTAAAATTCACTGTTCGTCTGGTGCATATACTCAGGACCCGCAAAAGGCCTTAGTAGAGTTCCATGAATTTTATTCTCAGCTTTACCAGTCTACTACTCTGGCTGAGTCGGTATTTTTCTTTCTTCGGTCAAGATCCCAAAGTTAGCTATGTCTTACAGGGAGCTAATGGACTCACCTATATTAGTGTCAGAAGTTCTTCAGGCCATCATATTGACGAAGCGTGCTTCTGCGCCTGTCTCTGACTGGTTTTCTGTGCTATACTATCAGAAATTTGCTTACACTTTAGTGCCCCACTCAAAGAAGTGCTTTAATGCCCTGCAGGTTGCGCATAAACTTGATTCAGATATAAATTCGGCATTCCCCAAACCGGGGAATGACCCTGGTGAGGTTGTTAATTATAGTATGGATCATGAGGTAGAGGGGCTATTCTTACAAATAATTATTGCACTACTGACGAAGAAAAAACTATAGACATATAAAAGCTATTTTTTTAAAAATAGTTTGCATTTCTAAGGGCAGATCAAAGGCAAAAATAACTGAAATGATTTAGGGATTTAATTCAATCATCTGTAATGCTTAATAATATGTTAAGTCTGTTCAGAAATAAATTTACCATGCCATCTTGTGTAGTGGATTAGTTGGCTCTGGAAGTTCCTCTCTGCTTGTTCAATTCAAACATTGAGATTATGCTGAATGGGCCAACCCTTTAAAGATCATACATTCCTATTTCAAAGGACGAAAAGGTTTTCAACTCAGTAAATGTACACAAGAGATAATCTTCAGTTACCTTCTCTGTTGATGTCTGCGTGCGCAAACATTGCTGGTGCTACTGTCTGGAAATGTTTTGGCAACATGAACATTATTTATTGCATCTTGAACTATATTTATATGAGCAGTTTCAATTTTCATGTTATGTGTGATGAAATCTGCATTAGGGAAATGAGTAGAGTCATGCTATACTGTCCAAAGCATTGGATAATTGTCATCTAATACCTGTAGATATGTGTTTTGTAGACTATGTTGTTACTGAGCAACAGCTTTGTAAAGAAAAAAAATGTATTTGTAGCATATATAGCAAAATTAATAAATGCACAATATTGTGTATTAATCTCCACTAATATTTAAAGCAGAGCATTTTTCTCTATAGCTTTCATGGCCACACATGTCATAAATAAATAAATATATATATATTTAGCGCCCTGCTCCTAATGAGCAGACACTATTATTTTTTGTAAATTTAAGTTTGTCTGAAGCTGCACTGGCTCAGAATAATTATACTAAAGTTCTGGTTTCGGTACCAGTTTAGCTGGGTTGTGCTAATTTCCATTTGGCCGTGGGTGTCGCTGTCACCCCCGGTAAGTGTTGGAAATGCAACAGGATAAATATATTGTGTACCCCTTTTACTCAGAAACAGCCGGAGGGAGTGGTCTACCCGCTGAGCATTCTGGGTAAGGGTACTTAAGGTACAGATGCCATTTTTTGGGGTTCGTTATCCCGACCTCATGGCCCTCCTGGCCTAAGGTGTGTGCTACCTTACTCAATGTCTCGGGCCGGCTGGCAACTGAAAAGGTAGGCCCAGAGGTTCTGTGATGTGATGTCTTGCCTGAGGGGAGAAGCCATGCAACTGGAGGATCCAGGAGAGGACTTTTTCGGGAGAGGACCGAGCAACAAGGCTGGTACCTCATGGAAAAGCCCAGAGACTCAGTTGGAGAATGCATCCTAGGCTACCTACAACACAGTATCACCGGGTCGGCTGAAAGAAACAGGTACTGTGCGGCAACTCTTTAACTTTGCAACGAGAAGCTGATTGTGCCTTCCTGTGGCAGAGGATTGCACAATAATTTCACTAAACTTGACAAGTCTGTGGCAGAGAGTTTGACCGAGAATCTCATTGGCTGCTAAGTCAGTGAGAGAGGCCTATCGGTTGGTTGTAGCATACAGCCTGTGGAAATTGTTTGTCCTCTGGATCAAGGAAATACCTCTAACCCGCAAAACTACAAGGTACCTGAATTCCCCTTTATCCTCTACCCCTCGTTTTTAAAAAGTGTGTGTTTTTGTAAAATAAATCTACAGAAAAAGGACTGTCGGAGCAATATTCTTTGACCAACCCCTTAACAGGACCACTAAGACGGATGCAGTGAACAGGTGAGGTAACGGTAGGCCCAACAAAAACCAGCAGCTACTTCGGGGGTCAGTGCTATATATATATATATATATATATATATATATATATATATATTCTTTAGAATGTAAGCTCTACGAGCAGGGCCTTTCTGTCCAAATGTACAAATACATTTTTCTTGCTCTCATCAGATCACAGGACATGGTTCCATTAATCCATGCCCTTAGTTTGCTTGTCTTTAGCAAACTGTTTGTGGGCTTTCTTGTGCATCATCTTTAGAAGAGGCTTCCTTCTGGGACGACAGCAATGCAGACCAGTTTGATGCAGTGTGCAGCGTATGGTCTGAACACTGACAGGCTGACCCCCCACCCCTTCACCCTCTGTAGCAATGCTGGCAGCACTCATACATCTATTTCCCAAAAACAACCTCTGGATATGACGCTGAACATGTGCACTCAACTTCCTTGGTTGACCATGGCGAGGCCTGTTCTGAGTGGAACCTGTCCTGTTAAACCATTGAATGGTCTTCTCCACTGTGCTACAGCTCAGTTTCAGGGTCTTGGCAATCTTCTTATAGCCAAGGCCATCTTTATGTAGAGCAACAATTCTTTTTTTCAGATCCTCAGAGCGTTCTTTGCCATGAGGTGCCATGTTGAACTTCCAGTGACCAGTATGAGAGAGTGAGAGCGATAACACAAAATTTAACACACCTGCTCTCCATTCACATCTGAGACCTTGTAACACTCACGAGTCACATGGCACCCAATTTGGGCCCAATTTGGACATTTTCACTTAGGGGTTTACTCACTTTTGTTGCCAGCGGTTTAGACATTAATGGCTGCGTGTTGAGTTATTTTGAGGGGACAGCAAATTTACACTGTTATACAAACTGTACACTCACTACATTACATTATAACAAAGTGTAATTTCTTCAGTGTTGTCACATGAAAAGGTATAATAAAATATTTACAAAAATGTGAATGGGAAAAAAGTGTACTCACTTTTGTGAGATATTGTATATCTGTATGTATCTATCTATATCTATCTATCTATCTATCTATCTATCTATCTATCTATCTATCTATCTATCTATATATATATATATATATATATTATATATATTTATATTTTGTTTGTTTCTTCTTTCCTTATTTGTTGTATTCCGTTCATGCATAATATGTTTTTGGACTGACAATAAAAACATATCCTTAGCCTTAAATACCTTTTTAAGGTCTTCTGGACAGTCTGGTGGAGTCCTAACTCCTCTTCCAGTGTTACAGTCCTTATTTCTCCACTGAATGGCATGCTTTTTTTTGAGGTGTGAACAGCATTCAGTGCAGTAGTACCCCAGGATTTAGGTATAATGGCCTGAAGCAGATAATGCAGCAGGTGAGAAGAAGGTTTACTGCAGATCGAATGCACCTGTAAAAGAACGGAGAGTAATCTCAGAAGTGTCCCAAACTGATCTCAAATACAAGGGGAATGTACCTGAAAATAATCTGCACTTGCTCATCTGCACAAAGCCAAACCTTGTTAACACAGGCCCTAAAGAAGGCATGGAACCTCTGCCAGGCTTTTAATGCTGCCTTTCTTGCCATTGGTATCACCCCTTTATGTCTTTCCTTGTATGATGGTGTCATAAGGACAGAACGTGATTTGAAATCTCTTGGACAAAAAAGCAAAAAAAAAAAATACATTCTTTAAATGAATCAGTAAAGGGATAGAACAGGCTTGTCAAACTCAAATGAAACAAAGGGGCTGAATTGAATAAGCAAAACTCTTTGAGGGGTCGTATAAAATCTGTGACAGGGCATTACCCATCTAATTAAAAAAAAGACTAAAGCACTTTGTTGACTTACATAGTAAAATGATTATTAGCGTCAACTGTAATATTTGCCACTAATATTTTATCAGTGGTAAAATGGTAGAAAGTATTTTTAAAGTACTACAAAATTCTGCAAGGAAGAACATTTAACTAGTGCAGGCATGTTGAGTTATAGAATAGTCTGGGACTCAACTCATTTAAAGTGTATGTAGAAAAAAAAAGCATATATATATATATATATATATATATATATATATATATATATATATATATGTATATATACACAGTTGTGCTCATAAGTTTACATACCCTGGCAGAATTTATTTATTTATTTATATATTTATGACTTCTTGGCAATTTTTCAGAGAATATGAATGATAACACAAAAACTTTTCTTTCACTCGGGGTTAGTGTTTGGCTGAAGCCATTTATTATCAGTCAACTGTGTTTACTCTTTTTAAATCACAATGGCAACAGAAACTACCCAAATGACACTGATCAAAAGTTTACATACCCCAGTTATTAATACCGTGTATTACCACCTTTAACATCAATGACAGCTTGAAGTCTTTTGTGTTATTTGTGGATGAGGCTCTTTATCTTCTCAGATGGTAAAGCTGCCCATTCCTCTTGGAAGAAAGCCTCCAGTTCCTGTAAATTCTTGGGCTGCCTTGCATGAACTGCACGTTTGAGATCTCCCCAGAGTGGCTCAATGATATTGAGGTCAGGACACTGAGATGGCCACTCCAGAACCTTCACTTTATTCTGCTGTAGCCAATGACAGGTCGACTTGGCCTTGTGTTTTGGATAATTGTCATGTTGGAATGTCCAAGTATGTCCCATGCGCAGCTTCCTGCATTCTGCATTCATCTTGCCAACAATTTTGACCAAATTTCCTGTGCCTTTGTAGGTCACACATCCCCAAAAAATTAGCAATCCACATCCGTACCTTTCATCAAATGCCTTGTTGACTCCTCTCCAAACGAAGCGTTTATGGTTGTGGCCAAAAAGCTAAATCTTGGTCTCATCACTCCAAATTACTTTGTGCCAGAAGGTTTGAGGCTTGTCTCTGTGCTGTTTGGCATATTGTAAGCGGGATACTTTGTGGCATTTGCTTAGTAATGGCTTTCTTCTGGCGACTCAAGCATGCAGCCCATCTTTCTTCAAGTGCCTCCTTATTGTGCATCTTGAAACAGCCACACCACATGTTTTCAGAGAGTCCTGTATTTCACCTGAAGTTATTTGTGGGTTTTTATTTGCATCCCGAACAATGTTTGTGGCAGTTGTGGCTGAAATTTTAGTTGGTCTACCTGACCGTGGTTTAGTTTCAACAGAACCCCTAATTTTCCACTTCTTGATTAGAGCTTGAAACCTGCTCATTGGCATTCTCGATTCCTTGGATATCTTTTTATAGCCATTTCCTGTTTTATACAGTTCAACCACCTTTTTCTGCAGATCCGTTGACAATTATTTTGTTTCCCCCATGACTCAGAATCCAGAAACGTCAGTGCAGCACAGGATGAAAGATGCAAGGGTCTGTTAGGAGTCCAGAAACTCATTGACTTTTTATACACACACACTAATTACAAGCAAACACATCACAGATGAGGATGGTAACCATCCTCATCTGTGATGTGTTTGCTTGTAATTAGTGTGCTTTAATAGCCATTCAAACCCCTTTGTGTCAACTTGTGTGCATGTTATCAGGCCAAAATCACCAGGGTATTTTGATCAGGGTCATTTGGGTAGTTTCTGTTGCCATTATGATTTAAAAAGAGTAAACACAGTTGACTGATAATAAATGGCTTCAGCCAAACACTAACCATGAGTTAAATAAATGTTGTGTTATCATTCATATTCTCTGAAAAATGGCCAAGAAATCATAAATTCTGCCAGGGTATGTAAACTTATGAGCACAACTGTATATATAAAGGAGATGAGATTGCTGCACAAAATTTTTTTTTAAGGAAAAGATTTAAAACACATCAAGTTTACATGGTAATCAAGGTTATAAGTTTTCGGTTTTGAAGAAGGGCCTTATCTGTTCCAGCCCGAAACTATCATCCTTGAATACCATGTAATCTTGATGTATTTTTAATATTTTCATTAAATAATTTTTTGTACAGCAATCTCATCTCCTTTTTCTATATTATGTCCTTTGGGAAGGCCTGATTGCATTGCATATACATCCATGACCGACGTGGAACTTTGCTATATATATATATATATATATATATATATATATATATATATATATATATATATTAGTTTTGGATATAATGGGTAAAAGTTAGATCCACTGTTTTTATTGCTAAGTCCTCATAGGGGAAGGTCTTTGATCTGGCGGACAACGTGATGTAGACAGAAAGTAAATAAAAATCCAAAATTGTAGTGACCCAAAATCATCCATTAAGGACACCTGTATGGGTGATAACATTCTAAAGATTTACTCTTACTTTTGGAAAATTCCTCTAATTTCCTGTTGTATGCCTGGGACAAGAAGTCAAGGGAAACTACCCACTCTTTAATCCCTTCTCTATTCTATCCAAAACAAAAAAACAAAAAAAATGTTGCCTTTGCATACATTTTCAAATGTCTGAAAACCAAAAAGTGGTTTTTGACTCACTAATCTCAAGTCTGAAATGTTTTTTTCTTTATGGTAACGCAAGCCCTTCATGCTCCATAGCAGTCTACCAAATGGCAAATGCTGCTACATAACAATAATTTTCTTATCTAAATTTCTACTTCAAAGGACATTTTATTTTTTTTCCATCTCAACCTGTGTAGAGTGTGAGTACTTCACATATCATCTGTTTATTTATTAAATCAATAAAATTCATGAATGTTTCCAGCTACGCAGGAAGCTAATGAGCAGAACAATCTATTTTTGTTTACTAATTAACACTAGAAATACTAGAAAAGTCACAGGATCCAAACATATACGTGGTTAGGTCAATATTAGCCATAAATTTCTACACAATACGTCTTTATCCTCAACAAAATAACACCCACGGATACAGTACTCAGTTCACATTTCACATTTGTTGGACTATTTCCAAATCTGGGAAAGCTGCTGTGGGGCTGAAACAGTACAAGAGTCAGCTCACCTAGTCTAATAATGCTTTGGCTGCTTAAACTTTAATTGCATGCTATGGATGATGCTATTAGGTAGTGATATCACTGTTAAATCCGTATATATTATTATTTACACTGCTGAATGCTAACCTTATTATATACGATATATATATATTAATAGATAGATATACGTTGTCAGCTACTTAACAGCTTATTTCGTCATTAGAAAGATTAGTTCAACCTAAACTTCATTCTATGCCCTCATTAAATGTATACACTTAACAAGGGCACAAAGTAATAGGAAGAAACTGGATACTCGTTTATGCACTATGGATACTGTTAACATGTATTAAGTAGTCTTGTATAAACATATTAAATATACTGATATTGTAATTTTGTCAGTTTGAAGTGTATTAAGATGACTAACAATTTTTTATTTTGCTTGGACTAATACTTGCCTAATTTGCACCTGGATATAACAGAAAACCTTTAGGATTTAATTGATCATGAATGATAATTAGTGATGAGTGGATCAGATTAAATTATCTCAGCTGGTGATCCATCAACTTCAGCTCTGCAGTTTTATTTTCTCAGGGTTGTATAGTTGTGGCTAGCGAGTCAGTGAAGTGAAAATGTAAAACAGCCTTTTGCACCCCTTACTAACTCACTCTATGGGCTCTATAGAACTTACTGTGCAATCATTAACAGGATTATGTCATGTCCCAACCATCAATTAAAGGTGCTTTACAGCATATGCAAATATTGTCTAAATATAATAGGTATGTGTATTAGTTCTTGTGCTTAGTGCGTTTGTTCCTGATCTATACAGTAATCAAATTTGAAACATTGCCTCTGTGCTGGAGCATCCTATAATAAAGAGCAGTCACTGCTCTGTTCTCTTTGTGCAGGATCACTGGACTTGTATCTGCCCCCTCTTGTATTTATCTGCAGGAAACCTGTAATGGGTGGTGTGACATTTTTAGGCTATGTTCACACTGATCTGATACGGATTTTGATGACTTCCAATCCGACTTTGCCCTGCGACTTCAGGTCCGACTTCCATGCTACTTCAATGAACAGGATCTGATTTTGATCCGACTTTGAGATGATTGTGACTTGTCCTTTGACCAATCAAATCAACTCCTTTGGCTCTGGTATGGATGAAACCTCACGCCCAATTTAAAAAAAAAAAACAGCATAGAGCCCCCCAAAATCCATACAATGCCATTTGGGTCTGGTATGGATCTTGAGGTGGAAACCCACGCACAAATCTTTAAAAAAAAAATGGCGTGGGGTCCCCCCCAAGACCATGTCAGACACTGGCGCTCACAGAACGGTGGGAGCCAGCATCAGTGGAGGAGCATTTTTAAAATTTTCAGCGAGTCAGAGGTCAGAGGAAGAAGACATTGGTGGAGGAACTAGAGAAGGAAGACAACGGTGGAGGAAGTGGAGAAGGAAGACATCGATGGAGAAAGCAGACAAAGAAGTCATTGGTGGAGGAAGTGGAGAAATAAGACATTGTGACATTGGAGCTATGACTTGGGACATTCTTCATTTTTAATAAAGGACTTGTTAAGAACCGTGTCTTGTTTTTTAACACTACACTGCTTTTTTTGGGTGAATGTACTGTGTACCCCATACTCATTCACATAGGAGGGGCTTCCAGGGGCTTAATTTCTTAAAGGGGGCTTACAGATTCTGATAAGCCCCCTGGCCACAGACCCCCACAACCACCAGCCAGGGTTGTGTGGAAGAGACCCTTGTCTCCATCAACAGGCATGTTGAGGGCATGTGGCCTGGTCTGGTTTGGGGGGGGGGGGCGCTCGCTTGTCCCCCCTTTTCCTGACCTGGGAGGCTGCATGCTTGAATAAGGGTCTGGTGTGGAGTCTGGTATTTTGGGGGGACCCCATGCTGTTTTTTTTTTTTTTTACATTTTGGAGTGGGATTCCCTCAAAAGATCCATACCAGACTCAAGGGCTTGGTATGGATTTGGGGGGGGGGACCCAATGCAGTTTTTTTAGGGTATTTTACATTGCTAACATTGCATACACTTGATCACAGAGCACAAGTCGCATGCCACGAGTCGGATCAGTTAAGGTGATAATCCGACTTGGATGCGACTTCCATTCAAATCAAGTCGGACCAATAAAGAGGGATCTCATAGGGAACCTTTGATTTTGACATGTCATGCAACTTGTGTTCTCAAAGTCGGAAAGCATGTCGGACCAGTGTGAACTGGCCCTAAGCCTCACCCTGCACAGAGATTTTTCAGACCATGGGACTACATTATAAACACCAACAGGCTGGGAGTGACCATCACCTGGGTAGTTCAACTGAGCAGTTACACATAAACACACATGGTAGTGGCCACTCCATTAACCGAAACAATTACTGCCACAGCATCTGCTGTTGCAATTCACACCTTTACAAAATTTCTGTATAACTAGTAGGGATGAGCCCGCACATAAGTTTGACTCGAACATCGGGTGTTCACCTGTTCGCCGAACAGCGAACATAACGCGTGTTTGCGGCAAATTCGAAAGCCACGGAACACTGTTAAAGTCTATGGGACAGTAACATGAAAAAACAAAAGTGCTCAATTTAAAGCTTATATCGGGGGGGGGGGGGGAGGGCCGGATCTGGGGGTCCCCTTGTTAAAGGGGGCTTCTAGATTCCGATAAGCCCCCCGTCCGCAGACCCCCACAGCCACCGGGCAAGGGTTGTGGGGATGAGGCCCTTGTCCCCATCAACATGGGGACAAGGTGCTTTGGGGACCCCAAAGCACCCCCCATGTTGAGGGCATGTGGCCTGGTACGGTTCAGTGGGGTGCTCTCTCGTCCCCCCTGTTTTCCTGCGGCCTGCCAGGTTGCATGCTCAGATAAGGGTCTGGTATGGATTTTGGTATTTAAGGAATCTGAAGATATAATAGCCAAGTTTGAGTAGTCTATGCCTTTTTGGATCAGTTCTCTCAACAGTAATGCATAGAAACCTAGATATGGAAATATGGAAATCATTGGGGTTGATTTACTTAAAGAATAACTAAAGGAAAAACGTTTTGGATAGAGTGTAGGTGGATTAGAACACTTGTCAGGTTTTTAATGTTGTCTGTGCCCCCATTAGGGAAATTCACCTTCTCTATTTGTCCTGTTTAGCATTATCATTGAAAGTGAAATTAAAAGAAAAAAATATTTAATACTGCATACTTAGGCAAACAATTTTTTGTGGGAATTTCTCTGAGAATAAAAGACACTTAAATGTAGATTTCTAGATTAGAAAAATGGTTGGTTGGGGGCATGGCCTGAGAGCAATGGAGTAGGATGCATGCAGTGAGAGCTCTGCTTGCCCACACTCCTGTATTGAATATGCTGCCTTAATCCTGCTCGATTTTGCCCAGCCTCTACACCTTAGCAGACCTGCCTTACCCTCTCCACAATCCTCAGAACCTCATTCCTCAGTCCGAGTCATTGTCGGACTTATCCACCCTGCAACTGCCTGTAGGAAAGACTGCGGCTCCAGCCTAGCTCCCAGAGCGGCGGCTATTTTGCTCCACCCGGGGACGGCCCCTGCAAGCTCTCCTGGACTCTCTGACTGTCCTGAGCCTGGTTTCCACTGGATAATGCCACCGGACTACCCGGCCCAGCTCCTGGAGTGGCAGCCATCTTGCTTCACCCAGTGGCGGCCTAGGCAAGTACTCCAGGACTCCCTGACCACCCTGAGCCCAGCTTTCTTCTGTTACAGCCACCGGATCCCACAGCTGGTCGACCGCTACCTGCACCCCCCATTGTGACACCCCTAAACTGCAACATAAGGGGGACATCAAGGATCTTTTTTTTTTTCTTGTTTGACTCCACAATTTCCTTCCACGCCACAGGAATGGCAGACTGTGGCCTCCAAGTTCGCTGATCGTTGGGACTTTCCCTACTGTGGAGGGGCGATCGACGGAAAGCATGTTAGCATTGTGCCACCACCCCATTCGGGGTGTTACTACTTCAATTACAAGGGGTTCCATAGTGTAGTGTTGATGTCAGTGGTGTCGGCACAATATGATTTTATGTACGTTAATGTGGGGAAGAACGGGCAGATGTCAGATGGAGGAGTCTTCGCCCAGACGGAGTTCTGCCAGCGTCTCCAGACTGGTGGCCTGGGATTTCCACCAGATGCCGAGAACGTTGAGGGAATCCCCTTTGTTTTCATCAGATGAAGCCTTCGGTCTGGGCGAGCACCTGATGAGGCTGTTCCCCCAAAGGACCCCCATCCCGGAAAGGAGGGTTTTTAACTACCGGCTGGCCAGAGCAAGAAGAGTTGTGGAGAATACCTTTGGGATAATGGCCAGCCGGTTCCATTTGTTTCTCTCAGCCATCAATATGGCAGACTATAAAATCAATCACATAATCCTGTGCTCTTACTTCAGTTGGGCCTGAGGCCGGACTTGCAGAATCTGTACTCACAGGCCTGGATACTGGCCGTACTGGCTTGGCCCCCCAAACCGCCCATCAAGTTTTTTTTTTATAAAATTTTGTATTTAAAAAAATAAAAATGTTTTAAATAAAAATAACATACCCAACTCTGGAACTTACAAAGTTCTGAATTTGCAGGTGATGTCACCAATGTAAAAGCCAAATTTTGAAGATGCATACAAATTGGGAGTCCAAATGGGTAATGTCAACTATGTGCTATTTCCCATCATTTGGGATCAATGGATGGGTTTTGTGGGTGCAATCCCTTCTTCTCACCTACTAGCATTATAAGGAAGGGGTTGCAAACAGAAAACGCGTACATTGAGATTCCCTGATGGCAGATAGCACATGTTGGCACACCGTGTGCATCTTTAAAATCTGGCTTTAAAAATGAAAAATATAAAAAAAGAACAATGTTCTCATTTACAAAGAAAATGAAGAACATGATCGATTGGGTTTTAGGGAAAAAGGGATTAGATTCTCCCCAAAACACCGATGATGTTCTTTATTTCCTGCTGCATGGCGTCCAGCCGATTTTTCATTCTGTGTAGCTGATTGCACATCTCATCAATGTGCCCTTTCCAGGCCATGATCTGCCCAATTAATCTTTGGGCACTCTTGGTGGAAAATGGGTCCGCCGCTTGCCCTTCCACAACCAGAACATTACCTAAAATTTTACAAAAAATATGTATTTAGAAATATGCAGGCATAAATAGATTACCTTAAGCTGGGGTGTCAGACACTCACCTGGTGGGGTGAAGATCTCACCCACTTCCTCCACCTCTCTTTCCTCCAGATCCTCAGATGGGCTCGGGCTAACTACCCAATCAGGCTGGTGAGGTCGGGGGGTCCTGGGATCCTCTGACTGTTGTCTGAGTCTTTTCTCCCCTATGAGAATGAAACCAAAGGTATACTTAGCACACTGATATTGGAGTCCATAAATAGGAATATGAAACATTGCTTTGAAATGGTGTACAATTGTCTGTTTGTGAAAAGATCCAAGTTGAAGACATGATTCAAATTCTGTTTTAACTGCAATAATTACCTTTTTTGGTCAAGTTTCACAGATAGAGACACCTCAAGTATCCCCTGGAGCCCCTGTGTGGGTTACCCTAAAACATTTTCTATGGTGTCCCACACTACACTAGTGCTCCATTATACTGAATCACGTTTTTAAATCATTCTAGTTTCAAAGACATCTACATAACAATATCATAAACTTCTTTTAATAAGACAAATTATCCAGACCAAAATGCAGGTATAACCCTGTACCAGCTAAATGCATCGTATTTATTGAAAAAAGAATGATATTTACAGACAACGTATGTATTGGCAAACAAACGATATTTACGAACGATCATATACAGAACAGTATAAATGAAAAGCACATGGATCAGCATGCAAGTTAAGTATCAGAATAAGAACACACGACAAGTACTTACTTTTTTTAAGCACCTTCTTGATTCTTCAAAACTGATCCAGCTCCCTCATTTTAAGGTGGGACCAGCGCTTTCTTAATTGGTCTTTAGCCCGTCGTACCCCAAATTGCTGCTCCAGAGTGGTGACAACTGAGGACATTATTTTGTCCTTCCGCAAATTGGGTCAGGGGTACGTACCATTTTTGCCATCAAAGTCCTCCCTCCTCAAGATGTCCACCATCTCCACCATTTCTTCAAAGGCCATGTTGGTGGCCTTAAATCTCCTCCTGGATCTGGATGTTTGGGGTTCCGGGCTTTCCTCCGCGCTAGTTCCTGATAATGTTTCTGCCATCTTTATGTATATACTCCCACTGCGCAACGAAGAGAGAATGGGCGGGGAAAATTTGCCACAAAGAACGTCAGGGGCGGGCGACGCGGGTGTTTGTTGTGTGTGTGTTGTGTGTGTGTGTGCCCTATATTGGGATAAAGATAATACTGTGAGTTTGGACTGACATTAGTGTTTTTGTCTTGTGTATTGTCTTTCAGAAAAAAATGAGGAGGAATTTATGAGTCATTTTATTGACCTATATCAAGCTAACCGAAACCTGTGGGAGGTCAAGCACCCCTTGTATTTCAATAAACAAGCAAGGAAGGCAACACTGGGGACACTTCTGGAGTTTGTGAAGACTCGAGTCCCCCAGGCAGACATTAAGTTGGTGGACAATAAAATTGGGATCTTGCGTAATATGTATAGGCGGGAGCACAACAAGATACAGAAGTCCCTCAAATCAGGAGCAGCAGCATATAAGGTTTATGTCCCCAAGCTGTGGTACTACAACAAACTCAGTTTTCTCGATGACCAGATTGAAGCGAGGCAATAGCTTTCGACCCTTCCCTCCACCCCAGCTGAGGCGTACCAGGAAGAACTGAGCCCTTCCATCCTTGAAGAAGTGGATGCGCCCAGCTGGAGTCAGTTATATTATTTTTTGGGAAATATTGATTGTCCTAATATTAATGATGTAAACTAAAATGTTTGAATTGCTTACAAATCAATGATTTAATACCAAAAATTATTATGTATACATATCACTAGACAGTAGTGGCCAAAAATGTTGTTAAAATATTGGTGAACAGATTGAAAAATGCTGGGGTCAAAATGATAGCCTTTTATATTTGTTTAAAATTCAATTTGTGTGTGATTGATGAAGCAAAAAATACAACTGTCCCTTTTTTTCTTCACAGGATGAGCTCAGCCAGGAGGAGGCCGTGCCCAGCGGTAGAGAGGAGGAGGTCGGCACCAGTGGCAGGCAGGAGGTGGCTGGGCCAAGTAGGAGCCTCACAGAATGCCAGGTGCCTGCCCTCCACCTTCCCACCAGAAGGCCGAGGAAGATGACAAGAACTGAGGAGGAATCACTTGCCCTCATTCAGGAAGCCAGACAGTTTCTCAGTACCCCCCCAATGCTGAAGAGGCCTTTGGTACATATTTGGCCACCAGGTTGGTGGAACTGGAGAGTACCACAGCTTGGGGACATAGATGTCATCTGCTGCTGTTCTTGATCTCTGGGAGTCCTGGACCAGATTGTGCTCCCTATTATATTGACTCCGCAAGATCGCAATTTTGTTGGCCACTGACTTGATGTGTGCCCTGGGGGACAAAAGGCTTCACACACTCCAAAAGTTTCTTCTGTGTTGCCTTCCTCTTTATTTTGTTAACCATAATAAATGAAAAAAAATTTTCCCAAAAAAATTTACTATGTGTTTTTATTCAAAAACGAAAGTTTGTGAGTAGGCAGGTACATGTTAAAAAGACTATGGGGGTTATTTACAAAACGCAAATTCATTTTGCACTACAAGTGCTAACTACAAGTGCAAAGTGCCCTTGAAATTGCACTGCAAGTGCACTTGGAAGTGCAGTCACTGTAAATCTGAGGGGTAGATCTGAAATGAGGGGAAGCTCTGCTGATTTTATCATCCAATCATGTGCAAGCTAAAAAAATGTAATCATTTATTTTCCTTGCATGTGCCCCTCGGATCCACAGCGAATGCACTTCCAAGTGCTCTTTCAATGCAATTTCAAATGCACTTTGCACTTGAAGTACTAAATGAATTTGCCTTTCGTAAATAACCCCCCTATGTCAAATTAACAAGGGACAACAACCTCATTAAGGTTCATACAAAATAGAAGATAATAATGTTATTGTGGTAACTTGAAACTCCAAAAAAAATATGAAAATGGAAATCACTAGATTTATTTTTTTAAATTGGAAAATATATATTGTTGAAATCTAAAATTATAAAAGATGAGTCTAAAAAAGAATTGTAAACATTATTTATGGAGATGCGGCTTTTAAAAACTAGAATATTAGTTATGAGATGAGGATAAATAATGAAGAAAGAAGTTTGTGAGAACTCTGTGTGAATATAAGCAGCAAAACAACTTCATTCTTCTAGCAGAAGAAAAGAATGCGCTATATTAAAAGATCACACAATTAGTAGCGTGAGGAATGTGCTAGCTTCAATACGAACGCTAGTTTTACCAGACTGAGCGCTTCTGTATTGTACTTGCTTCAGAGCCTGCGTCATTTTTTGTCCGCTGGACTAGCACACAGATGAACGGTTTGCACGCTAGAAGGCCGAGTCCGTCAGACAGATTTGAAACATGTTTGATTTCTAGGTCCGTCAGACTTTTGGGAAGAAAAAGTCCGCTGGAGCCCACACACGATCGAATTGTCCGATGGATTCTGGTCCGCCGGACCAAGTCTGACGGAAATTTTGATCGTGTGTACGCGGCATTAAAGGTAGATTTCTCGATTAGAAGATGGTTGTTGGTATTCCTGTTTAAATTTAGGCCTAGTGCAAATAAATAAATACTGTTAATGTAGGTACTACAATCATTGGTTGTTGTTTTTTTTAAATACCGGTAGGTTACATTGTAATATTGATTTTTTGAATTAAAAATATGGCTGCTGGGGGTCCTTTTCAAATTGGAACCTATTGGAAATTATTTACCATTGTGAACATATTGTATGTACAATCTTGGGATTATTTTATTGGGAATAAATGACACTGTAATGTTTATCCAAAGAAAAAATCTATAGTGGGTATATGTGACTTTTAAGGCACCAACACAAACATATATGTGTAATAAAAGACATACGTGTTTATGCTATTTTTTCTTTGGATATACTGTATATCTTGACTGGGATGTTGGCACCATTTGCAGTCACACTTAAATGCAGTAAGACACTCGAATATTGATTTGTACACTTAAAAAAATCAAGATGGGGATTCTTTTCAGATTTGGACCTAGTGCTAATAAATGTATACTGCAGGTGATACAATATTTTGGGTGTTTTCTCTGTGAACAAATTACACTTTAATGTTAATACTCGATTCGAAAATTGTTGTCGGGGCCAGGGTTTTAAAATTGGGGCCTGTTAAAAGTTATTCAAAACTGTGTATTTACTGTGCATGTGGTTATGCAGAAAAATATGCTTAAACCATATGATTCACTCTTCAAAGTGAGGAGCAGACCCCTAAAAACCATAACCATAGCTAGCAAAGTAAGCAGTAATATTTATCTTACAATAAATTCTGCCTGGTCTTTATTTTTAAAAATGCAACCCATAGCGTGCAATTTATTTTTGATTTGTGGACTTCACACACAGCCAATACAATCTTTTGTATGATATTTTTCTGCAAAGAAATTACACTATTTCATGTTTTTAAAATGACTGGTGAGAAGTCCTGATAAAAACGGAGCCTCTTACAAGTTTTGTCATACTGCACAGTAAGCTTTACATTATTTTGGTATATTTTTCAAATTACACTCTAATGTTCATTTCTAGATTTTACAATTGCTGTTGTGGATTCTGTTCCAAATGGAACATGTAGGCAAAACAATATTGAGGGGCCTTTTTTTATGAATATACTATGCAGGGGCGTACCTAGTGCATTTGGCACCCGGGACGGATCCTATATCTGGCACCCCCCCACCTTAAAACGTAAAAACACCCCACTGTGCTCCCTGCATACCTCTGCATCCTTAAATATCTCTTTGTCACTACTGTGTACATTACACCCCCCTGCACCTCTGGACCCCTTTACATTACACAGCACCCTGGACCCCTTTACATTACACAGCACCCTGGACCCCTTTACATTACACAGCACCCTGGACCTCTGGACCCCTTTACATTACACAGCACCTCTAGACCCCTTTACATTACACAGCACCCTGCACCTCTAGACCCCTTTACATTACACAGCACCCTGCACCTCTAGACCCCTTTACAATACACAGCACCCTGCACCTCTAGACCCCTTTACATTACACAGCACCCTGCACCTCTGGACCCCTTTACATTACACAGCACCCTGCACCTCTGGACCCCTTCACATTACAAAGCACCTCTGGAACCCTTTACATTACACAGCACCCTGCACCTCTAGACCCCTTTACATTACACAGCACCCTGCACCTCTAGACCTCTTTACATTACACAGCACCCTGCATCTCTGGACACCTGTATGTTACACAGACACCCCCCCTAACAGCTCTGGACCCCCTGCATGTTACACAGACCCGCCTACAATACAGACCCCCCCTACAATACAGACCCCCCCTGCACAACCCCCCTACAGTGCAGACCCCCCCTTCAGTACAGACCCCCCTACAGTGGAGACCCCCCTACAGTGCAGAGCCCCCCTACAGTACAGACCCCCCCTTTAGTACAGACCCCCCTACAATGCAGACCCCCCTACTACAATGCAGACCCCCCCTTCAGTACATAGTGACCCCCCCTTCAGTACAGACCCCCCCTACAATGCAGACCCCCCTTCAGTACAGAGTAACCCCCCCCCTCAGTACAGACCCCCCCTACAATGCAGACCCCCACTACAATGCAGACCCCCCTTCAGTACAGAGTAACCCCCCCCCCCTCAGTACAGCCCCCCCATGACCCATAATGTACCTACCTCAGGTCAGGAGTGTCAGCGCGGGACCCACAGCACTACCAGGAGGACAGGGGAGGAGGGGGGAGGAGGGGGGAGGCGGAGCCGGCGGCTTCACTCTGCTCGGCTGTATGACACAGCCGAGACAGATCAGAGCCGCGGAGAGCCGCGGAGCGCGCCAAACACCCTCCCCCTCCTCTCACCTCACCTGCCGCTGCCTGTGTCACTCACTGCGCCGCTGATATATTATATCAGCGCTCGGCGCGCTCGCGCTGTCCCCGCTTCCATCGTGGAGGGGGGCGCCGGCCTGACACCCCCCAGTGTGTGGCACCCGGTGCGGCCCGCCACCCCCGCACCCCCCTTAGTAAGCCACTGATACTATGCTATAATTTGATTTCTTTATGAGAAAACGATTTGTGGGAGTCATGTTCAATCAATTTATTAGTGTGGATGTAGGCACTATAACGCGTGGGGTTGATTTACTAAAACTGGAGAGTGCAAATTCTGGTGCAGCATAAAATCCAATCAGCTTCTGTTTTTTTTCTCAAAGCTTAACCCCCCTGGCGGTATTCCCGAGTCTGGCTTGGGGCGGGAACTTCAGTACCAAAAGCAGTAACCCCGAGCCAGACTCGGGCTTGCATTGCAGGATACAGGGGGAAGTTACTTACCTTGTCCCCTGGATCCTGCGATGTCTCCCCGCTGTGTGTGCGAGCCGTCTGCTCGCTCGATTCACACATTGCTGAGTGCCGCTGATCTCCGTTCCCTGCGACATTACGACGCACGGGAGCGGAGATCGGCGCCAAATTCAAAAAAGTTAAAAAACACAATACACATACAGTACTGTAATCTTACAGATTACAGTACTGTATACAAAAAATACACATCCCTTTTGTCCCTAGTGGTCTGCCCAGTGCCCTGCATGTCATTTTATATAATAAATAAAAAAAATTCTGCCTGGAAACTGGAGATTGTCCATAGCAACCAAAAAGTGTCCCTTTATGTCAAAAGTGGTTTTAGACATGCTAGAAAACAGCGATAATAAATTAAAATCACAATTCATCTTTAAACACTAAATTTAATGACAGCAACTATTCTGCAACTGAGCAAATTTCAGTATTTTTGATTTGATTACATTATTGAATAATTTTTATATATATTTTTATTATATTATAATTTATGATTTTGTGTTTCAAACTTTATCATACCCGGGATGTCTACTAGACTCTTGTTTGGACAGATTTAAGTGAGTTATTCACAAGAATTGCATGCCTACAATATAAAAACGCCAAATTTCCATGCAAAATAATTGTACCGCTTTTGGTACAAAATTCCAGACATAATCATACCGCCAGGGAGGTTAATTGAACAAACTGAAGTTAGAAGCTGACTGGCTACCATGCACAGCTGCACCAGATTCTGAGTGCTCCAGTTTTAGCAAGTCAACCCCAAGAGGTGCTATTTTCCAGTGAAATACAGTAAATACATGATAATGGTGATGTATTAACACTGGCTGATGTGTGTCCTGTTCAAAATGGGACCTTCTGAAAGCGCTTAAGTAATCTGCGTGGAGTCACAACAATAGTTTGATAGCTTCTTTCATCTTAAGAAATACATTTTGCTGTTGTTTAGTTGATTAAATCGGGTTGCTGTCTCTCCTCATAAAAGTGTGGCCTAGTAAAGTTGCCTATACACTGTGCAGGATGTCAGTAAAATATGTATTCCTATTTTCTGTGAAATTATACACTATAATTTTGATTTATTCCAAAACCATACATGTAAAGTGCTATCCTCACAAACATCAAACATAGGTAATGTCCCTTTAAATCTGCAATACACCACATGCAATTTATGTTTGAAATAAAGTCTCAAAAAGTTGAGAAGAGGTGTATCCATTTGAGTGGCTGAAAACCTGCCATCCCATGGTCCTGTGGTGTCGGATATATGCCCTGGAAACCATCCATGTGGGTTCTGTGAGTTGTGCATTAAATCCTGGGAAAAACATCTGAGCAGGTCTGGAGCAGGAAAGAGCATGGAATATATCAACCAATATACCAACAAGCGCTTTTTTACCTCCTTGTGATATAGGGTTCATAGTACAGGGTAAAGCGTTTGGCTATCTTTTCCAGTGGTGGCTGCTGGATTGGTTTGCTCACATCCTGGCATAAGAGAATTTGGATCTTTTGTTTTCATGAGTATTTTTGTAGACTTCCTATCACTTTATTATTTTAAATATAAAAAGGACTTTTTTGAGACTTTATTTCAAACATAAATAACATATGGTGAATTGTAAATTCAAAGGAACATTACCTATGTTTGATGTTTGTGAACACTGAGGATAGCGCTAGGCATGTGTGGTTTTAGATAAACCTTAATATCTGTATGTGGGTATTTATGTTATCAGCTTTCCATTTACATTTTATTTGATGCTGAGTTGTGATTTATAACACATTTTCACTCGTTGTGGGTAGGTTTTTGCAGTTTTTAAATGTGATTTATTGCTTAAAACCTCCCTGGTCACTGTCTTATTAAAGTTGCTTAAAATGTCTGAATCACATCCGAACAATATTTTTTGTTTCTGATTTTTAGATTTATGTATTTTTTTTTTTTCGGTAAACACCTGCCTGGTCTGTTCCTTTTAGACTGCAGCCTACCTAAACTGCCTACCTAGTGTGCATCGAATATGTGTGGAATTCTCACTGAAATAATACACTTTAATGTTAATTACTCAATTAGAATCTTCCTGGTTTTCCCCTTGCAGTCTTGCAAAAATGCTTATATACCATGGAGTGAATGTGTACAATATTTCTGTTTGAAATAACACCGTCTTATTTTATATTGATAATGTGTAATTCATTTTATTTTATCTCCATAATTTTATATTTTTATTTATAATTTTAAATGTTTTTTTTTAACTGTGTCCTGATTAGACTGCATTGGTCAGTTGTTGCTAACAGTCTGTTCCAGAGCTGCCTTTATTGTCCATACACCTCACTGCATCCTTTGCATACACAATGCCTCACACCTTCACCCTAGGTTAATAAACTCAGTCACAATATTTCCTGGTGGAAACCTGCTCAGGCATGATGCATTGCGCAGGGCAGGCTAATACCTAAAACGCAAATAGGGTTATCTAAAGGTGATAGCCTATATATAGCCTATATAAATATAGCCCAAACAATTCTTCATGATAACAATTTAAAAACGATAAACACATTCTAATCTTGAAATATTGTTTCAAATAAATACCATATCATAAAAAGGCTGTTGACAGAAAATAAAATGGAAGGATCTGGACATGTCTTTTACTCTCAGCAATATATGATGTCATGTTTCTGCCCATTCTATCTTTATTTCAGAAAACATGGGCCTGTTACGACATGAATAGGAAAAATATAAAAATATAAACACTAACAAAAGGTAACGAAATGGGGGTGGGGGGCTTTGTAGTCACCCTCTGCTGCACAAGTTGTACAGAAGTGATCAATGATCATGCAACGCACAAAAAGCAGCTTTGCCTGTTTAAATAATAAATGTGAAACCAAGGCCATGTTTTTTTTACGGCAGACATTAGATATTCTCCCTTCATCTATGCCTACAGACTGGTAGTGCCAGCCATCATCAGGAGATGCATAAAAAAGGTACTTTACTGCAATACAACAGCGTGGGGTACTTTGTACTGCCTCTTGGATGGTGGCATAGACCCCCATTACATTTTTTCCTAGTATCAGGGAGGAGTGAAATACTCACATTTATCAAA
Source organism: Lithobates sylvaticus (assembly GCA_028564925.1). NCBI lineage: Eukaryota > Metazoa > Chordata > Amphibia > Anura > Ranidae > Lithobates > Lithobates sylvaticus. The sequence continues at coordinate 141,048,084 of CM053027.1, forward strand.
AATAAATCTTTACAAATATTCTTCTCCTCACCACCAATTCTCCTTTTCTTTGCAGCCAACACCACAACCTTACTCCTCCCCACCAGCAGAATCTTTGCCCCACTTAATTCTCTTACTCCTCTTCTGCCTCCTGCTCCTCTGGTCTGTTTCATATGTATGGACGCAGTAGGCAAAGGATCGTTTCCTCCTGCTTCTGTTACTTCAGTGCTTGTCTATTCCTGCCTCATTGCAGCTCACTGTTCATCTCTTAGAAATGTGACATCTTGGAACAGTGATGCTGGTGCAACCACTGCAGCAAGGCCAACCTGAAGTTCCAAGGTATGAGTGCATAACATTTCAGGAGATTGTGTTGATGCTGCATTTCAGCCAGGAGAACACTTGGTGTCCATCTAAAATGGCTGCGTGCTCTTCTGCCGCAGGACATCCTAAAAGCCAGGTTACCTAACCAAGAACCACTGAACCACCATGTTCAGGACATATGCCAGGCAAGGTGAAGGGGGCCTGCAGGATGCTACCATTGACAGACACGACTTGGCCTGTCACAAACTGGAATGGGTTCAAACACTTCTCAGCCTGCCTGTCCCTGAAAACCTACCAGAGTCTATGTCCCAGTGTGGCCCCTGTGCCCTAGACATGCAAACTGACAAGTAACCACAGAGTGGCATCACCATCTTCAGAGTTGTGCCCTATCTGGCTTCCTTCCTGCCTCCATCTTATCTGGCCAGCATGCCTTGAAGGCAGGGCTGCCAATAAGGGGGTACCACTGGTCCCCCTGCATGGGGCCCAGGCACACAGGTGGACCGGGGCAGGACAGGGAGGGTGATTGGTGCAGTGGGGGGCAAGTACAGGAATGATGCCCTAATGATGCCCTGGCTAACACTGTACAGGCCACAGCACCCATGTGAATGAGCCTCAATACCTCATTTACACACAGAACTTTATTTATTAACGCAATACAGTTATATCTTCTAGATTTAGCAGGGATTCTGTAGGATATATAGTGTTTGTGTCCTCTAATAATAATTTTAGTGTATTTTTAGTGAAAATATTGTTTTGATATTTTCAGTGGGGGGCTGTCAGTTGTTGTCAGTTGCTGTATGGGGCCCTGTGATTTCTAACAGCAGCCCTGCTTGAAGGTGAAATAATATTACTGCCCATGCTTGTTGAACCATGTGTCGTCATGTGGACCCTAATGGTGACATGATGGTCCAGAAAAACTTCTGCACATTGCTGATATGCTGCAGGTAGAGGCTGCAGACCACAGTGGTGCTATTGGCAGCAGATACATTTTAAAAAAAGGCTCACACTGCAGAGATCTTTCAATTGCTGTCTAGTGAATGGGTATTGTCTTGACGCTAGACAATTTCTATCAATCACATATCCGGAGTCTATATTTTGAATTGTTGGGGAATAATTGGGGATACAGGCATGGAAGAGGGGGTTTGGGGAATGTGAGGTTGTGGTTTGAAGCACACTGTTATGACTTTTTACTTTTTTAAAGTAAAATTGCTTAATGATTTTAGATCTGTTGTGGTTGTCGGTTGCTCCCACTGGTCAAATCCCACCCACAACTACTTTAACCATTTCAATACAGAGAACTTTTACCTCCTGCCTGCCCAGGTCAATTTTCAAATATTGAAAAAAAAGTTTTTCTTATTTTTTAGTAGAACATCTTGTAAATAAGTAATTTTTCTCCTTCACTGATGTGCGGTGATGAGGCTGCACTGATAGGCAGCACTGATGGGCACTGATGAGACAGCACTGAAGGGCACTGACGAGGTTTCAATGATGAGGAGGCACTAATATGCAGCACTGATTGGAACTGATAGGTGGCACTGATATGCAGCACTGATGGGCACTGATAGGTGGTACTGATGGGCACTGATAGGTGGCGAAGATAAGAGGCACTGATGGGCAGCACTGATGGGCACTGAAAGACAACACTGATTGGCATCACTGAGGGGGACTGACTGGCTTCACTGATGACACTGACTGGCATCATTGAGGGGCACAGACTGACATCACTGATGGGCACTGTTGGGGCTGCACTGATGATCAGTGCCCTGATTATCTGTGCAGGTCTCCCCTGTGAGGAAATGCCACTGATTGGCTCTCCTTACTTCACACACTGTGTGAGGAGAAGAAAGCCGATAACTGGCATTTACTTGTTTACATGTGATCAGCTGTGATTGGACACAGCTGATCACATGGGTAAAGAGGTGCGTCATTGGCCTTTTACCGAGATCGGGATGCGCCATGTCCTGGGGACATAGTGCGCCGCCCATTGCTGTGTTGCAGACGCGCAAGCGCAGTGAGAGTGGGACAACGCAATATGATGTCGTCCCAGAACAATAGAACCAACCGCAGTCGTCATTTCCTTATACGGGGGGGAGGTGGTTAAACAGCAATTTTTTTCTGTTTGAATAATGAATCTGATTGAGGTCCTGCTATTGCTATATTAAAGCCAAGCAAAAAAATTAAAAATAGAAGTGTGCAAATTCTGTTATGCCAGCATGTTGTGTCACTGATGCAGTCCATGAGAACTATACTGTTTTTTTTCATGGCGTGCGTTCCACGAGACCGGAAGTGATGTCAGTAATACCGGAAATTGCGTCAACGTTTCACCCTCCCACAGGGCGTCATCAATGACCTTGAAAATCGTGGAACGCACGCCATGAACGGCGTTTTTACACTATCAACTCCATTTTGATGTTTGTTTTGATCGTACTTTTTGTAAGTACCCATTCCCTTTTCCATTAAACCATTTTTAAACGGTACTTAACTATTAGTTCCATTTCTTTCCTCATTTTTGGGTATCCGTTCGTTTTGCTAAACAACTTCATTTAAAAATCATTGGATCTGAAGATTTGACTACTCCATTGGCCCTGGACACCATTATAAAGCTTAAAGCGACCCACCAGACTGAAAAGCTGGGGTCATCACGATCTGGTGAGTGGGGATACATGAGGGGGTGTCTTGCACCTGAATACACCTGCAATATTCCTGCACGTTTTGTTCCCTTCGGATTGAAGCACCTAAAGTCACTTTGATATTTATATTTATGTTTGGACTTTATTTTGCCAATTATTTGATTGTGTTTGTTCACACATGTTTTTTATACTTTAATGGTTGTGAGCGCTATATTTTATATTTATAGGTTAATTAATTTGCTATTCTGTAGTGATAATATAATGTCAGTCTTGCTAATCAAACTTGTGATGTTTAGCCATTAAAGTGCCAGTCTATCATCATTTGTACCTGCCAGATATAACTATATAAATGTGTTACTTTAGTTTAAAAAAAACATTTTACTTTTGCAGACAGGCATTGCCCTAAAATATAGTTTTCTGTTCACTCTATTAACATTTCAAAATGCCATTAGGGAGCTCTGGCTATAGGATTTTCCTCCCACCATCTTAGATATGTAGGAGTATAAAATAAAACAGGACAATCATTTTAGCAGTAGACTGTGATAAAGTCATAAAGTTCACTCAATTTACCCTAAAGTTTATACACAGCCACGTCTTTTTAAATTTTATTTGGATAGAGTAGAAAGGATTAGAATAGCTGTCAAGATTCAACTGCTATCCATGTACTTGCTGCTGTTTCTGCAGGGTAAAGCATTAGAGACAAGGGGAATATTGCAGCAAGGGTTGCATTTTTTATTTTTATAAATTAAGAAATAAGACATACTTTTCAGGTGCTACTAGTCTTTGTTTATAAAGGTTAACACATTTGTTATATTGTATATACAACATTTCATAGAATACAAAGAAAGAACTTTTATGTGCTTGTCTTTGTCTATAGCTCTTAAATTGATCTCCCATATGTATGTTGCTCTTTTCTACCCCACCAGCCAGTCATTGCTATATCCTGTCACTGAGTGGTAGTCATGAGTAGCACCCTAAATGCAGACAGAAAAATTTACAGCGCTATCTGGATGTAAGTGGTTGACATGGAATCCTCAGAATATATAACAGCAAGCCGATGGTGAAGGCTAAAATTTGTGATTTATTGTTCACAGGAAAAATTTAAAACCATAACAGGTATTACGATACCAAGCCAAGCCGGTATGGACGGATGTGGATGGGCTGATATCCACTGGGTCTGGTAGGCATAGAGATGGGAATAGTCTGCCGTGATGTACAGCAACCGCTGACACAGAGCTGCAGATGCTCGGGAGACGAGCCAGGGTCCACCGGCACTCCTGCGTTATGTCACAGTGACACAAGGGCAGAAGTCTTCGACTGGAGTGGATTGCCAATCAAACCAGGCTGGAACACAAGGAGAGCAGTTGCCGTGATGATGCGTTTCACGTGCGTGCGCTATGTCAAAACTTTTTCTGTGAACAATAAATCACCAATATTATCCTTCAGCATTGGCTTGCTGTTATATATTCTGAGGATTCCATGTCAACCATTCACATCTAGATAGCACTGTCAATTTTCATGTCTGCATTTCTAGTCACTATGTGCACTATTTCTGATGGCTGCATCTGATTGGCCCCTGGGTAGTGGACAGTTTGATTCCCATAGGACATAGCGCTTGGGACCCTTTGTTGTTTTTATGGGTAGGACACTGCAGCACATTCATGGGGACTTCACATGCTGCACCATCAGTAATGAGTGACTCTATAATGGATAAGGATACAAGTTGGTGATGATGTGGCATCTCCAGGTCCTGTATGGGTATCTGAAAAACTCCTTGTGAGGTGAGGGGGGCCCCCAGAGTAGAGACAACCATTAAAGACTGGTGCGTGAGATTTTTGTTTCTAGTTGCACAGGGCACTGGATCTGCATCCCTTCCTCTGGTATCCTTTAAAATTGCCCACTTGTTTTTTGGGGGCTTTTGGGTGCTTTGCCTAGATGCTTTTGGTTGTGTACACTTGTAAGTCAAGACTAATTGTGATAATATTTTGTATTAGACCTTTAAAAAATTTGATCTTTTTGAGATATTGGAATGTACTTTGATTCATATGGTACATCAATTGTTTCAGACTTTTCTTCCACATTTCATGAAGAAGCAGTAAATCAGTACTGGGAAAGGCACTGAACTCTGCTCCTACCCCATGGGATTATTCAGCATACTGTAAATAGATTTAGCCTCTACGGTATAGGATATAGAAGCTCCTGGCTGGTGAGGTACAAGAGCACAACATGAACTACACACAAACAAGTGACACACTGTAAGTGCATAAAAGCTTTGATGTATATTCTATGACATTTTGTGAGTATGATAAAAAAAATTGTGAAAAAAGAGTTCTGCTTTAAATTATAACTAAGTAAAACCATTTGAATAGTGTGAGGTTAGAATCATTCTCAGGGTTTAATTGCTATCTGTGTTTCTGTTAGGGAGATTCACTCTCTCTAATTCTCCTGGTCACTAATGTCTGTGGGAATGAAAGTGGAGGTAAATTCAAATTTTTTGAGTTGCCATCAGAACAGGGATAGAGGAAAAGTCTTCCAATGGTTACACTTGTTCCCATGACAATTGTCTAAGAGGAGATTTCTCTTACATTGGAAAGATATCCTCTCTCTTTCTGTTGAGTCTACAAAACAAGAGGTGAAATTCCTCTAATAAAACTGGTGGCAAAGAAACGACAGCGGCTTTATCCTTCCACTACTTTATCCATAATGAAAAAAAGGGTTGGCGTTAAATATATATTGATTCTATAAAACTCTATAAAATTGCGCTAATAGATAAACAAAAAAAAAGGAGCATATTACAGAAGACCATAAGTATGATAGTCCAATAGTAAAAACATACAGTGATCCCAATAAATCTTCACCACCATCCAACCTTGAAGAGTGATCCTGTGAATCAACACCACCACCTGAAGCTGAAGGGCTCGCTTACCAGATTAAATGGACCTCTCATTACAAAGGGTCATAAATGCCTGTGGCTCCATACCCAGCCAGGGCCTTTAACTCCAAGCAGTCTTCCAAATTGGGACATCAATCCTCCCCATAAGATGATCACAGGGATGCACCAAAATAGAAAAGACTTCACATAGTTTAAACTCTTCCAAACTTTAATACACTTGAATAAAGATTGCACTTACAAGATCGTGATAAAAAAAGCCTTAAATCATCTGCGTAGGCTGGCATGCATACATAAAACCCATCCTTCTGGGACACAGGTACAATGGTGACATCAGCGCATCGCTCCTCCCTACGCATTTCATCATACATTTGATTTTGTCCAGCGTGCCCCCTTTTTTTTTATCTATTAGCTCAACTTTATAGATTTTTTGGGACTGTGGTAATATCTCACAGAAAATTTGCTGCTTGGTGACGTTTTACGCTACACTTAGCGTGTTTTTTTAACATTTAATATATCGATTATTTTGTCTTGATGTCTTTATGCATATAGGAAATAAAAAAAAACACGATAGATTGGATCAAACCACTAAAACAATGTATTATATTGCTTACATTGTATAGTGATTAGTATAGCAGTACTTGTTCTTCTTTAACATAAAACATGTTGACCTTGCATTTGAAAACCTTTCACAACTGCATTTATCATCCTCTCCATGATTAATCAGAATGTTACCATAGTAACTCACTGTATACACCGTGTTATTGTAACAGGTTATCACCATACAAACAGCATGCATGTAAAATGATAACAATACCTGAATCATTTTAATGGTATTAATTCAATATTCATGGACAATCTTCAGCATAACCAGGCTGATAACATAATTGCATGATACATTTTACATATTGTAGTTTTTACAAGGACATCATGAACTTGGGTTACTTTATTTAAAACATTGATTTTTATTGTTTAATTACCTGCTAGAATTAGGTTGTTAGACATAATATCATTAGCAATTCTGTTGGTTGTGCCACTCACGTATTACTATGGTGCTGCTTCCTTCATAAAATCTTGCAGAGATAGAGCTACACTGGCTTGGACAGTGAAAGAGTGACTCCTTAGAAGCAGCTGAGTGTTCTCTCTGTTTCCAGAGCCACCATTAGAAATCATAGGCTCCGTACAACAGGCCTGAGCCTACTCCCCAACCTGTCAGCAGATAGCAGAGAAAAAGAAGACACAGTTCACAGTGCGCCATAGAGAAATTTAGGTGTGGCAACATTATGCTAATTGTGGGAGGGGTTTAAAGAACACAGGGACAAATATGTATAACATACAGGTGTCAGGTGTATTTAACAAAAATAATTAAGGTGTCAGGAACATGTAAAGTACAGAGTGCAGGCATATCTCCCAACTTTTTGAGATGCGAACGAGGGACACCCATTAGCAAAAGTATGTAGGCATAGGACACACACCCTGCCATACACCCTTTAAGGAGAATTGTAGAAAAAAAAATGTAATTAACCCACAAATACTTTTTTTACCACTACTAGTCCTTTATGTTGGCTTTTGAAATTTACAAATGCAACAATTTCGAATTTGGATGAAAGGTTAAGCACTGGGAAAACACTTTCGAAAGATAAAAAGTGCATTTTATATACAAATATACAGTGGTGTGAAAAAGTGTTTGCCCCCGACCATCTGTTCGTGTACTCAAGCTGAAACGAACTTGGGTTCTGCAGCAGGACAATGATCCTAAACACACCAGCAAGTCCACCACCGAATGGCTGAAGAAAAACAAAATGAAGACTTCGGAGTGGCCTAGCCAAAGTCCTGACCTGAATCCTATTGAGTTGTGGTATGACCTTAAAAAGGCCGTTCATGCTCGAAAACCCTCTAATGTAACTGAATTAGGACAATTCTGCAAAGATGAGTGGGCCAAAATTCCTCTAGGACGCTGTAAAAGCCTCATTGCACGTTATCGCAAACGCTTGGTTGCAGTTGTTGCTGCTAAGGGTGGCCCAACCAGTTATTAGGTTTAGGGGGCAATCACTTTTTCACACAGGGCCATGATGGTTTGGATTTTTTTTCACCTTTAATAATAAACACCTTCATTTACAAATTGCATTTTGTGTTTACTTGTGTTGTCCTTGACTATTGTTTAAATTGGTTTGATGTTCCGAAACACTTAAGTGTGACAAACATGCAAAGGAACAGGAAATGAGGAAGGGGGCAAACACTTTTTTACACCACTGTAGATCAGACCAACATGAGGGACAAATGTGGAGGAAAGAGAGAATTTGTTCCAAATCAGGGACAATCTCTCCAAATCAGGGACAGTTGTGAGCTGGTGTCAGGACAGAGTATGTACCATTCAGTGTGCAGGAATCAGGAGTGGGTAATGTACATAATTCAGGGGTCAGGAGTGGGGAATATACAAAGAGGGTAATATACAGAGTGCAGGGGTCAGAAGTGGGCAATGTAGAGAATACAGAGGTCAATGATTTGTAATGTACAGGACAGGGACAGGAGTGTATAATGTACACAGTTCAAGGGGCAGGAGTAGGTAATGTACAGTAAAAAGAGGGCATGAGCTCAGTTGAGGAATTAACACCAAATCCCAAATATTTGTAGACAGCAAAAGAAGAGAAAAGTAAATGGGGAGGTGGAACTTAAGGGTGTCGATGAGGTAATGTGCAGAGTAAGTAATTTAGAGAATGCTGGGTCGGTAAAAACATGCAGTTGAGTTGTATTTTTGCTGCTCCCCATTAAACTGCAAAGGCAGTGTTCGAGGGTGTATACAGTATATGCTATGGCTGTTATGCTTTGCATCACGGTGTGGCAAAAATTAACCCCCTGTTGCAGCTGGCAGACACCTACCATCCACCAAACTCAACCCATACAATTTAATGGGGCTGCACCATATCTGTGTGTAGTGCATGTGGTTGTGGTGGTGTGGTGTTTTAGGGGTAAAACAGGTGGTGAGGAGGGAACATAACACATGTGCTGGTAAGTCATCATGCAAATGAGCACTGTGCAGTAATCCTTTTACCCTGCAAGCTAAAGACATAATGTGCTAGTATGCATCGCATACTAGCACATTATGTTAAACTTACCTTAAAACTAAGCCCTCCCAAGCCGAGAAGTCAGCGCTGCAGGTGCTCCCATATTCACCCATCTTGCTTCTGGTTTCTCGAACTCCGGCTCTGTGACTGGCTGCTGCTGTTTACGGCCAGGGCTCTGAAGGATCAGCATGGGTGGCCATTCCTTCCGAGCACATGTGCTAGTGATGTCACTGGCTGCATATATTGTAAATATCTCCTAAACGGCGCACCTATAGGTGAGATTTATTGTAAGCTTACCTACAGGTAAAAGTCAGCAAAGGAAGTTTACTTCCACTTTATTATAATTGTTGGGAACTGTAGTGTGATGATTACTCTACTTGCATTGAAAATCATTAAAGTAATTGTAAAGGCAGAATTCTCTGCATTAAGGTAAAAAAAAAACTTCTGTGATCAGTTCCCCCCAGCCTCCCTAAATACTTACTTGAGCCCAATCTTGATTTAACGCTGTGCTGGAGAACAGCAGTGCTGCTCTCTCTCTCTTCCTGCTGCTGTCAAACACAGCCTGTGAGGAGGAGTGGAGGACGGGGCCGAGTTGTGCTCTGTATGTCAATTGACAAGCATAGCTTGGCCTGGGAGCAAGGCCACACAAGTACATCCATAGCATGGATGGAAGGGGGAGCCAGGAGCGCTAGAGGAGGATTGGGCTGCTCTGTGAAAAATCATTGCACAGAGCAGGTATGTATGACCTTTAGAATCACTTAAAATCGTCCTATAGCTGCCTCCAGCCCCTACTGAGCAAAAGGGCCAACGAGAAGATTTTTTATTTTATTTACACAGATTATATAGCAGTGCCCTGACTTAAAGGGCGCTCCCTGCCCTTGGGCCCCCTGCTGAACTGATGGGGCCCTGTACTAGAGCTCTGACTCTTTCCCCTGTCTGTCTCTACCGGCATGACAACCAGACAACTGGCAGTTGCAGATGGAAAGTTCAGAAATAGAAGCCTGTGTAATTGTTTGACCCTTTTGCTGCTTATTTTATGTCATAAACTGTTAGCTATATTTCACATGAACATTATAACCTTGAAAGTTTGTAAAAAACCTTTAACCCCCTCCCCAACCCATATGTTTTCAAAAACCACTGGACCTGTGGTGCAGTGGGAGATGTAATATATACACGAGTGTCATAAAGGTGCTTAAGTGTATTCTTTTTGGGTGTACTGTGGGCATATGGTATATGGGGGTTATTTGTTTGTTTATATTTTTTTTTTAATATTTATCATGTTTACATTTTAAAACTTTTTTGCACTTCACCTTATTATTGTAACCAAGGGGTGACAAGCCCGAAGTTGGGTGATTACACAGTATAAGTGATAAACAGATCCCTGTCTCTTATTTGTGCTGGAGAAAGAAAATGAGGACACAGTTTCTCTTACCTTCTTTGCTGCCACACTGCATGACAGTAAATAAGGCCACTTTCACACTGAGGCACTTTACAGTCGTTTTAGCGCTAAAAATATCGCCTGTAATGCGCCTCTCCTGTCACTCCAGTGTGGAAGCCCGAGTGCTTTCACACTGGAGTGGTATGCTTGCAGGATGTTGGAAAAAGTCCTGCAAGCAGCATCTTTGGGGCGGCGTGGGAGTGTTGTATACAGCGCCCCTCCACCTCCGCTGCCCATTGAAAAAAAATGGGCAGCGCTGCCGAAGCACCTGCAAAGCTATTCGGCAGCGACACTACAGGAGCGGTATTAACCCCTTCTTCGGCCACTAGTGGGGGTTAAAAGCGCCGGTAAAATGACAGTAAACTGCCGGAGCTCTCACCACTCCAGTTTGAAAGTAGCCCAAGTCTGGGAATTTTCATAGCTGAGCACTTCTGGGTTCTATTACAGACTGTTGGAAGATCACAAAGGCATTATGTTCACTGATCTCCCTTTAGTACCCTGTACTTCTGTAACTCACTCCTGTTCCTCCCACCAAGCAGTACAAAGCAGTACTGGAGGCCTGAGTGCTCTCATATGAGAGTCCTTAAAGTGGAACTTTAGTCAGAAAATAAAGTCCTTCTAGATCACTTCAGGCTGGCCCCTTTTGCAGGTATAGCTATGTACAACTTTAAAAATAAGTACCTATACTATTTAAAATCCAGTAATACAATGCATCACTCTGCTCTGCACATGGGCAGTTGACAGCCTTAAAGCGGAATTAAACCCTCCTATCCTTTACAACCAAGGAAGCTGCTTCAGTTTGATCTGCAACTGTCAGGGTGCTGCACATGTGATCAGTTATGACACCAGTCATTTGATGGTTTGACAGTTTGCTTAAGGACACAAGCAAATGTGACAATTATCATTAGCAGCATTTCAGGAATGTAAATGTAACTTAAATTGATGAGTTTAGTTCCACTTTATGATTGACTTCTGTTCAGGGGTTCTGAGCTTCAGCAAAATGGCAGCCTCCGGCAAGAAGAAACCGGAGCAATGCTGGAGCCAATTTACAGCACACACAAATTTTTGTAGCATAATTATTAATGTGGAGTGTATGTTCCTTGCTAAAAAACATTATTTTTTATCAAGTTGTTATGGGTAAAGTTCCACTTTAACCCGGAGTAAAATCTCCCACTAGATGGACTTGAAGCTTACACAGTATCTGGTCTCTCTGCACCTGCAGCAAAAAATAGTGTGGGAGAGTGACGAAGGAAGGGTAAACTTACAGCAGAAGAGGGGGGTAGAAGTTAACCCAACCACTAAAATATCATAAAAGTTTTAATTTTTAAAAGTAATCTTTAAAATTTTTGTATCTACAGATATTACTAACAGTTCAGTTCTTACTACTGTAACCCCCTTATGAACCAGGGCAAATTGTAAATTTCTGTTATAGGCCTACTTATTTGGCAATAAGTTTATTTCTCTTTCACAAAAAAAGTAATATATTGCTTTTTTTTCTGGACAGACAAAAATTTATTTTGGTGATATTTTTATATACTTTTTTTATTTTCTATGCAATCCATGGAAAAAATACTTAAATACAAATGTTTAACCTTGATCAGTGCTAATTAGAAAATAGTATTACTGTAAATAAAAAGGGCATAATATTTTTTGTATACAATTTGTCCCATCAATAATGACACTAAAATTATTATTCTGGGAAATTAGTCATATTTAACTTTGTAAAAAGGAATGACATTTTTTTTTTAATTATTCATTCTTTATGCAGTAGAAAAAAGGAGAAAGTATGACATCTATAGGTGGAAGGTGGATTTAACCACTTCCTGCCCAGCCTATTATCAAATGACAGCAGATCGAGACATTCGTCGTTCCAAGTGGACATCATACAACGTCCTCCTGGAACGCATTTCTCTGTCACATGATCGGTACCCGGCTGTTTCCACCAGACACAACTGGTGACTGATCAGTGTACTGGTCTGCTGCAGCTACTATGTGATCGCCATGACAAATCACAGCAGATCACATGACAATTGTACACAATGGGTGGCTTCCTTTCATGCCATTCCTTGTGTACAATTGTGTTACTAGCTGTGATTGTTTACAGTGATCACATGGTACAGCCAGGGCCAACCACAGCCCATCTGTACCATGTGATTAGCTGTGGCCAATCACTGGCATAAGTAATATAAGCTGGTATAAGCAAACATAGTGTGCAGAAAAAAAAACCTGATCACTTCCCCATAGTAGTACAGTGTTACTATTGTAACACTGTATTGCTTTGGTCACAATGTGTTAAAAAAAAAGAAAACAAGTGTAATTAGAAAGAACTAATTAATCTATCTATCTATCTGTATTTTTTTTTAATATACTGTCACCAGTCAGTGTCCCTGATCACCACCACAGCAGTTATATGATGACACGGTACTGCACTGGTGACAGTATGTAAAAAAAAAAAGAACAACTGTTTATAATTTCTTCATTTTCCAAATAATTGCAATAAAAAAAATACAACTTCAAAAAACTTGCAATGCCTCTTACTAAATACCTTGGACTGTCTACTTTCCAAAAAAGGAGTAATTTGGGGGATATTTTTATTATCCTGGCATTTTTTCTGGCCTAAAGGAATAAGATAGGCCATCAGTACATCAGGATTGATCAATTTTCTGATGTACAGTATATGCCATAGATTTTTGAACTCTATAACTTTCCTACAGGATTAATTATATACACTGATTTGGGTTATTTTCATCAAAGAAATGTAGCAGAATACAGTTTGGCTAAATTTATGTTTCTGAATTGTGCTTGTGCATTGTCACCCTGTGACAGGTGCCGCTTGTGGGGACTACAAGATGTTATAGGGCGGCAATCTCGGTCACTGTCACGATTAATTATTACATTGCCATCCATAAAATCCTCCTATGCGTACCCCTCTGACTCAAGTCTGACCCCACTCAGAGTTTCCATAATGCTGCTGCCTCTGATTCTTTCAGGCTGATTTACTTAAAGAAGTGAAAATATACTGCAGTCACTAGAGAGGCCAGTCAAAGCATCCACCTTGTGATATGTAAGCCATTGCTCCAAAATCACTTCTTGCCCTACAAAACTCAAACAAGGCCAAATGCAGCTATTAATAGCTGCTTGTGAAAACCTCTTGCTCGATAAATAAACCCCCATTTCTTTTAATGTGACATCAGTTTGAGACTTTTATGCCCTCAGAGGGATATTAGCTCTTGGGGTTCATTTTAACAACCCAATTTTTCAACATGCCACAACCACAGTCTTCACCTAACAATATTGCCTTTATTTCTGATGTCATTACTTAATAGAAAAAAAATATATAAAAAAGTTTGCATCATATGTATAACAAAATGCAAAATGTACACATGAGTGAATGAACAGGTAACAGGAAAATTACATACACAGTAATTGGTTAAACCTTTGTGCATGATTTGTATGATGAGGATGACCACTGGTACTCAAGGCGTGGGCATTACGTATGTAGGTATTAGCCATGTCTCTCCAGTGAGAGTGAAGAAGAAATTAACGCATTTAACAATTGTTTCATCCTAAATTAATACTTAGCTGATCTCCCTCTATTTTTGCAAAGCAATGTCACATTGTTTAATCTGGCTAAACTATTAGTAGTCTTAATATGCATAAATAATAGCACAAAAATCATAATTGCCATATGATATATTTTTATATTTTTATTAGTATGCAGTCAATTATTCAGATTAGTTTAGGCTTTTCTGTTTCACTTACTAAAAACAATGAAATATACCAGCATTATCAGTCCCGCCCCCGCCCCCCCAAAAAAAGAAGCATACCATTAGTACTGTGCATCAACCACAGGATATTTTTGGGGATTATTATTCAGTCAGTCATTGAGACTTACTTACTAAAGAAGATGTCTATGTAAACTACAATAATCTCAGTATCCATCCTGTCCACCCTAAATAAATTATAGCATTCTGTCTGTGCCACAGGATATATGTTTTTGATTATTATTTTGTCAGTTATTGAGATTTTTCAGACGGTTATGGTAAAAAAAAAAAAATTCTTATAAAATGAATGCCCAAATCACACAAAGCCCAGCGTTAGCAGTCCAGAAAAGAGTGATTGATCCATCAAGAAATTAGAGCATTCTTTCTGTGCCATGGAATATATTTTAATTATTATTCAGTCAATTATTGATATCAGCATCAATTATTGGATCAGCTTGCTAAAGAAGGTGGCCTCCCAAATCACACAAATCCCAACAGTACAAGCCCAGAAGTGAGTGACACAGGTTAATGATAGTTATTCTACCTGTATCATGATCTGTTTTTTTTTCTTAATTCTTAGTTTATATTGTTTAGAGTTTTAGTTCAAGGCTGGTTGTCGTCTGATAAATGACTATATAGAAAATCTAATATTAAAACCACTCAAGGGGCTTAGGGAAGGGTTCATCCCTTGACAATTTTTAAATTTTTTTGAGGTAAATGTCTTTCAATTGCAGCATTAGCAGACTGATACTGAAGGATGCTGATTGCATTTGTGACAATTTATTCCACTAGTGTAGGTTTGAAAATAAATCAGGGAATTACAATATCAACCCTGTTTTCTGCAGAAATATAAGCACTTGCCAGTGCCTGATGTTATCCAGATTCCCAAAGCTCCCTGAAACATGAAAACTGGCATGCTAGTGCCCCAGAGGTTTCTCTGTTGGGCTACAACTATGTGGGACAAAACATACATAGGAGGATCCTTAACATGCATACATGCACTTTTTGAGCAATACAAGCATGGAAGGCATTTTCTTGGAAGTGCACCAACAACGGGCACAGCATAAGTAGACTTTTTGACCCTAAAAAGGTAACACATTTACACTTTCTTTGACTTGACAAAAAACTGGGTACAGGGCTAGAGTAGAATTTATGCCCCTGGAAAGATAACACATTATTAGCATCTTGTGAGCATAGAATGTGAGTTAAGAAAGTATAATTTAGTAGTTGTGCTAGACAAACGATCTAGTACCACAAATGTCCTATACATGGATGAAGAAGGTTAATCAGACCATGTGAAATATGATTCGTCAGATGTAGAAAGCATATCTGAAGTGAAGCAACAGATTCTAAACTTAAAGAAGGCAAAATCATATCTGACCATGAATTACAGATTCTGCATGAAACACATATCTTAGCTTGAAATTACAGACTATTCAAATGTGGAAGGCATAACACGGCAGAACATTACAAATTTTGCAGACAGAGTGTTTGAACAAAGCATGTATGCAGATAACAGTCTCTAGAATTGTCAGAGGCATATCTGAACTTGAAGTATTACGTTCGTTAAATTCAGAATGTAAACATGGATATTTTATAACAATTTATGTGTGTGACACCTCTAAAACCCCATTCCTCCTCTGTTACTTGCTTATTTCCTAAATTCAGAATGGGTTACACTCTTTTGTTTCCCTGTGTTATCACCTACAGTTTCATCTAAACATACCAATTCAGTCATCTGGTCATTGATAGACAAACCTAACATTGCAGAATATGCAGAAAATGAAATAGTAGACCATATTCACAGGAATCATTTTTAATGAACCTGCTGCAATCAGTCCTTTTTTGCTGGCATGTAATCTCTTTTGTGAAGCAGCTTTGCATATCTTTTTTTGTTTCACCTGTTCACTGTTTTCACATGTGGAAGACTTTATGTTAGAAGACATGTGTGGGTGACCTACTAGTAACAAATAATTGAAATGCCTATGCAAAATGAATGTTTGTGTAAGTGTAGTAGCAAATGTTTAGGAACGTATCTTAGACTAGGCCTCAAGACTGTTAGATGGTGAGGGACTCTTCTCTGGGCAGTGTTCGGCTTGCTGCCTGTTAACCTGGTGATGGCACTTGAGTTTGGGGGATCTGTTCTATATAAGAAACAAATAGAATAGACCTTATAGCATAACATATAGTCCATGTTTTCCACTTCTGCATTAGAGGACATCTCTTTGTTATATTTTGATTGGTGAAAGTTAACCTGGGGATAGCATCAGGAATGGGGTACTGTTGCCAGTGAAAATCACCGTGTTGCATCTTGGTTGGTATCTGTTGACTTTATCACTGTGTCAAGAATCGAGCAATGCTGATGAATAGCATTGCTGTGTTACATCTTGACTGTAGATCATTGACTGCAAAATTATATCAGCAATAGGTCCCTGCTACAGGACAGGCTGGATGACATCATTATGTTGAAGTTGTAATACCTAGGTAGAAAAAAAAATACATAAATTACCAACATTTAAAACATTTTAGTAACTGGATTATGAACAAATAAACATGCAGTCTTGCAAATGTTAGTTCATTTCATTTATTTTCAGTTAGCGGGTGGAGCTCATTGCTCCAGGTGGCTTCTTTGGGCCTGTGATTGTAGATAAAATATTCCCCCATCGGGTGGATTTCTCAGTTCATTGCCACATGCATATGATTTTTTAAGGTCCTGGCTATGTGGGTAAAAAAGACAATTCTAGAGAACTCAATACAGTGCAAGGAAATGACCCCTCTTTTACACAGTATTATTATTACATTTTAGTACATCATCTATTCAAATTACTTGCTAAAGATGATGACTTCCACATTCCAAAATCTCAGCATTATCAGTACAGAAGTGAGTGACTGACTACCAGGTCCCCAAAATATGTTACCATTCTTTTTGTGCCCCAGGATATAATTTTTTCATTTTTAGCTATATACTCCTTGTTTAACAACTTACCTGTTTAACAACCACTCTAACTTACGACCAGCTCTCCCCACCCTTACAACCCGCTATACATCATTGCATTGTACAGTACAGTACAGAATTTTCGTTTGTGTTCTGTACTTATGCAAATTAAAACAACTTTATTTATCTGGAGTTTTGTGTTTAGACCTTTTTTCACAATGCAGTACAGTAGTTAAATGCTTAAAATATTGATTACTTGTGGCTCCTCGTTTAATGACCAATTCGTTTAACGACCTGGTCATTGGAACGGAACCTGGTCGTTAAGTGAGGAGAGCCTGTATTTAGATTAGTTTATTTTTTTTTGCTTTTTGCTTACACAAATCCCAACAGTACAAGCCCAGAAGTGAGTGACACAGGTTAATGATAGTTATTCTACCTGTATCATGATCTGTTTTTTTTTCTTAATTCTTAGTTTATATTGTTTAGAGTTTTAGTTCAAGGCTGGTTGTCGTCTGATAAATGACTATATAGAAAATCTAATATTAAAACCACTCAAGGGGCTTAGGGAAGGGTTCATCCCTTGACAATTTTTACATTTTTTTGAGGTAAATGTCTTTCAATTGCAGCATTAGCAGACTGATACTGAAGGATGCTGATTGCATTTGTGACAATTTATTCCACTAGTGTAGGTTTGAAAATAAATCAGGGAATTACAATATCAACCCTGTTTTCTGCAGAAATATAAGCACTTGCCAGTGCCTGATGTTATCCAGATTCCCAAAGCTCCCTGAAACATGAAAACTGGCATGCTAGTGCCCCAGAGGTTTCTCTGTTGGGCTACAACTATGTGGGACAAAACATACATAGGAGGATCCTTAACATGCATACATGCACTTTTTGAGCAATACAGGCATTTTCTTGGAAGTGCACCAACAACAGGCACAGCATAAGTAGACTTTTTGACCCTAAAAAGGTAACACATTTACACTTTCTTTGACTTGACAAAAAACTGGGTACAGGGCTAGAGTAGAATTTATGCCCCTGGAAAGATAACACATTATTAGCATCTTGTGAGCATAGAATGTGAGTTAAGAAAGTATGATTTAGTAGTTGTGCTAGACAAACGATCTAGTACCACAAATGTCCTATACATGGATGAAGAAGGTTAATCAGACCATGTGAAATATGATTCGTCAGATGTAGAAAGCATATCTGAAGTGAAGCAACAGATTCTAAACTTAAAGAAGGCAAAATCATATCTGACCATGAATTACAGATTCTGCATGAAACACATATCTTAGCTTGAAATTACAGACTATTCAAATGTGGAAGGCATAACACGGCAGAACATTACAAATTTTGCAGACAGAGTGTTTGAACAAAGCATGTATGCAGATAACAGTCTCTAGAATTGTCAGAGGCATATCTGAACTTGAAGTATTACGTTCGTTAAATTCAGAATGTAAACATGGATATTTTATAACAATTTATGTGTGTGACACCTCTAAAACCCCATTCCTCCTCTGTTACTTGCTTATTTTCTAAATTCAGAATGGGTTACACTCTTTTGTTTCCCTGTGTTATCACCTACAGTTTCATCTAAACATACCAATTCAGTCATCTGGTCATTGATAGACAAACCTAACATTGCAGAATATGCAGAGAATGAAATAGTAGACCATATTCACAGGAATCATTTTTAATGAACCTGCTGCAATCAGTCCTTTTTTGCTGGCATGTAATCTCTTTTGTGAAGCAGCTTTGCATATCTTTTTTTGTTTCACCTGTTCACTGTTTTCACATGTGGAAGACTTTATGTTAGAAGACATGTGTGGGTGACCTACTAGTAACAAATAATTGAAATGCCTATGCAAAATGAATGTTTGTGTAAGTGTAGTAGCAAATGTTTAGGAACGTATCTTAGACTAGGCCTCAAGACTGTTAGATGGTGAGGGACTCTTCTCTGGGCAGTGTTCGGCTTGCTGCCTGTTAACCTGGTGATGGCACTTGAGTTTGGGGGATCTGTTCTATATAAGAAACAAATAGAATAGACCTTATAGCATAACATATAGTCCATGTTTTCCACTTCTGCATTAGAGGACATCTCTTTGTTATATTTTGATTGGTGAAAGTTAACCTGGGGATAGCATCAGGAATGGGGTACTGTTGCCAGTGAAAATCACCGTGTTGCATCTTGGTTGGTATCTGTTGACTTTATCATTGTGTCAAGAATCGAGCAATGCTGATGAATAGCATTGCTGTGTTACATCTTGACTGTAGATCATTGACTGCAAAATTATATCAGCAATAGGTCCCTGCTACAGGACAGGCTGGATGACATCATTATGTTGAAGTTGTAATACCTAGGTAGAAAAAAAAATACATAAATTACCAACATTTAAAACATTTTAGTAACTGGATTATGAACAAATAAACATGCAGTCTTGCAAATGTTAGTTCATTTCATTTATTTTCAGTTAGCGGGTGGAGCTCATTGCTCCAGGTGGCTTCTTTGGGCCTGTGATTGTAGATAAAATATTCCCCCATCGGGTGGATTTCTCAGTTCATTGCCACATGCATACGATTTTTTAAGGTCCTGGCTATGTGGGTAAAAAAGACAATTCTAGAGAACTCAATACAGTGCAAGGAAATGACCCCTCTTTTACACAGTATTATTATTGCATTTTAGTACATCATCTATTCAAATTACTTGCTAAAGATGATGACTTCCACATTCCAAAATCTCAGCATTATCAGTACAGAAGTGAGTGACTGACTACCAGGTCCCCAAAATATGTTACCATTCTTTTTGTGCCCCAGGATATAATTTTTTCATTTTTAGCTATATACTCCTTGTTTAACAACTTACCTGTTTAACACCCACTCTAACTTACGACCAGCTCTCCCCACCCTTACAACCCGCTATACATCATTGCATTGTACAGTACAGTACAGAATTTTCGTTTGTGTTCTGTACTTATGCAAATTAAAACAACTTTATTTATCTGGAGTTTTGTGTTTAGACCTTTTTTCACAATGCAGTACAGTAGTTAAATGCTTAAAATATTGATTACTTGTGGCTCCTCGTTTAATGACCAATTCGTTTAACGACCTGGTCATTGGAACGGAACCTGGTCGTTAAGTGAGGAGAGCCTGTATTTAGATTAGTTTATTTTTTTTTGCTTCTTGTGCTAAAAAGATGGCCACCTATAAAATGAATGGCAGACACCCCATGCCAAAACCAGCAAACCAAACAGCAGACCCTCCTTTTGGCCATATTGTCCTTGGTCCACAGGCCCTTTTGCGGGCGCCAGTCTGCCCCTACCTCCAAAGTCCAGTTTTGTTTGCAAAGTGAATATTTACTTAGCTTAGAGAATAGCTTAGAACTCTGTCCCTTTCTACCATTTAATTATTTGGAAGCTAAGTGAACAGTCGCTACCTCTTTTAGTAATCAACACCATATCTAGAGAAGGGTAAAGATCAGAGGTTGGTCTATTTAATTATTTTTGGCATTTTTTTTTAATATAAAATAAATGGCAGATGATAAAATTAAGTCATGTCAAAATAGTGGGTTACTCATATATGACAAGATATGAAAATAAACATTTCGTTTAGAATTCATGCTTAGGCTCTTTTTTCCTTCTTCCTAGAAACTGAAAAGCTCTGGTTAATATATACATTCCTATTAGTTGCTATATACATCATGTATCTGCACACTACAATCAGTGCATCATATATTTGACAAGGTATACTCCATAGGCTGTCAGTTTACAGTGATGTGCGCATTAGACGTTTAGGGTTTGTGTCGCCTGGGTATGTGCCAACAATGTATACAGATTGTCAAACGAGAATGTTGCACACTGTGAATGGAGCACAAAAACCCTCCAATTACTTTTGTGCTACAAACAATATTTACTAATTATATAGCTACAAAATGAATGGCAATTGGTGCTGTAGTGTTAACTTATCTCCCTGGCTTATCACTCTGACTTTTATTTCCATACTGCCCCACTGAGCAATAAATAAGCCTTTTGTGGAAGTTATTGCATGCATAATAATACTTTCACTGTCAAACATTGTTTAAGTTGTCAGAATCGTATACTTTAGATCATTAATTTCCTTGTTCGAGAAAGTGCTGTATTTTTGAAATTTGTCCCAACAATATAACGTGTCACGTTTTTTTAAATGTATTCTCAGATCATCAATAGTTAAAAAAAAAACGTGATGACATCTTTAATCAATGACATCCTATAGTACTTCTCAGCAACCTGGGCAATTAAAGTATATCTAAAGCTTTTTGATACAGGACAAAATCATTTTGTCATTTTTTTCTGTAATTTTCAAGGTGTCCTCTATTTTTGATTTCCATCCTATTAATGTTCCTGTGACAACTGTAAAGTTTTACATTTCCTATCATTTTTGTTTATTTAAAAAATATGACTACGTGGAAATGAATCCAAATACAAAGATATACATTTTTTATTCGGTGTTGTATCAATTAACTACATTGTATAAATTAATATGTGTAAATATACAAATAGCACTCCCCCTCCCTTTTAGATGCCTATAGTTAGCATCAATCATATAATCCCCATGTTTGAATAAAAAAAAATCATTGGTCGTATATTCCAATTTACCAATACACAAAAAAAATATTATCAAACCATAAAAAAGACAAAAATATATATCCCAAGTGTGCTCACTGGTGTATCCCAACCAATAGGTACTGTATCTGTGTCAGCACAAAAGCATAAATGTGAATCTTCCATGTTACCTCCACCAACACCTTTTACATTTGGAAACTCACCAGAAAATGTTGACCCTATCAATAACATGGCCAGTGTTTCACAGGTTACTAAGAATCCAGAAAAGAGCTCATCTACATTCAATCTCAAATTCATTACAGTGATTCCTTCTTTATCCCACCAAGTTAGTAAAAGAGTAAAACACTTCCCATAGCGTATTATAGCCACATTAAATGTATTAAAATCTTTAAATACAAATAAAAGGAGTGTGTGTGTGTTGGGGTGGGGTTTGTCGTCTTAACACTCTTTCAGTTCTTAAGGGGGGCAATGCTGCTCTTCCATAGACACAGTTAGTGAGTGTTTTCACCCCAGAATAGAAAGTGTGATACTAGCAGGATTGCACGGTGGAAATAAAGAAAAAAATCCTGGAATAATAAAAAAAAAATGATAGCAACAACATCAAAGGACTATTAAGTTGCAATATATTAGATTTTTATTTTGGGGTTTACATACACTTTAATGTGTAATATTACTGGTGATCTAGGAAGACACACATGTAATTGAATTGTAATGTATCTATATCTATATCTATATATACTGTATATATATATATATATATATATATATATATATATATATATATATATAAATGATTAACATTTAATCCAGTTACACATTGATACAAAAAACGTAAATGTATTTTTGAATAGTCCCTTAATCTGTTTTATATTGACTTGCAATCCTTGGCTCAGACTATAGGGGAAAGCGACAGCACAGTACGCCAATCACACTATATTATAAGTGCTGTCAATCTACCACTGAGAGCTTGTTGATGATAGAGCACAGATTACCTCATCGGTTTGCTGCTTCTCTTTCACTATCCAATCACAGACTGAAGCAGATCCTTGAGAAAGCTGTATTGGTTTAACTGCAATGAAGAAAGATAAGGTCAAGGACCTGTCTATGCTGTCTGGCAAGGGTAAATGAATCTGATGATTAACTGAGCAGAATTGAAAATCCATGGCATGTAACACAGTTCACAAATATGCATGTTATCTGTCTATTAGCTGCTTTATCATGGCCCTGCTTTAAAGTTTGTACCAACTATAGTAAAGTAAGAGTATGCCTGGAAAGCGCAACCTTTGTTTCAGACAATTACCAACCTGTCACTGTAAACGTGAATCAAAAAAGAAAAACGAGTGCATTTTGACAGACACTGTTAAATTAAACATTCTTCATACCAAAAAATAAAGTATAATGTTCCCATTTCAGTTCTAAAGAATTTCTTTCAACCATGGCTATTGTTTGTTAATAAGAGCTAGCTTTTGTGAGGTTAATCAGTGTGCATAATAAGGACATAAAGGTACGGAGAAGTAATACTGTAATCCTTTTGTTTGGATAATCAGACTAATGTATGCAAATTAAACCTTATTAGTACTAGGGTTCTGTGTCTGCTTATCAAAATGTGCCATTTTCATGAAAATTGGAAGTCCATTATATAAAGTTATTATTAACAATCATTTAGGAATTATATACGGTATGCAAATTAAAGTTGATTACAACTAATTAAGGGCTTTCTTTGTTATTTGACCTTGTCTGCTTTTTATGTAAATATGTTTCTTTTGGTCTGGCATATTTTTAGACTTGGAAAAGTATATTAAGACAAGCTACATTATGTATTTTTAACATTTTTTTTTTCTATTGTGAAACCAGTACTTTCTTTAGGCACTTAAGAATAAGAAGGATCTGAGGAGGCTGCTCAAACGCATTCTAGATAACAGGCTTTGATTTTCAAGACCATTCATGACACTTGGTGGCAGGTGGCAGGCAATGGCATGGAATGAGTAGAAATTCTACAGATGCCAATTTTCTAACTACAAAAGATATAAATGCTAATTGCTAAATACATCACATTGGGTGTGAGTAAAAGTAACTTTCATTGCATGTCATACAACATAAATAAATACATGAATAAACACAGGTTGAGATCTATCCATGTCTATCTACAGAATCTAGCTATCTATCCACCTTTTTTTCTTTTTTCCTTACACACACACACTACAGAAACACACAGATACAGTATACATTTCGTAAACAAAACATTTGATTGATATACAGCTATATTCAACAAAATAGGTGTAATATACATACTATTAAATATACATAATTTTTAAAACCTTTAATAGAAATTTTGCTTTTTCCATCATTATTATTTATCCATTAGTCTCAGCACTTACTGACCGGCTAGTCTATAATTATCTCAGTGTGTACGGAGTACTATGCTCTAGAACTACTAGGACAATAAGAATATATTTAATGATCTGGAGGTAGTGTATTGGTTAAAAAATAATAATAATTTTTAGCATGGCTTAGAAAATGGATAGCAAATTACTGTATATGACTAGTTGCAATGATCAACATCATTCATTTCTTGTTTATGTTATATTCATTTTCTTATTCTTTTTTAGGACCTGTGCCAATGGACTTTTGCCTATGCCATAAGGGTTTTGCATTGTTATAAAAGTCTAAGGTTAAGATCAGGTCAGATGGAGATCTACCTGTCAATGAATTCTGAATGATCCCAGAAGGATCTCAAACTGTGTCATCTACACGGGCTCAAAGTCCATAGAAATCCCTTTTAAAAAATATTTGTTTGAAATATTAAAGTGGAAGTCCATGCTAAAACTAAAATCCCTGCATCTATAGCCACCAACATTCAACACTAACCTATATAGCCCTGTAAAGAAAAAATGAGTATACATACTTTTTTTGAAGGTGATCCGACCCAATCTCGAGCGGCGGAAGCTCTGCTGAGTACACGTCCGACAATGGCTTTGAAATTAATGGGAAGTGACATCACCCATAGACCTACTATGGGGCTTCCATTAAGCGAAGCCACAGATGACAGCTCAGTGTGGGATCAGAGCTTCCGCCTCTGGAGATCGGGTCGGATTGTCTGCAGAAAAGGTATGTATACTCGTTTTTTCTTTACAGGGCTAGATAGGATAGTGTTAGAATGTTGGTGGCTAAGGATGCAAGGATTTTAGTTTTAGCATGGACTTCCACTTTAAATATATTGGCTCTTTTAGGCCAGACAACTACCAATATCTTCCTTGCACAATTGATTGTTCATTTTTATACAATCGCTTGAATACTGTATGTCATACCAATGCAGTATGGTCATGGGGGACCTGAGGTCTGCTCAGAGTCGGGGGGCGGAGTTCCAGGCCAGAGTTGTGGTGAGACTACAGCCGCATACCTCGGGTCCGCCATGACCATACTGAATTGGTTTGGGCATATGTTGGAAGTGTGCTGTGATACTGATTGCTCGTTTTCAAGAGATTTATGTGAGTGTAATGTTTGAAGGTTACACAGTGGTTATTAAATTAGATTTTTACGATATATCACACTATTAGCACATTTTTTATTTACATGTGGATCTTGCATTTACACGGATAGAATTTGGAGCATCTGATTAACCTTTCTGTGAGGGTGTTTTACGTTTGTTTGCCGAACACAAGAGTGCGAGGCATATGTAGCTGGTGAGTTTTCAATCTGAAGGGGGAGGAATCACTGACACCTGGGTGTGGTGGAAGATTGAAAGAATTTCTACATACAATCATTTCATCATATTTATGGACTTTACTTTGCTTATATAGCATTTTATTTTTTCACATTGTCACAAGGGTGATTTATGCGATTTATGATTTGTGTTCAGAGGTCTGTGCTAACAGGTCCTCATAATTATAATTAATAATTAATTAATAATACCATACTAACATCATAGTAATCTCACCAAGCTGTAAAGTTCCAACCACAAATGAGGGATGGTGCAGCACGGTCAGGGGCAACTATTATCTCTCCCTGGGGGCAGGTGTGGGAGTCAGAACAAGTTGGCAAAACTCTTATCCTACCATGACTTGTGAACAGTGTACATCCGCCACCAGGTGAAAAACCTGCTCACTTCCAACACAATTAAATTAGGCTCATTTGTGTCCTCCACTGGATATTAATCTCCCAGGTAGTAGACCTCTAACTGATCCCCTCACACTTTGGATGGCAACACCTTCTCCTTCCACTTGTCCACCATATGCTAAATGGGACAAATAGGCAACAACATAGTGCTCTCCATTAAAAACTCTTTATTAATGCCCCACTAATAAAAACACTTACAAGAAAGACAATTAAAAATTGCTTTAAAACTAATCCGCCAGCTAGCTCACAACTATCCTCGTATTGCGGTGGTGGCATGACGTCACAGGCTCGGCTCTTTCCTCCTAGATGTGTTACGTCCTCTAAATGGGCTTCCTCGGTAAGTGGGGAACCGAGTCACCAAAGTCTTTTTAAAGTCCCAATAAGTGAATCATATGACATATATAAAGTCCTCCAGTGGACAGTGAAACCTTGAAAATTCCTCCAATGGAAAATGAACAAACAGCAAAAGTTTGTGAAAATCCTGTGACTTTTAAGGATGGACAAAATCGACATTTAAGCCACGGGGTATTAACACCTTGGTCTCGTGTATCCAAAAGGTTTCCCTCTGGCTGAAATATCCTACAAAGTTCCCCCCTCTCCAATGATTATTAACCTTCTCAACCCCTCCAGAAATGAAGACCTTTCGGGTTATTATTATGAACATCCCTAAAATGTTTTAGATACATTATGCTCCTTTTCCCCCGATTTATTTTTGTTAAAATGTTCCCGTATCCTGACTGCTAATTGTCTGGATGTTATCCCTATATATCGACAGGAACAAGGACACACCAACATATAAACTCCTTTAGAGGTACAAGAAATGAAATCCTTAATTTTACATATCGACTGATATTCAACTGATTATTGCTGTGAACAAATTTTTTTAATCTTATTTATACCTGTTGTTTTACATGCCAAACTATTTTTACATGGATAGAAGCTGTTAGGAATGGAAATATTCTCCCATTATTTTTATGGGTGGATCTATCACCCCTGGGGCCAGTTTATTTCTAAAGTGGGGTACACGCGATAAGAAAATCGGGCGAACATTCGGTCAATTTTTCTCTATGTTTCACAGAAAATCGGAAATGATGAAAGAAACTTCTTACAAATATTCTCGTACTATAAAGGCTTTTTTGTTCTTTATTGTTTCTGATCATGCACAGTTTCTTTTCAGATTTTTCTTGTACGAAAATCGTAAGAAAACAGTAAACATTAAACGAGAATTGTTCGTACTATTCCCGTATGAGAAAAAAGTTGGAGTTTGTACTTTTTGTACTTTCGGGAATTTTCGTATGAAAATTCGGAATCGGCTGTCGAAAGTTGGGTACACACTATACGAAAATTGTATGAAAATTCTTTGGACGAAAATGTTCGCTCAATTTTCTTATAGTGTGTATGAGCCTTAGGACTGGGAGCTTTTTTATATACAAATTTGGGGTGTGAAGGTAACACTTTCCCTAAAACATTTTTTATTTTTTTTTTTGGATTTAGAAATCATGATTAAGAATGGTCAGATTACCACTAAGAATTATTTTAAGCCAATAGACTGTAATAGCTATATAGCCACTGACAGCTGTCATTTTAGGCCTTGGTTAGTGAATATTCTAAGGGGACAGTTTGTACTGTTAAGGCAGAATTGTACTTCAGTAAACAATTATTTTCAACAGGCATTTTTGAAAGGAGGTTTGTACAGAAGGGATATAATAAGGATATAATCAGAAAAGAGATAGAAGAGGTTAAAAATCTGCAGAGGGAAAATGTAATTAAGTATAAGGATCAGTGGGTTTATCAATCCAAAATAGGAGATTAATTTAGAATTGTTATGAACTTTAGTGTTCAGAGTAGGATGGTAGAAAAAATGATGGGGATAATATTGGAATATGGGAAATAGAAGCTGCGCTATTTTAAGGTTTAAACCACAAAACAATTGCTTGTAGGTAAACAAATTATGATGGAATATTAGTCCAATTCTAATCCAAAGCAGACACCAAAGTGAGCTTGATCAACAAAAGGTGCCACCACCTTAAGAAAAACTTGCTTACCAGTTGGCAAGCAAAACCAGGCAGATGGCTTTAGCCCAGTCAAGGCCTTTGCTTGTATGGAGATCGTCAGGTAAGCTTTAAATAAATGGCTGCATAGGTTCTCCAAACACTCCTGGCACCATGCGACTCAGTACTATAGGTTCAGTACCTCAGCAGTGCATAAGAAGAGAAAACCAACCATAGTGTAATATTGCCTCAAAACAGTATTTATTATAAAAATAGGTATTGCACTTACATTTAAATTTGCGACTAAGCAGAGCCGGCCGGCTACAAACAGAACCCATCCTCCTAACAAGGCAGCGTGGTGACGTCAGCACGTATCCTCCTCCAGACGCGTTTCGTCATATGTGACATTGTCAATGGGGAACGGGTAGCGTGCTGATCCACCACCTTATAAGAAAAAAACAAAACTCGTTCTGAGTCCCGTAAGCGGAGTCACAAGACACCATCTTAGGTCTGGGGAAACCCATCTATAATTGTAAGCGATGCGTTGGACATACAAAAAAGGGAACTATATATTTCAAAACAGATGGACATTAATAGAATTTATCTAAATACGTGTACCACTATTAATTAGATCTAAATCAAATAAAATAACTTATAATCCTTGTGTTCTTAGATTTTGAAAAGTCATATCAAGACACAAACAGGTAATATCCACATATAACCTTCAATGTGTTGTATTGTGATAAAAGGTGAAACTAAACGTGCCAAAAAAATATATATATAGATGTGAAAAGATATATATATATAGATTCACATATGGTTAAATAAATTAACCAGGTGACAATATAAATAATGATGAGATTAATTAATAAGGCTAATCAACTCACAGTTGACAAGCAAATAAAACGTAAGCTATAAAAATTATTAATTTATTTTGTGAAGACCTAGGAACCCTCTAATTCATTAGTGCATATGAATATGTCCATGTCAAAACGGACCACAGACATGATTAGTGTTAAATAATATATATATATATAAAAATTATATAAATTCAATTAAGTACCAAACAATTGTTGTTAGTACTGATTAGACAATCTAATTAAAAAAATGTCAAATGGCAATTAAGTGATAATTAAAATTAGATAAAATAAAAAGATAAAACAGATTAATAATTATCAACCATTAACATGGATTAACAGTTACCAACCACACACTGATATTAGGCAACCCCCAGTATTAATAGATTATTTAAACCCACCAACCTGACTCAGAACAAGTTTACATCAACACAAACCTACTAAGAGTTGTCAATAAAAGCATAAACATCAACGTCAATATTTATATATGTAGGTCCTTACCCTATGGATCCAAGACATCTCAAGTTTTGAGATTTCTTGCACTAAAGGACTCCCCCTCCAATTAGGACTAAATTTATCAATACCCAAAAAAAGTGTATTGGAGGGGTCCTTGTTATGTGCAAGAAGATAGTGCTTTGACACTGAATGGTTTTTAAATCCAGACTTGATGTTCATGATTTGCTCGTTGAGCCGAACCTGTAGGGGACGTATAGTCCGTCCTATATATTGCAGACCATAAGGGCACTGCAATAGTGTAACGCAGGTTTCCATTACATCAGAGGGGGGTGGGGTCACCCTCACATCCCTGGGGAAGCCCAGGTTTCCCCTTGCGTCAGAGGGGGGAGGGTCAGGTGATGGATGGCCCGTCCTCCTCAGCTAAGACCTGTCAGGCCATCACCGGGAGTCCAGCAGTGTCTCCGGTGGAGACAGGATGCGCTGTGCTGGACGTCATCGGGAGAGATCATCCATCACTGGACCCCAGAGAAGAGATCACCCATCGCTGGATACCAAGAGTGGATTACCACCGCTGGAATCTTTTTTTATTTTTTTTTATTTTTAATAAAGGACTAATCCCAACGGTGTCAGTGTGTTTTTTTTCAATTTTTTTACGCTTTCTTTGTGAAATGGTAGGGGTACAATGTACCCGTTACCATTTCAAACAGGGGGGCCGGGATCTGGGGGTCCCCTTGTTAAAGGGGGCTTCCATATTCCGATAAGCCCCCCACCTGCAGAACCCCACAACCTCTGGCCAGGGTTGTGGGGATGAGGCCCTTGTCCCCATCAACATGGGGACATGGTGCTTTAAAGGGGTCACAGACCCCCAAAGCATCCTCCCAATGTTGAGGGCATGTGGCCTGGTATGGTTCAGGATGGGGGGGCGCTCTCTCATCCCCCCTCTTTTTCTGTGGCCTGATAGGTTGCGTGCTCGGATAAAGGGTCTGGTATGGACTTTTGGGGGGAGCTCCACGCCATTTTTCTTTAAAATTTGGCGTGGAGTTCCCCTTAAAATCCATACCAGACCTGTACAGCTGGTGCCTTAAGGAGTATAGGGGGCACACATGCGCACCCGCCGCATGATGTAGGAGCCAATGCGCATGGCGGGCGGCCATGATGAACTGAAAAGGACAGAACTGTCAATGTAAATCTCTGTTCTGTCAGGGGAGTAGAGACAGATCGTCTGTTCCTAGTACTTAGGAACAGTGATCGGTCTCCTCCCCCAGTCAGTCCCATTCCCCCACAGTTAGAAACACACTGAGAGAGCACAATTAACCCCTTGACTGCCCCTAGTGTTAACCCCTTCCCTGCCAATTACATTTATACAGTAATCAGTGGCTATTTTTTGTCCGATCTGTCCACGCAAATGTCACAGTCCCAATAAAAATCACAGATCGCTGCCATTACTAGTAAAAAAAAAGTAATAAAAATGCCATAAATCTATCCTCTATTTTGTAGACACTATAACTTTTGCGCAAACCAATCAATATCGGCTTATTGCGATTTTTTTACCAAAAATATGTAGAAGAATACATATTGCCCTAAACTAAGGAAGAAATTCGTTTTTTTTATATATTTTTGGGGATATTTATTATAGCAAAAAGTAAAAAATAACGTTTTTTTTCCAAAATTGTTGGGCTTTTTTTGCTTATAGCACAAAAAATTTAAAACGCAGAGGTGATCAAATACCACCAAAAGAAAGCCCTATTTGTGGGAAAAAAAAGGATGTCAATTTTGTTTGAGGACAGCTTTGCACGACCGTGCAATTGTCAGTTAAAGCAACGCAGTGCCGTATCGCAAAAAATGGCCTGGTCAGGAAATGGGCTTAAATCCTTCTGGGGCCATAAATCTTTCCGGGGCAGAAGTGGTATAAGAAAGGCAAATTAATTGTTTTGGACATGGTTAACATTTAAATATTACATATGGTGTTGGGACTTTAAGGTTTTATTTTAATTCAACATAAAATTAAATATTTTGTATACTTTTAAAATATTTAGAATATTGGCTAAAATATTGATCATTTTAGTTTTTAATAGTCACTTCTGTCATATTTTTGTTTGTCAATGAAAAATGTGTTCTGGCAGGAATTTTATATGTTTTGTCAATAAAAATGGAGGCGGTTGCAACCCTGACACTAAGGGTCAGGGAATTCAAATTTTAAGATTACATAATGTATTAGAAATTCTGCTTCATTCTTCATTCTGTATCATTCGAGTATATGTTTATTTTCTGATAAAACATTTATTTTCATGGTGTGTCTGCTTTTATTTTAATTTATGTTTTAGGATAGATGACTTCCCTCACTTAGCACCATCATAGCACCTCATTGTATGGTAATGAGGACAGACTTGGGACAGGCTCATACTAACATTGTTCAAAAAACCTTGCAGTCAGCTATGACACCTTATTCTGAGAAACATTTACAAGGTAAGAAATATTTAAAAAAAAATTCAGGCATGCTGTGTGAATTGGAACGCAAAACAAACATATAATGGGGTTTTCTCACATTTGACTGCAAAAGAGAAATACATTTAAAATATTTTTTTAGCCCAACTTTTCATATTCCTTTTTTTTTTTTTTTTACATCAATAGCAATAGCTTTAATAAGAAAAAAACTCAGTCAAAACAGCTTTCAATTATGAAAAAACAGGAAATCATATGGCATTTTAAACTTGGGATTCTCTCACTTAATAGACTGCATTCATTGCCTCAAACTAACAAATGTTTAAAACATGATCAATAAATAAATATAAATAAATAATTGTGTGAGTGTATAAGACCTTTTTTGCTATGTCTTCCCCGAACCTTGATTATATTTATATGAAAGATAACAAATGTATTCCTTGTGTTTTCTGGTTATAACCTTTTGGCTGTCATTACTTACAGTCTTCTTTTTCCATTTGTTCCACACTTTATCATCTTCTCTCAGTCCATCATATATATGGTATTTACACACCATTTTTCCATATATTCACTGTACAGTTTGTTTCCACTAGTCGACATGTCCTTAAAATATACAGTCAATAAACATATATCACTATTTAATTTCTTTTTTTTTTTTAATCATTAAGGTTTTTATTGAGTATTTCATAGAACACAAAGAAATACAAAATACAAGGGAAAAAATCAAAAGAAAAGGAAACAGACAAAGATATGCACAAAATACCTGAGTCATCAATAGCAAGAAATAACATCTATACAGTCACTAAGGACAATTCATGGAAAGATCTGTAGGCCAAATAGACCATTGTGTATCGAACTGTGAGCATTTCATGGTATTAATGGCTAGCAAACGTTCAAAAGAATGATTTCTAAGTACAGCTGAGGTGACATCAGACAAATTCACAGCAATAGTGGATTTCCAGTTGCAGAGAATCAACAATCTTGTTTCCAACAGGATATGAGATATTACTGGTATAAAATTTTTATCAAACTTGTCAATGTTTAAGTGAAGAATGCCCAGTTCAGGATCAGGAGAAGTCAATACACCTGTAGAAGATATCAGTTGGAATATTCTGTTCCATAGGCTTCTGATTGTAGGGCAATACCAAAGCATATGAAATAGATTTCCTATTTGTCCACAACCCCTCCAACAATGTGGCGAGGTACCTGGGAATAAAGACGCCTATCTAAACGGTGTGTAGTGCCATCTGTTAGTTAATTTAATAGTCAGTTCCCAGTGTTTAGCACAGTGAGAAGCTTTATGTATTTCCGAAAAAAGCCTGACGCCACTGATGTTCTGAAAATTCAGAACCTATATAAGCTTCCCATTTGAGCATAGCCAAAGTTTTGGTAAAGGTAAGTTTGTTTTTAAAAATGTTATAAAAGTACGATATACCTTTCGAGTCGCGTTTATCCGTAAAATAGAATTGCCAAAGAATAAATGGAATTCTAATCGTCGGAACCGATTTTGTCTCAAGAAATTGTATTATTTTAAAACTTTTAAGAGTTTCATCTACAGTCAGGTTATATTGCGATAATAAAGTGTCAGTGGACTTGAATTGAGTATCATTATACAAGTCTGTCACAGTAGTAATTCCTTTAGTAATCAGGTCACCGACTGTGAGTAATGGAATGCTCATCTCAAGTATAGACAGAGGCACATCGTAAGAAACATCATTAACTTCACTATGAACATTACCTAGAACATGTCTCCATGCTCTCAATGAAATGTTGATAGTGGGGGATAGGGTTCGTAAATCCCATTCAGACCAACTATCCGTAAGTAATAAAGTAGAAACTTCAGTCAAAGGTAACATTGAATTCTCCATAGACACCCACGAGGGTGCATTGACAGTCTGAAACCAGTGTTTAATTTGGTCTAATCGAACAGCCCAATAATAATCATGTATATCCACCAGACCTGCCCCACCAACTCTTTTGTGAGTTGTAAAAAGACTGTTGTAAGTAAGATTGCACCTGGAGCACCTAGCCTTTTTACCATTCCATATATATTTCCATCCCATAGTAGCCAACTTAGAGAGAAAATGTTGAGGAATAGGAATCGGTAAGGACCGAAAAATATATAAAATTTGAGGCAAAACCAACATTTTATATGCTGCCATCCTGCCAAACCAGGACACTTCCTTCATCGAAAAAGATTTCAGTTGAGCTTCCAGTTCGGCAATAAGTGGAACCATATTAGCTTTTGCAAGCTCAGAAATCTTGGCTTTCAGGATAATTCCCAAATATGGTACACCTCCTTTACTCCAGGTGTATGGAAACCATGCTTGGAGATCAAGTTTCTGTTTGGGCAGAATATTAAGATAAAGTATCAAAGATTTTGAAAAATTTACCTTATAGTATGATATTTTACCAAACGACTGGAGAATAGTGTGAGCTACAGGTAAAGAAGTAAGCGGATTGGTCATTAATAATATAATATCATCGGCAAAAAGGTTAATAGTATGTTCTTGCGCGCCAAATTGGAAGCCCCTGATGGAAGGATGTGTCCTAATTTTTTCAGCTAAAGGTTCAACCATTATATTAAAAATAGAAGGAGACAGAGGGCAACCCTGTCTAGTTCCATTTCCAATACCGAACAAAGTAGACAAAGTGTTATTCATGTACACCAATGCCATAATAGCCTGAAAAATACGTCTCTGGAAACCAAATTTTTTCTAGGGTCATTCGCATGTACGTCCAATGGACCCTATCGAACGCCTTCTCTGCGTCAATAGACAACAGCAGAGAAGGCGTTCTATGCAATTTAGCATAGTGTAAAACATTCACAATTCGTCTAGTTGCATCAGAGGTTTGTCTCCCCTTCACAAATCCCATCTGGTCGTTTTTAATAAGGGAGGGAATAATATGTGATAGGCGAATGGCCAATGACTTGGCATAAACCTTGGTATCACAGTTCAAAAGGGATATCGGTCTAAAGTTAGCCGGGGTATCCGATTCTTTACCTGGTTTAGGTAGTGTAATAAAGTAAGCCTTTAGCATATCAGGGGGGAAGCACGCGGACTCAGCAGCTGCATTAAAATAATTCACCAGATGAGGTGATACAATGTGTTTGAATGACTTGAGATATTCGTTAGAGAACCCATCAGGGCCTGGGGATTTACCATTCGGAAGCGAGTAATTGTTTTTTTCAACTTCTCGAATCGTGAACGGTGCATTCAAAGTTTCTAAGTGTTGTACAGAAAGAGATGGCAGTTGTACGCTATGTAGGAAGGTTTGAATAGCTTCCTTGGTCGATTGGTGTGTATGCGGATCATCTTTCAGATTGTAAAGGGAACTATAATAGTCTACGAAGTGGTTAGCTATTGCTTGTGGGTGGATAATTTTATGAGATAGAGTAGGATGTTTGAGAAATGCAATCCGTGTTTTAGCACGTGCAGCCTTCAACCTATTAGCAAGGTACCTGCCTGGTTTGTTAGCGTTATTATAGTAATTTAATTTCAAACGCCTAAGATGTCTATCAAACTGTTGGGAAAGAAGTACCCTAAGTTGTTCCCTAAGAGAAGTCAATTTATCCGTCAAAAGTGTGGTAGGCGATATCTTATTTTGAGATTCAAAGCATTTAATATCAGTAAGAATAGTTAGTAGCTGCTGAGACCGCTGCCTTTTTAATCTGGCACCCATTTGTATGAATATTCCCCTCATGTATGCTTTATGGGAGTTCCATAAAATATGGGGGTCAGTAACTGAACCGAAGTTATCTTGGAAAAAATTCGTAAGGTGTTGCGACAATAGTTTACTTGAGGAAGGTTCCTGAATTAACTTATTGTTACAACGCCAGATGGGAGGTAAAGAGGAGACACCCCTTTCCACTATACGTAGCGAAATCGCTGCGTGGTCAGACCATGTAATATCATGTATGTTAGCCACATCAATAACCTGTAACAGCAATCTATCAGTAATAAACATATCAATACGAGAGTAAGATTTGTGTCTGTTAGAGAAAAAAGTAAAGTCTCGTTCATTCGCATGGAGACATCTCCAGGCGTCAAACAGTTCCTCCTTGTGTAGAATTTCCTGCAGCGCCGTGATCGGTCAGACTTTACCGAGGATGTGTCTACTTTAGGATCCGAAGTGAGATTGAAATCTCCACAGATAAGTACTCTACCATATTTCAACGAATCAAGCTTGCGTAGAACCTTCTTAAAGAAACGAAGTTGATGCCTATTTGGAGCGTAAAGAGTAACTAAAGTAAATGGCTGTGAATTAATGTCTCCTGTTATAATGATGAACCTACCCTCAGCATCTAGGAAGGAATCGTTCTGTTGAAATGAGAGAGTATTCTTAAGTGCTAAGAGGACACCACCTGACTTTTTATGTGGGTTACAAGCCAAATATATATGTGGATAATCTCGATGAGAGCAATGTGGTGTTTTGTCAGTTTGAAAGTGTGTTTCCTGAACACAAAGGATATCAGCTCTATGCTTGTAGGCTTCCTTCCATAGAGAGAATCGTTTGGTCGGACGATTCAGTCCATGTGCATTAATAGACAAGCAGTAGATCGTCATGGACCAAGTATAAAAAGATTATGTGATGCTGAGAAAAAAGGACTCACTGTGACCAAGGAGGCAATACGCAGCTTGTATCGGACATTCCGTGAAGAAGGCACCCAGTTGTCGAATAGAGTAGAAGTGACAATGATGTAGTCAGTCGGATCATGCATATCAAATAAAAAACGTAAAAAGGAAAAAAGACAAAAATATTAAGAGAAATATGTAAAATATAAGAAACGGACCTATAAACTATATATAAACAAAGAAACGGCGCTGGAATAGACGTGTGCAATATTGAACGAGAAAAAGAAAACACAAAAAATGTGCAGCTGCTGATAAGAAAGTGCTATAACCTTCAACCTTCCAGCGCCGTTTCTTTGTTTATATATTATTTTCCCTTTTTTTGGGAGTGTATTTGGCAGCTATGGAAATTTTCACTTTCACTAATAGTAGAAACTTGAATGCAGATGATTTTTTCTCACAAAATAATGAATCTATAGATATTAACCAAGATTTCAAGCACTTAAAAAATGCTCTTGACAAACAAATTAGAACTTGGTGGGACATATTTACCCTGAATAAATATGTAAAAGATAAAATCACCCCTAGATGTTTAAGATGGGATATTACTCCCAATGACGGTCTGGTGGATAAAGACCTAGAGAGCGAATGGTTCTCCTTTTTCAACCATAGTGAGAGGAAACTTTTAGGTATGTTAATTGCCAGAAAGGAGAAAAAATTGCTATTGATTGAAAATAACATCAAGACAATTAAATCTAAATTGGGCCCTTCAATTGCATCAGGAGAACATAAAGAAAGATTAAAACAGCTGCAAGATTTTGCAGACAAAGTAGACAAAGATACCCAAAAGAAAAAAATCAAAAAGTTTCTGAGGGATTCCAATGACTACAAAACTCATAAGGTCTACAAATGGCAAGAGGTGGCTGAAGGATCTAGTAATTCTGCTAGAAATCCAGCAGCAATCCCAGAACAAATGCTGGATAATACTAGAATCCCCAAAACTCCGGTGAGAAGATATGATGGTTCCTCTAGAGATGATGAGAGGGGCAGTCACCAATATAGGGACCATCATGTTTCTATGACACCCCAATATGGAGTTTCCACCCACAATCGATATGAACCCCTGGTGTATGAATATGGTTATACATCCAACAGAGGATCTCATGGCCAGAGAGGCCATGACACTAGAGGAAGTAACTCCAGTGGCCAATTTTGGCCCCAGGGACAATCTAACTATTTTCCTCCCTCCAATTGGAGAGGACATGACCATAGAGGAGGAGGTAATTATGGTGGTCAGCCCTGGCCTACAAATCAACCCGGCTATGGGCCACCACCAAATAGGGGACGAGGATGGTACCCCAATAACACAAGAGGGGATTTTCAGAGGAGAGGATCTGGAGGACCACCTTCGCAGAGGGGGAGGGGTGGTGGGACACCCAGAGGTCGGGGGAAGCACAATCCCAGCCAACCGAACAGGAAGGAGGAGGAATGGATCCCCTGGCACACTATGGCCCCCCAGATGTTAGGAGAAGAAGGAAGAATAGAAGAATTAGAGGATGCAGAGGAGGTAAAAAGCAAGCGAAAAAGAGAAACCTAATGGAAGGAATTTTTAATCTCAGTGATGCCACCTTCACGAAAGATGAATTAAAAGTTTTAGACCTCGGTCTAAAATTTGCTATGGATAGGAATTTGAACAAATTCGATGTTTTTATTGATTTTCAAAAATTTATTAGGAAAATCAATATTAAAAAATTTTATGCCAAAAACAAGCCACCAGTAGAACCATGTTCTGAGGTCTATTTACACAGTTCTTTGAAAAATAATTCCACCTTCAATCCCCTAATTTCCAATAATCATTTTGTGGGAGCTTTCAAGTCGTTGGTCGAACAGGACTTAGAGAAGCTCACCTTACGACCTAATAGGCGGAAAAAAGATCTGGAAAATGGGTTGGAGCTATTGGAAAAGAACAAGAACATAGTAATTAGGTCAGCCGACAAGGGCGGTGGAGTAGTAATACTCAACAAAAATGATTACCTAGATGAGCTCAATAGATTGGTTGGAGACCAAGATACCTACGAAAAACTAAAAGGAAACCCCACTAAGAAGTTTAAAGATAAACTGAAGAAATTAATAAAGAAAGCAACAACTGATGGCATCTTGAAGCAAAAAGAAGCACGATATTTGATCCCAGATGCTCCTAGAGTTCCAGTGATATATCAGCTACCAAAATTACATAAAAATCCACTGAAGCCGCCTGGGCGACCAATAATAAGTGGAATTGAATCTTTGTTCTCCAGAATTGGTGAATATTTGGATTATTTTTTACAGCCACTCACCACCCAATGCCCTGCATATCTCAAGGATAGCAAGGATTTAATAGAGCTTATTAGGCCAATGACCCTGGATAAGAACTGTATTCTAGCAAGTATAGACGTAAATTCTCTTTACACCAATATCCAGCAAGCCCATGCCCTACAGGCCGTTGATTGGGCATTGGGAAATCTTAATATTAAAGAAAAACAAAAAACATTCATTCTGCAAACCTTACATCTGGCTATGAGTCATAATTTTTTCTGGCATGAAAAAGAATTTTTTAGACAAAAGAAGGGCGTCGCGATGGGGGCTAAATATGCCCCATCGGTTGCCAATCTTTTCATGAGCTTCTGGGAAAAGGAGGCCATTTATAGTCTAAACATCCCACAGCTGAAACTATATAAACGATATATAGATGACATCATAGTTATTTGGGCAGGATCGCAAGAATCTTTTAAATTTTTCCTGGATGGAATGAGTATTAATCCGTTTGGCATTTCCTTCTCAGAAGTTTTTAGTGACAAGGAGATAAATTTCTTGGATCTGACAATCTTTAAGGAAGGAAATAAATTGTTCACACGCACATTTTTTAAAGATGTAGATAGGAATGGATACATTCCACTTACCAGTTGCCACCATCCCAGGTGGCTAGGCGGAATTCCTAAAAGCCAAATGCTCAGGGTCAGGAGAAATTGTAACAAGAAAGAAGATTACAACTCACAGGCGAACCTGATCCTAGAGCGGTTTCAAGATAAAGGATACAATCTGGAAGATCTCAAGCGGATTAAAGAGGATATTGGAGAAATGAATAGAGATGATTTATTTAGGAAGAAACCTAAAAAGCAACAAGATTTTGGCACAGCTTTTTTAACTGGATATAATCGCCAGTATAAAGAATTTGAGAAAATTATAAAAAAACACTGGCCTCTTTTAATGGAAGACAAAGAGCTAAAATCGGTATTACCCAGTCGGCCTAATTTTATTTACACCAAGCCTCCCACCCTGAGACTGCAATTGGCACATAATGTTGTGAACCCCCCAAAAAAATTGTTCACCTTTTTGGACCAGACAGGTTTTTACAGCTGTGGGAGATGCATGATGTGTAGAACATCAAAATTCAGGAAAAGAAAAATCATGCAGTTTAGCTCTTTTTCTACTGGAAAGTCTTATGAGATCAAAAAGTTTATCACGTGTGGGACCACGCACGTGACATATTTGCTTGCCTGCCCCTGTGGGCTCCAATATGTGGGGAGAACCACTAGACCACTGGGGGTGAGGTTGAGGGAGCATGTTAACAGAATTAGGAAAGGATACAAACACCACAGCCTCTCCAACCATTTCAGAATGTTCCATGATCGAGATCCTAGTGTCTTGACGTTCTGTGGAATTGACAAGGTGGAACAGCACTGGAGAGGTTCTAACCTAAAACGTTCAATTTCCCAGAACGAGACACAATGGATCCATAGACTGCGGACTTTAAGTCCTTTGGGTATCAATATTGATTTGGATTTAAATAGCTTTTTGTCCAACTGGTAGTTTGGTCCCTCCCTATTTCTGGGCATTTCAGTTTTGTTTTATTTTTTATTTTTTATTTATATATTTTTTTTTTTTTTTTTTTTATTTATATATATTTTTTTTATTTATATTTTTATTTTTATATTTTATTTTAATTTTATTTTTCTTATTATTATTTTTTACTTTCTTTTTCATTTTAATTTTATTTTCATTTCTATTTCTATTTTTATTTTAATTTTATTTTTATATTTTTTTTTAATTTAATTTTATTTTTATTTTCATTTCATTTTTATTTTATTTTTTTTTTTAAATTTAATTTTAATTTTATTTTATTTTAAGTTTATTTTATTTTATTTATATATTTTTTTATATTATTTATTTTTAATTATTTTTTCAGTTAATGTCCGGGAGAGGGATTTCCAAACTTTTGGGACAAATCAATTACTTTAATTTCAATTTTCATTTTAAAATAAGTTTTTAAGGGATAATATATTATACTGCAAGTTCAAATTCCTAATCCTGGGATTATGTTCTTATATATATGTAATTCTAATTACATTTTATATATATATTTTTTAACAATTTTGCTTATTTACGGCATATTGTATATTGTATACACTATGTGTTATTTGTTTTTACTGTACATTGTAATTGTCGGGGTTTACCCCCCCTTTTTTTATCGCCAGCTTATTAAAGGCTTTATGCAAACTCATATGATGATCATGCAGGACAATAAGTGATCTTATCCCCTCTGATCATGTTTTGGCGTTTAGCTCCACCTGTTAAAAGGAGGGGTTTTCTGATCTCCATCTAGCTACACCTGGTAAAAGGAGGGGTTTTCTGCTCTCCATCTAGTATAAATATCACATCCCTTTGGCCGGAAGTGATGTCTTTTGATGACGCCCTGGAGGAGGGGCGAAACGACGTAATTTCCGGCCAAGGATCTAACCACTGACGCCACTTCCTGTTCCCGTGGAGCGCACGCTAAACCAGCTGCAACCGCGGAAGTATCTGAGAAGTTTGCCTTCCTTTATGCATCCTAACATCACTGTGCCTTGTGTGCATGCATCGCTCCCTGGATCCTCTCATCCCACTGGCTTGTTTATTCAGCTCTGCTTTTGTGCCTACTTGCCGAACCACAGCTTGTCTGCATATCTGCCCTCTGCTTTGCTGCTCTGTCTGTCTGCTAGCCCGGTGAGTCTATTCCAAGAAGGAGCTCATATGTACATTTATTTTGGTTCTTGTTTTTTTGGGACAATAACTGGACTTACTTACATTCTTTTTTTTTTTTTTTTTTTTTTTTTATATATTTTCTTACCACATTGATCACTTATTCAATTTTGGTATCTATGAAATAATTTTATGGTTATTATTCAATCATGTCACTTATGTAATAATTTATCACACATATTATTTGATGCTAGTTTATTTTTTATGGGATTGGTTTGTGTCAGACATGTAACCACTTCACACACATTATTGATGTTTGTCAATTTTGTGGGATCATTTATTATTTTGTCACAATTTTTGTTTGCCAGCGCTGTTTTATTGTGGACCTATAAACTGATCCAGGAGCAGATATAACTGCTAATGGTAAATAAGGGGAAAGAGAAGAGATTATATAAACTCTCCCATAGAGACAATAAGATAATAACAGAAGAATAAGTTAGGGTCCACCGGCGGGTTTCTTGGTAGATCTTTTTCTAGATACAACTTGCCATTCATTTTGTATAAAAGAAGGCCCAGCTTGAGTGGAATATTGTGCATCTATGGCAGGCAAAATATTCCACGTACGGAGAAGTTTCAAACCATCATCTAAAGAGGAGATCAGCGTAGTAACACCATTATGAGTAATGGACAGAGTAGCAGGGTATTTCCATTTATGAAGAATGTTATGATTTCTCAAGGCTTTAGTTATAGTGAGAAGGTTACGTCGGCGCTGCAGAGTGTGTCTGGACAGGTCAGGGAGCAGTCTTATGTTAGTAAATTGTGCGGGGACATTTTCCAGTCTCCTGTAAGCCTGCAAAATCTGGTCCTTAACATGGAAATAGTGCACCCGCAATAGGACATCTCTAGGAATTTCAGTAGGAAGGAAAGATGGCTTGGGGATTCTATGAATCCTGTCAACAATTAGGTCCTGTATAGAAGCCTGAGGCAAAATGGTGGAGAAAAGTGCCTGTGCAAAATGTAGTAATTGATTCGGGGGTATATACTCAGGTACTCCTCTCAGTTTTAAATTGTTTCTCCTGGAGCGGTCCTCGAGATCTGCCAATTTGTCTTTTATCCATCCAATTTCAGCCCCCTGAGCAGTATTAGAGTCCACCATTACATTGTATGATGAGGTAAATTCCTCCATTTTGTTTTCCACTCTATCTACTCTCATGCCCAGTGAGTCAACATCTCTCCTACATGCAGTAATCTCTCTGACTACATCAGCTTGTAAAGATGAGCGCAATGACAGCAGCATGTCTTTTAACACTGTGTCTGACACTGGCCTGTCAGCTGTGGGGAAGTCTGAAATGGGGTCTCCTGCCTGAGTGTGGGGAACAGCTGCCGCCATAGCTCCACCGCTTACCTCCATCTCCAGAGGCTGTTGCGGCCTGTAAGGGGATTCCCTCCTCGGCCTAGATTTGGCCGGGCTCCATGTGGTGGGGGTTGTAGGACCAGAGGAGGAATCACTATGACCCTGTTGAGGAGGAATACGGGAGACCGGAGGCCCTGTGACGTCCGCAGTCTGTCCCTGTGACCTCTGTGAGGTACGAGCGTCACCCCCGCCACCCCTATTTTGTGTGGCGCCGTTCGCGGCATAATAGCCCAACATTTTCTGCGGCTGCTGGGGATTTTTGCGGTGTCTGGCCATCACCTGTATGTACCTCTGAGGTAAGTCGGCAAGTACCCTCGTTTTAGGGTCGTTACACCACCGGGGAAGTGTGTAGGCTGACGATTGTCGTCCGTGGGCGAGCGGAGCTCCAGGTCACACAGCCATCTTGGAGTCCGGTCGCCACGCCCCTCAACTTTTCATATTCCTGATATGTATCTGTTGTACCATCCTGTTCTCTTTGTATTGTTTGCTTTGTGTGAAATACCTGGTGTTACTCAGTTACTAGGCATGAGAGCACATCTCAGCATGGCCAGTTTTCTGGCTATTCTGGGAGCAAAGCCTGCCTGTCCTCCAATGATCAGACTTGTGCTGACACACTGACACCTGCACAGCTAATAACTGGGAATCAATGTACTTTTGTTTCTCCACCCCCATCTCTCTAAGGCTGCATTCACACCTCAGCAGTGGATGTTTCAGGAATTTTTATTTGAGAGTTTTGCAAGCATATACAAGTTTAATATAAGTGTATTACAACTATTACAACTATCTTACATGTTCATTTTTGTTTTGGACAATAGAAAGCACTAGGGGAAGGAGATTAGGGGTGGATAGCTGCTGTTTGGCCAGAAAACATGCAACAAAATGCTTGTAAAATGCTCATGATGCTCATTTTCAGGCACACCCTTAAAGTGTATCTGGTTAAAAGTGCTCCATCTGCCTAAAAAGAAGGTCAGGTACTTTTTTGAATGACAGGTGAAAAAACACTCAGATGTGAACAGGGGCCATTGGTATGAATGGAATTTGGCTTGTTGTGCATCTTGGAGCTTCAAGGTACAAAACGCCCAGATGTTAAGGGCCCTCAGTCCCTTATGCCACAGGGAACAGAGATTATGTGATCACTTACGAAAAAAAGGTATTTATAATTTTTTTATACTGTGCATATATAAGTGTTATACATTTAATTTCTATTTTAAACTGATCATCTTTGATTGCATCTATGGCCTTGGAAGACCGAAGCTATTTTTTTTTGATCTTTTGCTTTAAAGGTGAAGGATAGATATGGGGTCTTTTTGACCCAAGATCTCACCATAAAGAGGACATGTCATCCTTATTTCTATTAAAAGGAATGTTTACATTCCTTGTAATAAGAATAAAAGTGATACAAAAAAATAAATAAAAAATAAAATAAAAAAATGCACGTCCCAGCATTGGACCAGCATGCTGTCTATCAAAGGAGCTGGTCCAGGATGCCGGACTTTCCATGACTGTGGCCACCAGGCAATTCAAATCAATGCTGTCACATTGGGCGATCCCCGCTTGTGTGATGATCCGGCCAGCTCTCCTTTTCCTCTCCCACCTCTTCCCCTGGCCGATCGCTGTAAAAACCCTACCTGCCGGCGGTGCTCAACCCCCCCATCCAAAGCAGCCCTGCACTCGCCCTCAAGCTTTTTCCACTTGCCAAATGCAAGCAGGTGAGTGGGAATTGTGAGGGCTGCCCTAT
Organism: Lithobates sylvaticus; assembly: GCA_028564925.1. Classification (NCBI taxonomy): domain Eukaryota; kingdom Metazoa; phylum Chordata; class Amphibia; order Anura; family Ranidae; genus Lithobates; species Lithobates sylvaticus. The sequence goes on from CM053027.1 coordinate 141,092,296, forward strand.
AGGACATAGTACCTTCAAGATGGGATTAGAAATATTTAAAGGTAATGTAGAACAACACTTTAAAGGAAGCCTGTGCCAAGAAAAAATAAGGAGGCTTCCATCACTTACCCTTATCCTTCTAAAAAATACTAAATGGCTACTCTTCGTTTCATTACTTACTGACTTGGTATAAGCAAGCAGCTTAGAAAAGTCAAAGCAAAGTCATAACTCTTGATCTGTATTTTTGTTCTGTCAGTGACCCAGGATGTGCTGCAGATATTAAATAACTATGACAGCCAATGTACTAGTATTTTCAGAATGGAAAGCCAGCAATAGGAGTCCTATACTATCGCAGCAAAGGTCCCTTTTAATGACTAGGGATGAGCCTGGGTTCAGTTTCTATCATGTTTTGATGAACTTTAAAGAACTTTAAAGAACTTTGGATGCCAAATCCAAAGTTTTCTTGGCTAATAAGCAAGCAGGTATTAAAAAAATAGCGTGGGAGGCAGGGGAGGGTAGGCACTTCCCTTGGGAACATGCACCAATGCAAAAATATTTAATAAAAAAGATCAATTTGACCAAGGAGCAGTGATTTTTTACATGCCAAAACTGAAACATTAAAAAAGTACAATGTTTGTCCAAAAAAACTTAATTTTTCTTGCACGTGATTGGATGATGGAAGTCAGCAGAGTTTCAATACATTCACTAAGCTAAGGAAAAATTCTGTTGCAAAGTAAAAATATCCTTGCAAAGTGAACAGCCTATTTGCCATTACTAAATCAACCCCAAGAAGTGTGGAGTCAGTATTCTAATATGATAAGACCACAATGTCACATTTCATACAGCATTCATAATAGGGAAAATGGATCGACTGTGTGGACCAAAAGATCTTTATAAAAAATGTTCTGTAATAGTTTTAAATATGCAATGACTCTTTCTACTAAATTGTTAAGACTTTATTAAGAAGATTAAAACCTACTAAGTATTTCAGTTCAATGTTTTGAAATCTGTATTTCAGAATAATTATATCTTGATGCTTTGCGATACATTACTATTAAATCTTAACTCATTGTGGATTTTGTTACTGTAATGTCACCAATGGCTTTTTCCCTTGCTCTTTATTGCTATCCTATTTATTAAAATGTAACATTTTTAACATGAAAGTTAACAATACAGGGCATAGCTAAACATAAATTTTATTGTGTAGATTGTATTTAAAATTGTTATTGAAATATTTCATACACAGATATTTATACAGTGTTGGCTTAGGCAAATACAAATTGAGAATTACATGTGTCATAACACAAATATGTGTGCATTGTTCAGAATGTTCAGCAAGGCGCAGAGACATTTCTAGCATGTTTAAAAACCTTTATGAATATTATGTGATTCTTCCTGTTTCCCTGTAAAAGATGGATGGGTCCCTTTACTATGCACATGCTATATCTGACAGTAACAGAAAGATGTTGGTGTAACTGTCTAAATAGTTACTGGTGGATTTCTAGTATATAGCTCAATAGTGAAAGCATGTGGATGAGGCCAAGACTATTCAAGGACTGTATTGTGATGGGTAAGTTTAAACTGAACTGGGGAATCAGGACAATGCCATCAATATCAAGGTTCTTGAGATTGCTATTGCTGAACAAAAATCCTTTACTTTGGCTTCCTTGAAAAGAAAAATTTGAGGTGTATTACTGTATATCAGTAGATAGAGCAGACTTGGATAGCAGAGTCCACAGAGCACTAATTTAATGGGTATATCCAAATCAAAAGAAAAGAAACCAGCAACTCTATTCTTTCCATAAAATCACTCTTCTTTAGTGAGTTAAGGGTTTCAGAAATTACGTACTTATTACGTACTTACGTATTTATTCAAAGTATAGTCAAATGCATTAAAAACATGGATAAAATGGAAGAACTGCATTAAAGCGGTAGTAAAGCCTTCTTTGTGATTTTTACCTACAGGTAAGCCTATAAAAAGGCATATCTGTAGGTAAAATTAATATCTCTTAAACGTATCTCTTGAACTGAGGGCTCCTGCGCTAATGCGCCGGAGTGACATCATCGCGGCTCCAGCCAATCACAATCACTCCGTAATAAAGACCGGGGGAAGATGTCAGCCCTCTCAGTGGTGACAGCAGCCCACGGGGTGCTTTGTTTTAAGGTAAGTATTCCATAATGTGCTAGTATGCATACTAGCACATTATACAATTAATTTACAGGTGTTTTTTTGTGGTTTACAACCGCTTTAATTCCTTCCTTCGCTATCTCCCTGCCATAGTTCCTTAGTTTATCTGCAAGTAATAGGTGGCTCAACTCAAGATTGCATTTTCCTACATCTCCTATACAGTATATATGTAGTCCAAAACAATGAAAATAGTACCTCTCAAATACCCCCCAAAACCTGTATCAATTGAATCAGCATGTAAATAGACCAGTGAACTGTATGGCTTTAAGCACAGCAACCACTCTTGGATTTGTCTTATCTGGGGCTCTTTCTGATGACGCAATGCAGAAACATCACCAGGAAAAAAATAATTGGTAGATGCTGATTTTACACTGTTTATATCTCTCAGGGACTCTATTCAAGTGATAAAAAGAAAAATGTTTGATTCCACGCTATGGCAATGATCAGTGCCAGCTGAGAAAAAAAAAAAAATTGAAAAGGAGGAAAAAAACACAAAAAAAGGGGAGTACTGCTGCCCCTACTGATTACTCCCACCTTAATGGCATTTCCAGCTGTCAGCAGTACATGCTTTTAAACTTATTTGCAAATGTGAGTACATTCCACATATTCTTATAATAAAAACATTTTCCATACAGTATTACACTATTGGGATCCTTCTCTCTTTTGTATGACCTGCAAGGGAAATACAAAACAGGAGATCTAAGGATTGGGTAAAATCTCCAGAGTGCTACACAGTGGCAAAAACTGTGAATGCCTTCTACCCCTGGAGGGGTAATTTTCTTTGGTGAGTGCAGTCAAAATAGGAGCAAGGATTAGCCACGTATGCTGTGATCACGTTTTTCAAGGGGAAATAGATCAACGTGGGATCTTTTATTATTTTTTTATTTTTCACCAGCACAAGACACTTTTATCCACTGTTACTATATTTATTATTTTTTCTATTGGGACTTTGAACTTTATTACCAGATTTTTTGCTTGGTTTTAATTATGTTTTTGCCCTTCGGGGACATTTGAGCTTCTTTTTGCACAGTAGTAAATTTATATATATTTTTATTAAAAAAAAAAAAAAATGTTTGCACAGGACAATAATTCCTATTTCTATATTTTTGTTTTTTTCTGCACTTCAGTATTGCACTTATTCATTAACTTTGCACAGTATTACAATCCACACTTTTAAGGAATTTCTATGAATTTTTTATGATTTTATTTGTATATTTGCATGGGATACGGTACACCTTATGTTGAACAACTAATTTGCATATTTAAATTGTGATATATTTATTATATATATATATATATATTTTTTTTTTCCACTCAATTTACGGATTGCACATATCCACATATCATCTTATATTCCATGAAGGTGTATTGTAAGCATTTGTATCACTCTATCATTTTTTATCTTTATAGACATATTGCACTTATTTTTCAAGGAGGAATTTGTAGTTTAAATATACCTTTAATATAAAAAATGTTTAATGAACAGTGCCACACCTACTTCTATATTCTCTTCTATTCAAGTGATATCTGACCTTGATTTCCCAAGCCTACCTACCTGCTGTGGCCATTTATGAGGTGGGGCAGGGGAACTCACCCTGTTGGATTTTATGGTTTATTTTATTTTAGGGTGATTACAAGGTAAGGGTAAAAGATGGCTTCAGCTCCTGTTCTTCACCTCTTTCTTTACTCAATTTTTTTGTTTATGGGTCCACATCAAGATTTGACGAAAATGACAAGTTACTTTTCATATGGTATTCAAAGTGGTTACATAAATCATTAAACCTACAAATAAGCCAAAATTGGCACACAATACTACATGTGAGAAAAGTAAACAAACAGCCATGGAAAAATCCAAGGAAAAATCCAAGTTCTACTTACCAACCAGCCTGCGACCAAACAAATTAACCTGTCTAACAGTATGCATTAAAAACAGGGGTTTAGTCTACACACATTTGCAAATACATGCATAAGCTACAGGCCCCAGACAAGGCACCCTGTCATCTGCAGACCCTACCTCTAACTTATAAGTGGTTCCACAGTGGAAGCATATGCATTCTGATGGGATAGATGAAGGGCAGATGGGCTTGAGGTAGCACACCCCTCTTTAAAGGTACAGGAACACACTGTACACCCAGCACATAGCACCATGGCTGCAAAGGTGTCAGTATGTTACCTGACCAATATAACAAGCATACAAAAAGTGAGCCTCTGCCCCCATCTATAACTGGCCTATACAGCAAGGAGCATTGGAGGGCAACAAATCACAAAAAACAGCTAAGAAAAAATCCAAGCTCTTTACCAACCAGCTTGCGACTAACCAAATTAACCTGTCTAACAGTATGCCTTAAAAACAGGGGTTTAGTCAGCACACATTTGCAAATACATGTGTAAGTTACAGGCCCCAGCAAGGCACCCTGTTACCTGTAGTTCTTACATCTAACTTATAAGAGGCTCCACAGTGGAAGCACATGCATTCTGATGGGTTGGATGAAGGGCAGATGGACTGGGTGTTCAGTGTGTCCCTGTACCTTTAAGGAGGGGTGGGCTCCCTCCAGCCCGCCGTTCATCTATCCCATCAGAATGCATGTGCTTGCACTGTGGAGCCTCTTATAAGTTAGAGGTAGGAACTACAGGTAGCAGGGTGCCTTGCCAGGGCCTGTAGCTTACGCATGTATTTGCAAATGTGTGCAAACTAGACCCCTGTTTTTAATGCATACTGTTAGGCAGATTAATTTGGTTGGTTGCAAGCTGGTCGGTATGAGAAAAGTACCAGATGTCACATCTCTAGCCTGCAGAGGGGGTATATTGTCAGTCACATGTGCAAGTCCGACCTTCACCAGCTTGCTATGAGTTATATTTAGGGACAGGAGGAAAATATTAGTAAGGCCAAGAAAGAAAGAAAGCAGATATATACCACTGTGCTACTGTAGGTATGGACTGTACCTTGGAATATCAAATTATTTTTTTATGCCTTACCAAATCTTAAAAATGTCCTATTTAGTTATATTAGTTTAATTTTATTCAAAGAAGGAAAGGTGTTGTATGTACTTGCTACAAAATATATTTAGGAATCATGTAAAAACCCTGTTTTGATAACACCATTCTTTTTAAAGGACTTCTAGTAAGAAATCAACTCTTTGCTGATTTTTTTTCCTTTCTAAACTGGAGCAAGTATATGGTAAGTGAAGTTCAAAGTGAACACTGAGCACCTGATTAGCATGCATGTTCCAGGTCCATGGCCAAGACAGTATTGATGCCATTAAACCAGCATGACACCCAGGCAAATGCTGTTAATATGCTGTTAGGTAACCAACTACCATTACCAATTTTTAGTTATCAAGCATGTTACTTAAGACAGATCAATTCATCTCTCAGCAATAAGCTTACATTATTTTCCACCTAGCTTATTTGTCCTAAAATTTAAAAAAATTGATGCTGATAATTTTGGATTACCAAACATGTTTTCATCTCTTCATTCATTGAAATTGAAAATGGCATTAGAAGTGGCAGGTCAGGGGCGTGACCGGATGTGAAAGCTGCGAGTGATGGAGCTCGAGGTGAGCGAGTGAGGATGTGTACGGGCTCTCTCCTACTCTCCCTATTGTGCGGCAATTGAAGATACTCAGGCGGGAGACGAAGCCACTTGCGGGAGGAGATGCTTTAATGAAGCCGCTCTGCTGACTCGTCGATGTCTGGACACTATTGGAAGGCGGAGTAGAGAGGCGGCGCTTGCCGTTTGAATGGCTCAGAGCGGCAAAGCGAGACCGAGCGGCGGCTTGTGATAAGGGGAATAAGACTCAAAACCTGCCAACTGGGCAGCGGGAGCGGAGCGAACTCGGCCCCCACAAGGCTAGCGTCTTGGCTAGGATAAGGCTGCTCTAAAAACAGCGGACCCCGAGGTGGAATAGAGCCTCTAATAAGCTGCTGACCGGAGCGGGTCGCTTTGACATCCAACTGCTTGGGGAGTCACTGCGGGAGACAGCAGGAGCGGAGAGACCTCCCCCCCCCTCAATACATCCTACACTTAAAGTTGCGGTGCGCGAGGAGGTACAGAGCTGAGAGCTGAGAGCTCCAACAAAGCGATAGACCACATCCAGGAGGGGTGAGTGCTACAATCCAATGGTGCCTGCATAGTAAACTAATTGAATTAAACTGAACCCTCAATGGTACTGGGGGATAAAAGGTCTGAGCTCTGAATCCTGCAGGCTAAAGACTGCACTGTATTTAGACTTTTTTTTTTTTCTTTGCCTATTAATGATACAGAGAACCCTTTACTACAATACAGGCATCCTGGCATTAGATACCCACCTGCAATATATGGTGCACCACATTGGTTTGGGAGCTTTCATTTAAGATCGACAACGACATCAACACTGCTCAAAGCACTGTGTACCCCTGTTATCATTTACGAATATAATTAGTGGGACCTTTTTTTCCTTTTTTTTTTTTTTTTTTTTCTCATAACATTCGCATCTGCCCCCAGATTGTGTAACTTAAAGCCCTGAAGTCATTCCTATCTTCTCATTTACTTTTTTTTTTTTTTTTCCCCTGCACTACAGCTGGGTTCTAGTTAAATTGGCTTAGGCACCATAATATACAAGGGTATAATCAATGGTAATCAATCGTATTAAACATCCTTTCCATCCTATTTAATTGCCAGGAGTTGGGTAATTATCAGTGCAGGTGCAACTGTGCCCATTGACTGTATTGCCCGATTCAAGCCGCTACAGATGAGTTAAGAGGCTTTTTTTTCTTTTTTCTTGATTGGACATTGCTTCAGGACTACCCAAACACAGGTTTGAAGCCCACGCTTCTTAAAAAAGTCTACCTATTTTCAACCAGGCGATTCCTATTAAACTATTGCTTAAGCTACTGTGTAGCTCTACTTTTTTGGGAATTGAATCCTAATTGCTTTGCTAAACGTATACTGCAGGGCAGAAAAGAGAGGAAAAAAAGAAGAGAAGGGAATAGGAAAAAGGCAAGAGGGGCGATAATCCCACTCTGCTCAGCAAGGTAGCTATGTCCAGGAAGAGGCCACCGGACGAGCACCTACCTCAGGAGGGTTTTCAAAACACTCGCGCCGCAAAAGATAGAAACAACCAGACGGCATCGGCCGCAGCTACTAGACTAGAAAAATATGCGCACTCAGCGCCGCTGTCACCTAGTAGAGTAAACTCTAATCAATCAACCTCACAGGTCAAGGATCAGAAAAACTCTTCAACAGATAGAAAGAGTCAGGGAGGAGCATCTTCAAACCCGCATACTTCCTCTGTGCCTAAAAATGCAACCAGCAAGGACATAGGGGCAAGTAAATCGCAGCTTTCAGCTTCAAATACACTAGCAGCTAGCTCACCAACCCCTAAGACATCTACAACAATGGATGACACATCTGCTCCCCCAATAATAGAGCAAGAACCCACATTAAGGGAGGTCTTGAACGCGATCAACGATTGTAAAGCCTCCATTTCCAATTTTGATAGCCAGTTGAAGGGCATTAAGGAGGAACTAGTCTCTACTAGACAAGATATAGCTAAGACAGCGCAAAGAACTACGGAATTGGAAGAGCGTTTAAGCCTTCTAGAAGATGAACTGAGACCAGCTAAACAAGAAATCCAAGGGCTCAAAGACACAATAAACACCCAAATAACAAAACTGGATGAGATGGAAAATAGAAACCGTAGAAACAATATTAGAATCATAGGCCTTCCTGAGCGAAGTGAGGGGCCTAATCTAGTCAGATTCCTAGAGGGATGGTTTGGGGAGATTTTTGGAGCTACCTCTTTTAGTCCCCTATTTGTGATCGAGCGAGCGCACCGCACCACCCCAAGAATGCAATATAAGGGTGACCGTCCAAGACCAATCTTAATTAAAATTCTCAACTATAATGACAAACAGACTTTGCTGAGAAGGGCCAGGGAGGTGGGTGATATCAGATTTCAGGGCGCCAGGGTCTCTTTTTACCCGGACTTTTCATCTGACCTGCAAAAACGCAGAGCTGAATTTACCCCAGTTAAGCGCATTATGGCCAACTGTAAGCTTGAATATGCTCTTCTATATCCAGCCCGACTGAGAGTGTCTGCATTCAATAGGACCTTTTTTTTCAATTCCCCAATAGAAGCAAACCAATGGCTGGAGGAGAACAAGAAGGATTTGTAGGGGGGGGGGGGGGCCCCCTTTTTCAGAGGAGGATGGAGGAGAGAGAAGAGAGAAAAGAAAAAATCCCCCCTTTTTTTTTTTGCTCTCCAGATAAACCAGAGACAATTAATCCTTGTGTCTGTATGGAGATCTGTATAGAGATATAACAATATGCTTTGTTATTTAGTCATTTACTTATTTAATTTTTTTTTTTTTTTTTTTTTTTATATTTTTTTTTTTTTTTCTGTGGGTGTTTTTTTTTTTTTTTTTTTTTTTTTTAAGGGAGGTGTTTGATATAATTATGGGTGGTAAATTGTTTGACACAACTATATAAATATGGGTGTTAATACAAGTAGAATTGAGAGTAGTGAGGGCCCATGAGTGTTGGATGAGTTTAAATGAATGAAGGTATGAGTGAGAAGTGTGGCTCCTTATCCTATTTCAAATTTGTACTAATTATAGTAATAAACACTGGTTTAAGTAAAGGGTGGGGAGGAGTTGGTAAGGTCACGTATACACCCGCAAGGGGTAGCCCTGATGGGCAGGGGGGTGAGGGGTTGGGAGGGTGGGCACTAGGGTGGGTAGGGGAGATGGGAGGGTGGGTGGTACAGGTTGACGTTAAGAAAATAACACCTCAAAGGTTTAGATCACTAAGAAATCACTTAATGAAAGGAAAGGGCAGGTTTAATTTTTCACATTGGGGTAAATATCAAATGGGAAGAGTGAGGAGATGGTTAAAAGGATTCAGGCTCTTTTTTTGGTGCCTTCTTGAAGTTACTTACACTATTTGGATAATTTGTGTGCTATCACTAAAAATGTATTCTGCAATACACAAAAGGGGAGGAAAATGTGAACATATGTATGAAGTCTCTCACCAAAGGTGGGGAGGGGGGGAAGTGGTTAGCAGGGTAAGGGGTTACCCTCTTTTCTTGCTCCACCCCACCGCCCTTTTTTCTTTATTATTATCTATTTATTTATTTATTTTTCTTTTTTGCTTGCTCTGTGTCTTGTCCTTTACTCTTATTGTTTGGTATACAAGAGTTGTTCTCCTTTCTGACCAGGTAATCTATATCCAGATTCCCTTATTGATTAGATTCTACCCATATAAATCCAAATGCAGACTAAAAAGCTTAATGTAATCTCTTGGAACGTTCGGGGTTTGGGAGATCCGGCTAAAAGAGCTCTGGTGTTGTCATTGCTGGATGATAGGGGGCCTGGAATATTATGCCTCCAGGAGACACACTTGACTAATGAAACGACCCCACTACTCCGGAGCCGAAAATTCCAAACCGAATATCACTCGGTACACTCATCATATTCAAGAGGAGTAAGTGTTCTTATAAGCAGGGGAGTTCTCTTCTCCTGTTACCAGAGCCAAATAGACACAATAGGTCGATATATATTTTTATATTGTTCAATAGAAAGTAAGCCATATGTACTAGCTAATATCTATATCCCACCCCCATTTAAACTAGAGATTCTTTATGAACTTATAGCATTTATAATGGATAAGGCTGGGGTCCCAGTTATTGCTATGGGCGACTACAACGAGGTCCTCGACAGGGCCCTTGATAGATTTCCATCACCAAACCAAGCCGTTCCTGGAGAAGAGAGCAGACTAACCCGGTTTCTGCAAGAAACAGGATTAAGCGATGCATGGCGTACACGATATCCCTTTGAAAAACAATACTCTTGCTTTTCAAGATCCTTCTTAACCCTGTCTAGAATTGATATGGCCTTAGCTAATACTGAGGCCTTCTCTTTGATAGACAGGATAGAATATGGCCCAAGGGGGTTTTCAGACCACTCCCCTATCTTACTGATCTTAAATATAGGTAAAAAATCCCATATTAGAGAGTGGAAAATAGACCCAGCTTGGCTGGAACTGATTGATAAACCAGAGGAACTAATGCCCGTATTAAAGGAGTTTGTAGACATGAATGTAGGCACTGCACCGACGGGGGTGGTTTGGGACTCCCTCAAAGCCTATCTTAGAGGCTTGCTGATACAACAGATAGCAAGAACTAAGAGCAAGGCGAGACAAGAGGAGGAGGAAGCAAAAAAATTAGCAGCATTGGCGGAACAACAGTATATTAACAATCCAACCCCAGAAACACAGGAAAAATGGCTAGTAAAACAGCAGCTCTACAAAATAGTTAGCATAAGAAATATTGAGGATAAACGCATATTTCAGAGACAGTCAAATTTTGGAGAAGGAGAGAAAGTGGGACGTATGCTATCTTTATTGGTCAAGACAAATATGTCTCCTTCAGCGGTCTTGGCAGTTAGAACTCCGCAGGGTGAGCTTTCTACGGATGCTATAGACATAATGAAAACATTTACCCACTACTATAGCTCCCTATATAAATCACAAAGTGGTTCTGAGACTGGGAAAATGTCTGCTTTTTTTGACAATATAACTATTCCAACCTTGTCACTACCAGATCAGCAAATGTTGGAGGCCCCAATTACACTTGAGGAGCTATCTGGGGCTGTTGCTGGGATGCCGAATTTAAAGTCCCCAGGTCCGGATGGACTCCCAATTGAAATATATAAAAAATATGGTGGGATTTTATTGCCAGAACTGCTTGAGACCTTGAGGCAGGCATTGAGTATTGGGACCCTGCCTGCATCAATGTCGGAAGCTACAATTGTCGTAATTCCGAAAGAGGGCAAAGATCTTACCGATCCCTCCTCCTACCGCCCGATATCACTACTATGCACAGATGTGAAAATCCTGGCAAAAGTGTTAGCGGCCCGTTTAAACAGCTGTATCCATAAGCTTGTCCATCCTGACCAGTCTGGTTTTATCCCGGCAAGGTCAACCAGCATAAATATACGGAGAACATACCTGAATATGCAGATCCCAGTTGATGATAAGGGTCCTAGGGCCATCATGGCTTTGGACGCTGCTAAGGCGTTTGATAGCCTTGAATGGGCCTACCTTTTTGTAGCATTGGAAAAATTTGGCTTTGGGAGGAATTTTACCAACTGGGTGAAATTGCTCTATACTAATCCCAGAGCAAAAATAAAAATTAACAACGAATATTCAGATTTGTTTCAACTAGAGAGAGGGACGAGACAGGGATGTCCCCTGTCTCCCCTGCTCTTTGCCCTTGCAATAGAGCCGCTGGCTGTTGCTGCAAGAGCCAATGGCGATATAAGGGGTTTTAGAAGGGGACTAGACGAGGAGAAGATAGCGCTATTTGCTGACGATATATTATTCTACCTAGGAGATGTACAAACTTCATTAAAGGCAGCGATAAAGATGGTAGGCGAGTTCGGTACAATTTCTGGACTGGTCATCAACTGGGACAAGTCAGCCCTCCTTCCGATAGACCCAACTCCTGGATATTCAATACCTGAAAATGTTAATTTGAGGATTGTCGAGAAACTGAAATATCTCGGGATTTGGATCACCAGGGATACAAACCAATATCTTAAAGAGAATTTATCGCCCCTGTTGATGAAGTTGAAATCCAAAGCGGAGGTCTGGCGCCGCCTGCCCCTTTCGGTGGCGGGGAGGTGCAACCTCCTTAAAATGATATGGCTCCCTCAGATCTTGTACCTTCTTCATAATGCTCCACTATGGATAGGCCAGAAGTGGTTTAAAAGGATAGACTCTCTTTTCAGAGATCTAATCTGGAAAAGAGGGCAACCTAGGATTGCTTTGACCACGCTGCAGTTGCCACTTGAGGAGGGGGGGATGGCGATTCCACAACCCAGATTGTATTTTTTGGCGTCCCAGCTACAGCACCTGGTAGGGAGTGGAATCACGAAGGGAGCCAGTATTGATTTGATGTTGAGAGGATGCCCACATAACACACTAATAGAGGCCCTAGAAGCAAACTCATTCTCTATCCGATGCTTAACGATAAACTTAATAACTAAACTTTGGCAAACATCGAAAACTATCTTGGGATGCCAGGGTATATCAGAGCAAGCCCCTCTATGGAACAATAACAATCTAGAGGAGATAGCAAAGGTATGTAAGTCAAGGGAATGGGGAAACCAGGGCCTTGTCCGATTAATTCAGTTATTTCAAGGGGATAAGATAAAATCTTTTGCTGATTTGAAGCTGGAATTTTCCCTTCCCAATAATACGTTCTACGTATATCTCCAGGTCAGACACGCAGTGCAGTCACAGTTTGGATCACAGGCTCCCCAATGGACTAAAATGACTATTTTGTCACAAATAATGTCATGGGAGTCAACTAAAGGATCAATTTCATGGCTGTGCGCCAGACTTGGAGATAGGACAGTAGACCGCAGTGGCCCAAACAAAAGCAGGGAAAAATGGGAGCGAGAAGTGGGTTTGCTTACAACAGAGGAATGGGACTGGATTCTCGGACAGGGAACACAGGTCTCTATATCCCCCTCGCACAGGGTATCACAGCTTTTCTTTCTCTACAGAGTATATTATACGCCTCAGAAACTGCTAAAATTGGGATGGCGGGAAGACGACTGCTGCCCCAGATGTGGAGCATCTGGAGATTTTTTGCACATGCTATGGAAGTGTCCAAAGCTGTTTAGATACTGGACAAATATTGTTGAAGAGATCAATAGACACTTGAAAACAAAACTAGAAGCAACGGTCAAAACCTGCCTTCTGGGGCTGATGGAGAGGGGTGGGGTTACTAAAAGTTCTGTTGAATCGGCCCTAAGGTGCCTATTTCAGGCCAGGAAGCTGATCGCTCAGCAATGGCAGTCGCAGCTTCCCCCGTCGGTGGAGACCTGGCGCATGAATATAAAAACAACAATAGGTAATGAGAGGGTATTTTTTATAAAACAGGGCAATTATAACAAATTTATAAAGATTTGGTCACCATGGATAACAAATTGCCCAGGGTGAGAGAGAATGGCTTATGGGTCGGTATTCAGTTTTGGGATATTTTTTACTTCAATTAGAGGTAGAAGCAATTTTCCCTTCTCTTTTTTTTTTCTTCTTTTTTTTCTCCCTTTCCCTCTTTTCTTCTTTTCTCTGTTCTTTTCTCTCTACCTCTCCCGCCCTCCGCGGCTGGCGGTCGACCGGGGGAATGGGAGATGGGGAGGGGAGGAGGAATATACAACTTAGGGGGTCGATGTAAGACAGCAACCTGGGGATGGGGGGGGGGTGGGGGTATTGACTTTTTGTAGATTGAGGCATTATGGGTCCAACTGGGTTGTTTTTTTTTTTTTCTTTCCGTTTCTCTCTTATCTGTTATGTAATCGTGTAATAAAATAACGTGATGAGATTTTGTAACTGATAACAAATATATAAATAAAAAAAAAAAAAAGAAAAAAAAAAAAGAAGTGGCAGGTCAGGGCTTTCCTCCAAATTAAAGTAAGTTCAATTTTAGAAACAATAATGGGACAATTGTCATCATTTGGGATATAAAACATGGAGGAGGGATGTAAGGAGTAGTAAAGCATTAAAGCATTAATAGGATGAAAGTTGTGGGTGATTGAGGAAAATAATTTCCCACCTTCTGCTATTTTCTCTGGTAATGCAGTTTGTGTCACGTCTATTTTGGGTGATCACAAAGATTTGGGGCCAAGTTCACTGTAACTAAAATGAAACGTCAGAAGAGGAAGGTTGAGTTGCACAAGATCGGTTGCTCAAATAGAAGCTAAGAAGATGATGGCATGATGAAGGTAATGTTGATTTTGTCTCTCTCCTTCATCCAAATATCAGATGGAACATTCTAAGGCTGCAACCAATCCCCTTTTGAAAATAACTTGATGGAGCATCTACGCTAAAAACGTATAAGCAGTTCAGGTATCAAGGATGTCTGTATAGAGAAAAAAGAACACAAAATGTCCATGTTTACAGAAGAAATTCTCTTGAATGTAATCTCTCTCAGAACTATGTTATCTAACATTCTGAAAGGATTAGAAACGTTTAACACTTAGCTTAACAAAATAGATTTGTCGTCAGAGCCCATAAAAAGTTACACAGTATTTCTTAGGACAAGGCAGCAAGCATTCTCATGGTCAAAAGATCTGCAAGTAAATCAGAAGACATGGCAATAAGTCATAGGGACTGTACGAGTACTGTATATACTCAATCTAGACAGCTAACACACTAAGGTAAGGATACATATTTTCAAAATAGCAACAACAGGTCAATTATTTTCAGTTGAGTCCAATAAAATGTAAAATTTACAAAAAGGAGATCCTTACTGTATCCTTGCCTTTGTAAATGGATTATTTTGTATAAATTGATACTTGTTATAGCTTCATCTATACAATCTTCGAAGACAAACAACTTTGATGGAGGTGGCTGATAGATAGAAGAACTGTCTATCATATCTAATGTACAGTATTTCTCACTCAACATCTGTATTTATCCAAGCAAACAATCCTGGAAAAAGTAAAATATATCTATCGCACTATAACTCGTTTCACAAATTATGCTAATAAATGACTCACTATCCTATGAAATTCCCTAAACTCACAATCTCTAAATATTGAAAATCTTCATATACAGTATAGAAAACGTAAGGACTGGTTTCAAGTAGTGGAGAATAGTATTCCAAACTACCACATTGTTACTGTTGCTCTCTTTGCTTTCCTATAAAATAATCTGATTCTTGGGACTGGGAGCGTGTTTGCAATCTAATTGAGCCACCGCCTCTATAAAGGCAGCTTCAGTCCATGCATCCACTTTCTCTCATTCTTCCTGTTCTTTCTCGCTTTCCATTTTCACATTTTAAATATACAGACATTTTGTTATCAAGTTACATTCAGACTATACAACAATAATGACCAACCACAATAAGCCTTTAGGTAATAATTTGCACACTATGGATTGGGCATGATCTTCTATTAAACAAAGTCGTTTTCATTTGTTACCACAATAAGCTATTGATACATAAGCCTGTTGTCAAATGTAAGTGCAACATATTTAGTTAAATAAATCTTTTCCAATAAAGATTTTTATTGAGCCAAAACAATAGTATACAATATATCACACACTTTTGGTACACTTATCAAGAGCATGTTTCACTTCAATATGCATTTTCAAGCCTATATGTAAATGTATACAAATGCGCATAGCACAGGTTTTAATGCTATGTGGGATCTGGCTCTAAATCCAAAACATACCAACTCAGGCCAGCAACCCACGTGAATATCTGTTTATTCATAGGTGGGGCAGGGGGTAAGAGGTGGGGGGAGGGGAAGGAATATGGAAAGAAAAAAAAAAAGGATTGGGGGTGGGGGGAAAGAGGGGGGTGGGGGGAAAGAGGGGGAAGATCCTCGCCCAGGAGGAACCCATCCCCCAGTAGTTAGGGTATGGAAAATAATTGGTCATAAATTGTTACGTCCAGGCAGGTCAGGGTTTGAGCAGAGTCTACGGATCCAACAACTTGATTCACCCAGTAGTCAATCTATCAAAAGCATCAGAGTATATAAATTGTATCCAGGGGGCCCATGTTCTGTGCAATCTATCTGCTGTTTCGTTGGCCATGGCCAACGTTTCTTCTAGCCTAAAAATGTGATTAACTGTGTGGGTCCATTCTTTAATTGTGGGGGGTTGTTGTAAGTTTCCAATACTTGGGGATCAGAGATTTAGCTGCTTTTAGGAGGTGCTTAGTCAAAGATTTTTTGGATCTGCCAAGGGGGAAATCAGAAATATGCAGAAGACAGCAAGCTGGGGTAAGATTGGTTTTGGTTCCTGTGATATAGAGAATTAGATCACAAATTTTCTTCCAAAAGGTGGTTATATGAGCACAGCTCCACCAAACATGTAGCATATCGCCTCTAGCTTCCCCACACCTCCAGCACAGGTCCGAAGCAATCGGGTACCACTTCTTCACTTTAGCTGGCGTTGCATTCCATTGTGAGAAGAGTTTATATGAGTTTTCTTGGAGTCTTGTGCTAATTGAGAACTTGTGGGCTAAAATGCATGCATTCTGCCATTGGGTGTCTGTGAATTGCGTTTGTAAGGCGGATTCCCACTGATTTCTGAACTAGTTAAATAAATCTTAATACATTTTTGAATTTGACAGTTTCATCTGCATAAATTCTTATCTAAGTGGTTGAAGGCTTAACTTTATTTTACTCCATCTTCACATTTGCTATTTCCTTTGTATTATTGAATAACTTGAAAAGTTAACTGAAATAAAACATGCATGGTTGGGGAAAAAAGGTGAACAGCCATGGATACTTGTGCCCACTTTAGTAGATCCTAGTTTGACAAATATAGTATCTTGGTGGTCCAAGCAGAAAATTGCCTTCCATTTCATGTGTTGATTTGTGACATTCCCACCTGATGCAATACCTTATTGCATATGACCGAGATCTTTAATGTGCAGCTAAAATAGCTCATAAGCTACACAGCAGCAAAGCTCCTATGTGATCGCCAAAGACAATTTGATAATTCCCCCAGTCAACAGATGTACTTCATACAAGTATTAGTATTAATTTATGTTTTTAGCAGTTAGAAACACAAAATCTACTGAGGCTTTTTGTAAAGGTGATTGGATTTTTCCTTAGGAGCAAATGCAGCATGAATAATGTTATTTCTCTAACCATGCTACTAGAACTAGTTGCTTACATTAGTAGCTGACAATAAGACTAAACTCTAGGCAAACAGCTGAATACAAAGATGAAATTCAAGGGGACTGTTTTATTTGCCAAAATTTTTTATCTGCTTGTATCAATAACAACAACTTATATTAGGTATACTAACAACAGTGCATATGTGTGCATACCAGAAACCTTAATCTAATGCTGTGTACACACGGGCGGATTTTCAATTGTACAACACTACGACGAGCCGAGAAAATTCAGTTCAATGCTTCCGAGCATGCGTCAAATTGTTTCCGAGCATGCGTATGAATTTTGCGCATCGGAATTGGTATTCTCGATCGGAATTCGACGATCGGAATTTCCGATTGAAACTTTTTCCGACTGAAAAATTGAGAACCTGCTCTCAATCTTTTGCTGTCGGGAATTCGGCCAGCAAAAGTCCGATGGAGCATACAGACTTTTGGTTGGAAGACAAACAGTGGGGACACTGTGTGGACAGTGAACAAATCTTGCTTTTTTGACTGCTGGTGATTGCTGGATTGCATTTTTAGGTTCTTTCTGGACCTTTTCCTTTTTATCTTCTTAATACCCTTTTCTTCTTACACTTTTTAAACAGTTTTTTTTTTCTTTCCTTCCTTCAGCTTACTAATTAAGGGGAGTGCCTAATTGCTCCCAGGTGTTTCAGGCCTATATAAGTTTGTGTAGAGCTCATGTGAAATTGCCAGAATTTTGGTTGGAAGACAAACAGTGGGGACACTGTGTGGACAGTGAACAAATCTTGCTTTTTTGACTGCTGGTAATTGCTGGATTGCATTTTTAGGTTCTTTCTGGACCTTTTCCTTTTTCTCTTTTTAATACCCTTTTCTTCTTACACTTTTTAAACAGTTTTTTTCTTTCCTTCCTTCAGCTTACTAATTAAGGGGAGTGCCTAATTGCTCCCAGGTGTTTCAGGCCTATATAAGTTTGTGTAGAGCTCATCGTGAGCCTGCTCATCTTTGAGACTGGTTGAACTCTGTCCAAGTGGAACTTGTCTAAGTGGTGAGTTAAAACCAGGAGTTTATAACAGGAGGTTGTAACAGGGGTCATAGTACCTGTGCAGGGTAAGTACCTGAGTGAGGTCTGAGTAGTGTGTGTGGATTGTTAGTACCTGTGTATTGTCTTGTTGAGTATTAGTGTCAGGAAGCTAGTTGTTAGGTAATTTGGACTGGGTATAAACTCTAATCCTCATTAAATTTATAGGTACGATGCCCGACCAGTGTGGAGAGGCAACTCGGTGTACATCTTGCGGCATGTATGCATTCCTTGATCATCTGATCGAGGGTGAATACTGCTGTGCAAAATGTAAGCACATTGTTTCCCTGGAAGCCCAGGTTCTGAATCTGGGGAAGCAACTGTCAGCACTGAGAAGTCCCTCCATACTAAAGGAGAGTCGGGAACGTACATGGCAGGTGCCGGCAGGGGCCAGCACAGAGATGGGTGGGGAAAAAGAGGTGCAGGCACTAGAAAATAGTAGATGGGTGACAGTCAGGAAGGGTAGAGGGGGAAGGGCCAGGGAGGCCGATCCAGGGCTGGAGCATCCCAATAAGTATGCTCCATTGAGTGACATTGGTGATACCAGTCAGGGACCAGCACTGCTGGAGCTGAGGGACTCTCCTAGCTGCCAGGGGAAGAACTCCTCCAGTGAGATTGGGGGGGGGGGAGCAAAGGGAAAGGAAAGACAGATTCTGGTGATAGGGGACTCAATTCTTAGAAGGACAGAGAGGGCAATCTGTAACAAAGACCTGAAGCGCCGAACTGTATGTTGTCTACCGGGCGCTCGGGTTCGGCACATCACGGATCTGGTGGACAGATTACTGGGATGGGCTGGGGAAGACCCGGCTGTCATGGTGCACGTTGGCACCAATGACAAAGTCAGAGGCAGATGGAGTGTCCTAATAAATGATTTTAGGGAATTGGGAGCTAAATTGAGGAAAAGGACCTCCAAGGTAGTATTCTCAGGAATACTACCGGTACATCGAGCCACACCAGAAAGGGAGATTAGGGAAGTAAACAAGTGGCTGAAGAGCTGGTGTAGTAAGGAGGGGTTTGGGTTCCTGGAGGCCTGGGACGACTTCTCAGTCGATAACCGGTACTATAGAAGGGACGGACTGCACCTAAATGAGGAGGGTGCAGATCAGCTGGGAATAAGGATGGCCAAAAAGTTAGAGGGGTTTTTAAACTAGGCGATGGGGGGGAGGGGCCAGAGATAGGAATAGTCAGCGTGGAACATATTCCAGAGGGTAATATTAGGGGCATTAGTGGTAGGGTAACTAAAGCACATAAACCCAAGGTAAATATAGTAGCAAGTCCTAGTTGCAATCTCGGAACACCCAAGAGGATAGTATGTGACTGGTCAAAATATAGTAATGCATTAAAGTGTTTGTTCACCAATGCCAGAAGTCTGCCAAGCAAAATAGGTGAGTTGGAAGCTCTGGTGCATCAGGAGAGCTATGATGTAATCGGTATTGCTGAAACTTGGCTGCAGTCCTCACATGACTGGGCTATAAATATTCCTGGCTATGCACTCTTTCGGAAAGACAGAGTTTAAAGGAAAGGTGGAGGGGTCTGTCTGTATGTGAGAAGTGATTTCAAAGCGAGTGTGAAAGAGGACCTGGGGGATGGAGAGTGTGATGAGTCTGAAGCATTATGGGTGGAACTGCATACAGATGTGCGTAGTTCAAAGTTAATCATTGGAGTTTGTTATAGACCACCCAATGTTAATGAGGAGGTGGATACTCAGCTCCTTGCACAAATAGAAAGGGCTGCAAGGGCTGGGACAGTGATAATAATGGGGATTTTAACTACCCAGAAATTGACTGGAATAATGGCACTGCTGGGACAGTTAAAGGACAAAAATTTATAAACCTATTACAGGACAATTTTATGGTCCAGTTTATTGAGGCCCCAACCAGGAATGATGCTCTGCTGGATCTGGTAATCTCGAACCATGCAGAGCATATTACTAATGTTCAGATAAAGGAGCATCTGGGTAGCAGTGACCATAACATGATTTCATTTGATGTTAGCTGTAAGCAAAAATCTCATACAGGAAAGATAAAAACACTTAATTTCAAGAGGGCAAATTTTCCAAGGATGAGGGCTGCTCTCCAGAACTTAGACTGGGAGAGAATATTGGCAACAATGGGCACAGAACAGAAATGGGGATTCTTCAAAAAGACTGTATGTGAACTCACTGCAAAGTATATTCCCATGGGCAATAAATTTAAAAGGCTAAAAATAAAACCTATGTGGCTCACGACCAAAGTTAAAAAAGCTATAAACTATAAGAAAAGAGCTTTTAAAAAATATAAAAATTAAGGATCACTAGTGTCATTTAAATGTTACAAAGAACATAACAGAATATGTAAAAAGGAAATCAAGGATGCAAAAATTCAAAACGAAAGACAGATTGCAAAAGATAGTAGGACAAACCCCCAAAAATTCTTCAAATATATTAATAGTAAAAAGGTCAAGTCTGAGCATGTAGGCCCTTTACAAAATAATCTAGAGTGGGTGACTGGGGACAAAGAGAAGGCTAATTTATTAAATAATTTCTTCAGCTCTGTGTATACAAAGGAGCATGGGGGAGCTCATGTCCACAATGGGGGTGGTAGTGACACAGCCCCAAATCCACAATGGCTCAAAAGTGATATGGTCCAGAAATATTTAGACAGAATAAAGGTGGATAAAGCACCTGGACCTGATGGCATCCACCCACGGATCCTAAAAGAATTGAGCACTGTAATTTCAAAGCCATTGTATCTAATTTTTAGGGAATCATTAATGACAGGAATAGTACCACTGGATTGGCGCAGGGCGAACGTGGTGCCTATATTTAAAAAGGGAACAAAGCCTTTACCAAGTAACTATAGACCTGTTAGTTTAACTTCTATAGTTGGGAAGATACTGGAGAGATTATTAAAAGACCACATAGACGAGTTCTTGCAGGAAAAAAATATTTGAAGCAACAGACAGCATGGATTCATGAAAGACAGAAGTTGTCAGACAAACCTCATTTCTTTTTATGAGGTGGTAAGTAAAACCTTGGACAGAGGCGTGGCTGTGGACGTGGTATACTTGGATTTTGCAAAAGCGTTCGATATAGTTCCCCACACACGGCTCATGTGTAAGGTAAGGTCTACAGGTTTGGAAATATCGGTTTGTAAATGGATAGAAAACTGGCTAAAAGACAGAATTCAGAGAGTCGTGGTTAATGATTCTTACTCTGAATGGGCTAAGGTTATCAGTGGTGTACCCCAAGGTTCAGTGCTGGGACCCTTACTTTTTAATATCTTTATAAATGATATTGGGTCTGGGATCAAAAGTAACATTTCTGTCTTTGCAGATGACACCAAGCTATGCAGTGGAATAACGTCCTTACAGGAGGTCTCCAATTTACAAGCTGACCTCAATGCTCTGTCAAATTGGGCGACTATGTGGCAGATGAGGTTTAATGTTGATAAATGTAAAGTTATGCACTTGGGGGCTAAGAATATGCATGCATCATACATACTAGGGGGAGTACAACTGGGGGAATCCGTAGTGGAGAAGGATCTGGGGGTTTTGGTAGATCATAAACTCAATAATAGCATGCAATGCCAAGCTGCGGTTTCCAAAGCGAGCAAAGTCCTTTCTTGTATTAAGAGAGGTATGGACTCCAGAGAGAGAGATATCATTTTGCCCCTGTTCAAATCATTAGTAAGACCTCATCTGGAATATGCAGTTCAGTTTTGGGCACCAGTTCTCAAAAAGGATATTGGGGAACTGGAGAAAGTGCAGAGAAGGGCAACCAAACTGATAAGAGGCATGGAGGAGCTCAGCTATGAGGAAAGATTAGAGGAACTGAATTTATTCACCCTTGATAAGAGGAGATTAAGGGGGGATATGATCAACATGTATAAATATATAAGGGGTCCATATAGTGAACTTGGTGTTGAGTTATTCACTTTACGGTCAACAAAGAGGACAAGGGGGCACTCTTTACGTCTAGAGGAGAAGAGATTTCATCTCCAAATACGGAAAGGTTTCTTCACAGTAAGAGCTGTGAAAATGTGGAATAGACTCCCTGCAGAGGTGGTTCTAGCCAGCTCAGTAGATTGCTTTAAGAAAGGCCTGGATACTTTCCTGAATGTACATAATATAACTGGATACTGACATTTATAGGTAAAGTTGATCCAGGGAAAATCCGATTGTCTCTCGGGGGATCAGGAAGGAATTTTTTTCCCCTGCTTTAGCAAATTGGAGAATGCTCTGCTGGGGTTTTTTTTGCCTTCCTCTGGATCAACTGTGGGTATAGAATGGGGTATATGGGATTGTATGATATATATATGTATATATATATATTTTTTTTATTTTTGGTTGAACTGGATGGACTTGTGTCTTTTTTCAACCTAACTAACTATGTAACTATGTAACTATGTAACTATGTAACAGACGGTCGCATTTTCCGACCAAAAGCTCTCATTGGTCTTTTGCTGGCTGAATTTCCGATCGTGTGTATGCGGCATAAGAGCTTTATTTTATAAAGTATGTAGCATGAAATGTTAATTAATTTGACTAACAATAACCTGGATGCTTGATAATAAATTGGTGCTTTTCAGTTTTTATATAACAATTTTCTTGTAGTTGTCTGCAACTTAACTTGGGTAAAGCTGGTAATAAAAATGTCAAAATATAGGCTTCTTGGACAAAGTTCAGAGAGTTCACTCTCTCAGGAATTGTGACTGTGACACCACTAAGACCTGTATTCCAGTTCTTCCACTATGTACATGCATAACGCTAATTGCTTATGTAATAATAGGTACATTAACATAATATGTCATCAGCTGGGTGAATGGTCAGGGCAATTCCTAGTTTTTCCCTGTATTAATTGTGCTAAGTGTGCGGCATTTGAATGAATTCAATATTGTAATTAACTTATAAGTTTGTCATTTGATGTGTTTAAACCCAGGCAGGTATATTTAATAAAGAATGTACTATGTTTGACAAAAAGCATTGGAGTGGGTTTCAAAGCTTATCAGCAGGCAAAAAAAAAAAAGAGAGTCAGTGCTAAACAATGAATAGGTTTTAGTAGTGCAAAATCACCTACTGACTGTTCCTTTAAGTCAAAGAATCTCCCACAATGTGCTTAAAACACAGATGACATTGTCAGAAAAATTAAAAGGCTTATGCCGCGTACACACAACCGGACTTTCCGGCAGACTAGGTCCAACGGGATCAGTCCATCGGACATTCCGATCGACGCAAGGGCAGCTATTGGCTACTGGCTATTGAACTTCCTTTTTTAGTCCTGTCTTACGTCATCACGTTCAAAACGAACAGACTTTCGAACGGACTTAGTCCGTTCGTGTGTGGGCAAGTCCATTCATTCTGTTGTCCATTGGAACTCCGTCGAAAGTCTG
This sequence comes from Lithobates sylvaticus, assembly GCA_028564925.1. Classification (NCBI taxonomy): domain Eukaryota; kingdom Metazoa; phylum Chordata; class Amphibia; order Anura; family Ranidae; genus Lithobates; species Lithobates sylvaticus. Next base: position 141,115,552 of record CM053027.1, read on the forward strand.
TCGGGAAGACCGTCGGACCTAGTCTGCCGGAAAGTCCAGTCGTGTGTACGCGGCATAAAAGATGCTTGGTTTGCATTAGTATTTCAAATATGGTACAGAAGTGTAATATCTTATTTGTACAGCACAGAACACTGTAAATCTTCCCTTTTTTCTATAAAAAAATTATAAAACTGTATTTCATTTCTGCTTTATGCAATGGTTTTGCTCAGAAGACCCCAATCCTCCTCTTCTTGGGTCCCCCACTGGCGCTCCTGGCTCCTCCTCCCTGCCGAGTGCCCTCATAGCAAGCCCCTTGCTATGGGGGCACTTGTGTGTGCTCACTCCTGAGCCCCTCTCTGGGTGTCCATTGACTCACAGAGCAAGGCTAGGCCCTGCCCTCCGCTCCGTCCACACTGGCTGTGATTGACAGCCAATGGCTCCCACTGCTGTGTTTGAGCTAATGAGGAGGAAGAGAGCCTCTGCTCTCATGCACATCCCTGGATTGAGAATAGGCTCAGGTAAGTATTAGGAGGGTCTGGGGGGAAGACCTGCATGCAGATGTTTTTTTTTACCTTGATGTAGAGAATGCATAAACATTCTGTCTTTAGAACCCCTTTAAAAGCTGCTAATGGTTAAGATGTTAAGATGATTGGACACTGCAAAACCTTGGTAAACCTTAGAAACTGTAGCTGGAACCAAAGCTGTAATGTTGGTTCAGGCACTGGATACCGCTTTGACTGCAGCAGAGTGCTATTCAGGTCAAGGGTTGTGATCCATTCTTATAGTTCCCAGACCATGAAGACCCCTTTAGGGGTATGCTCACTGTGACTGCCAAAGCCTGGGATGAGCAACATGGAAAGGTGATACAGTTTAATTATGGTTATTGTCTTGATACTGTAGTTTTACAGCAAATATGAGACTCAATATCTCTACTGCTTGCAGTACACTTATAAATGAAATTCACTTTGTGCAAAACTATCAGGAAGCTGTGAATGTGTTGGAGTCTATTCACTTATCGGGTGTTTACATTTTCAAAAATGGCTGTTAAAAACCCATCATTTAGAGCTTAATCTCAGGTGGATGAGAAGGAGTTGCAATACACCACAGGTTGCGCTTTTACTACAATCACCCTTAAATACTCAGGCACTTCCTTCCACAAGGGCTTTCACACTGGAGCGGTGCACTGGCAGGACGCTGAAAAAAGTGCTGCTAGCAGCATCTTTGGAGCGGTGAAGGAGCGGTGTATACACCGCTCCTTCACCGCTCCTGTCCATTGAAATCAATTGGGGAGCGGGGCTATACCGCCGGCATATTGCTGCTGCAGCAGCGCTTTGCGGGCGGTTTTAACCCTTTTTCGGCCGCAAGCTGGAGTTAAAACAGCCCGCTAGCGGCCGAATAGCGCCACTAAAACGACGGTAAAGTGGCGCTAAATATAGCGCCGATTTATCGCTGATGCCTCCCCCGCCCCAGTGTGAAAGGGGCCTTACTTTTCTGTGGACAGCCCAACATTTTAGGTTTTCTTTTACTTTCACTTTCAATGATAATGGTAAACAAGACACACAGAGAGGGTGAATCTATGGGGGCAAAGACAGCAATAAAAATTGACAAGCATTCTAATCCCTCTCCGCTCTATCCAAAACCAAAAAAAAGTTTTGCCTTTAAATATACTTTAACCACTTAAAGACCAGCTGCAGCAGTTATGCTGCGGCAGATTGGCTCCTCTGGGCGAATCGCCGTCATGGTAGTCTACCGCTTTTAGACCACTAGGGGGCGCGCACGATGTTAGCTGGTCATCTGCAATCGCTCCTGAGAGAGACAGAACGTGGATCTGTCAATGTAATGTCAGGGCTGGGTTCAGCCCTTCCTTCTCCGCTCAGCTGTCAGCCAATTACCAGCTCCTATCTCTCCACAGTGACTCACATGTTGATGATATCCTGCTTGTCAGTCCTGCCTACTTAAGCTGTCCAGTCCAGATGATCAGTCCAGATGAAAAAAGGACATAAATGTAGTTTGGGTACAGCGTTGCACGACCGTGCAATTGTCAGTTAAAGCAGCACAGTGCCGCATTGCAAAAAATGGCCTGGTCATTAAGAGGGCAAATCCTTCCGGTCTGAGGAAGCAATCAGACAATTCTACAGCAGGGGCCTTACTGAATCACGGGGGGGGGGGGGGGGGGGGTTGGTACTAGGAATTAGGAAGCCTTAAAGGAAGTAATTCTGATTCTTTCCTGGGTGGAAAATCACTGTTCAGAAATCTTTTCATTCTGACATGGCCTCTAAGTACAATAACAAATTACCCCTGTTTACCCCAGGTTAATATATACCCTGAGTAGAAATTAAAAGGACTCACTGCTCCAGGAGAGTTGAATGTGCCTGATGGAACCTCCAACCGAGTGCTAGCCCCAGCCCGCTTCTGTAGGTATAATCAAGGTAAAGAAGAAATGGCTGCACATCGAGTGGTTCCAAATACCATTTATTTAGTCACCATAGTGACACCAGGGGACACCAACACACAATCTTGTGGACGCGTTTCACACAATACAAATTTGCTTACTTGATCAATTATTCTATTGGACCAGAAAACGAGTCCACCCTTAAGCCCCATACACACGGTCGGACTTTTTCATGGATTCTGTCCGATCGGACAATGTTGTTGAAAAATCAGACCGTGTGTATGCACCATCGGACAGTGTACGTCGGATTGTCCGACGGACAAAGTCTTATCTCCTGCTGGAAAGATTTGCCGACAACACGGTCCGATCACACCAAATCTGATCGTGTGTACGGTTGTCCGACGGACAAAGTGCTACGCATGCTCAGAAGAAATTCTGTGACGGAAGCGCTCGGTCAGGTAAAACTACCTTTCCTAATGGACACAGCACATTCGTCACGCTGCAATGTTAAAATGTCTTTAATGCAGCGCATTCTCTTTTTCTTTACAATGCAACAAGAATGACATGTTTTAGCTGCTCCTATTCATCCGCACTTCTCACAAACTTAGTTCTTTATTACTTTTCAGCATTTATACACTACATGTTTATTTTTACTCAGATCGTAAAAGAATCTTTGTTATATTTTTAGCATGATTTGTCTTTTTTTTTTTTTTTTTTTTTGGGAATACATATTTGAAGGAGATTTTTTTTTTTTTTTTGGAGGGGGGTTGTGTGTCTCAACTTAGCAAAACCACATTATTAACATTTGTATTTCTTGCTTAAATTTACTAGGAGTTTGTTGGTTGTTGGTGCCCCTTGTTAATTCTACTTTAGGATTAGTGAAATGTACCTGCCTACTCAAAGAAAAACTGTCATTGTAGAAAAGTAAAACACAATAGTCAATGATTATTTCAAATCCAAAAAACATTTATTTAGGTCTCAGCAACAAACCAAAGAGGAACGCAGCCATGGTGAAACTTGGGGAATTTGCAAAGCCTTGGACACCCACGGCAACCATCATTTTTCACGCTTAGAAAATTGGGGGCCTGAGGAGTACCTATCTAAATAATAAGGGAGTGCAATCTGGTCCTGAAGTCCAAAACATCCGGAACTGCAGCAGATGCCATCTAGGTCCCCAGGCTCTGGTCCTACGAGAGGCTCCATCTTCTCTCAGACCAGACTGAATCAAGGTCATCACTCTCTTGTCTTCCTTGTACTCTTCCTTCCACGCCGTGGTGCTGGTGCTGGTGGGGTGGCAGAAGGAGGAGGAGGAGGCAGAGCAAGGTCACTCTCGCAAACATGTGTGAGTGGGGTCATCTCCCCAGCCATCCCCTCATTTAGGATTTTGAGGATGACATCCTCACACATGCTGCGTTGCCCCGCCTCCATACCCGTCATTTTACTGCCAACCAAGGAGGCAAAGGCCTCCTCGTAGGTGGGTGTGGCATATAGGGAGGCTGAAGCATCTTTGATCAGCTGGAGCGCTGACTCTCCCACCTCCCCCATCCTTTTCGCCCTTCTGTAGGGAAGGCGGAGGGGAGGGACTTGGGAGACAGTCAGGCTCCTACGCCTACCCCCCTGTTGGCTGCCACTAACCCCTGCCTCCTCCTGACTGCCACCTTCCACAGCCACCTCCTGGCTGAGGTCTTCCTGTGTATGAAAAAGGGACATAGTTTCAGTTATTTGTTCATCAAACACACACAATTCTCATATAGTGACTGTTGCAAAATGTTTACAAATAGAAAACCATACAATTCTCAGCCCTGCAGTTTAGAGTCTTCCCAAAAATGTCTCCAACACCACTGTCTGTTGATATGTCAATCACGTTAGGAACTAAGCAATTGGGGATCCTGAATTAACTGAACATCATTCATTATTCCCCAAAATGGTTACAAAACTACTATACCTGGAACAAGCTGGGCTCCTGCACATATTCCATACTGGAAGGCCCAGGTTGGTCCTCGGAAGCCTCATCAGGGATGGCGTGCGTGGAAGGACGCGTGCAAGGAAGAGTCGAGAGTGACTTCCTGACATTAGCCTGGTCTTTGAGAAAGTGGAGCCTCTCATAGTACCAGAGCGTGGGGACATAGACATCAGCTGCTGCAGCTCCAGATGCTAGGGACTTCCGGACCTTATTGCGCTCCCGGAAATAGGTACTCCTCATGTTATTAATCTTGACTTGTAAGTTTGCCACGGTTGCCATGGGCAGGTTTGGCTTTACAAATGCCACAAGTTTCAGCATGGCTGCGTACCTCTTTGGTCTGTTGCTGTAGTCGCGGTGCTTTGCTAGCCATAATAGGGGAAATTCCCTGTATTTATCAATGAAGAGGGGGAGAAAACTCACGTCGTAGAAGGCCTCCATCACCTCTGCAAGACACAACACCACACAAAACAATATAAATAATGTCAGCCTAAACTCTCCTAATCTTCTCCATAAAGAAGCCTCAAGTTCTAATCAGTCTAGGCTAGTTATGTACCAACGTCAAATTGTACCTTCGTTTCTAGCGATCGTCTCGTGCGTGAGCTTTCTCTCCCCTCGTCTCCCAGATCGTGGCTACGACACAGGCGTGTGACGTTTTATATACAGTGCGCATGCGTCAAACTCCGCCCGCCCCCTGACGATCTTTCTCGTCTATTCCCCACCCCTTCTCTTTACGGCGCAGTGGGGAGAGCACATGGCGGGGACACAGCAGGTGCGCCCCAAATATCCCACCAACGAGGAGGAGGACGAGGAAAGTCCGGAGGCACAAACGTCCCGATCCCGGAGCCTGAAATTCAAGGCCTCCAATATGTCATTTGGAGAAATGTTGGAGATGGTGGACATATTAAAGAGGAGCGACTATGATGGGAAGTATGGGCCTTACCTCAACCCCAATGTCCGCAAGGCCAAGATCATGTCTAAAGTTGTGAGAAGGCTGTACAATCATTTTGGGGTACAACGATCCAAGGAGCAACTCAGGAAACGCTGGTCAGACCTGAAACTGAGGGAGGCTGATCAGTACAGAAAGATCAAGCGAGTTCTTCAAAAAAGTAAGTAGTTGTGTTTTGTGTTTGCTTTCTTGCTTGCATACTGCTCCATGTGGTTTGATTTTTACAAAGTTGTACATTCCAAAATGGCCACTTTCAGGTTCGTCTGTGCATTCGATCGTACTCAGCCTCGATCTTTCTGCCACTGTCATGTTCGTGTGTGTGTGTCCATTCGAATGTACGCAACCTCAATCGTTCGGCCACTTATAATACGAGGTTTGGTGAAGTTTTTATTGAAAGGAAGTTTGTTCTCACTAGAGATGTCATCAAGAGCGTTAACCAAATTTAGTCAATGTAAAGGAGAGGTCACTCAGTAGCTGTTTACCCATCTTGACTCTAGAGCACTAGTGCTGGTACACCCAAACCCCCTTTTTATTAGGCTTTTCCACACATGTGCTCCAGTGGATACTAGAGGGGGGTCTCCATCACACAAACTTCTACCAAAAAGCTAGTAAGTTTAGCACCTTTACAAAGTGACTACATTCATGTAGTTGGCATTTGTAACTGGCCAAACAAAAATAGTGTCCGTCACTTTCAAGCAATGTTTGTCATTTCCTATTTCTGCCCTCAATAGATTGTGTTGCTAAATCTTCCTTTTGTACATTCTCATAGGGCAGCGAAAACTTGGGCCGTCTGAGGAAACCCCAAAACCAACACCTCCCAAAAAAGGGGAAAGAGCAGAAGCAGAGGAGGAGGAGGAAGGAGAGATCATCGAACTTGGAGAACTTGTCACCACAACAGGTGAGTGTGGGAGAACACAGCTACTGGTAAGCTAATCAATGTATGGCTGCCTCATTTCCAACACCCGATTTTTGTTTGTTTGTGGTTTTTAGGTGACGTGGATGTTTTGGAAGAAAAATCGCACTTTACCACAGAGAGTGCCCACGTACTCATCGGGGAGATAATGGTCTGCAATAGAGATCTAGATTACTTAAAGCAAAACATCAATGATGTTCAACAAAAATTGAAGAACATCATTGATGTTTTAGGAAAAATATGAAAACGCACCAAGTAATTAACACACATTTGTGCCTGCTTCTGAACACATTTGCAACTTAAGAACTGTGTGAAATTTGGAACATGCACACATTGTGTCCACATGTGCTAGCTCCCATCATGGTGGATGAATGCCAACTTTTTTTGGGGGTGCAACCACTTTACGAACTACGAAAGTGGTTGTGGTGAAGGGGTTGCACCCCCAAAAAACGTCCATTCATCCCCATGATGGAAAATGGCACTTTTGAAGCTTCTAGGCATGTGTTTTACCATCTAATGACCATTTTCATACCCAAATTGTGTGCATGTTCTAAATTTCCACTTTCCAGGGGTGACCCCCCATGTGATGAAGGCAAGATCAAACACACTTTGAACATATAGTCATGTCTGATCTTGTCTTCACTTTACAAAGTTGAACTTTCCTAGTTCATAGGTTCTGTTTTGCTCCATGCCTGGTTTTACCAATTGCGGAATGTTTGTAAACAATGTTGTAAATAACCAAGATGTTGTCAGTTTGGGCAAGAAGATTGTAAACGCACTTGTGAATGTTTTCCAAGTAAACTTTTTTAATTTTCTAAATGTGTGGCTTCCTTATTTAAAAAACACAATGCATTATGTATGTCAAATGTAAAGGATATGGGGGGCAATGGGTGTTATTTACTAAAGGCAAGTCCACTTTGCACTGCAAGTTTCTTTTCCAGGGCACTTTTTCACTGCACTTGTAGAGCATAGTGGATTTGACTTATGTAAATGACACCCACAGTGCTTTGTACGAAAACACGGAGCACAGCATTTTTGAGAATACACACATGTCTGACCTGGTGATGAAAAGGAGTATTTTGGGTGTCAGTTATGCAGTACAAACCTTCTCTAGACCAAAGATTAGGTATCAAACACACAACATGAGAATAATCTTTTTGGGAAGAAGAGACTGTTACCTCCTTTTGCCCAGAAAGTGCATTCCCACTGTCGAAGGCAAAGGGAAAAAATTTCAAGGTAAAATAAGCTAAAAAGAATACGGAAATGACAAGAAATCATAGGTTGGTTGAAAAATAAGATTTATTAAAAAATGCCTCTCACACATCGTCAGGCAGAGCAATGGCCCCCCTACCCACAAAGTAGTCCATATATTGCTCGCGGACCGCGCGGGCATTTAGAGGGGGCAAGCCTGGACGTGCCACTTGAAGGGCTGTGAGGTCAGCATTTGGAGGGCCCTCCACATCTGGGCCAACGGGCACCACATAGTTCCTGTTATGTCTTTTGAGGAAGTTGTGCAATATGCAACAGGCAAGAACTATGTGGTTCAGTTTGTATTCCGCCAAGTTAATTGCCGTCAAGAACAGGCGGAAGCGGCTGGCCAGGATGCCAAAAGTGTTCTCCACAACTCTTCGGGCTCTGGACAGCCTGTAGTTGAAGACCCTCTGGTCTGGGGTGAGGGTCCTCATCGGGAACGGCCTCATCAGATGGGGAGTCAACGCAAACGCTTCATCTGCGACAAAGACGAAGGGGAGTCCTTCTGCATTCTCCTCTGGAGGTGGCAAGCACAGACTGCCACTTTGGAGACGCGAGTAGAACTCCGTGTGCGCAATGGCACCACCATCCGAGATCCGGCCGTTCATCCCCACGTCCACATACATAAATTCATATGTCGCCGACACCACCGCCAACATCACTACACTATTAAACCCTTTATAATTATAATAGTAGGACCCCGAGTTGGGCGGTGGGACGATGCAGACGTGTTTCCCATCAATTGCCCCTCCGCAGTTAGGAAAGTCCCTTTGCACATAAACATTGCAAGCAGATTAGACAATCAACATCTTGGAACAAGAGCATTGTATAAAATTGGAGGCTGGAAAGCATTTGCACAGAAAAGTAGAGGCTCCCCTTCACAGATTACTCACCCCCCATCAATCCCCACACTTCTGATGGGCCATTGGCAATAACTAGGGTTTTGGGGGGGGGGGGGGGTGTGGACAGGTAACCCTCTGCACTTCATTGATTGGCAAATGGCTCAATAATGTGTGCTAGTTTGGGCAGACCCTCTGTACTTAACACTATTGGCAGCCCCCAGGAAAGCTAAACTAACATTTCAAAACCCCCCCCCCCCAAAAAGGAAAGCACATTGTGACATTATGAAATTACCAAGCAAGCTAATAGGAGGGAAAGAACACAAAAAAATCGGAAATGGAAAGTATGGAGGCAGCCCCTTGCACTACATGCTTTGCTGAATTCATCCCTAAAAATGCCCACTATAAAGAGGTAGGTATATAGTGTGTATTGACCTTGGGAAAGCCAGCAGATAGAGGATTGGTACCATCTGACAGAGCACTTGGGGGAGGGGGTTCCTAATGAGTTTGCCCCCCCCCCCACCAAAAAAACAACAAAAAAAAGGGGCTCTACATGAAGTAAACCACACAGCAAACATTTGTGCATATTTTAGGGGGTGTTTGGGGGCAAACAATACTATGCAGCAGACAAAATACATTGCTTAAGTGACTAGACCATAGGTGTCTATTGGGGCAGAAGAGCATGCTGGGGAGGTAAGTGAAGGGAAAAATGCATGAAGGAGAAAAGGGGCACAGCATATTAGAGCATATTGCAATCATGGTAATTAGGGAAGGAGGTCAAAAATAGAAGACATTAGCAAACAGAGCATACATAGAAGGGAATAGTAAAGTAGAAATGTTACCTTAATATAGTCCTCCTGCAGGACCTGGATGATGGCAGAACAGGTCTCTGGAATAATGATTCCCAGGGCCTGGGGAGAGATACCTGAAGAGAACTTCAAATCCTGAAGACTTCTCCCTGTCGCCAAGTACCTCAACGTGGCAACAAGCCTCTGCTCCGGAGTAATGGCTTGTCTCATGCAGGTATCCTGCCGGCTGATAAAGGGGGTCAGCAAAGCCAAAAGACGGTGAAAATCGGGGTCCGTCATCCTGAGAAAGTTCCTGAAATCATCAGGATTATTCTCCCGGATCTCACGAAGCAAAGGCATGTGCGAGAATTGGTCACGCTGAAGCAACCAATTCTTGGTCCACATACTCCTCGTCACTCTGTTCATGGACGGGTCTTGGGTCAAAGCTAAAAGCCCGACACCAATTCCGCATACAGCACGAACTCGGCGACGAGTACGCATGGGAAACATCGCTCACAAGGTCACAAAAGGTCGGCTGGTCAGAACGGACAAACAGAAAGCACCGATAAACAGCAAGGCCTGAAAGAACGAAATGAATACCAGAAACGAGCAGACAATAAGCAGTGCAAATCAAAGCGTCCTATATCAAGATATAGGCCGCAATGACCAACAAATGCGAACTGACTACACGCACTAATAAACAGATACGCACGACAAGCACAAACTGAAGAGCAGTAACGATCTGAGTCAGAAAACTGAGAAGCGCGAATCTTAAGTCACCAAACTTCGACTAACTCGCGATAAACACGGGATCAGCAGAAGGAGCCCAACGGGTGCCTGATGTGGTGCTGAACTTCCCTTTTCTAATCTCGTGGACGACGACTTACGTCACGACGTTCTTGCAGACCGGATATTCCGACAACGTAGTCCGACCGTGTGTACGCAACACCAACATCGGACAAAGTACGACGGACAGGATCCGACCGACCTGGTCCGCGGATTGTCCGACCGTGTGTATGGGGCTTTAGAGTGAACATAACGTAGACGAGATCACAATAATCAATATCCAAATAATTTATAAATAAATTTAAAAAGAGTACCCACTTCACCTCAAAATGGATGCAATACATGGTGCCCAGATTCATAAGATCTAATTAATTATAGACACTATAATAAGGGGACATAGAACAAAGGAGCAATAGCAAAAAAGGAAACCATATATGTATATATATATATATATATATATATATATATATTTTGAAGTGCAAAAAATAATAAAATATAATATAAAATTCCTTAAACGTGAAACGGAAAATAAATAAAGATAATGAATACGGTAAATATAAAAAAAAATAAAAAAAAAAATAAGGTTAAAAACATTATTGTCTATTCTATGGAAACGTAACTGATTTTTTTATACCACATGTGTATATAGCAAAAATTGATAGTGACAAATAATAATAAAATAAGTGTAATGAATAAAATAAAGATTAGTTTACACATGGTGAGCCACTATGCACACACAAATACACATCCGGAACATAAATCAGTGGGCAAGCATAAGCATAAAAGGATCACAGACTATTATCCTAAAATACTGTATAGAAAATAGAGAATATAATAATGGATGTGTGTATATAAATAAGGCACTTAAAGGACAACAATCATATAATGATTATATAACATATAGAAAATTAATAAAAAAATTTAATATAAAGGTTATTGTTTAAAGAGGGGGATAGGAGGGGGTAATGAAAAAAAAATGTCCGATGGATGGGCAGAGAGAGGTGTTCTCGGGACTTGCTCATAAAAGTGGCTGACATCCCGCTCAAAATTGAGCCCGTGAGGAATATGTGTTTGGAGATGGAATATCCAAAACACTTTCCTCTGACACAGCAATCGGAAAATGTCGCCACCTCTTTTTGGAACTTGTCAATGACCTGAACCCGTATGGCTGTTTTGTCCCCACCATGATGTATGTTGAAATGCTTGGCTACGTTGGTAGACAGATTCTTCTCTACACTATAAAGATGTTCCTGAAAACGGTCATGAAGACGTCTCGTTGTCCTCCCAACATATTGTGCCTGGCATATAGTGCATGTAAATATAGTATCAAATATACTACATAACTGGTATTACAGTTATTACAGTTATAGAAAGAACAGATATCAAATGCCTTCTGGTTTGAGGTGGATCTGAACGTTCTGCCCCCATGAATATGAAGGCAGCAAGAACACCCTGTTACACCGCATTTAAAATTTCCCTTAAAGTGTAACCAAGTAAGTGACTTAAGGGGTTCTCTATAAAATAAACTCGGGACAAAGATCGACCCAAAGTGGGTTACCTATGGGAAACCACATCGACTCCTTCACATAGGATGTTGGCACATACTTCATATAGTATAGGATAGGTAAATGTCTATTAAAGATTTTCCTAATCTCACTATACTCATTCCTGAATGGGGTGGACAAGGTTAACTGCTTTCCGTCTGGTATAACGCCAATATACGTCGGCAGAAGGGCACGTACAGGCATATTAACCTACATGCACGTTGCCCTTTAAGAAGCGGTTTGCAGGAGTGCGCGAGCTACCTGAGTGTGATCTCGGGTCCTGCGGACTCGATGTCCCTGGGGATACCTGTGATCGTCTCACGGAGAGGAAGAACAAGGAAATGCTGATGTAAACAAGCATTTCCCTGTTCTGCCTAGTGACACTGACACCGATCACAGCTCCCTGAAATCGGGAGGGGTGATCAGTGTTGTGTCACACATAGCCCCTCCCCCCCACAGTTAGAATCACTCCCTAGAACACACTTAACCCCTACAGTGCCCCCTAGTGGTTAACCCATTCACTGCCAATCACATTTACACAGTAATCAATGCATTTTTAATCACACTGATCGCTGTATAAATGTGAATGGCCAAAAAATAGCGCCAAAAGTGTCCGCTCTGTCCGCCATAATGTCGCCGTGATGATAAAAATCGCTGATCGCCGCCATTACTAGTAAAAAAAAATAATTATTAATAAAAATGCCATAAAACTATGCCATATTTTGTAGACGCTATAACTTTTGCACAAACCAATCAATAAACGCTTATTGTGATTTTTTTTTACCAAAAATATTTAGAAGAATACGTATCGGCCTAAACTGAGGAAAAACAATGTTTTTTTTATATATTTTTTGGGGATATTTATTATAGAAAAAAGTAAAAAATAATGCTTTTTTTTTAAAAAATTCGCAATTATTTTGCTTATAGCGCAAAAAATAAATACCGCAGAAGTGATCAAATACCACCAAAAGAAAGCTCTATTTGTGGGAAAAAAAAGGACATCAATTTTGTTTGGGTGCCACGTTGCATGACACAGTGCCGAATCGCAAAAAGTGCTCTCGTCTTTGGCTAGCCAAATGGTCCGGGTCTTAAATGGTTAAAAAATTGCGTTTCCTATTTGCCTGGCAGCCTCTTTTCCTTAATAGATCATCTCTTTTCTTATGTCTGGCTATAAATAAAGCCCTATCTAGCATCCACCTAGGGTATCCTCGGAGTAAAAATCTGTTGCTGTCCCCTGGTGTCACTATGGTGACTAAAAAAATGGCATTTGGAACCACTCGATGTGCAGCCATTTTTTCTTTACCTTAATATATACCCTGCCTCCAGTGTGTATTCTTCCTTGATTGCTTTGATAAATAGAAGAAGAGAAGAAATTCGTGATTGTCATTGCACCAAAATCTCCCAGACGAACCTGGTACACAGACATACTCAAACTTCTGGGAGATGACTCTTCAAAACAGGCCAGACCTGCAGTCTCAAGGCTCCCTCTTCAATCCCGCTTCTCATTCACTATCTTCAACAGGATTGCTTTTGAAACCCAGGTCTTGAAAGACAAGGGTATCTTTGACTTTGTCATTCCCACCTTACCCAGAGCACTGTAAGTTGGTTCTTTGACCCTTGTTCATTTTGTTTGGCTTGTTGGCACTGTTCTGTATTCCTTATTGTTGTACACCTCTCTGTTTTGCTGGTTGGGGACATCCCAGGGTCTATGAACATCCAGTTTGTGTCCTATACTGTACAATTAAGATAATAGGAATTTTGTCCTGCAAATTCCTTATCTTGCAGTACAGTACAGGACACGGGCTGCCCTCCCCTCTGTTTTTGTGTTGGGGTGGGGTTATAGGAGTAGTCCAAGGGAGGGGGTGGGGGGCATGGCAAATACCAGTTTCCATTCACCTGAAGGTAGCAGCCTATAGCTCAGGGTCTATGATTAGCCAACCAGTGTGCTGTACTGTACTCCAAGGCAGTTAATTTACAGGTAAGTCAAAATTCCTATTATGACTTACCTAACTTGACCTCACAATTTCTCGTCTATTCTCCGGTCTCCAACAATCCTGATAAGATCAATACTTCCCATTAATTGATACAGTTCATCTGTTACTGCAACAATGATAGAATATAGGGTTCGATGTACTAAAGGCTAATAGACTGCACTTTGCAAAGTGCAGTTGCGCTCTGCAAGTGCAGTTTCTCCAGGACATAGTAAATGAGGTAAAGGTTTGCATAAAATACCCAATCACATGCAAGGAAAATAAAAAAAAAACAGCATTTTTTTGTACATGATTGGATGATGGAAGTCAGCAGAGCTTCTGCTCATCGATTAAGCTGTGGAGCAACTGCTCTTGCAGAGTGCAACTGCACAGTCCATTTGCCTTTAGTAAATCAACCCCATAGTGTCTGCACACAGTCTGTAATGGAACTAAATTAAGTCATTAAGTCAAATATGCAATAATTACTGATAAAGGTAGAAGTGAACACCTACATTCGCTGATAAATTCACTTCTTTGTGCATCCAACACAGATTTCAACAGTATTTCAACAGTAATAAAGCTGTTTTTGTGTAGCAATTCAGTAAGTGGTGTATTCAAGTGTGAGATTACGTGTACTGCCCTTTTATAGTATATATGCAACCTCACTACTGCACAAGATAATGGCCATCCAGTTATATTTAAATATGGCCCAGCAAAGTTCATCTTGACACAATCTACATGTAAGTTGGTGAAATGCATTGTAGATGGCTGACAGGATATGCACGCACGTCTTTGCTTCATTGCATGATTTTCTTCTGGTCCTCAGAAATCATCTGCTGTATCACTGCATCTGGAGCATCACTTCAGTCGTGACGGAGGACCCAAATATTGTTGCCAAAAGTTGGTTGGTTAGTGAGGACATAAATCAATGCATGGTCAGCAGGGCAGCCATCAGAAATTGTGGGGCCCCTTACACAGCTTTAGGCCTGGGCTCCCCAAGCCTGACCACAAACATTCCCCAATGCCCACCCACTGACCATCCCACCGAATTCGCCCACTAGCCATCCCACCAAGTCCTTCAGTGCCTCAGCCCCCCTCACATCTGTACACTCTGAGCCCCCCCTCACACCTGTACGCTCTCAGACCCCCTCACACCCATATGCTCTCAGCCCCCTCACACCTGTATGCTCTCAGCCCACCTCACACCTGTACGCTATCAGCCCCCCTCACACCTGTATGCTTTCAGACCCCATCACACCTGTACGCTATCAGCCCCCCTCACACCTGTACGCTGTCAGCCCCCCTCACACCTGTATGCTCTCAGCCCTCCTCACACCTGTACGGTCTCAGCCCCCCTCTCACACCTATACGCTCTCAGCCCCCCTTACACCTGTCTGCTCTCAGCCCCTTCACACCTTTACGCTCTCAGCCCCCCCTCACATTCGTATGCTCTAAGCCCCCCTCACACCTGTAAGCTCTCAGCCCCCCTCACACCTGTCTGCTCTCAGCCCCCCTCACACCCCTCCTCACACCTGTAAGCTCTCAGCCTCCCCTCACATCTGTATGCTCTCAGCCCCCCTCACACCCCTCCTCACACCTGTATGCTCTCAGCCCCCCTCACACCTGTACGCTCTCAGCCTCCCCTCACATCTGTAAGCTCTCAGACCCCCTCACACCTGTACACTCTTAGCCCCCCTCACACCCCCATCACACCTGCATGCTCTCAGGCCCCTGTCACACCTGTAAGCTCTCAGTCTCCCCTCACATCTGTATGCTCTCAGCCCCCCTCACACCTGTATGCTTTCAGCCCCCCTCACACCTGTATGCTCTCAGCCCCCCTCACATGTGTATATATGACACACACGTACATACACACACAAACACACAGGCATGTACACACACACACAGGCATGTACACACAGGCATGTACACACACACACAGGCATGCACACACACATGCATGTACACAAACACACAAACACACACAGGCATGTACACACATACACACCGGCATGTACACACACATGCATGTACACACCCACCCACCCACACACACAGGCATGTACACACACAGGTATGTACACACATACAAACACAGGCATGCACACACACATACACACACATACATGTACACACACACAGGCATAAACACACACACACGCACACATACACACATGCATGTACACATACACACACACACACATGCATGTACAGACACACACACACACGCATGCATGCACACACACATGCATGTACACACACACACATACAGGCATGTGCACACACACACATGCACACACACACACACACAGGCATGTACACACACACATACAGGCGTGTGCACACACACATGCACACACACACACACACACACATGCATGTACACACAGGCATGTACACACACATGCATGTACACAAACAGACATGTATACACACACACACACACACACACAGCCACCCCCCTCACTTGTACAACAGCCCTTACTTGTAAGGTGGTCTTCCTAGTCCCAGCTCTTGTTTCCACACGTGGCAAAGACACAGATAGGAACTGCAGTCCAGCACACATTACACTGAGTACAGGCAGCTCACACAAGGGGTACACATGCAGGAAATGCGCAGAGGTTTGCAGCAAAGAGCCCGATGTGAACTCAATGACACCGAGCAGCAGCTGCCGACTCACACACATACAGAAGCATTCATGGAGCTCCTCTGCACCAACCCCTACCTCCTTTCATCCATGCCAGTTGGCCGGGCCCGTCCGAGATGCTCGAACCCTTACAATTGTATGGACTGTACCCCCCTGATGGTGGTCCTAATGGTCAGTAAACTACTTTTCTTTCTTTTTATGGACTTTATTGGGCTAAATTCAACTGCAAGTGAATAACCATTATCTTGCACAGTAGTAAAATTGGATATATGCTATAAGTAAGGGCAGCACACTTAGTGCATGTTTCAATACACCACTTATGGAACTTCTACAGGCATTTAGCTTTATTGGCATTGAAATAAATGTTGAATGCAGAGAGAATGAATTTGTCAGTAACCGTAGGTGCTCATTTCCACCTTCTATCTCATTTTCACCTGTATCACTGGTTACTGCATCATTTGAACTAATGCTTATAGGTCAATCATGGACTGTGTTTATACAATGTACACCATTATCGTTGCAGCAATAAATGACAGCTCTTTGGACATATTGATCTTTCCAGGATTGTTGAAGACTGTTACTAATCCTGCAGAATAGAAGTTACTGAGAAATTGAGAAGCCAACTTAAGTGAGTTATAATGCAGGTTTGTGCTGTGTTGGAGATACTATTGTGCTAATGGCATATTTTAGCCTTGTTTTTTATGACAATGTTATCTGTATTTTAATCACATTGTGGGAGATTCTTTGACTGGAAGACACAGCCAGTGCTCAATTTTGTACTAAATAAATGTATTGATTGTTTAGCAGTTACTCCCTGATACCATTTCTTTGTGGAAAGCACTGCAGGTTTGAGAAATCGTTTCTGCTCTGTCATATGTTCAGAGCATATACAGTAACTACCTACAATTCCACATTTTGTCATACTCTTTGGGATTGATTAACTAAAGGCAAATAGACGGTGCACTTTACAAATGCAGTCACACTCAGTTTCCCCAGTGAATGTGGTGAAGCTTCTGTTTGTAAAGAATACCCAATCAGTTGCAAGGAAAACAAATAAACCAAAAAAAAAAAACAGCATTTTTCTTGCACATGATTGGATAATGGAAATCAGCAGAGCTTCAGTACATTCACTAAGCTCTAGAAAAAATGTGTGCAACTGCTCTTGCAAAGTGCACAGTCTATTTGACTTTAGTAAATCAACCCTTTATCTGTAAAATAAATAAAAAACTTCTTAATCCCTCTCACATCATCTGTTCTTTTCCATTCACAATAGCAGCGAGCTGAATTCAAACCCTACTGAAGTCAATGAGAATCTTGAAAATCAATAATGCCCCTTTTTTTTGTCAAGGGATTGTCAAACAAACGGCATGGGTAGGTGGGCAGTGCACCGGGGAACATGTACCAATGACATATTTTTTTTAAATTTATCGTTAGGAGGGACTTTTCAGATGAAATACTTGGCAACAAAAATCCTTAAAATGTTATGCTTAGAGGATGCTTAACCATTTCAATACCAGGCACTTTTCCCCCTTTCTGCCCAAGCCAATTTTCGCTTTTTAAATGACAATTGCATGATCATGCTACACTGTACCCAAACAGAATTTTTATCATTTTGTTCCCACAAATAAAACTTCCTTTTGGGGTATTTTATCACCTCTGGGTTTTTTTTTTTGCTAAACAAATAAAAAAAGACTGAAAATTTAGAAAAAAAAAGTTTTTCTTTGTTTCTGTTATAACATTTTGTAAATAAGTAAGGTTTCGCCTTCACTAATGGGCACTGATGAGACTGCACTGACAGGCACTGATAAGGTGGCACTGATTGGCACCAATGAGGTGGCACTGATGAGGTGGCACTAATGATGGGCACTAAAATGTGGCACTGATGGGCACTGATAGGCAGCACTGATTGGCACTGACAAGTGGCACTGATATGCAGCACTGATGGGAATTGATAGAGTGGCCCTGATGGGCACTCATAGGTGGCACTGATGGGCACTGATAGGGGACACTGATGGGCATTGAAAGGCGGCACTGATGGGCGGCACTGATGGGCACTGATAGGTGGCACTGATAGGCACAGGTGGATAGTTATAGGTGGCACTGATGGACACTGATGGGTGGCACTGATGGACACTGATAGATGGCACTGATGGGCATCACTGATAAGGAGGCCCTAACAGGCATTAGTGATGGGCACTGATTGGCATCCCTGGTGGCCATGGGGGGGCATAACTGGATGTCACAAGTGGTGGGCATCCCTGGTGGTCCTGGTTGCATCCCTGGTGGTCCTGGGTGGGCATCCTTGGGGCGCTGCACTGATAATTAATCAGTGCAGACTCCCCCTGTTGGGAGAGCAGCTGATCAGCTCTCCTCTACTCACATCTGTCAGACGCGATAGAGGAAAAGCCGATACACTGCTTTTCCTGTTTACACCGTGATCAGCTGTGATTGGACACAGCTGATCACGTGGTAAAGAGTTTCCACCAGAGACTCTTTACCTAGATCAGAGTTACGATGTCAGACTGACACGCGACCACAGATTGACACGCTGCACGCCCTCGAGGGTGTCCGATCATGGGTTACCCTTATCATGTCATATGATGTCCGGTCAGGATAACAGAACCACTAGGCGCATGTCATATTGCTATATGGAGGGCGGGAAGTGGTTAACCACTTTAGCCCCAGAAGATTTTCCCCCTTAATGACCAGGCAATTTTTTGCGATACGGCACTGCAACGCTTTAACTGACAATTGCGTGGTCGTGCGACGCTGTACCCAAAATATATTTATGTCCTTTTTTTCCCACAAATAGAGCTTTCTTTTGGTGGTATTTGATCACTTCTGCGGTTTTTTTTTTTGCGCTAAAAAAAACCAACCATTTTGAAAAAATATATATTTTTTTTTTTACTTTTTGCTATAATAAATATCCAAAATATTTTTTGACACTTTTTGGGACCATTGACATTGAGACAGCGATCAATGCTAAAAAAATACATTACATTTACATTATTTAATGCATGATATGGTTGGTTTACAAAAAAGGTTTATTGGGTAGGCTTTTCAAAGGGAAAGGCACCATGCAGACTGGCTTAAAAATCTCTGCTTCTACAAGAGCTTTGTGTTTTTCCTGTAGAAGCGGCTCAATGTTATCCTATGTGTCCATACACATTAGGATGTTTAGCGGCATATTTTGAGCTCTACATTTAGAGGCAGGAAAAAAACCCTACTGGTTTGCGTTTCTGATTGGAGGAGGCAGAAAGAGCGCTCTATATGAACATTTTTTTTCTGTCTGGGGCATTTTTTTAAGCCCAGTGTGCATCATGGAACCTAAGATTGTTTGGTTTAGCAGTGATAGACCATAATTAAGCTCTGAAAGTAGGAAGGAATATTATTGATAAAATCTTTTGCAAAAATAAAAAAAAAGCTAACACCATCAACTGCATATAAATTTCCAAAATGTGTAAAGCAAGTCACATAGCATAGCATATCATTTTTTCAGTACTTCGCTGTATTGTGTACAAATTTTAACAAAAAGTCTACCCAGAGTACACCAAAACACCTCAAAACCACAAACCTATATTTCAGAGCCAAAATCAAAAGGAGGCATAATAGTCCTTTTTTAATTTATTTATATTATCCTGGTCACACAGAAAGCAGTGCAATGCAGGGGTTATTGGGAATTTTGTATTCTGCTACCCTGTAGTACATCTCAAGAGCTTTCTCCCAAAAGATAATAGATAGTGGAAGAATGTAGAAGATTCCAACCAAGCACCATGCTGGTTATTACATATAGGAAGCAAATGTGTGAATGGAAGGAGTTTGCCCATTCGTAGAGTTTGGCCAATTGAGAGGTGATCTGATCTATGCCATGTTAAAGAGGAAGGTTGGTATGAAAGCAGTAGGAATGCATCACTTTTAAAACAAGGTGGTTAGAGGGCTTGGTCGGGTACATCCTCTAGACATGTATAGTATATTGGATTAGTATATCAAAGAGTATATTTGTCTGGGTGATGGGCCATAGGTAACTCTTAAAAGGGCTTATGCCTCGTACACATGATCAGACTTTCCGACAACAAAACCGTGGAATTTTGTCCGAAGGGTGTTGGCTCAAACTTGTCTTGCATACACATACGGTCACACAAATGTTGGCCAACAATTACGAATGTAGTGATGTAGTAGACGTACTACGTGGTTTTCAGCTCTTTAGTGCCACCCTTTGGGCTCCTTCTGCTAATTTCATGTTAGTAGAAGTTTGGTGAGTGTTGATTCGTGTTTTTCTTTTCGCATTTTTCATTTAGCGCTTTTCAGTTTGTTACTGAACGGCCGTTCGTCAACCAGACATGTTGCGGAATCGGAGGAGATAACGTGTTTTTTATTATTGGCCTTGGAGTTATTGCTTTGACATTATTTTTTTGGTTGAATAATGATTTGATTTGGTATATTTTCTATATTTTTGGATGCATATAAAGCACTTTTTGGTTAAGTTCTATTGGCAGATAGCATGTCTAATTTTTTTTTTTTTTAATGCACATTAAAAAAATTATGGCGAATAATACTTGGCTATGTGTTTTACTTCAAATGACAGTTTGGGAGCAGCCAGTTACATTTTAAAAAATACAACATAAAATTGACAAGGGACACCAACATAGTTGTATCTTTGATCTTAAAAACTACAGGATAATGGTGTTGTGGTAACTTACACAAATAAAAAAAAAAAAAAACATAATAATATTATTCTTGATATCACTAGAAAAAAAAAGCCTTTGAAAAATAGTTTGCAATAACTGCATCAGTATCACTAGCAAAGCAGGTTCAGTATTATACCATTAAAGAAGAAGAGAATGTGCGCTGCATTTGGAGATTTCATAATTTGCCACGTCACGAATGTTAATTCTCCATTATTAACACTAGTTTACAAGACTGACAGCTTCTGCTTCTGAGCATGCGTGTTTGTATTTTGGACTTTTGTTCAACGGACTTGTGTACACGCGATCGGAAAATCCGACAACACACATTTGTTGGCGGAAAATTTGAAGACATGCTAGCCAACATTTGTTGGCGGAGAGTCCGACAACAATTGTCCGATGGAGCATACACACGGTCGGCTAAAGCCCCATACACACAGTAGGATTTTCGCATGGATTCTGTCCGATCGGACAATGTTGTCGAAAAATCCGACCGTGTGTATGCACCATCGGACAGTGTACGTCGGATTGTCCGACGGACAAAGTCCTATCTCCTGCTGGATAGATTTTTTGACAACAAGGTCCGATCACACCAAATCCGATCGTGTGTAGCGTTGTCCGACGGACAAAGTGCTACGCATGCTCAGATCACATTACAAGACCAAAGCTATTGGCTACTAGCCTCTACGTAGTCCCGTCGTAGGCAACAAACATCACCACATTCAGAATGATCGGATTTTCCTAAAACTTTGTCCGACCGTGTGTATGCAACACCAACATCAGACAAAGTATGACGGACGCGCGTGTGTATGGGGCTTTACACTGCATCCAATTTGCAGAACATTTGAAAACATGTTGTTTTCAGTGGGTATGGTTCACTTATGTGCGTTCCATCAACACTCCGCAATGCACAAAATTTTTGTGTGTTTTCTAGGCAGTGCAGTGCGAATTGCAGACACATAATCTTTAATGGGAACGCATCTGATTCGCAGACGTGTTTCGCTCTGAACAGGAATTCTCTCCCCCTCCCCCTCCTCCTACACCTTCCCCCTATTCTTGGTCAGCTGATCCGCAGTTACAGCAGAGAGCAACCGCAGCATGAAATATTTCTATCTTCGCAGAGAAACTGGAGCTGCAATTCGCACTGGACATTGTGAATCCAGCCTAAAATGACTATTTAGGCCAAATCTGTCAAACTCGTTGGTTATGAAGGGGTGTGAAACATGCATAAAAATGGTTTCCCTTAAAATCTCCAGCCTTCCCTATTAAAGCCTTTTCAGCATCTAGCGATATAAAGCAGGTTGAGGTACCAGGCATAAATCCTTCTTCTGAATGGATTATATTAGGGATTCTTGACTTAAGTCTGTTAGTCATGATTTTCAATTGTAGCAGAAGTCCTTACTGTGTTTTGGTATAACAGCGATATGAGTTTCGAAAGCTTGTTTCGGAAAGGTCTGAGCTAGATTAATAGAGTTGTATGTTTTGATTAGGACAGAATCCAATACATTTTTAACCACTTCACGCAAAATGACGTACCCGTATGTCAGCTAAATACTGGGGTTATAACAGCAGCTAGCTGCCAAAATCCTGTTATTTTCGGGAATGCGTTTCTCTTTAAGATAAAAGTGGTCTCTGTGGCGGATTCGCTGCAAAATCTTTTATCTGCGGGCAGGAGAGGTGCCCACCCCCCTCCCGCTGTGCTCCGGTCGTCTCCGCCACTTACCGGACCCACCGGTATAGGCAGAGATGATCGAGTCCTCTCCCATGGATGCCAACTGAGGAGAAGATGGCCCCTGCTCGGCTCCATGGCATGGGAGGGTGGAAGCGATGTCAAACAACACTTTCGCCCATAGATCTTAAAGGAGAAAACATTTTTTATTTTTTTTAAGTGACTTTCTTTTTATTTATTTTTTAGTTTTATTGCATTTTAGTGTAAATATGAGGTCTGAAGTTTTTTTGACACCAGATCTCATATTTAAGAGGTCCTGTCATGCTTTTTTTCTATTACAAGAGATGTTTACATTCCTTGTAATAGGAATAAAAGTGACACAATTTTTTTATTTAAAGAACATTGTAAAAACAAAAAAATAAAAGGTAAAATAAATAAGAAAAAAATGAAAAAAATTTAATCTCCCCGTCCCGACGAACTCAAGCACAGAAGCGAACGCATACGGTAGTAGCACTCGCATATGAAAGCGGTGTTCAAACCACACATGTGAGTTATCCCCACGATCGTTATTTTCTATTCCAGCCCTAGACCTCCTCTGTAACTTAAAACTGATAACCTGTTAAACGTTGCCTACAGAGATTTTTAAGGGTAAAAGTTTGTTGCCATTCCACAAGCGGGCGCAATTTTGAAGCGTGACATGTTGGGTATCAATTTACTCAGCGTAACATTATCTTTCACAATACAAAAAAATAAATTGGACTAACTTTACTGTTGTCTTGTTTTTTTAATTAAAAAAGTGTATTTTTTCCAAAAAAAGGGCGCTTGTATGACTGCTGTGCAAATATGGTGTGACAGAAAGTATTGCAACGACCGCCATTTTATTCTCTAGGGTGTTAGAATACAAATATTTATAATGTTTGTGGGTCCTAAATAATTATCTAGCAAAAAAAAAAAACCTGTTTTTAACTTTTAAATCTCAGAAAGAGGTTCGGTCTTTAAGTGGTTAATGAGGCAATCATAATTAGTACTTTGTCTCCCATAAACATAAAAGGATCACAGACTATTATCCTAAAATACTGTAAAGAAAATATATAAGGATAATACATACAAAATGACATATGGCTTTGGCCCTCATGTCCTGCCTAAATTTCTATCCATGGAGTAAATACCACTGGAAAAGTTTTAAAGCAGGTATCACATAAAAGATGAACAACTACCAAAGAGGGGCTATAGGGGATATAATAATGGATGTGTGTATATAAATACACTTGGAAAAGGACAAGGCACTTAAAGGACAACAAAAATATAATGATTATATAACATATAGAAAATGAATAAAAAATTTAAATATAAAGGTTATTGTCCAAAGGGGGGGATGGGAGCGGGTGATGAAAAAAATGTCCGCTGGATGGGCAGAGGGAGGTGTTCTCGGAACTTGCTCATAAAAGTGGCTGACATCCCGCTCAAAATTGAGCCCCTGAGGAATACGTGTTTGGAGATGGAATATCCAAAACACTTCCCTCTGACACAGCAATCGGAAAATGTCGCCACCTCTTTTTGGAACCTTGATCTTGTTAATGACCTGAACCCGTATGGCTGTTTTGTCCCCACCATGATGTATGTTGAAATGCTTGGCTACGTTGGTAGACAGATTCTTCTCTACACTATAAAGATGTTCCTGAAAACGATCATGAAGACGTCTCGTTGTCCTCCCAATATAGTGTGCCTGGCATATAGAGCATGTAATCAAATATACTACATAACTGGTATTAGTTATTACAGTTATAGTAAGAACAGATATCAAATGCCTTCTGGTTTTACGGTGGATCGGAACGTTCTGCCCCCATGAATATGAAGGTAGCAAGAACATCCCGTTACACCACATTTAAAATTCCCCTTAAAATGTAACCAAGTAAGTGACTTAAGGGGTTCTCTATAAAATAAACTCGGGACAAAGATCGACCCAAAGTGGGTTTCCTATGGGAAACCACATTGACTCCTTCAAGTAGGATGTTGGCACATACTTCATCAGAGTATAGGATAGGTAAATATCTATTAAAGATTTTCCTAATCTCACTATACTCATTCCTGAATGGGGTGAACAAGGTTAGCTGCTTGCCGACCGGTATAACGCCAATATACGTCGGCAAAAGGGCACGTACAGGCATATTAACATACCTGTACGTTGCCCTTTAAGAAGCGGTTTGCAGGCGTGCGCAAGCTCCCTGAGTGTGATCTCGGGTCCCGCGGACTCGATGTCCGTGGGGATACCCGCGATCCTCTCACGGAGAGGAAGAACAGGGAAATGCTGATGTAAACAAGCATTTCCCTGTTCTGCCTAGTGACACTGACACTGATCACAGCTCCCTGTAATCGGGAGGGGTGATCAGTGTTATGTCACACATAGCCACTCCCCCCCACAGTTAGAATCACTCCCTAGGACACACTTAACCCCTACAGCGCCCCCTAGTGGTTAACACATTCACTGCCAGTCACATTTACACGGTAATCAATGCATTTTCGCACTGATCCCTGTATAAATGTGAATGGTCCCAAAATAGCGCCAAAAGTGTCCGCTCTGTCCGCCATAATGTCACCGTGATGATAAAAATTGCTGATCGCCGCCATTACTAGTAAAAAAAAAAATTATTAATAAAAATGCCATAAAACTATCCTTATTTTGTAGACGCTATAACTTTTGCGCAAACCAATCAATAAACGCTTATTGTGATTTTTTTTTACCAAAAATATGTAGAAGAATACGTATCGGCCTAAACTGAGGAAAAATAATGTTTTTTTATATATTTTTTGGGGGATATTTATTATAGCAAAAAGTAAAAAATAATGTGTTTTTTTTCAAAATTGTCGCTATTTTTTTGTTTATAGCGCAAAAAATAAAAACCGCAGAAGTGATCAAATACCACCAAAAGAAAGCTCTATCGATGGGGAAAAAAGGACATCAATTTTGTTTGGGAGCCACGTTGCACGACCGCGCAATTGTCAGTTAAAGCGACACAGTGCCGAATCGCAAAAAGTGCTCTCGTCTTTGGCTAGCCAAATGGTCCGGGTCTTAAGTGGTTAAAAAATTGCATTTCCTATTTGCCTGGCAGCCTCTTTTCTTAATAGATCATCTCTGTTCCTATGTCTGGCTATAAATAAAGCCCTATCTAGCATCCACCTAGGGTATCCTCGGAGTAAAAATCTGTCGCTGTCCCCTGGTGTCACTATGGTGACTAAAAAAAATGGCATTTGGAACCACTCGATGTGCAGCCATTTATTCTTTACCTTAATATATACCCTGCCTCCAGTGTGTATTCTTCCTCGATTGCTGTGATAAATAGAAGAAGAGAAGAAATTCGTGATTGTCATTGTACCAAAATCTCCCAGACGAACCTGGTACACAGACATACCCAAACTTCTGGGAGATGACTCTTCAAAACAGGCCAGACCTGCGGTCTCAAGGCTCCCTGTTCAATCCCGCTTCTCATTCACTATCTTCAACAGGATTGCTTTTAAAACCCAGGTCTTGAAAGACAAGGGTATCTTTGACTTTGTCATTCCCACCTTACCCAGAGCACTGTAAGTTGGTTCTTTGACCCTTGTTCATTTTGTTTGGCTTGTTGGCACTGTTCTGTATTCCTTATTGTTGTACAGCTCTCTGTTTTGCTAGTTGGGGACATCCCAGGGTCTGTGAACATTCAGTTGGTGTCCTATACTGTACAATTAAGATAATAGGAATTTTGTCCTGCAAATTCCTTATCTTGTAGTACAGTACAGGACACGGGCTGCCCTCCCCTCTGTTTTTGTGTTGGGGTGGGGTTATAGGAGTAGTCCAAGGGAGGGGGTGGGGGGCATGGCAAACACCAGTTTCCAATCACCTGAAGGTAGCAGCCTATAGCTCAGGGTCTATGATTAGCCAACCAGTGTGCTGTACTGTACTCCAAGGCAGTTAATTTACAGGTAAGTCAAAATTCCTATTATGACTTACCTAACTTGACCTCACAATTTCTCGTCTATTCTCCGGTCTCCAACAATCCTGATAAGATCAATACTTCCCATGAATTGATACAGTTCATCTGTTACTGCAACAATGATAGAATATAGGGGTCGATTTACTAAAGGCTAATAGAATGCACTTTGCAAAGTGCAGTTGCTCCAGGACATAGTAAATGAGGTAAAGCTTCACTTTGCATAAAATACCCAATCACATGCAAGGAAAAAAAAAAAACAGCATTTTTTCTTGCACATGATTGGATAACGGAAGTCAGCAGAGCTTCTGCTCATTGATTAAGCTGTGGAGCAACTGTTCTTGCAGAGTGAAACTGCACTTTGCAAAGTGCACAGTCCATTTGCCTTTAGTAAACCAACCCCATAGTGTCTGCACACAGTCTGTAATGGAACTAAATAGCATTAAGTAATTAAGTCAAATATGCAATAATTACTGATAAAGGTAGAAGTGAACACCTACATTCGCTGATAAATTCACTTCTTTGTGCGTCCAACACAGATTTCAACAGTATTTCAACAGTAATAAAGCTGTTTTTGTGTAGCAATTCAGTAAGTGGTGTATTCAAGTGTGAGATTATGTGTACTGCCCTTGTATAGTATATATGCAACCTCACTACTGCACAAGATAATGGCCATCCAGTTATATTTAAATATGGCCCAGCAAAGTTCATCTTGACACAATCTACATGTAAGTAGGTGAAATGCATCGTAGATGGCTGACAGGATATGCACGTCTTTGATTCATAGCATGATTTTCTTCTGTTCCTCAGAAATCATCTGCTGTATCACTGCATCTGGAGCATCACTTCAGTCGTGACGGAGGACCCAAATATTGCTTGCCAAAAGTTGGTTGGTTAGTGAGGACATACATCAATGCATGGTCAGCAGGGCAGCCATCAGAAATTGTGGGGTTCCTTACACAGCTTTAGTCCTAGGCCCCCCCAAGCCTGACCACAAACATTCCCCAATGCCCACCCACTGGCCATCCCATCGAATTCGCCCACTAGCCATCCCACCAAGTCCTTCAGTGCCTCAGCCCCCCTCACATCTGTACACTCTGAGCCCCCCTCACACCTGTACGCTCTCAGCCCCCTCACACCTGTATTCTCTCAGCCCACCTCACACCTGTACGCTCTCAGCCCCCTCACACCTGTATGCTCTCAGCACCCCTCACCCCTGTATGCTTTCAGACCCCATCACACCTGTACACTGTCAGCCCCCCTCACACCTGTACACAAACAGACATGTACACACACACACACAGCCACCTCCCTCACTTGTACAACAGCCCTTACTTATAAGGTGGTCTTCCTAGTCCCAGCTCTTGTTTCCACACGTGGCTAAGACACAGATAGGAACTGCAGTCCAGCATACATTACACTGAGTACAGGCAGCTCACACAAGGGGCACACATGCAGGAAATGGGCAGAGGTGGCAGCAAAGAGCCCGATGTGAACTCAATGACACCGAGCAGCAGCTGCCGACTCACACACATACAGAAGCATTCATGGAGCTCCTCTGCACCAACCCCTGCCTTCTTTCATCCCTGCAGAGTTGGCCGGGCCCGTCCGAGATGCTCGAACCCTTACAATCGTATGGGCTGTACCCCCCTGATGGTGGTCCTGATGGTCAGTAAACTACTTTTCTTTCTTTTTATGGACTTTATTGGGCTAAATTCAACTGCAAGTGGGTAACCATTATCTTGCACAGTCGAAAAATTGGATATATGCTATAAGTAAGGGCAGCACACTTAGTGCATGTTTCAATACACCACTTATGGAACTTCTACAGGCATTTAGCTTTATTGGCATTGAAATAAATGTTGAATGCAGAGAGAATGAATTTGTCAGTAACCGTAGGTGCTCATTTCCACCTTCTATCTCATTTTCACCTGTATCACTGGTTACTGCATCATTTGAACTAATGCTTATAGGTCAATCATGGACTGTGTTTATACAATGTACACCATTATCGTTGCAGCAATAAATGACGGCTCTTTGGACATATTGATCTTTCCAGGATTGTTGAAGACTGTTACTAATCCTGCAGAATAGAAGTTACTGAGAAATTGAGAAGCCAACTTAAGTGAGTTATAATGCAGGTTTGTGCTGTGTTGGAGATACTATTGTGCTAATGGCATATTTTAGCCTTGTTTTTTATCACAATGTTATCTGTATTTTAATCACATTGTGGGAGATTCTTTGATTGGAAGACACAGCCAGTGCTCAATTTTGTACTAAATAAATGTATTGATTGTTTTGCAGCTACTCCCTGATACCATTTATTTTATTCTTTGTGGAAAGCACTGCAGGTTTGAGAAATCGTTTCTGCTCTGTCATATGTTCAGAGCATATACAGTAACTACCTACAGTTCCACATTTTGTCATACTCTTTGGGATTGATTAACTAAAGGCAAATAGACGGTGCACTTTACAAATGCAGTCACACTCAGTTTCCCCAGTGAATGTGGTGAAGCTTCTGTTTGTAAAGAATACCCAATCAGTTGCAAGGAAAACAAACAACCAAAAAAAAAACAGCATTTTTCTTGCACATGATTGGATAATGGAAATCAGCAGAGCTTCACTACATTCACTAAGCTCTAGAAAAAATGTGTGCAACTGCTCTTGCAAAGTGCACAGTCTATTTGACTTTAGTAAATCAACCCTTTATCTGTAAAATAAATAAAAAACTTCTTAATCCCTCTCACATCATCTGTTCTTTTCTATTCACAATAGCAGTGAGCTGAATTCAAACCCTACTGAAGTCAATGAGAATCTTGAAAATCAATAATGCCCCCTTTTTTTTGTCAAGGGATTGTCAAACAATGGGTAGGTGGGCAGTGCACCGGGGAACATGTACCAATGGCATATTTTTTTAAAATTTATCGTTAGGAGGGTCTTTTCAGATGAAATACTTGGCAACAAAAATCCTTAAAATGTTATGCTTAGAGGATGCTTAACCACCTCAATACCAGGCACTTTCCCCTCTTCCTGCCCAAGCCAATTTTCGCTTTTTAAATGACAATTGCACGATCATGCTACACTGTACCCAAACAGAATTTTTATAATTTTGTTCCCACAAAAAAACTTCCTTTTGGTGGTATTTTAACCTCTGGTTTTTTTTTTGAAAAAATAAAAAAAGACTGAAAATTTAGAGAAAAAAGGTTTTCTTTGTTTCTGTTATAACATTTTGTAAATAAGTAAAGTTTCGCCTTCACTGATGGGCACTGATGAGACTGCACTGACAGGCACTGATAAGGCGGCACTGATTGGCACCAATGAGGTGGCACTGATGAGGTGGCACTAATGATGGGTTCTAATATGTGGCACTGACAGGTCGCACTGATATGCAGCACTGATGGGAATTGATAGAGTGGCACTGATGGGCACTCATAGGTGGCCCTGATGGGCACTCATAGGGGACACTGATGGGCACTGAAAGGTGGCACTGATTGGTGGCACTGATAGGCGTCACTGATGGGCACTGATAGGCGTCACTGATGGGCATTGATAGGTGGCACTGATGGGCACATGTGGGCAGTTATAGGTGGCACTGATGGACACTGATGGCTGGCACTGATGGACACTGACAGATGGCACTGATGGGCATCACTGATGAGGATGCACTGACAGGCATTAGTGATGGGCACTGATTGGCATCCCTGGTGGCCATGGGGGGGCATAACTGGATGTCACAATTGGTGGGCATCCTTGGTGGTCCTGGTTGCATCCCTGGTGGTCCTGGGTGGGCATCCTTGGGGCGCTGCACTGATAATTAATCAGTGCAGACTCCCCCTGTTGAGAGAGCAGCTGATCAGCTCTCCTCTACTCACATCTGTCAGACGCGATAGAGGAAAAGCCGATACACTGCTTTTCCTGTTTAAACCGTGATCAGCTGTGATTGGACACAGCTGATCACGTGGTAATGAGTTTCCATCAGAGACTCTTTGCCTAGATCAGAGTTACGGTGTCAGACTGACACGCCGACCACCGATCGACACACTGCACGCCCTCGAGGGTGTCCGATCATGGGTTATCCTTATCATGTCATATGATGTCCGGTCAGGATAACAGAACCACTTTGCGCATGTCATATTGCTATATGGAGGGCTGAAAGTGGTTAACCACTTTAGCCCCAGAAGATTTTCCCCCTTAATGACCAGGCAATTTTTTGCGATACGGCACTGCAACGCTTTAACTGACAATTGCGTGGTCGTGCGACGCTGTACCCAAAATAAATTTATGTCCTTTTTTTTCCCACAAATAGAGCTTTCTTTTGGTGGTATTTGATCACTTCTGCGGTTTTTTTTTTGCGCTAAAAAAAACAACCATTTTGAAAAAATTTTTATTTTTTTTACTTTTTGCTATAATAAATATCCAAAATATTTTTTGACACTTTTTGGGACCATTGACATTGAGACAGCGATCAATGCTAAAAAATTTACATTTACATTATTTAATGCATGATATGGTTGGTTTACAAAAAAGGTTTATTGGGTAGGCTTTTCAAAGGGAAAGGCACCATGCAGACTGGCTTAAAAATCTCTGCTTCTACAAGAGCTTTGTGTTTTTCCTGTAGAAGCAGCTCAATGTTATCCTATGTGTCCATACACATTAGGATGTTTAGCGGCATATTTTGAGCTCTGCATTTAGAGGCAGGAAAAAAAACCCTACTGGTTTGCGTTTCTGATTGGAGTTTTCAGGCAGAAAGAGCGCTCTATATGAACATTTTTTTTCTGTCGGGGGCATTTTTTTAAGCCCAGTGTGCATCATGGAACCTAAGATTGTTTGGTTTAGCAGTGATAGACCATAATTAAGCTCTGAAAGTAGGAAGGAATATTATTGATAAAATCTTTTGCAAAAATAAAAAAAAAAAGCTAACACCATCAACTGCATATAAATTTCCAAAATGTGTATAGCAAGTCACATAGCATAGCATATCATTTTTTCAGTACTTCGCTGTATTGTGTACAAATTTTAACAAAAAGTCTACCCAGAGTACACCAAAACACCTCAAAACCACAAACCTATATTTCAGAGCCAAAATCAAAAGGAGGCATAATAGTCCTTTTTTAATTTATTTATATTATCCTGGTCACACAGAAAGCAGTGCAATGCAGGGGTTATTGGGAATTTTGTATTCTGCTACCCTGTAGTACATCTCAAGAGCTTTCTCCCAAAAGATAATAGATAGTGGAAGAATGTAGAAGATTCCAACCATGCTGGTTATTACATATAGGAAGCAAATGTGTGAATGGAAGGAGTTTGCCCAATCGTAGAGTTTGGCCACTTGAGAGGTGATCTGATCTATGCCATGTTAAAGAGGAAGGTTGGTATGAAAGCAGTAGGAATGCATCACTTTTAAAACAAGGTGGTTAGAGGGCTTGGTCGGGTACATCCTCTAGACATGTATAGTATATTGGATTAGTATATCAAAGAGTATATTTGTCTGGGTGATGGGCCATAGGTAACTCTTAAAAGGGCTTATGCCTCGTACACATGATCAGACTTTCCGACAACAAAACCGTGGAATTTTGTCCGAAGGGTGTTGGCTCAAACTTGTCTTGCATACACATACGGTCACACAAATGTTGGCCAACAATTACGAATGTAGTGATGTAGTAGACGTACTACGTGGTTTTCAGCTCTTTAGTGCCACCCTTTGGGCTCCTTCTGCTAATTTCATGTTAGTAGAAGTTTGGTGAGTGTTGATTCGTGTTTTTCTTTTCGCATTTTTCATTTAGCGCTTTTCAGTTTGTTACTGAACGGCCGTTCGTCAACCAGACATGTTGCGGAATCGGAGGAGATAACGTGTTTTTTATTATTGGCCTTGGAGTTATAGCTTTGACATTATTTTTTTGGTTGAATAATGATTTGATTTGGTATATTTTCTATATTTTTGGATGCATATAAAGCACTTTTTGGTTAAGTTCTATTGGCAGATAGCATGTCTAATTTTTTTTTTTTTAATGCACATTAAAAAAATTATGGCGAATAATACTTGGCTATGTGTTTTATTTCAAATGACAGTTTGGGAGCAGCCAGTTACATTTTAAAAAATACAACATAAAATTGACAAGGGACACCAACATAGTTGTATCTTTGATCTTAAAAACTACAGGATAATGGTGTTGTGGTAACTTACACAAATAAAAAAAAAAAAAAAAACATAATAATATTATTCTTGATATCACTAGAAAAAAAAAGCCTTTGAAAAATAGTTTGCAATAACTGCATCAGTATCACTAGCAAAGCAGGTTCAGTATTATACCATTAAAGAAGAAGAGAATGTGCGCTGCATTTAGAGATTTCATAATTTGCCACTTCACGAATGTTAATTCTCCATTATTAACACTAGTTTACAAGACTGACAGCTTCTGCTTCTGAGCATGCGTGTTTGTATTTTGGACTTTTGTTCAACGGACTTGTGTACACGCGATCGGAAAATCCGACAACACACATTTGTTGGCGGAAAATTTGAAGACATGCTAGCCAACATTTGTTGGCGGAGAGTCCGACAACAATTGTCCGATGGAGCATACACACGGTCGGCTAAAGCCCCATACACACGGTAGGATTTTCGCATGGATTCTGTCCGATCGGACAATGTTGTCGAAAAATCCGACCGTGTGTATGCACCATCGAACAGTGTACGTCGGATTGTCCGACGGACAAAGTCCTATCTCCTGCTGTATAGATTTTTTGACAACAAGGTCCGATCACACCAAATCCGATCGTGTGTAGCGTTGTCCGACGGACAAAGTGCTACGCATGCTCAGATCACATTACAAGACCAAAGCTATTGGCTACTAGCCTCTACGTAGTCCCGTCGTAGGCAACAAACGTCACCACGTTCAGAATGATCGGATTTTCCGACAACTTTGTCCGACCGTGTGTATGCAACACCAACATCAGACAAAGTATGACGGACAGGATCCGACGCACCTGGTCCTCGGATACTCCGCGCGTGTGTATGGGGCTTTACACTGCATCCAATTTGCAGAACATTTGAAAACATGTTGTTTTCAGTGGGTATGGTTCACTTATGTGCGTTCCATCAACACTCCGCAATGCACAAAATTTTTGTGTGTTTTCTAGGCAGTGCGGTGCGAATTGCAGGCACATAATCTTTAATGGGAACGCATCTGATTCGCAGACGTGTTTCGCTCTGAACAGGAATTCTCTCCCCCTCCCCCTCCTCCTACACCTTCCCCCTATTCTTGGTCAGCTGATCCGCAGTTACAGCAGAGAGCAACCGCAGCATGAAATATTTCTATCTTCGCAGAGAAACTGGAGCTGCAATTCGCACTGGACATTGTGAATCCAGCCTAAAATGACTATTTAGGCCAAATCTGTCAAACTCGTTGGTTATGAAGGGGTGTGAAACATGCATAAAAATGGTTTCCCTTAAAATCTCCAGCCTTCCCTATTAATGCCTTTTCAGCATCTAGTGATATAAAGCAGGTTGAGGTACCAGGCATAAATCCTTCTTCTGAATGGCTTATATTAGGGATTCTTGACTTAAGTCTGTTAGTCATGATTTTCAATTGTAGCAGAAGTCCTTACTGTGTTTTGGTATAACAGCGATATGAGTTTCGAAAGCTTGTTTCGGAAAGGTCTGAGCTAGATTAATAGAGTTGTATGTTTTGATTAGGACAGAATCCAATAAATTTTTAACCACTTCACGCAAAATGACGTACCCGTATGTCAGTACTTTGACGCTAAATACTGGGGTTATAACAGCAGCTAGCTGCGAAAATCCTGTTATTTTCGGGAATGCGTTTCTCTTTAAGATAAAAGTGGTCTCTGTGGCGGATTCGCTGCAAAATCTTTTATCTGCGGGCGGGAGAGGTGCCCACCCCCCTCCCGCTGTGCTCCCGTCGTCTCCGCCACTTACCAGACCCACCGGTAGCGGCGGAGATGATCGAGTCCTCTCCCATGGATGCCAACTGAGGAGAAGATGGCCCCTGCTCGGCTCCATGGCATGGGAGGGTGGAAGCGATGTCAAACAACACTTTCGCCCATAGATCTTAAAGGAGAAAACATTTTTTTTTTTTTTAAGTGACTTTCTTTTTATTTATTTTTTAGTTTTAATGCATTTTAGTGTAAATATGAGGTCTGAAGTTTTTTTGACACCAGATCTCATATTTAAGAGGTCCTGTCATGCTTTTTTTCTATTACAAGAGATGTTTACATTCCTTGTAATAGGAATAAAAGTGACACAATTTTTTTATTTAAAGAACATTGTAAAAATAAAAAAATAAAAGGTAAAATAAATAAGAAAAAAATGAAAATTTTTTAATCTCCCCGTCCCGACGAACTCAAGTACAGAAGCGAACGCATACGGTAGTAGCGCTCGCATATGAAAACGGTGTTCAAACCACACATGTGAGTTATCCCCACGATCGTTATTTTCTATTCCAGCCCTAGACCTCCTCTGTAACTTAAAACTGATAACCTGTTAAACATTGCCTACAGAGATTTTTAAGGGTAAAAGTTTGTCGCCATTCCACGGGCGGGCGCAATTTTGAAGCGTGACATGTTGGGTATCAATTTACTCAGCGTAACATTATCTTTCACAATACAAATAAAATAAATTGGACTAACTTTAATGTTGTCTTGTTTTTTAATTCAAAAAAGTGTATTTTTTCCAAAAAAAGTGCGCTTGTATACCTGCTGTGCAAATACGGTGTGACAGAAAGTATTGCAACGACTGCCATTTTATTCTCTAGGGTGTTAGAAGAAAAACATTTATAATGTTTGGGGGTCCTAAATAATTATCTAGCAAAAAAAAAAACTGTTTTTAACTTTTAAATCTCAGAAAGAGGCTTGGTCTTTAAGTGGTTAATGAGGCAATCATAATTAGTACTTTGTCTCCCTAAAACAGTTGTTCCAATGTCTCTACTTTTACTGGAGGATAGTAGGGGGAGTAGTTTCCTATATATATATATATATATATATATATATATATATATATATATATATATATATATATATATATACTGTCTGTAATAAGCTTAGATTCAAGGGAGGAAGGGTCAATATCATGGAAATGGGCCAAAATATTTTAAAGCATTTCATAAAAGAATTGCAATAATTTAGCTAATATAATTAGGTCATGTGCAATGCTGCTTTTTGAATACTTCAGCAAAGAGATAGCCACAATACTGTTTTTGGCACGAGGAGCTCTAGCCAGGATTTACCAGGTTTATCACTTTCTTCATAAAAAAGCTGACAAATGCAATTGAGAATCTGCAGAAGAGATTGTCTAGCACTGAACATTTTAAAAGTGTGGTAGGATTAGGATGTTTCTTATGTGACCGTTTTAGACCTGCAGTTTATTGGAGGAGGTAATTTATGTTGGTGGAACTTTTTTTCTATTTGACACCATGTTTAATGAATACATCTTAAAGTATGCATTTCAATGTTTTCCATTGCAAGAGTTTCTTTATGGTGGTGGTCTGAGAGAAAATGCGTAATGGTCATAGAGATGTTGGAAAGCACACAAGGCATTTAGCAAGAGATAGTCGTTTAACCTCCAGGACCATGTCAGTGTGGTTAACCAGGGAGAGAGAGTGCAAATCAGTGCATGGTCCAGCCAAAAAATATTTCATAAAACAGAAGTAGGTGGAACCATTAATGCCGCGTACACACGACCGGACTTTCCGGCAGACTAGGTCTGGCGGTCTTCCCGACGGACTTTCGGCGGAGTTCCGATGGACTTTCCAAACGAACGGACTTGGCCACACACGAACGGACTAAGTCCGTTCGTTTTGAATGTGATGACGTAAACAGGACTAAAGAAGGAAGTTCAATAGCCAGTAGCCAATAGCATCCCTTGCGTCATATTTGGTCTGTCGGACCAGCATACAGACGAACGGTTTTCCTGATAGGAATTGAGTCTGTTGGATAGATTTGAAACATGTTCTATTTCTAGGTCCGTCTGATTTTTATAGCGAAAAATGATCGGATTAGCCCACACACGATCGAATTGTCCGACGGACTAATCCCGTCGGACCTAGTTTGCCGGAAAGTCCAGTCGTGTGTACATGGCATAAGGCATATTGGCTAGTAGTCAAAAGTCAATTCTATTGCATGAATTGTGTTGTTGGAGAATGGTGTTTTTAATGTTGATGCCCCATAATGAAATGCAAACATTATTGGCCAATGTAATAGTAGCCAGCAAAAAAAATATGGAATAAATGTTGTCTTTAGCCTTCTGGGGCACCTGTCTGAGCTTTCTTGTTGGATAAGCCTAAAACTGCTTTTAAAAAGAACCATTATAGGTTAGGCTTATGGATGTGGATAGTCACTCATTATTGATTTACTAAAACTGGAGAGTGCAAAATGCGGTGCAGCTGTGCGTGGTAGCCAATCAGTTTCTAACTTGTTCAATTAAGCTTTGACAAAAAAACTGGAAGTTGATTGGTTTCTATGCAGAGCTGCACCAGATTTTCCACTCTCCAGTTTTAGTAAATCAACCCCAATGTGTGAGGTCAGGCAGTTAACAGGAAATCAAATTGTCAGTCTTTAGGTAACCTTTTACCTTTTGACTCAAACTGAAATGTCGGACACAGGCAAGTAAATAAAGCTAAACAAAGGGCACATGTAAATCTTTTAAAAGTATGCTTATGATTTAGGCTTATTATTTAGGCTTATAACGATTTAGGACTGAATGTGCAGTAAATCTTTTTAAGTATGCCTGCACAGTTATAACAATTTAGAACTCAATGTGCAGATTGTTACATAAGCCTAATCATGACTCTTCTCTTTGATACTGTATATATGCATAGTTTTCTAAACATTCTATTGTCAAAGACAGTACTTTCTTTCCCATAGTGAGGATAAGATATATGTAAGCCTGCAGACACAGTCTACCGCTGGCTATACACTAGTAGAATTATGTTTGAAAGTTTTTCTTTTAAGAATATTTGTTTGATTTTTCTACTCATTAACAGGGACAAATTGACATTCATTTTCAATCACAGTGACCAGAAAATTTGAAGAAGCAGGATGGAATGAACAAACAGACACATTTCTAACAGTTCACTGTCATTTTTGCTTGGGGAAAGTCCATTCATCCCAGAATCAAATATTAGAAGCAAACAACATTTTAAAGTACTTTCCAATGACATTTATTCATCAAATCATTGAATGAGAATTTTCATTTGAGTTTTTGGACAAATATGGGAGGTGGTCTGGTAGTGGGCTAAATACATGCAATACTTTATAGACTGGTTAAGTAAAAATACATTTTTGGGACTGGTAGAAGCTGCATGTGAGCCCATCTTGTTTCATATTTTATTTTCCTGGATAATTAAATATATTTGGTTTCATTTTTTTTAATAATCAGCATGATTCTTCTGTTTTTTAATGAAAGAAAACCTGTCATGGGAAAAATATGTTGCTGACCTCTTTCTGAAATTACTGATTGACTGGCTGTTTCTGGCTTCAGTAATTTCAGACCTGAAACTAATCTGTAGCAGGTGATATCAGAACATCTTAGCTGTATATTTGTTCCAGGTCAAGATTCAGATTCAGATTCAGATGACTTTACTAATCCTAAAGAGAAAATTATAATATAGTTACATTTAATGAAGACAACACATAATCCACAATAACGAATGGAAACAAGACACAATAACAACAATACAATTTCTAATAGGAGCAATTAAAAGAGAAGTTTGGTTTTGTTTGTTCTTCCAAAATCATACTTACCTAGGTGGACTGAAAACGAGAGATCAAAGACAGCTGATAGTTTGGTTCTCAGAGCACTGTGAGCAGAGAGCTGGTGACTGTCAGTCACCATTCTCTGCTCTGCTCCCCTGCGTGCTCAGTAAAGTGCTGGGCTGTGGAGCAGCTGGCCCAGGCTCTCAGCAACTCATTGAGAGGCCATGCCAGGTTCCGGTTCCAGGGTTGAGAGCAGATCCCAAATTTATTAAAGCGATCTTGCCCGAGACTGAACTGGCTCTGTGACATCAGTTGACAGCGGGCATTCAGCTGAAAACAGGTCACAGGACTGCAGAACAAGCTTTGGTTGTACTTCTCCTTTAATACCAAATAAAACTTAATTTATACTATACTGTAATAAACCAAACAATTCTAAATACTACATAGAATAAATACCACTGATTGAAAATTGACAATCCGCCGGACTTTTGGCGGAGGTCCCTCTGACTTTTCAAATGAACGGACTTGCCCACACACGGAGTAAAGTACATTCATTTTGAACGTGACTCCAGGTAGACGGGACTAGCGAAGGAAGTCAATGTCGCCGCCTCCATCGGCGAGATTGACACCTTGCTAGCCCACGTCGCCTGGTATGGATTTAAAGGGGAACCCCTACGCCAAAAAAACGGCGTGGGGGTCCCACCAAAGTCCATACCAGACCCTTATCCGAGCACGCAGCCCGGTCGGTCATCACGGGGGATGCTGGGACTGTGACATCATAAGGGGCTGGGTCACCATGTGACATCACCTGGTGACCCCGCCCCTTATGCCTATATAAGTCGCCGCGCAACGCGTCCCTGGCGTTACAGGCGGAGAAAGCGTTGTGTCAACATCGGAAGAAGAGAAGAAGAAGGAAGGAGAAGAAGAAGAAGGCGGCGGTAACAGCAACAGCGACGAACGAGAAGACCTAGTAAAAGAGCTGGAAGAAGATAGCGGAGGTTCCCGGCAGAAAAAACGAAAAGCGGGAGAAGTCGGAAGAAGACCCTTGAAGTCGGAATGAACGGACTTTATTCTGTGTTCATTTGAAAAGTCTGACAGACCTCCGCCAAAAGTCCGGACCTAGTCTGCCGGAAAAGTCCGGTCGTGTGTGGACAAGTCCGCTCGTCCGGCGGACTAGCACACAGATGAGCGGATTGTCCGCCGGACTGCCGAGTCCAGCGGACAATTTTAAGTCAAGACTTCTTTCTAAGTCCGCCAGACTTTTGGGAAGAATTGTCCGAATAAGTCCGCTGGATAGTCTGATCGTGTTTACGTGGCATTCATGTTCTTGCTCTAGTCCAGTCCAAAAACACTGAAGCCATTGGATTAGCATGATTAGTCACATAACTAGGATTCACGGAAGGAAAGTTCAGTAAATGTTGCTATATTTGCTCTTCAATACAGCAGTAATTGGCAGTGCAGACAACACAAGTGAGTATTTCAAGTCTAATTTACAACATTATTGGAATGTTTTATTTTACCAAAAAAGTTACCAGTATGTCTACACAGACAGATATTCTGTTGCAGGTCCACACAGAAAATTCTTTACATGGGTTTACAGTATTAACCATTTTTAAACATTGCTGATATCAACAGGGACCTACAATAGAAAGGTGTTTTCTGGAAATTGAACATGAAAAGATTATCGTTGTGTAAACATAACCTTTAATAAAACGCACAATGGAGACAAATAAATACACAATATTTGCCCATGTCCTGTGATATCTCCTTGTAAATAAGAACCCTACCAATGTTCCTCTTCTGTGCTAAATTACTGCACCACCACATTATGCCCAAGTCAAAATGTACTATGCGAAATGCTATTTAGATTATTTCAATTTTTTCTATAATATGTTAACTTCTGGTTAAGAAATTCTAATAACCATTTGAGAAAACCACAGTTTTCACAGACAGAACAAAAGAATCTACTTATAAAGTATCAACTATGACACAAAGGCATACAGTTAGTTTCATTGTGGCAAGAGTTGTCAGAGACAGATAAAAAGTACTATTTCAGACCAATTATAGACCTTTTACCATATAATATAAAGTGACAGATACCGTGAAAGCTTTCTTAAAGAAGAATGGATTCACATTTACAGATAGTTTATGGCAACCATGATTATCCTTCAGAACTGGATTATTTCCTCTTTCTAGATAAATCCAGAAAAGAAGAAAAATATTTTCAACGTGACTATTCTAAACTCTCTTTAATGAAAATATGAATAAATTCTTTTGCATCACAGGTCTTCTAGCAAACCCAACAAAGACAGAGCACTCATCTATTTTATGGTGGGCATCACAGGTGTAAATGCCTTGACATATATCTTTTTAATAAGTTATGATTATAGACACCTCTGTGCAGTGAATTACATTTGAAAATTTTCTGTTTAGTTGGACCAAGTAAATGACATTTATTTGGAGGTTTGGCTAGTATTTTTCAGCTTATAGATCTACGCATTCTTCAACGTGTTAAAAACAAATATTTTTGCATTGTTTTTCTATGTTCATTTAATTAATTTCATTGCAAGTAGACAGTATAAACTGTAAATATAGCTACTTTTGTAGATTCTGAATTGTAATACCATGTTTATAGCATGTTTAAAGATTCAGTCATTGAGTTGTAAGGAATCAGTTGTAAGGAACCTTGGCTCCTGCTTAGATTTGACCAGCAGCTGGTTCTCACTCTTCCCCGTTTAGCCCACACATTTTCTAGTAGTCAACCTATGATGTCAAGAAACAACCAAACAATTGATGCCTCATGCAATTTAATGTATTCATTTAATTGTATTATTTAATTATATTTAGGGGATGTAGATATGCCAACTTTGTGCATGAGAACACACATGGTTTACATGGTTTACATTACCTGTGATGTCAACAAGTGTAAAGCTTAACCACTTTTAGACCGCTCACTAGACATGTGCACAACAAAAAAAATTTGTTTATTTTCGTTTAGTTTTTTTCGTTTTTGAAAAAAAATCTTTTTTTTTTGTTTTGTTTTCGTTGATTCGTAACGATTCGTACATTCGTAAGTCGTCGTTGTTCGCATTCGTAACGATTCGTACATTCGTAAGTCGTTGTTATTCGTATTCGTAACGATTCGTACATTAGTTTAATTTTCGTTCATTTGTTTATTCGAAATTCGGACGCATTCGTAGTTATTCGTACATTCGTAACATTCGTAACATTCATAGATTCGTAATCGGAGCATAATTCATAATTTTATGTAATGTGTATGCTATTATTACATTTTAATAATTTACGAATCGGAAAAAAAAAAAGTTACGAATCGAAAAAAAAGTTACGAATGTACGAATTTTTTTGTTCAATCCATTCATTACGAATCAAAAAAAAAAAAGTTATGAATCGAAAAAAAAAGTTACGAATGTACGATTTTTTTGGTTCAATCCATTCGAAGCACGTTAAGCAGCACCATTGTAAGGGACATGGAAAATTACCAATTCAACAAAAAAAAAGTTACGAATGTACGAATTTTTTCGTTCATTTTCGTTGTTCCTTTTTTTGTTTTTCGGATTTTCGTTGTTCGGTTTTTCAGATTTTCGTTGCTTTTCGGATTCGTTCGATTCGAACGATTCGTTAATCGGATTCGTACGATTCGAACGATTTGTTATTCGGATTCGTACGATTCGAACGATTCGTTCATTCGTACGAAAACGAACGAACGAAAAAAACGAAAAAAAAAGAAAAACAAAAAAAAAACGAAACTAATTGCACATGTCTACCGCTCACCTGCAATGTACTGTGGACGGGAAGCCCATACAGGCACAGTGACATACGACTCTGCCTGGTTACAGGTTTAGGGTACACGTGCCCCCTTACTGACACCTGCTGTGATGATACACAGCATGAGTCTGTCAGCAGGTCCCGACCAATGATTCATGGCTGGGTCCTGCAGATCAGCTGTGTCCAATCACAGCCCAGAGCCCTGTGTTGACAATCAACACAGGGCTCTGTACAGAGGGAACACTTTCTCTTACTGTATTACTAAGGAGATCTTTATTAAAAAGCAGCACCTATTACACAAATTAACACTTGTTAGGCACACATTTGACTCCTTGATTACCTGAGATGTTATCCCCTTCCCACCCAGTTTCATTAGTACAGTGACAGTGTATTATCACTGATCACTGTATTAGTGTCACTGGTGATGTCAGTGGCAGTTAGTCAGTTCCCACTCAGTATCAGTTATTGTCAGGTTGCCTGCCGCACTATTGCAGCCAGATTATAAATTGTTGATCGCTGCCATTAGAAGTATAGGAAAAATAAAATACAATATATATACCATAGTTTGTAGATGCTATAACTTTCATTCAAACCAATCAATATACACTTATTGGGATTTTTGTTTTTTACCAAAGACTAGCAGAATACATTTTTGCCCAGATTTATGAAGAAATTAGATTTTTTTTATTTGCGAATATGTGTTAAAAACAGTTAGTGAGTCTATACTTATTTACATGTAGTTATATGCCGCGTACACGCGATCAGAAATGCCGCCAGCAAAACTCAGATGTGAGCCTTTTGTTGGAAAATGCAACCGTGTGTATGCTCCATCAGTCTTTTGCTGGCGAAATTCCAGACAGCAAAGGATTGAGAGCATGTTCTCTATCTTTCGGTCGGAAAAGTTCCTTTCCAAAAATGCGATCATCTGTATGCAATTCGGACGCGTAAAAAAATCACGCATGCTCGGAAACAATTCTATGCTTTTCTGGAAGCATTGAACTTAATTTTCTTGGATCATCGTAGTGTTGTACATGACAGCGTTCTTGACAGTCGAAAGTTCAAAGAACTTTTGTGTGACCGTGTGTATGCAAGAAAAGCTTGAGCGGAATTCGGTCGGAAAAACCATCCAAAATGTTTCGGACAGACTTGTAATGAGTATCAACTAGCCAATCCACATCTGTGCATTAGAGTACAACTTGTTCAATGTTTTGTAATTCTGTTTGAATGCACCGCAATGTATGGAGTGTGCTTTAGAAAGGTCTACTAAAAAACC
Organism: Lithobates sylvaticus; assembly: GCA_028564925.1. Taxonomy (NCBI): domain Eukaryota; kingdom Metazoa; phylum Chordata; class Amphibia; order Anura; family Ranidae; genus Lithobates; species Lithobates sylvaticus. Next base: position 141,158,660 of record CM053027.1, read on the forward strand.
CAACCTGTTAATAGACAGTTATGGAACTTGCTAGCTGAAGGCACATTGACTCTAAAATACTTGCTCAAAAGCTATTTCTGAAAAATTACGATAAGTGTTTTCAAGAGTTGTTATTTCCAAAGAGATAATAAAATACTAGACTCATGGAAGAACTTTGTTTCCTTTTAAAAATCGAATTTCTCCTGTATACCATCCTCAGACTCATAGTTTGGAGGAGTGAGTTACAGAACCATGAAATATATACTGTATAAAGTAGTTAATAAGAATGGCAGAGATTGTATCACCTCCTCCCTATCTGGGAGTACACAAAAGCATCCCACATGTTTACTTGGCACAGTACTATGAAGTTATGCCAAGGGAACAGAAGTGTGCAACTAGTGAAAAACAATGCTTGATAATATGGTTAGCTACAGAAGCCTTTAAGTACTATTTGCTGAGTAAAACATTTACATTAGTCATAGACCACCACATGCACCACAGTTTATACTAGACATGTGCATTCGTTTTCGTTCAAATGCATTTTCGGCCGAATTTCAGGTATTTTCGTTATCGTTTTAACAAACGATAACAAAAGTGCAGAATCCAAAAAACGAAAGATCCGACATAAACAAATGCTTTATTTTCATTTTCGTTGTGACAACAGTTCGATATAGATAGGAGATTCAACGCTGACAATAACAATCTGTGTCCATTGAACCTGTGGTCGAATGTGCCTAACCTTAACTCTATTAGTCCAAGATTATTCTACATAGAGAGGAAAGATTTGACGTAGAGAGGAAAGATTCGACGAAGAGAGGAAAGATTCGACACAAAGAGGAAAGATTTGACGCAGAGAGGAAAGATTCGACGCAGAGAGGAAAGATTGCTGCTGGAATTGGGTGGAATTGCAGCTAAACTATACAGAGTCATACAGTTTAGCTGCTCCGTCGAATCTTCTTTGAACATTCGACAGACACCATAAGCCTTCAATGACAGATTCAACCTTAATTCATCTGGATTTTCGGACGAATGCAATTTTTAACGAAAAACAAAATAAATAAAAACGAATTTCGGGAGTAACTAAATAAATGTATTTTTCGGATGAAAACGAAATTCAGAAACAAAATATTTCAGTGTGCACATGTCTAGTTTATACATACTGATAAGGACAAGATACCAAATAAACATGTGTTATACCCCGTACACACGGTCGGACATTCCGACCACAAAATCCATGCACACACACGGTTGGACAAAGTTGTTGGAAAATCCGATCATTCCGATAGAGGTGACATACAAAACGTACGACGGGACTACGTACAGGGCAGTAGCCAATTGCTTTTGTCTCCAAATTTATTCTAGCATGCGTGGCACTTTGTGTGTCCGAATTCTCTACACACGATTGGAAAAAGTCTGATCGGATTTTGTTGACGGAAAAAGCAAGCTAGAGCCCACACATGATCGGATTTTCCGACAACATAATCCGATCTAACTTTTTCCTTCGGAATATGCGACCGCGTGTACGGGTCATTACAGCCATGTCAGTTTTATGTAAATCGAGGAACAGACTTCTCTCTTGTCTCTTAAGCATTGTCAAGAGTCTATAAAAAAATTTCAACAGTTGCATTAAAGTTCAATGTTTTGCTGGGAAGTGGGATATGTGGCAGAGTACTGTTCTTTGGGGATTAAAAGAACACATATATTTCTTCTAGCAGGTCTAAGGATTATGTTTAGTTTTATTCCTAATTTTATGTCCTTACCCTTTTATATAGCCTCTATCTTTCTACTAACAACTTTTTATATACAGTGGTGTGAAAAAGTGTTTGCCCCCTTCCTCATTTCCTGTTCCTTTGCATGTTTGTCACACTTAAGTGTTTCGGAACATCAAACCAATTTAAACAATAGTCAAGGACAACACAAGTAAACACAAAATGCAATTTGTAAATGAAGGTGTTTATTATTAAAGGTGAAAAAAAATCCAAACCATCATGGCCCTGTGTGAAAAAGTGATTGCCCCCTAAACCTAATAACTGGTTGGGCCACCCTTAGCAGCAACAACTGCAACCAAGCGTTTGCGATAACGTGCAATGAGGCTTTTACAGCGTCCTGGAGGAATTTTGGCCCACTCATCTTTGCAGAATTGTCCTAATTCAGTTACATTAGAGGGTTTTCGAGCATGAACGGCCTTTTTAAGGTCATACCACAACATCTCAATAGGATTCAGGTCAGGACTTTGGCTAGGCCACTCCAAAGTCTTCATTTTGTTTTTCTTCAGCCATTCGGTGGTGGACTTGCTGGTGTGTTTAGGATCATTGTCCTGCTGCAGAACCCAAGTTCGTTTCAGCTTGAGTACACGAACAGATGGTCGGACATTCTCCTTCAGGATCTCTTGGTAGACAGCAGAATTCATAGTTCCTTTTATCACGGCAAGTCTTCCAGGTCCTGAAGCAGCAAAACAGCCCCAGACCATCACACTACCACCACCATATTTTACTGTTGGTATAATGTTCTTTTTCTGAAATGCAGTGTTCCTTCTACGCCAGATATACTTGGACACACACCTTCCAAAGAGTTCCACTTTTGTCTCATCGGTCCACAGAATGTTGTCCCAAAAGTCTTGGGGATCATCAAGATGTGTTGTGGAGAAATTGAGACGAGCTTTGATGTTCTTTTTGCTCAGCAGTGGTTTTCTCCTTGGAACTCTGCCATGCAGGCCATTTTTGCCCAGTCTTTTCCTGATGGTGGAGGCATGAACGCTGACCTTAACTGAGGCAAGTGAGGCCTGCAGTTCCTTGGCCGTTGTTGTGGGGTCTTTTGTGACCTCTTGGATGAGTCGTCGCTGCGCTCTTGGGGTAATTTTGGGCGGCCGGCCACTCCTGGGAAGGTTCACCACTGTTCCATGTCTTCGCCATTTGTGGATAATGGCTCTCACTGTGGTTCGCTGGATTCCCAAAGCTTTGGAAATGGCTTTATAACCCTTTCCAGACTGATAGATCTCAATTACTTTCTTTCTCAATTGTTCCTGAATTTCTTTGGGTCTCGGCATGATGTGTAGCTTTTAAGGATCTTCTGGTGGACCTTACTGTGTCAAGCAGCTCCTATTTAAGTGATGCCTTGATTGTGAACAGGTGTGGCAATAATCAGGCCTGGGTGTGGCTAGAGAAATTGAACTCAGGTGTGGACAACCACAGTTATAGTATGTTTTAACAAGGGGGGCAATCACTTTTTCACACAGGGCCATGATGGTTTGGATTTTTTTTCACCTTTAATAATAAACACCTTCGTTTACAAATTGCATTTTGTGTTTACTTGTGTTGTCCTTGACTATTGTTTAAATTGGTTTGATGTTCCGAAACACTTAAGTGTGACAAACATGCAAAGGAACAGGAAATGAGGAAGGGGGCAAACACTTTTTCACACCACTGTATTAATATGATTCAACTTAAAAAAAGTGATTAATAAAAATTAAATATACACAGAAACACGATGGGCAATATATTACAGGGACTCTATTGGGTTTGTGTCAATTACATTTTAAGTTTTTAAACGGATGTTTTATGTCTATTTTCCAAGATATATAAAGCAAAGAAGCTATAAATGTGTTTGAATGATAAAAACTGCTCAGCTATAGTTTTATTATAACTTACATTTGGGTGGATTGGAGAAGATGGCCAAAGGGCCGACACAACATTAAAGAAGAAATGAAGGGAGGCACTTGCAGAGCTTGAATGATGAAAATAGAACAACTATAGTTAACCACTTCAGCCCCAATTGCGCGGTCGTGCTTCATTGTACCCAAACAAATTTGACGTCCTTTTTTCCCCCACAAATAGAGCTTTCTTTCGGTGGTATTTGATCATCTCTGCAGTTTTTACGCTATAAACAAAAAAAGGCAAAAATTTAGAAAAAAACACAATATTTTGTACTTTTTGCTATAATAAATATCCCCAATTTTAAAAAAAAAAAGCGATTTTTTTCCTCAGTTTAGGCCGATATGTATTCACAAAATCACGATAAGCGTATATTGATTGGTTTGCACAACAGGGGATAGATTTATGGCATTTTTATTATAAATTTTTTTTTTTACTAGTAATGGGGGCGATCTGCGATTTTTATTGGGACTGCAATATTGCTGTGGACAAATTGGACACTTTTGACACATTTTTGGGACCATTGACAATTATACAGTGATCAGTGCTATAAAAATGCCCTGATTACTGTATAAATGTCACTGACAGGAAAGGGGTTAACACTAGGGGCGATCAATGGGTTAACTGTGTTCCGTAGGTGTGTTCTAACTGTAGGGGGATGAGACTGTCTAGGAGGAGAGAGAGATCAGTGTTCATACTTAGTATGAACACACGATCTGTCTCTACTCCCCTGAAAGAACCTGGATTTGTGTGTTTACACACACTAAACCAGGTTCTCGCTCTGTCACGAGCAATCGCGGGTGCCCTTCGGTCATCGCACCCGCTGAGCACTCTCATCAGCTCCAGGCACATGCTGCAGGTGCGCACGCGCGCCTCTGGAAGCGACGTAAGGTAACGTCGAGCGAGGCAATGATCGGTTTGAATGATGAAAAATCAGACAACTATAGTGTAAAGCTGATCTCCAGCTTTTAGAGAAGTTTAACATCCTCCTGGCCAGCCTATAGCAGAATGGCAGCCGGGCAATGGCTTTACCATTCTGAGTGAACGTCACATGACGTCTTCCCAGAAAGTGTCGCTCATGTGGCCGTGCAGCGACACAATCTGCCACCAGCTGTCAATGGACAGAGTCGATGACTGATCAATGAACCGGCTCACTGCTGGTACCATGTGACTGCTGTGACCAATCACAACAGGTCACATGACAGTTGTAAACATTGGGTGGTTTCCTTTTATGCTATCCATTGTGTACAATTGTGTTCCTAGCTGTGATTTATCAATGTTATCACATGGTACAGACAGGGCAAATCACAGCCCATCTGTACCATGTGATCAGCTTTGGCCAATCACAGCTAATTACAACACAACAACCTGAGTGAATCGGTTTCTTTCAGTACAATGCTTGCTTATAGCAATGTAATGTACTGCTATAAGCAATGCTAATGTGTGCAACCCCTCCCCCCCCAAAATTTTGATTACTTCCCCAGAGTAGTACAATGTTACTATTGCTCTGTGTGAAAAGAAATCGTAAACAAAAGAAAAAAAATGTAATAATAAAATAAACAAAATTGCATTTTAAAAAAAAAATCTATTTAGTACAGTACTACTCATCAGTCAGGAGCACAGATCACCACCACACTGGTGACAGTATGTAAAAAAAAAATTGTGAAAAATGTTTTTTTTTATTTCTTTAAATTCTCAACAAAAATTACAAAAAGCTACAACTTCAAAAAACTTGCCATGCCTCTTACTAAATACCTTGGACTGTCTATCTTCCAAAAAAGGGGTGGTTTGGGGGGGGGGGGGGGTATTTGTACTGTCCTGGCATTTTAGGGCCGTAAGAAATGAGTCCATCAGTACATCAGGATTGATCTATTTTCAGGTATATACCATAGTTTGTGGACTCTATAACTTTCCTACAGAATAAATAATATACACTGACTTGGATTATTTTCAACAAAGAAATATAGCAGAATACATTTTGGCCTAAATTTATGAAGATCAATAATTTATTTGCAAAATTTTATAACAGAAACGAAGAAAAACTATTTTTTTAAAAGAAAATCTGTCTTTTTTTGTTTATTTAGCGTAAATTTTTTTTTCCGGTGGTGATTAAATACCATGTGAACAGTAAGTGCAGCGCTCAGAATATATCTCAGAATAAACTGAAAAATAATATATATATATATATATATATATATATATATATATATATATATATATATATATATTCATAAAGTGCACGTAAATGTAAATCTAAGAAGAAACTCAAAAAACATATATATGTGGACAATGTGTATAAACACTAAAATAAACATGTATAATAGACCAAAAAATGTATGTACTAAGTGACAATCAAAATATGAGTGAAGGATGTCCAATAATGTGAAGAAAAAAATTATTTTAAAAATAAATTATAGTCCTTAGTGTTTGGACAGGTGAACCAAACAATAAATTCTAGATATCCAAAATAACTGACACTTGAACCTGATAACGATGTGACAAAGGAAAACATGCCCATACTTGATGATAAGTGATCCACCACCAGAGAATCAAAAGGCTTACCGGAGTAATTAAACCCAAATGAGTGTACACCCAATGGGTCAATCAGGCTTGTAGGGCCACACAACTGGGGGAATCTGTCACAGAGGACAACCAGCCAGAAGACCAACTCCAACAATGGACCTCAATGGGATAGGTAATAGACATGGATAGTTGCTCCAATAGGACAAATTTATGAAAAGGAAGAAGAAGGCACATAGTGTAATCTCATTTAAATAATTATTCATTTATTCAATAAAAAAGGAGGAAATACACTCACATTTTAGTAGTTAAAAAAGCGCTTAGGAATAAAATAGTGACTTCAGCAGAGCGTCCCGATGCATTTCGTCTTAAAAGACATCATCTGGGGTGATTAAATACCACCAAAAGAAAGCTCTAGTTGTGTGAACAAAATTATAAAAATTTAGTTTGTGTACAGTGTTGCATGACCGCGCAATTGTCATTCAAAGTGCGACAGCGCTGAAAGCTGAAAATTGGCCTGGGCAAGAAGGGGGTAAAAGTGCCATGTATTGAAGTGGTTAAATAGTTTGTTTCAACCAAGCTGGCCCAAACAAACTATTTAAACTTCACTAAAAGTTGGGGATCAGCATTACATATAACAGATTCCCTTAGTGGATTGAAGTAGATGGAGAAAGTGCAGTCACATTGTATAAGAACATGTAAAACCACAGAAGCACTTGTGGAATTGACTGACCAAAATGAAAGTATAGTTTTACTATAACAGACATTTTCAGTGGATCACAGCCCATCTTGTTTAGGTTGGAGGAAATGGGATAGATTATTAGGATAGAGACCAGAGTGTGGTTATAAATGGGGTTCACTCAGAACAGAGACCAGTCACTAGTGGTGTACCACAAGGCTGTGTACTGGGTCCTGTTCTATTTAATCGATATGTAATTGATATAACTAAAGGTTTGTTGGGCAAGGTATGTCTTTTTGCTGATGATACAAAGGTGTATAATAGGGTTGATATCCCTGGAGGTGTCTGTACCATGAAACATGATTTGCTGGAAGACTGGTCAAAGCAGTGGAGATTGCAGTTCAATATTTCTAAGGCTCCTATCACATCTACATGTTCTGAATCCCAGGCGTAGTCAGCACGTTTCTGTCCGCAACTCACAATAGCAGAAAATCGCGGGATATCTCTGTGTTCGACACGATGCAATGAGATGTTCCCGCAATTTATTGTGTGACAATTGTGGTAAAATCAAGCAAACAGAATTATTTTGGGTGACGGACGTCCCATGATTCTATTTGCGTGATTTTACCATGATTGTCGCTCCCATAAGCCAAGAAAGTTAGCCACCATTACAGATTTGGGGGGTCCTTTTTTCAGATGATCGCAAAATGAGCAAACGGTATGACCAGGCAGTGGGAAAAGAAAATAGAATTCTAGGATACTTCACTAGAGGGATCATCAGCAAGAGGAAGGAGGTTCTTATTCCCCTATATAGATCTTTAATGAGACCTCAGTTAGAATACTGTGTCCAGTTCTGGAGTCCTTACTTATACAAAGACATTGATAAGATAGAACGAGTCCAGAGACGGGTAACAAAAATGGTGAAAGGTTTGGGGGATAAAACATATTGAGAGCGACTTCAGGAACTTAATATGTACAAGCTGGAGGAAAGAAGGGAAAGGGGAGACATAATTGAAATCTTTAAATACATCAAGGGGGTGAATAAGATTCAGGAAAGCTGTTTTTTCAATATGAAACCAAAATCAAGAACACAGGGACATGACATCAAACTAACCAAAGGGAAGTTCATGATGCTAGGAATAAACTACCCGCAGAGGTAGTTAGACAGTCAACAGTAAATGGCTTCAAAAATGCGTGGGATAAACATAGATCTATAGTCAGACAACAAAGTTAACAAAAAAACAAAAACAAACAAAAAAAAAAAGACTATGCCAAAAAAATAAACCCCCCCCCCCCAAAAAAAATAGGCAGACTTGATGGACTACTCAGTTTTTTTCTGGCGTCACTTTTTATGCTTCTATGTAGAATTTGCTTGATAATATACTGTAAATGTGAATTTAGAGTAAATCATCTTGCGTAGGCCATCATGTTGTTATACATATTTAGTGTTCACCATGAACATGTATGTATTTAATAAATGTCTACCGGGAATGGTCATAGCCCAGAATCTTCTGTTTTGCCTGGCCAGAATCGTAGATCAAAATGTAATCACAATGGACAAGCCACAGCTCTTGGTACTGGTTATACTGTGTAACATGTGGGTGAAAAGGGCCGTTCTTGGGAGACCACTATAAAAAATATTCCTCATATTTCTGAAATAATTGCATTTGGATAGTTTCCCAAACAAGACATGGGACATGCTATTGGTGGTTAAATCAGTGGTTTTAGGAATAATTGGCCAAAAGTACACAAACATCTAAAGTAAAAATATGTATTGCCTTTAACAACCAATCAGCTATGTCCTTCATTAAACATACGGCAAAGGAACTTTGAAAGGGAGAATCTGAATAGTTGCTAATGGGCTCTTTTATCTATGAGTTGGGAGCTCCTGATTGCGGTAGGAAGAGACGCATTTGCAGATGGTAACTGCACCTATGATCCAGTTAGTCAGCTTAGCATGTGCAGGGTCTAAATCATTAGATAACTTGTTTTAAAATTTGGAACCTTGTTAGGAACAAATATAGCTAAACAATTTTTTTATTTTATACAATCTTATACTGAGAAAAGAAAATAACACTGTGATATATTTTCCTAAATGTGTCTAAATCTTGTCTTTTTTTAATAATGCTTCCACAATAGCTAGGTCATATTCAAATCTAATTAATGCCATAGTGAATAGATAGGTCAAGAAGATCAATTTTATTGTTAGAGCCCATGAACCATGATTTAAGATCTCAGGATGATAAATTAATCATGTTTTACAGTATCTCAAATATATACTTACCGAAGATGAATATTTAATTGGTAATGGCTTCAAAGGCATTTAAGGACTGCTGAAAGGATAATTATGAAAACCACACATTATCTGAAAATATATGGATTTCTGATAAAAAGCCTTTTAGTTGCTATGGTGAACAAAGGCTTCATTTTCTTAACCTCTGAATGATGACATGTTGTTGACACATTTGCTGATTGGAGCTCAATGGGTTTTCTTTCTTCCCTGCCTTCTAAGATCAAACCAACAATTCTGTATTTAAAATACATCAAATATATAATAAAGATATAATATATCTCTTTTCCGTATGATTCATTTGACATACGTTGCAAATAAAAAGATGTGTGCTGTAGATAGAACAGTCAGATATCCCAGATCACAAAACGTTCAGTGTAAATACAAAGTAGTAGAATAAATTGATATATATATATATTAACAAAAATGTGCCAGTTTGGTGAATGGAGATTAATATGACAGGGAGCGCTACTGCAGTGGCAAAGAGCACAGAAGTGTGCATTGCTACAGTGATGGCAAAAGATGAGGATGGTAATCAGGTATGGTAATGAGAAGGGGAGTGCTGGTACTGTGATGAAGGGGTTGCAAGCACAGTGGTGCCTCTGTGGGGAGCCTTCAGCTCAAACTCCAAGTGCAGTACTTCCGGGTAGCAGCAGAACCCGAATGGGAGGATTAATGGAGTGACCTGCCAGGATGGAGAATGCAGCAATGTAGGAAAGATGATCCGCACTCCATTAGTTGCTCTTAAAAAATCTTAATTGCATTGAAAAGCAGATAAAAACAGTTGACGCGTTTCAGCCTATAAGGCCTTAGTCATAACCCTTATGACTAAGGCCTTATAGGCTGAAATGTGTCAACTGTTTTTATCTGCGTTTGTGCACTATGGCTTTTCAATAAAATGAAGATTTTTTAAGAGCAACTACCGGAGTGCGGATCATCTCTCCTACATTACTCTACTCTACTCTACTCATCCAATGACTGTGGATCAAGCACCCGGAAGCTCTGCTATCTATATGTTGTATGGGTAGTAGCACTGACTTTTCTGTTTATACTATGGAGAATGCAGAGCCTGTGTAACCCAAAGCAGAAGCCATGAGGTAGAGAAGTGGTGTGAACTAATGGGGCCACAAATTAGGTATTTATCTATGCAACATGGATTCACCTACTGCAGGAACCAATCTAAATGTGCTTCCCTTGGTATGGCTGTTGTGGGGGGGGGGGGGGGGTTACTTTAATAGCAATTTTGAAGCTAGAGTGCATATGTAGTAGTGACAGTGTTATTGCCTTCCTTCTGCTACTGCACATGCACCAGGTATTGGAGCCTTTTTAGCCTATCCCAAAGACTCTACCCTACCCTCAGATTGGGCCTGGCATTTAGTGACAGTGCTGCTGATCCACTCTAATCTGCAGTGATCCAATACTTGAAATACGTTCTCAGCACATGATGTCTTCCATCACTAATACCTTATTTGTGGCTCCTACATGTCACATAATCTATTAAAGAAAGCTACAAAAAAAGCTATTAGTGACGTTTAGGGAGCTGATCGCTGGTATGTGTAGAGGTCACTGGAGGAGATCATTGTCACTATGTGCTAAATCCGGGTCTTGCTTCCTACACATGTGCAGTAGAACTATATATTGTTTATACAAATCATGTGATCACTATGCACACTGCTTTGCACAGCCAGGGGCAGCAGATGGAAATATTGTGTTTTGTGTGCCCAACCTATATTCACAGAGAGGGAGCTGGGGTTCACAAACATTTTACATTATAATCAATCATAAGGAAATTATATATGTGTTTTTCCATACAGTACATTTCATGATGATTAATTAACAATAAAAGTGTCCAACTTAATAAATGGTGAACTGCGTTAAAAAAATATTTGCTTAAACATAATACAGGATCTTAATAATTTGGAAGTTTCTTAAAATATATGCACAGCACATACTGTCAGCAATTTTGGGAAGCCTCCTCCTAAGTCCTCATAGTCCACACATCACATGGCCAGCAGTGCACATCAAAATATCAAGGCCCCCGACACACTTTGCCACTTCTTTGCTGTATGCTACTGCATAAAAGTTAACTTGTATTGCATTAAGGCAGCTATTTAATCAAGAATGCATGGCAACAGAAAAAAACATATTTTTATTGCATCACACCACAATGAAAGACATGTGTTGTGGTGCCCTGCATTGTGAGTCTGCAGACACCTATTCAGGGCAGATAAAAAAGAGGATGGGGGGCAGAAGGTGAACGTGCTCCGGATACAGTGTTGCTATGTGGAAGGGGGGAGTGTTGGGAGCTTCAGCACCTCCCATCTCCTGCACTTCCCTGACAGGACTGCAATGTCCCTTCTATCACTAGGGTGTTTTTTGACTGGAACTCAGTAGTATTTAGCATTAAGACCTCAAGCACTGGCCATGTGCTCACCACTGTCACTTGTAAACACAGAAACTGGCTTCCTCTGCCGGCTTCGGTGTTTAAAACAAGTGTCAGCACACCTCTCCTGGGCTCACACAGAGCGCTCTCTGCAGCATGACAGCACGATGGCAGTGGCCCCTGCACTGATGGCTAGGTGAATAGATGTGGGGAGAGGGGGGGTTGGTGGAACAGCTCTGTACTAGAGGGATTGGTGTAAACACTGTGTGCTGGGGGGTTTGGGGGGAGGTCTATACTGGGGGTGGATGGGGAAAAGCTTTGTAGTGGGGAGGCTAAGGAAAGAGCTCTATACTGGTAGGAGAAATGGTAAAGAGCTTTTTAGATGGGGGGTTTGGGGGGAGGTCTATACTGGGGGTGGATGGGGAAAAGCTTTGTAGTGGGGAGGCTAAGGAAAGAGCTCTATACTGGTAGGAGAAATGGTAAAGAGCTTTTTAGATGGGGGGTTGAGGGAAGAGCTCTGTACTGGAGAGGTGAGATGGGAAGGAGCTTTGTAGTGTGTGTGTGTGTGGGGGGGTTTGAAGGAAGGGCTCTGTATTGGGGGGGGGGTTGAGGGTAGAGCTCTGTACTGGGAAGAAAGTTTGGAGTGGAATCTTTTCTTTTCTTGTACACAGGCCTGTATGTCACCCTATCCTGATCCCTGCACCGTGCTCAATATGCACTTGTGAGCCTTGAGCCATACCCGCCCCTGCAGCCTAAGCAATACAAAATACTGAGCCCTGTGCAAAACCCATTACTAATCTTTGAGCCTTGTGTAATACCTGCCCCTACACCCTGCACAATACACGCTCCTGGCCCCTGTGCCTGCAACTACAGTAGAAAGCTTTTATATGCTGGCCTATGAAGAACCCTGTAGCCCTGGAACTCTGAATCCTAATATTGCATCCTAACATTGCATCTCCCTGTCACCCAGCAACCCTACCATTAAATGTTTCTATCAAACCTGGTACTGATATTGCACATTATACCTCCATGCAGAGAGGAAGAGAGACGGAGCCTGGAGTTTCCAGGCTTTCAGCTCACTTTCTCCTTCCCTTGGTGACATCATATCCTCACAAGTGCAGATGTAGAGGCCAGTAGTCCCTCTGGTCTTCGTGAGCTCTGTGCACATTGTGTGTGTTTCCAGTGTGAACAGAACCCATCCAATGAAGCTGCCATTTTCTAGAAGTCCAAAAGTAAAATGTATTCTCTATTTCTTTCATGGTAAGCATTGGAAATACAAGCCAACTGTTTATCACTCCCCCCCTCCCCCCAAACTATTAATACATCTCTATTATTATTTGGAACACCTAATCTCTCTAGCAGGATGAACTTAAGGGGGGGGGGGTGTATCTTTACCCTTCTCATAGTTACAATGCTGTCTGATAATACAGCTCAGATAAAGAAGAATCTGATGCATCACGGAGTACAACCTTTTTTCCTGCTTCACACAAGAACTAAACATCACTGCAGATTTCAGTAGCAGTTAGAAGAATGAAGATCACTGATACATGCATTTTAGGTTTAGGTTCCTTAAAAAAAAATCAGTACCCAAAATGAGCACCTGATTTTGGTATTACATGACTTTACTGGTTATTCCATCCAGTATATGACACTACAGGGCGACATTAGCGCAGTATAGTGGTACTATTTACTTTATAGAGCCATTACATAAAATATCCATTATATTTGTAAGCTGAAGGAAACCTTATTGGTAGTTTTCTTGTATTGTTAGGACTTGGCAGCACTAATCATTTAGATGACAGCTAAGGGCTGTCTAAAGGTTATCATCAGCATGTCAACTGGGCAATATGAGATGTCAAATTCACATCTTGTCCTTGTACATATGTCAAACTACTACTCTTCAAATATTATATGACAAAATTATACTTTTCTCTGTATCTATATTGTCCAAAATGTACAGTTACCACAACATGAAAATAAAAAGTTCATCAGGACTCAATAATGAACAGATAACCTGTTGATACTTGGGTCCAGTATATGTAATACATCTTATAGATCACTAAAATTTCTTCTGCAGCAGTTTTAGTGCACATTTTCTTGATATGTTACAAAGGATGCACCATTTTGTAACAGTGAAGGCTGAAATCTGACCTCATACATTTACAGTATATCCCATCCACTTTTAATGTATGGAATCCATGACAACTTTAGGACTTGTTATTGTGGTAATTATGTATGATTGAACTTTAGGTATGTTTTGATATCCCAAGATATTTAAACTTGCTCTAAAACAAGGGCAAATTGAAAATCTGTAATTTATGGTAATTTTTAGAAGAGCTCAAAGTAGTGATATATCTGTGAGGGCACCTATGAGCTTATTAGCCTGAGCTTATTAGCCAGCTCTGTTTGAAACAGATTTCCACGTTGACTATACAAACAATACACATGGGCTTCACAACAGCACAACAGTCAACAATAAGGTTGATAAATGCATACATGATATAACATGATATTACTTTATGTATCGGCCATAACCCTCGATGGGGCGGCCTTGACTTTTGAGCTTACCGGTTACCTCCGCTTGGCTTGTTCTTCCAGGTCTAGGGGTTCCCAGGGTTAGTACCCAACGACTTTGGATGCTGACACCATAAAAGTCCTTTAGAAAGGTTTTTATTTGCAGGGGTAACATCCAACAGACACAGTCTCATGTGGGAACAGAGGGTAAGGGTGAAGAAACTATGGCACCTTGAACTGCAGAGTATTAGGAAGTCTATAATGCACACCCAGAGAGTAGCCACTCGCAGCTGGGTGCTTCAAAGCTGAACAAATCTCTAGCCAGAGATTATGGCAGTCAGCACTTGAATACGGAACTTGCAAAGTCTCTGACCTCGAAGAAAGGTTGCAATCAAAGTGGAACAGGAACCTTTCCTCAGTACTTGGAACATTCTCCGTCTCCTCTGCAGTACTGGGAAAGCGTGGATACGTCAGTGTCCTTGACAACCCAGCAACCAGGCACTTCTTGGGATGCCAGCTTGTTGGCCCTCCTTCGAAGAGTCCTCCCCCGGTCGCTTACACAAGCTGCGATGCCCCTCCAAGTTGAGAGCGCACCCGGACGCCTTGAATCTTCCCTCAGTTACTGCGCCTCGGACCAGCCAGTTCCGAGACTCAGGAACAGATGGATCCCTGCCCCAGACCAAGCAGGTCTGTGGGGCTAGTCAAACTGACCATGTTGCGGGGCCGCCTTCGCTCTGTGACCCCTCATGGGGCTACCCCGGTCCTGATCCAGGAACAGGCCACTCTGGCCGAACGAGCCCCGAACAGGTGACTCCAGCATCTTAAATACCCTTCCCCAGACTCCTCAGCGGGGCCAAACACACCCACTGATTGGCTCCGGGGAATGTTGATACCCAAAACGTCCAACCAGGCCTGGTTCTGAACCTGTCATGTGCACATAACTGTACACATGACCAGGCAGAACACTAGCACAGCCCAGCCAAACTGATGCCAAAGTTAACCTACATAATTGACTCTCAGAGCCCCTTTACTGTTCTGAGAGAAAAATAACAAAATTTACACATAGCGGACACCTTGCAAAAGTATCACTGCTACATTTATAAGGTTGGCCAGTAAATAAACATGTGTGGGAGGGTGTGTGTTATATACCAAGGCTACTTTTTGCTGCAAATATGGCTGCGCCTCAAAAGAATTACAAGAGGAATAATACAATGCTAAGACCTTTTGATAGGTATATAGTGGAGTGCCCATTTACTCAATATGCTCAGATGCAGGCACAGGCCACTTTAACATCTGGATTCTCAGACATGCCCAGGGAATATAGTTTTCTCTGCTTACCTTTTTGAGAAGCTCAGAAGGGCCACACCTGATGAGGCAAAGGTAGTTGGGAAAGTGATCTGCAGTCTCTCAATGTCGGAACTAATGTGCAGGCAGCCAGCCCAGAGCATAATAGCATGCAACTTCTCCAAAAGACCCAACTACTGTGTGGAGCTACCCCATGATTGCTTTTAGACCACTCCAGGTCCAGTGAGCTGGCTATTTATCCTTGTGCCTTGGATCCCACTAGCTCTTCACCTGTGTCACCAGAGCTAACCTTGACTTTACTGTGAAGGATGCTGTCTATGAGGATAACAGCAATAATTGCATAATTAGGATTAAAAAATAATAAATCATTTTTGAATCATCATTACTGCACCATTGTAGCCTGAACCTACAACATGCAAGTCAAGGGGTTATACACATATGTAATTCGTTTTATCTAGACAGGCATCAGATGGTTAATTTAGTGGAAAGGTCTATTAAATATATGGAAGGCATGCTATAAAATAACATGTAAAATGCTTTAGTTAGACAGGCACTAATGCACTGTGAAAGATGAATACATTGTAAAATATTACATATAATGGATCTACTTAGACAAAAGTCAGTCAGCTAATGTGCTTTAACCTTATATAGCACATAGAAGGCACAATGAAAAGTCTTGCAGGTAAACATGCCCAAGTGAGAAAGGAATTTGAAAAGGACAGCTAGGGCAATCCAAATATAAGAAATTAAATGACAAATTTTCCAACTTCAGAATACATAGGGAAATTACTGCTGCTTCAATCTCATAAATCAAGGACACATATTATATTCCATATATTATCGCAATAAAAAGCAAATCTTTCTTGCTTTTCCCATCATTAACTTACTGATTCACATAGTGAAATACAAATAACACATAATGACCAGTTTAGGAAAATATGGCGGTGAGATTTATTTAACAGAAAACATATTTAACTTTTCTTAATTTAGAGGCATTATGGTAAAATTACACTTATTTTTCCAGGCAAATATATTGGTGAGGATAAGATTCCTATGCAGCATATTAATAATGACAATAAAATACATGATATTATCTGTTTGCCCGATCCCTTGATTGTTCCATGTTCTTCTAATGTGTTGCTGTAGAATTTCTACGTCTCCAAAATGCATTGCAAAAAACGTCCTTTCTTAGTCAGTAAGGCTCCATTTAGAGTAGACCTACTCGAGCGCATTTGCGTGCACCTATTGCCCATTAATTTTAATAAGCTACCATACTGGCAATTTTTTTTTTTAAACCACGCCACTTTAAATCTCATGGTGCTTGGGCACCATGCAGTTTTGTGTTCGCAAAATAACTCTATAGTTGCTGATTTGTTACAGTGCAGTGTGTTTCTCTGTGGGTCGGGAATGTGTACGATTTCATGCATGTTCCCCACCTGCAGAGATGTGAATCTAGTGTAACAAACAAAAGACAAAGATTTTGTTGGCCATACTGAAAAGTTATCATATATTGAGAAAATTATTTATTTGGAATGTTTTTGGTTACTTTTATGCTTTGCAGAAATCCTAGTTTGAAGCCAATAAGTGGTTCTGATGTAAGTACCAGAATGATCAACATTCCCTACCCTTGGCCACATGCTCTCACAGCTGCCTATCACAAACTGAAAGAACATTACAGAATCTATATCCTTGCACCCTTTTCTTGTGTCTGTGGCAGAAATAATATCTACAGTTGTTGGTAGGGGAAGCTTTGAACCAATAGGTGAGGTTTAGCACCAGCAATGGATGTTGTACCCACCCACCTATGGAGATGATACTAACTAGCAAAATGCTGATACCTATTGTCAAAGGGCAGAAGCCATAAAGGTTAGGCATATGCCAGGTTTCTATGCGCAGATTGTAATATATGCATTTTAGTGTTTACTCCATAAGAACTATAACCAACTGGAATCTCTTGTGAATTTGCGTAGCATTATGCTAATAATTGCATCATGAAACTATGGGGGTTATTTACTAAAGGCAAATCCACGTTGCACTACAAGTGCACTACAAGTGCAACGAAAGTGCACTGAAAGTGCACTTGAAAGTGCACTTGAAAGTGCGCTTGAAAGTGCAGTCACTGTAGATCTGAGGGGGACATGCAAGGAAAATAAAAAACAGCATTTTTGCTTGCACATGATTGGATGATAACATCAGCAGAGCTTCCCCTCATTTCAGAGCTCCCCCTCAGATCTACAGCGACTGCACTTTCAAGTGCACTTGCAGTGCAGAGTAGTTTTGCCATTTATAAATCAACCCCTATGTCACCATGAAATAAACAATAGCTAAAACAGTGACCATGAACTGGCATACATATGAAAACATCATCTCAATGCCAAAGGCCCAATTTAATTACAACAGAATTCCATGTTTTTTTTTTTTTTTTTTATTAAAAATCCATTGCTTAGTGGTATTGAAAATAAGAAAGGCAAATTTTGCTGCAATACTCACCTCTAATACAACTATGGCAAAAAGAGGAGAGGTTTAGGGACTTTAAATGAAGTAGTGGCCTGGTAAGGCCACCTATTTCCATCCCTTGGGACTTTGAGTGAAGAACTTGGCCTGGTAAGGTCATGCTCTTCCATCCCTATAATGATCAAAAGAGGAGAGCAACGGGGGTGGGACTTTAAATGAAGTGCAAAATTGCGATAGAGTTGATTGGTGAACAATTGGGAAGATTTAATAAGTTCATGAAAGGTATAACATGTACATAATTGTAACAGTTCAATTGGTAAAAGATACTGGCAATACATGGTATCAACATATGTATACAATAATCATATGAACATTAAAAAGGTTCCACAGTACACCAATTTGAAATTCATGTAAAAGCATAAAATATAGAGTAGTGCCTGCATGACGGGTAGCCTCAATATCCTGTAGTGTAATTTGTATATAGCAGCTGTAGAAACTTGGGTATAATTGTAGAAAACACGACTTTCGTAGCTCTACGCGTTTCGTGGCTTAATCGCCACTCATCAGGAGCAAGCGTGTACGGTAACTAAAATGAAAAAGATAAATAAAGTCTAATAAATGCAGACATGAAACAGAGGTGGGGTAATAAGAAAGACCCCACACAGGGTACATGCTTACGCATTGGGGTTCGCTTGATGGTGGCTGGCTGTCGGGCTCCACTAGCCATTCAGAGGCATCGCCCCCCGGGGAGCTGAGGTGGACGGGTCAATGGGGGCAACCCACAGGGCGCCATCCAGGGCGGGTTGGCACCCACGAGGCAAATCTGTGTGGGGAGTGAGGGTGGAGAGTGAGGGAGATCGCCAGAGAAGTAGGCAGAACTTAGAGTGAACAGTGTGAGGATGATGATGATTGGGAGTGAACCCAAGACCAGAGTGGCCCTGGGTGCAAGTGTGAGTGGGGAGAAAGACAGAAAACAGAAAGAAAACCAAGTACCTGTGAAGAGAAAAAAAGAAAAAAGAAAAAAGAAAAAAAGTAATCCATTGGGGAATAAGTGACGCAAAAAAGCAGTAAGTGAGATGAAAACTAAAAAATGAAGGGTACCTGGTGCATAGGGTGAAACAGTGACAGAGCTACAGGAAGTAGCACTCCTCAAAACGACGTGACATCCAGTGGAATGGGAGCCTCAAGAGTGAACACCGCCAGAGCAGCGCCACTTGTAGGCGCCACCACGGAGACCGCCCACCAACGTCACGCCGCACATAGGAGGGAAGGGCGGAAGGCGCCGCCGTAAGGCATTGATACGCCCGGTCAGCCGACACCAACGCCCCGCCCACACAACGTGACAGTGTGGAGATCACATGAGGGAATGTGTAAGCATCCAGAGGGAGCGCACGTCCGACATGGAGTGCGTGACACTGACGCGCTGTGGCGGCACGTCCACCCCCCAATGAGGGGGGGGGGGCAACAGGCGCGTCACAGCTCCCGGACAGGAAAAGCCCAACCACCGGCAGCGTTGCCCGACCAGCCCAGAAGCCAACAACAACGAGCCTGAGTAATTAGCAGGTGGCAAGATAATAATTGTAAATGTAAGCTAAAAAGGTAATAGAGGGTAAAAGCATAGAGCACATAGACTCAGGAAAGGCAGATAAAGGTCAGTACAATGCAGGACATGTTGGAAGGTTGCAATCTTAAAGCAATTTAGTGCACATCCATCCCTAATCAATGGCAAAAAGAGGAGAGGTTTAGGGACTTTAAATGAAGTAGTGGCCTGGTAAGGCCACCTATTTCCATCCCTTGGGACTTTGAGTGAAGAACTTGGCCTGGTAAGGTCATGCTCTTCCATCCCTATAATGATCAAAAGAGGAGAGCAACGGGGGTGGGACTTTAAATGAAGTGCAAAATTGCGATAGAGTTGATTGGTGAACAATTGGGAAGATTTAATAAGTTCATGAAAGGTATAACATGTACATAATTGTAACAGTTCAATTGGTAAAAGATACTGGCAATACATGGTATCAACATATGTATACAATAATCATATGAACATTAAAAAGGTTCCACAGTACACCAATTTGAAATTCACGTAAAAGCATAAAATATAGAGTAGTGCCTGCATGATGGGTAGCCTCAATATCCTGTAGTGTAATTTGTATATAGCAGCTGTAGAAACTTGGGTATAATTGTAGAAAACACGACTTTCGTAGCTCTACGCGTTTCGTGGCTTAATCGCCACTCATCAGGAGCAAGCGTGTACGGTAACTAAAATGAAAAAGATAAATAAAGTCTAATAAATGCAGACATGAAACAGAGGTGGGGTAATGAGAAAGACCCCACACAGGGTACATGCTTACGCATTGGGGTTCGCTTGATGGTGGCTGGCTGTCGGGCTCCACTAGCCATTCGGAGGCATCGCCCCCCCGGGAGCTGAGGTGGACGGGTCAATGGGGGCAACCCACAGGGCGCCATCCAGGGCGGGTTGGCACCCACGAGGCAAATCTGTGTGGGGAGTGAGGGTGGAGAGTGAGGGAGATTGCCAGAGAAGTAGGCAGAACTTAGAGTGAACAGTGTGAGGATGATGATGATTGGGAGTGAACCCAAGACCAGAGTGGCCCTGGGTGCAAGTGTGAGTGGGGAGAAAGACAGAAAACAGAAAGAAAACCAAGTACCTGTGAAGAGAAAAAAAGGAAAAAAGAAAAAAAAAAAAAAAGTAATCCATTGGGGAATAAGTGATGGAAAAAAGCAGTAAGTGAGATGAAAACTAAAAAATGAAGGGTACCTGGTGCATAGGGTGAAACAGTGACAGAGCTACAGGAAGTAGCACTCCTCAAAACGACGTGACATCCGGTGGAATGGGAGCCTCAAGAGTGAACACCGCCAGAGCAGCGCCGCTTGTAGGCGCCACCACGGAGACCGCCCACCAACGTCACGCCGCACATAGGAGGGAAGGGCGGAAGGCGCCGCCGTAGGGCAATTGTTCACCAATCAACTCTATCGCAATTTTGCACTTCATTTAATGTCCCACCCCGTTGCTCTCCTCTTCTAATACAACTATGTCCCTTTGCAGAAAGACCTCTTTGCCACTAGATAGTGCTCCTCTTCCAATGAATTCAGGCTGTCAGAGACACATTATCAATACATGGGCCTGGGATAACAATACTACTGCTCTGTGCACACTGGAGGAGATGAGAAAGGACCTGTAATATCACCAATTTGTTTTTCTATTTGTAGCAAAGATTTGCATGCAAAACTATAGATGTAAAATCATGTTCACTTCAAACATTCAGTCATTAGCAAGAAAATTTGCATTTTTTTTATTTTCTACTGGACATGATTGTATGTTTGTGCTCCAGTATACTTCGCTGCAGTTCACGTCAGTTCACATTTTAGTAAATTGGGCCATTTAATTGTCCAAATAAAAAGGTAAGATGATTTAGGAAGCAAGTGGTAAAATTTGCTATCAATTTGACTGTTGCACACTTCTCCCCTTTTCTCTGAGCTTGTAGGAGGTCTTCATTTTAACATATAGAAGCTGCTTTTTGATTTAAGTTAATTAATCAACAAAATTACAGGTAATTTTGACCTTTGTGCGCTTTTGTGAGTTAGCAAGAAGAGTGTTGTCATCTCAGTTCTTTCAAATGACAAGGGGTTAATTTGATTGGCTCATAGTTGTGCATACTACATGCACTGTAAGCTGTCAAAGTATTAAGATAATTGTCAGCTGCAATCTAGCAATTAGAACTCAATTATCTGAGTTATTACTGCAGCATTATAGCTAATTTCTGTTAAACAGTGTGAACTAAATTTTACTTATTGAAAGTACCCATATTGAAAGCTTACCGTGATAAAATAATCATAAGTGTGTACCATAAGTAATTTAATATATATTTTTTTCAAAAGATGTAGGATTTCAAGTATTTCTGCCACTATTAACAGGTTCAATTGTGACAACGCAATATGAATTACTGTGAACAATAAGCATGAGAGAGGGCAGGTATTACAAATTGGTCTATGCAAATGAAGTGGGCAATACAGAATCAATATGATTCCCTAAGCTAGTAAAATAGCAACCCCATTAGAGAATAACTAAATATGTAACAGATTTTTACAAGTTATAATTGTCGTATTAGTAATGTTTTAGACTTTGTTCTTCCAGGCCTGTACTGCAGAGTTATCATTGGACCCACACATGCCCAATACAAACAGCTATATGATATGGGTCTATGTATCAAAGTAGGAACTTAGGTTTTATAAAATGTGTTTTTTTTGTTGGTATAATGTTCTTTTTCTGAAATGCAGTGTTCCTTCTACGCCAGATATACTTGGACACACACCTTCCAAAGAGTTCCACTTTTGTCTCATCGGTCCACAGAATGTTGTCCCAAAAGTCTTGGGGATCATCAAGATGTGTTTGTGGAGAAATTGAGACGAGCTTTGATGTTCTTTTTGCTCAGCAGTGGTTTTCTCCTTGGAACTCTGCCATGCATGCCATTTTTGCCCAGTCTTTTCCTGATGGTGGAGGCATGAACGCTGACCTTAACTGAGGCAAGTGAGGCCTGCAGTTCCTTGGACGTTGTTGTGGGGTCTTTTGTGACCTCTTGGATGAGTCGTCGCTGCGCTCTTGGGGTAATTTTGGGCGGCCGGTCACTCCTGGGAAGGTTCACCACTGTTCCATGTTTTGTGTTTTTTTTTTATAGTATTAAAGAAATTCTGCCTTGTGATATCTGTGATATTAGCAGTATTAATTCTCTGTTGTCAGATTGCTCGCCTAGTTATGGAATTTAGTTTTACAGTAAATGACACATAGAATGGTTGCTGTTAACAGAGGTATTATGGTAGAAAGTGCTTGCCAGGTCATATTTAGGTAATATGAAAGAAACACATGCTCCTGCACTTGAGAAATTGCTGTGGGGCTGATTAAAAACAGATGTATCTACTGGTCTAGCCACCGCATTGGCTGTGCCGCCACTCCCAACAGGTCAGGGAATAGCCAATTGGAACTCTAAAAAGGAAAGAAATAGAGGGCACACCAGCCTAGCGCATTACCTTTGCGACATATTATTATTTTAAAACGTATATAACATACTCACAAATGATAAAATCAAGCAAAGTATAAAATCCACCAGATGCTCCATCCAGCATGGTCCGCTGGCCAGTGACAATTTTGGAAGGAAGAGTCCATGTAAAGCAGACGTGTTTCGAGGGGTGTCCCCTCTTCTTTAGAGCTCAGAAGAAGCGGGGACATCTCTCGAAACATGTCAGTTTATTTGGACTCTTCCTTCTGCATATTCAGGTAATTTCAGTATCTCTTATGAGAGGTATCTAACTTCAGTGGATGGGCTGTCCTAACACGAGGCCAGGGGAGAGTCTTGTCTCAGGCTCTGCTCTCCAGAATTGGATTTTATTTTTATCATCTGTATATTTCTATAATGGACACCAGGGAATTGGGGTATATTTCCAGAACTGTTTTCCTGTACTGTCACCATAGTTACATAGTTAGTCTGGTTGAAAAAAGACACACGTCCATCTAGTTCAACCAATAAAAGGGAAAAAGAAATCTGAAAAATAAAATAAAATCATACAATCCTATATACACAATCCTATATCCACACTTGATCCAGAGGAAGGCAAAAAAAAAAAAGAAACAGCAAACCATGAACCAATTTGCTCCAGCAGGGGGAAAAAATCCTTTCCTGACCCCCACCCCCCAGAGACAATCGGATATTCCCTGGATCAACTTTACCTATAAATGTTAACTCAACACCAAGTTCACTATATGGAGCATTTATGAATTAATACATGTTAACGATATTCCCCCTTAATCTCCTCTTCTCAAAAGAGAATAAATTCAGTTCCTCTAATCTTTATTCATAACTGAGCTCCTCCATGCCTCCTTTCAGTTATGTTGCCCTTCTCTGCACTTTCTCCAGTTCCCCGATATCCTTTTTGTGAACTGGTGCCCAAAATTGAACTGCATATCCCAGATGAGGTCTTACTATTATTGTCCATGATAGCAGAAATAACTGTAAAAGTTAGGAATGAGATTTGAGGGACAGCAACCAAGGTTTGCCTTAGATAGGAAAAAACAGTAGATGCCTATAATGAAATCTGCTTACTCTAGAAACATGAAGACTTATGTTTTAATGTTATGTAACTGATTGTCTTTTTTTACTTTCTTACTAGTTTACTTTTTTACTTACTTACTAGTTTCTTATTAACAGAATTTTAATGTGCAAATACAATGAGCGGCTAAACAGACACTTTCTTTTTTTTTTTTTTACCAGTTGGCTTCATAGAACAATCTGGAAAAAGGTTTAGTGCCTGTAGAGGGGAAAGGAGCTGGCCAAATGGCTAGAACATGCCTGTATAGTTTAGACAGAAAGTCACACAGATGACTACTTGTGTGCTACCTGGAAAAAGTCACCTGAATAAAATAGCTAAACTGTCTTCTGTTCTGTACAAGAGAAAGTAAATTAAAGATTAGAATTTCACTGTTCAGAATATTAAGTTTGTTGTTTGTTCTCTTTTTCTTCTGGTTGACAAATACTTGGTTCTGCTGAATTTTTGCACTGGAGCATTTGTACATTTAAGGTATTCTGACATTTCATTATTGCTCTGCTGCCTTCACTCCTCAGAGATATCTTGATCTCTACCAAATTACTGTCAGTGATTGTAACACCATGAACCCCTGCAGTTTGGTGGATTGGAATCAAGAGCCTGGACTGAAGTCAATTGACTCACAGTAACTACATCACACTGGAGATAATCCTGTTTAGGCGTAATAACACAACATCACTTCTGTAAGGTTGCCTGCAAGCCCAAGAAACTTGGACTACACAAAATAATATTTTCTTTTTTTTTATATTTAGTATTATTATAAGTATTTATTTATTTGCGGTTTGTAGGAAATATAAGGATATTCATAAAACATATGCAGGGAAGTTTCATTAGAATGCTTTTAAACCTGAGGTCAACATAAGGCAGGCATACATTACATTGCACCTGTCTTAAGCTGTTCTGAGTTCAGGAAGAGTCAACACATAATGAGCTAAGGATCTGTTGAGCTTAGATGGAGTCTAATCAGTGTTCTTTTTAAAATTTAAATGTGATATGTGATATAATAAGTGATTGTACAACAACATTGCTAACTTTAACTGTGTAGCTAGTTGGTTTGTCACATACAGTATAAATACCAACAATACAGAAGTAAGGAAGCTGAAATCAAATAGAAAAAAATAATGTATAAAAGAAATGATGTATAATGTGCTGTAATCTATAGTAACGGAATACATTTTTGTTTGATCTGAAGACTGAAGTTAGATCAACAAAACATGAATTCTGATTGGTTGTTATGGGCTTGCATATCTCTCTTATCCTTATTACCCAGTACATATACATAGGAGATATGTAAGAAACAAATAGTAATTCTTAATAGTCTACACCATGAGAGTTCTGATTATACCTTCAGCATGCCTATAAATGCCTTTTAAGTTCTGCTTTCCCAGGAGTATCATACACGATTGGCAGCTTTGCATAAAGGAAATTAACAATTTAGAGCCAATTTATTTATTTTTTTAACAAGAAAAGAGCCAATTTAATTTTAAATGTTTTGCCCAAAGTTGATTAAAGTTTTAAGCTGATGTTTCTTTTTTTTTTTTTTTTTACTACATATTCATTCAATCTTTGTACTAAAAATAAACATGTTTAACATATGAAAAAGTATTCAGTATGGAAATCAGCATAGGTTTTCTAAAGAGAGACCACAACGATAGCTGTCCCCTTACAGACAGAATGTCTCTTACTAAACTTTGGACAGTGCCCTTCAAAGGAAGGGGGAGTTATGAAGCAGAATCTGACTCATTGACTTGTGTGTGTAAAGTTCAGCTTGTGCTACTGAACTCTGTAAACAACATACTGTTTACAACAAAGGTGCAAAGGACATATTGACAGGCATGTGTAAGGAAGCCTAAAGCTTCACTTCCTGTCTGGATAGAATAATCCATCTTAATTATAATGCAATAATTCGTATTTATTTGAAGTGGCATTAAATGCATTTTTGCAGTAAGATAAAAACTGCCCAATACACTTACAGCCAGCTCTAGAACCATCCATGCAATCAATTTTTAAAGAACCAAAACTATCATCTAAGGTAAGTATAGAGTAAGTAGGTAAGTATGAATCGACCACTAAACATTCTCTGATTTTGGCCTGGAAATGAGCATTGCATTCTGGTACACTCTCCCCATACCTCAGAAAATAAGTTGATTTTGGGGCCTGGAATTGTGCTTAGAAGAGGTTTCTATGAATTCTAGGGTTATGCTGGGGAACCATACAGTACTAAATGGTACATCTTTGTCTGCAAAATTTCAAAAGAAGTCTGTGTTGGAGAATATGGCATGGAAGCAGAAAAATACGCTCCCTAATAAATAGTATTATTCCAATTTTGGCATTTGATTTAAAATATATTCAATTTCACTGGTAAAAGAAAGGAAAAAAGCACTTAAAAGTGGCAAAAACTACCCAATAAACCTTTGCAGAGTAACCGCTTCCCGACCGCCTCATGTAGATATACGTCTACAGAAGCGGCGCGCTCGCGACCCGGTCGGGAGCTCCGTGACCCTGGCCGCGGGACCAGCGGACCCGATCGCCGCTGGTGTCCCGCGATCAGGTTACGGAGCTGAAGAACGGGGAGAGGTTTGTGTAAACAAACCTCTCCCCGCGCTTCCTACTCTGCCTGTCATTGATTGGCTGTTCCCAGTCATCGGGAAAGCCGATCAATGACTTCAGACGTTAGCCCCGCCCCTAATGTAAAAAACACACACACACACACACACATCAGAGCCCATAACCCCTCCCCTCCCCCTAGTGGTTAACTCTTTCACTACAACTGTCATTTATACCGGAATCAATGCATTTAAATAGCATTGATTGCTGTATAAATGACAGTGGTCCCAAAAATGTGTCAAAAATGTCCGATGTGTCCGCCATAATGTCGCAGTCACAATAAAAATCGCTGATCGCCGCCATTACTAGTAAAAAAAAAAATATTAATAAAAATGCTCTAAAACTATCCCCTATTTTGTAAACGCTATAACTTTTGCGCAAACCAATCAATAATCGCTAATTGCGATTTCTTTTACCAAAAAATATGTAGAAGAATACGTATTGGCCTAAACTGAGGAAAAAAAAATATTTTTTTATATATTTTTTGGGGATATTTATTATAGCAAAATTCAAAATTGTCGCTCTATTTTTGTTTATAGCGCAAAAAATAAAAACCGCAAGGGCAATCAAATACCACCAAAACAAAAGCTCTATTTGTGGGAAAAAAGGACGCCAATTTTGTTTTGGAGCCACGTCGCACGACCGCGCAATTGTCAGTTAAAGCGACGCAGTGCCGAATCGCAAAAAGGGGCCTGGTCCTTTGGCTGCCAATTGGTCCGAGGCTGAAGTGGGTAAGTTGTGTATATCACATCTTTATTCTTGCCTTGATTCTAATAATGTCAAGATGACATTCCTGCTTGTACTGAATGGTATTTACTCCTTTTAGATCTGTAACTCCCAAACGACTTAAGGCAGTCTGCAAATACGTTTTTTTATGCACTTTAATTAGTATAATAGCTTTCTTGACTATAATGTATAATTTACAAAAAGAGCATTTGACCATTTTAATTCCATTTTTGCCTTTAGAAAGATGCAAGTGATATTCTTACACTGACCCTCATGAATATAGAAATAATCATTGTTATCAGCATCATTCTAGAATGCTTATTTAAGCCCTTTCTGTTTATTATTACATATTTAATAGAATAAAAACTGTTTCAGACCAAGGATTCGCAATACAAAAAAATCCTTCAGCAGTAACATGAGTATGCTCTGCCCTCTGCTGGCAGAAGGGGTGTATGCTAAAATTGTTTCACCTCTACTCTAGAAATAAAAAGTGTTAAATGTAATAGACATAGTAGAGTGTCATTTTGATGAGATGCTTTTGAATGGATATTATTATTGCACTAAAAGATAGTAGATATAAATAATAATTTATGCTGGTTACTGCAAGTAGGCCATAAGCAGAGGATCAGAGCAGCTGACAGGCATCAAATCAGAATTACGAGATAGCATATTTAACATTTCCAGAGAGAGTAATAAGTGGCTTTTAAGGTCCTAATATTAATATATAGATGGAATAATTGTTTGCTTTAATACAGATAGAATTGCTTTAACAAATGTATGTGGGTTATTGCATGTAAAATAGACTCAGGGATTCAGTAAAAAAAAATGTGGAAACCCATAATAAAAGCCTTGGATTTACAAAGGTAGGGATTCAATGTCACTAATGAATCCTGATGAAACTTATTAAATATTCCAGAAATTTAGAAATGTACATATATTTACACGGTTCTGTCAAATCTGTCAGTGCCTGTAAAATTGACATGGCTCTGCCAAGTCTGTCAGCATATGGGATAATATCAAGCTATGAAATAAAAGGCAGTGATGTATGTCACATCACATCAAAGTTCAAGTGATCAAGCCATGAGATGCATTGGGGCACCATCACTGGGTATGTCTGCTATGGAGGATCTTCTGCATGTATCTGGGTACTGGTATGGAGTGCATAGTTGCTAGTTTTACTCTACATGGCAATTAAAGTACCGTATTTATCGGCGTATAACACGCACAGGCGTATAACATGCACATTCATTTTAAGAGGGACGTTTCAGGAAAAAAAATGTAATGTTAAATAAGGAACTTTAAAGCAAAATAAGAGTCAGTGCCCATTCGCAGCCTCACCATTGCCATCAATGCAGCCTGATCAATGTCCATCTGCAGCCTCACCATTGCCATCAATGCATTGTGATCAATGTCCATCTGCAGCCTCACAGGTGCCATCAATGCAGCCTCATCAGTCCACATCAATGCAGCCTCACAAGTGCCATCAATGCAGCAGCATCACCATTGCCATCAATGCAGCAGCCTCACCATTGCCATCAATGCAGCAACCTCACCATTGCCATCAATGCAGCAGCCTCACCATTGCCATCAATGCAGCAACCTCACCATTGCCATCAATGCAGCAGCCTCACCATTGCCATCAATGCAGCCTGATCGATGCCCATCTGCAGCCTAGAGGGGACAGGGAGGGGGCGGGATGAGCGCCAACAGATTCCATACAGTGAGAATCTCCTATGATAGACAGAACAGTGGTCCAATGGTGGCCCAGGAGATGGGACTTTCTATTACAGAGGCCACCAAGTAAACAGGATATTCTCACTGTATGTAATCTGATGGCGTCGTCCCTCCCCCCTCCCTGTCCCCTCTGAGGCAGCTAAAATTTTAGTATTGGCCTATTACACGCACACGCTATTTGCACCCGATTTTCAGGGTAAAAAAGTGTGTGCTATAAGCCAAAAAATACAGTTTATGTAAATCTTAACAATGAACCTCCCTTTTGGTCTATTACATATACCATTGAAATAATGCTTTATATCTGTTTGATAGGTGCAAAACATACCTTTTAATTCTACCATACATCTAGTTCTCTCATGTGTCTTGTGCACTGTAGTGCTGAGCCAGTGTTATTTCCCTGCCCAGTGCACCTCTGCTAATTACAGAAATACCCCCATTCCATGTTATAAAGAGGAGGAGAGGAGAAGTTTGTATTCCACACACTTTCTGCCCAAAGGTGATAATGCTTCTCCTTCATACAGTACAGTGAGTGAGCATTGCCACCCTAGGATAGGAATAGCGTGAAAAAAGAAAACCAAAGTCTGTAAAAGAAAACTATTGCAGCCACCTCATCTAATGACCAGTAAGTTCTAGTATATTCTATTTGTGTTTTTGGGTTTAGATACACCTTATATTTGATTGTATTTACAGTTGGAGGAGTAGTTTTTCCTCTACCTGGGGATGCGGGCCTTACCACACTACACTGAACAATGTGCAGAGATCCTCATTCTCTGCAATTTTCCACAATACAGTGCTTAAAGCTCCTGCATTGGAATATAGATAAAAAAAGTGAAAGTAATTTCTACCTTGTTTTAACTGGTTACTGTATATAAAATTGGTCTTCACTTTTTGATATATTTGATTTAAATAAACGTAAAACTTATTTAACCAGGGAGTCAAACTTAATTTTATATTGGTATAGTCTCATATGTGTATAATTTCTAATTATACACAGCCCTTTAAACCCTGCACATGCAAACTCTTGAGCAGAAAAAAAACCTAGAAAATTTTATATCTTAGCAAATAATTTGTACCAGTTACCAGTCATGTATAGCTGCAGCATACTGTACATATTCATGTCAGCCATTTAATGTGGTGGCCAGCAACTGTCAGCTCACTAGCTTATATATATATTATTATTATACAGGATATATATATATATATATATACTGTATATTTATTCTGTCAGTGCTGGGTGCTTGTCTCACATGATGAATTGAATTTGGCTTCCTCAGAGGTTGGTAAGACTTGGTTTGTGACAGTTGAAGTCTTTGTAGACGAAACGCGTTGGGTTTGATGAGTACTTTCCATGCCCTTGCGCCTTTTTGAATTTTATGCTTTTGTGATCACTGAAGAGATTTCTTACTTGCAATACATCTTGGAATCTATGTAAAGCCTTTTTATTCTAAACATACTCGTAACCATATGGTTTTTCACTATGTGGAGGCTTTCTGTTGTTTTTTATGGATGCTGTTAGCCATAAACCTACCAAACAGTACTGTGGTGGAAGGAGGTTTTGTACCTGGTACATTGCCATCCAGATCCATATTTTCACATGCCAAATCGAGGTTGCCTGAGGTGGCTCCGCTGAGGAGGAGGAATTGCACCACTTGCTATCCAGAGCTTTGATATCACATGCCTGATTGATGCTATCGTCTGTTAAGCGCATTTAATCTTCTCCCCTGGGTGGTGGATGCACAAACGGCAGTGACTCATTTAGTCCTACGCTCCTGGATTCCTTTCCATTAAAGCGGTTGTATACCCGTTTTTAGTCTGTTTTTTTTTTCAAACTACCTGCAAGTCAAAGTCATAATGAGCTAGTATGACTAGCATACTAGCTCATTATGCATCACTTACCTTAGATCGGGGGGCCCCGACGCTGTCCTCTTCTCCCCCTCCGGCCGCATCCATCTCTTCACAGATACCCTTCCGGGTATCGCTGCTCTGGCCAATCACAGCGCCGCTGCGGCGCTGTGATTGGCCAGAGCGGCGAGGAGGTCGCTCCGCGCATGCGCGCGGGACACTTCAACTGCGGTGAGCCGCAGTTGTGAATGGGGATTAACCCTGTAAATGCACCGTTGTCTACTGCGCGCATGAGGAGATATTTCTTGTACCTACAGGTAAGCCTTAATCTAGGCTTACCTGTAGGTACAAGTTGAATTTAAGGGTATACAACCGCTTTAATATATACTAATGGATTCATGTTTTAATCACCAATGAGACTATACTACTTATGTTGATTTACAATTTGCGCAGTGCACTTTTTTTAGAGACACTATCAATCAGATGATGGTGTTAGAGTTTTTTGTATGTGCTAATCACAATTTAATTTTTATATCACGGTACGTTGATATGCCAATGCTCAACATTTGAGCAACATTGAGCACTGCACTGTTTTCACGTTATTCATTCACACAATTTGTGTTAACATTGTTGTGCTCGCTGCTATTGTTTATTTATGTGTATAACAGTATTTTTTTATTAATTCCTGAGACTTGGTTTGTGACCTGGAGTCCGAATGCTTTGTAGAGACTTAGAAGAGATGAAATCTCTGATCCTGGGTCCAGGGTTTGGGAACAATCAGCACACTGATTGGGCAGGTGTGTGCAGGATTTTTATTAGAGACATGCTGGATGTTTAAGGCTCAAACCTGGCAGACATAGGAGGTCTCTGCAAGAAAAGCTCTTAAAAGATCATGGTCCTATCGGCACAGGAATCAGCTTATTCAAAACCAGTGCATATGTAGTGCACTCTCTTCTTCTCTGTTGCAGCAGTGGCTGTTCTCAGCATTGTGCAACAGAGGCAGAGAGAGAGACACTGCGCATGCACTGGTTTTGAACTAGCAAGAACATTAGTTCCTGTGCTGATGGGGGAACATATCCAAACACCAGCAGGAAAGAGGGGCACCCACTCTAGAAGTTGGGAGGAGTGATTTTTTTAAACTAGAGAAGCTGTAATGCATAGGTATGTTTTTTGGAAAGGTGATATAAAGGTGAACAAAATGTACAATTAAAGTGGATGTAAACTCACTCTCATCCTTTCTAAACTACTGCAATATTGGTTATCTAGAAGGATATACATGCCTCCTGCATGTATACTTATATGTCAAATGTCTCCCTTCTGTCTGCTATGAGACCCAAAAAAATGCAGATTTTGTGGGTGGGTCTGTTTTCCAGGGCTCAGTGGGTGGAGTCATGATGTCAGTAGACTCCCCGCCCACCTCTACACTCCCCTTATCAACATGCATTTTCTCCTGTGTGTTTCTTACACTGAACTTCTGCTATGATCAGTAACATCCAGTCAAAACCCAGAAAAATCCCCACATGACTTCAGCATGCCAAATCATGCTGAAGTGTGGAACAGCCAATCCTTGCAGAGCAGCAGGAGAAAGGAGTGGGAGGGAATTAAAAAAGAATGCATGTCTCTTAGGCTAGTGCACGAGATATGTAAATTACCTGTCACTCACAGCAAGGGGAGGATTTGACAAAGTTTTTCTCTGTTTGTTAAGATTCATCTCACTGAACAATAAAAGAGGATTGCTCAGAGCTGGATTAACTCTTTGTGGCAAGACTGGGTTCGAATGATAGGAAATATTATACTCTACATTATGACATCAAACAAATAAATAAGAATTTTTGGATTTACGTCCACTTTAAAGGTAAATGTAAATCCAAATCTAAGAACCATAATGTAATATATTGCAGCTTTTCATTCATTAAAGTAAGTACAGACAAATACAGTACCTGTGGATCCTGCTAAAAATCCAGTGTTCTTGTAATTTCATAAAATCGCAAACAAAGGCCAGCCTTCCCAGTTCTTCTGTGTAAACCATGGAACCCTCCTATGTTTTTAGGATAAAGAGAGGGGGTGTTCTGCAGTTCTAACACACTTCCTGTCCCAGGGTGACAATGGTTCTTCATAAATTTAGAAAAGAAAGTATGTTACTGCCAGGATCCCCAGGTAAAAATAAGGGGAAAAAAGACAAAAAAAGAAAAACCCAGCCACAATTTATGCAGTTTGTTCTTGAATTTAAGTGCACTTTTACACCAACCTTGTATCTGAATAAGGTAGCCATGGGTTGCAAACAGAAAATAGTCGCAAGCTTACGGCTTACTGTTTTATCTAAACCAGCCTGAGGTAGAGTCCCCCCACTTATCTTGCAGTAGGGGCATAACACTCATCATAGGCATAACATGACAGGCTGTGAAGATACAAGTACAGGATAGGTTGTGCAGTGCAAAGGTACTGTTGTAGGAGAGACAATGCACTTATTTTTTTATTGACAAGGCATATTGCCATTTTAGGGTCTTTATTTAGTTGTACAGTTATCCTTTAAACATTAAAAAAAAAAAAAAAAAAAACACTGCCCACATCAGAATTGTGTTCTCTATAATGCATGCTGTGGTTTGTTTTTACATTTTCGATCATGTTTCCCCATCAATAAAATGTCTTTTACAAACACTTTTTTCCCTACACACATCAATGATGTTTCCACACCACTTGCTACAATCTTTTCCTCTAGTTCCTGGATCAATACACACTGCCCTATTGAAAATTATGTTAACTTATTTTCTAAAGAAAACTGCAAATTATTTCAAACACAAAAATAAGTTCCACGCGCACATAGTACATAGTGCTTGTCAAAAGCGAGAAATAATCAATGATCATGTGTGATTATAACAATCGCTACACAATGCATAGATAGGCTATTTATCCCTTCCTGTAATTACTTTTCTCTGTTACTGACACATTTACAGTACATTCACATATGTATTTTAGGATGCATTTAAAACATAAATGCTTTATTGTGTGAAGAATTGTTTTTGCTTTGAATTTAACTGTAATGCATTTGTTAAAGTGCAATGTTTTCCAAGCTATGCTTAGTTCCTTACCACTTTCACATTCAACATTTAAATATTCTCTTCTATCAAAAAAAAACTCAGATTTTGTCTGCTTTACAGATTACTTATCTTTAATTAGCCATTTGCAGTGTTTTGAGCCCACCTGTACTGTTAAAAACTGTCACACATTCCTCTCCAATACTGGCATCCAGGTAGGGCAACTAAGTGAATTTGCTAAAGGAGCAGAAAGGTAAATTAGTCCAGTGAAGCTGTGTTCCCTTTAAAAACCCAATAATTTGCAGGAGAATGTATTAAACTCAAAGGTTACTGTGACAGAACCATCCAGCACGCAGCTTGGGTGCCTCTTTCAAGATATACTGTAGCTTCCTCCAGTCTGGAACCAGAAACCAGGTATTATACTGTAACTGAATATTGCACCCAAGGACTAGACAACACTAGCTTAGGGGAAAACTAGAACTCAAACTGACTTTATTGGAAATTATAGAATATATACCATGCAAGATCAGATAAGAATTTGATCACATTATCCTAACCAATGTAAACTGTAGACAGCACATCTAAGAAACAGCCAATATAAACAGTATGCTAATCCACATCTAGCAACTAAAGCTGACAGTGATCTAATGAACATGAACTAATTAACAACTAGTCACTTAAACAAACCTAGGTGCCCAGACCGTTTGGCATCCAGCCCACAATCCTGGATACATAAAGTAAATTACACATTATCATAAGCATAAACACATAACAACTCACAATAGTTCAGTAACAAGGTAAAGTGGTCCCAATATTAACCGCTTGCCGACCGCCTCATGCTAATATACGTCGGCAGAAGGGCTTGTACAGGCAGAATCCCGTACCTGTACTTTGCCCTTTAAGAGGAGGCCAGCGGGCGCGCGGCAAGCAAGAACAGGGAGATGCTAATGTAAACAAGCATCTCCCCATTCTGCCTAGTGACAGTGTCACTGATCTTTGCTCCCTGTGATCGGAGCAGAGATCAGAGCAGAGATCAGTGACGTGTCACACACAGCCACGCCCCCCACAGTTAGAAAAATGCCCCTAGGACAAACTTTACCCCTACACTGCCACCTAGTGGTTAACCCTTTCACTGCCAGTGTCATTTACACAGGAATCAGTGCATTTGTATAGCACTGATTGCTGTATAAATGACAATGGTTCCAAAAATGTGTCAAAAATGTGTCAAAAATGTCCAATGTGTCCGCCATAATGTCGCAGTCACGATACAAATCACTGATCGCCGCCATTTAAAAAAAAAATAATTATTAATGAAAATTGCCTAAAACTATCCCCTATTTTGTAAACGCTATAACTTTTGCGCAAACCAATCGATAATCACTCATTGTGATTTTTTTTACCAAAAATATGTAGAAGAATATGTATTGGCCAAAACTGAGGAAAACTATTTTTTTATACATTTTTGGGGGATATTTATTATAGCAAAAAGTAAACAATAATGTGTTTTTTTTTTCAAAATTTACGCTCTTCTTTTGTTTATAGCGCAAAAAATAAAAACCGCCAGTGTGATCAAATACCACCAAAGGAAAGCTCTATTTGTTGGGAAAAAAGTACGCACCTTTTTTTGGAGCCACGTTGCACGACCCGCAATTGTTAGTTAAAGCGACGTAGTGCCGAATCGCAAAAAGTGCTCTGGTCAGGAAGGGGGTAAATTCTTCCGGTGCTAATCACATCTCCAAGAGATGAGCAGACAGACATACAAAAAAAATAGGTGACTCGTTTAACTCGTTTAACAATGGGGAGGCACACAATGGGAGAGACATACTTAATAAACACATAACACCTTAATAAACAGACTATAGCAGGAGACCCCAGTATCAGGTTGGTTTGAGCTGATTATATTAGCATCTACTCTGGTGTCTGACGAATGTTCAAAGAAAATTCGACGGAGCAGCTAAACTGTATGACTCTGTATAGTTTAGCTGCTCCGTCGAATCTTCTTAGAACTTTTGACAGACACCATAAGCCAAAGATTTGACGTTTGTATGTTTTTCGTTGCTTTGTCGAATCTTTGTCGTTCATGTTGAATGTATATAGTTCAAAATGGACTGGTGATAGTGATCACTGATCAGACAGGTAACAAGATAGGGTATATAGAATCTATATAGAATCTCAATCTATAATATAGAATCTATAATAATAAATCCTCCCCCCCACAACACGGGCAGCCTCTGAGGCTATCACAACACTAGCAACACTAGTATCACTATCAAGTTCACAACACTAACACAATAGCAGCAGATTATTATGAAAAGTTGAACTGTAGTGAAGCAAGTTGAACTGTAGCTTGCTTCACTATTGTTCTGCTGCTGTGCTTATGCTTAATTGCTAAATAATTCAGGTTCTCTGACAAACGGACCAGCTAAGATTGACTGTCTTCTGAAATGTGTGTGTGTCTCTCTCTGCTAGCAATCGTAAGTGAAAGTAATTTGGCTGTACGTGTGTACTTAGTTCTAGCTATTTTACTGCTCCTCCTCTTTGGTTACAATTAGCCAATAACATTCATCATTATTTTTATTTTACTTCCCCCACCCAATTCCAGCAGCGATCTTTTCTCTCTGTGTCGAATCTTTCCTCTCTATGTCGAATCTTTCCTCTCTATGTCAAATCTTTTCTCTCTATGTCAAATCTTTTCTCTCTATGTTGAATCTTTCCTCTCTATGTCGAATCTTTTCTCTCTATGTCAAATCTTTTCTCTCTATGTAGAATAATCTTGGACTAATAGAGTTAAGGTTAGGCACATTCGACCACAGGTTCGATAGACACAGATTGTTATTGTCAGCGTCATGTCGAATCTCCTATCTATATCGAACTGTTGTCACAACAAAATTTTAAATAAAGCATTTGTTTATGTTGGATCTTTTGTTTTTCGGATTCTGCACTTTTGTTATAGTTTGTTAAAACAATAACGAAAATACCTTAAATTCGGACGAAAATGCATTCGGACGAATGCACATGTCTAAAGCTTATAAGATAAAAAAGCAACTGTGATTATCCCCTGCTCTTCAGTGCATTCTCCCATAGTATTTCCTTTTTTTTTTGGTTTCGAAGAGCTTTATTGGGTAACAAAATGACATACAAACATAAAATATACACCATGTCACAATAATATACATTGGCTCAAGATTTCCTTCAGAGAACTCGAGCAAAAGAAATGTAGTGTCTGTCAGTTTATTGGCACCTATGCATAAGACCGGGCAAGTATTGTCAGAAAGGATCCTACGGTTTAATAAAAGGGTGTCTGACTTCCATTATGAACTTTAGCTAACAAACAGAGATGCCATACAACTGAGTATAAGAAATGTCATGGTGTATTTCTAAACATAAGATGCCATAGAAAAACTTTTAAGGCAACAAACTCCTAACCCACACACCTGATAGGATAATGTTCATTATAGGAATAGCGCCCTGGGAACTGATTCCCAAACCTAACAGTAGCTACAGGTCTCAGAAGTATTTATTTTTTGAGCACAAGATGTACAGAGTCTTATGGGTTGAATGATGTCTAGCATGATTAAATCTGAAACACTGAGAACATTCTGTAAATGGAGAAATCATGGACCCACCTCTGAGGGGGTTCCACAGGGGCACATTACACTCACAGTGTAAAGATGCAGAGAGTGCCACAGAGAGAGTCATCACATCAATAATGGTGTCTACATCCAGGTAAACCAAAAAGGAGGAGGATCCCTGCTTGTCACGTGACTGCCCTAAAGACATCTGAAAAAGGTAAGTGTGACGGAACCATTCCACACTCCGCTTGAGTGCTTCCGTCAGTATACCACTTCCTCCAGTCTGAACATAGATATCAGATTTTATAGCCGCATATTGCAACCAAGAACTAGACGGGACTAGATCAGCTGCAAAACTGGAACTTTTATTGAACAAACTCACACAGAATATATACCCCACAGGAGGACATCCCCCTCCTGATAATATTACCCTAACAACACAAACTGTACACAGGAATATAATTACAACAGTGAAAATATACTATAAACAGTATGTTAATTAAACAACTAGCCACCTGGACAATGTTGTGACTAATCAGATATCTCATCCCAGGTCAGACTGGCTGGCATCGAGCTCACAAAGTATAATACACATTATTACAAGTATAAACACATTCCCACAGTAGTTTGCTAACAATCAATAGGTGAGTTAGCACAATTAACAATACAAACAGTGACCTCCCCCCTCCTCAGACTAGTAGACAACAGAAGATCCAGGGCTTTCCAGATCTCATTAATCAGCTTTCTTTTCACATACATCTGGCTGGGAGAGACCATCATGGCTTCCCTAATTGTTAAAGAGAAAGTTGGGTTTTACTTCCTTTTTTCCCCCCTGCAAAGTAAAAGCATAATGTGCTAGTATGCATCGTATACTAGCACATTATTTGATACTTACCTGCAAATGAAGCCCACGCTGTCCCCGCTGCAGGCCACATCCATCTTTGCCCCTCTTCCTTCCGGGAGCCCCAGGCTCCGCCTCTGTGACTGTCCGGAGTCACATGACATCACTCCCGCGCATGCGCACAGGAGCCGCCAGTCACTGCACTCGCTATTGAAGGAATATTATATGAAAGAAGAGAAATCACCTATGAGCTAATTCCCACAACACTCCTACCACATCCCACGGAAGAAGCACGTTGGCCGCTTCTTCACAGCGCACATGTGCCGATGACATCATCAGTGCAGTTTACAGCAAATATCTCCTAAACGGTGCATGTTTAGAAGATATTTACAGTACCTGTAGGTAAGCTTTATTATAGGCTTACCTATAGGTACAACTTACCAATGGAGGTTTACAACCTCTTTAACCACTTGCTTACTGGGCACTTAAACCCTCCTGTCCAGACCAATTTTCAGCTTTCAGCGCTGATGCATTTTGAATGACAATTGTGCGGTCATGCTACACTGTACCCAAATAAAATTTTTATAATTTTTTTCCCCACAAATAGAGCTTTCTTTTGGTGGTATTTGATCACCTCTTATTTTTTGTTAAAATGTTTTAAAAAGACTGAATAAAAAAAAAAAAATATATATATATATATATAGTTTTTGTTATAAAAATTTTAAAACAGGTTATTTCTTCTCCTTCATTGATGTACGCTGATGAGGCGGCACTGATGGGCACCGATAGGTGGCAGTGATGGGCACTGATGGGTGGCAGTGATGGGCACTGATGGGTGGCAATAATGGGCACTGATCAGTGGCAATAATAGGCAGCACTGCTAGGTGGCACTGATTGGTGGGCATTGATAGGTGGCAATTGTGGGCATTGATAGGTGGCAATTGTCGGCATTGATAGGTGGCACTCATGGGCATTGATATGTGGCACTGGTGGGCACTCTCAGGTGGCAATGGCAGGTGGCACAGATGAGGTATAATTGCCTCTTCCTCTTCGGGAGCGATGTCCCTTACAGATGAGCTGGTGATCGGCTTTTTTTTCTTCTCACACTGTCAGCGTGAGGAGAAAAAAAACGATTACAGAGCTTTTGTTTACATCATGTGATAAGCTGCCATTGGCTGACAGCTGATCACATGGTAAGGGGCCGGGACCGGCCCCTTACTCGGATCGGTGATCACCCGAGTCTTAGTGACTCAGTGATCACAGTGCGCGTGCAGGGAGCATGCACAGGGGAGGCCGTCATATGACGGCCTCCCGGAAATTCAGGTCCGGGCTGTGGCCGTCATTTGGCTATAGCGCGGACATCAAGTAGTTAAATGTAATAATGTCCTTTTGCATTATATAACAGAACATCTTCCTAAATGCTTGTAGCTCCCTCAAATGCCAGGGCCCATAGTGGGTAGACAAGAGGCTAACATTCAGTCCCCTCCATAAGCCTCTGTCCTGAGTCTGTCACAGTAAGTATTAATTAAACAAGTATAACATACTTGCAGGGGGATCTTTAATGGGAGGTGGCAGAAAAGAAAGCCTGGAGTTGGTCTTTCCATGTTTAGAGTGTCTGCATTCGACCCATGCTGTAGTACTTTGCTAGCATGGTGACATATTGATAAGGCTTTATCAATATGTCACTTGGGACTACCATATATACTCGAGTATAAGCCGAGTTTTTCAGCACATTTTGTTGGGCTGAAAGTGCCCCCCTCGGCTTATACTGGACAAGCACTTTTCTGCAGCAGAATTACATTTTCCGACCCGATTATGGGGCCCCGTATCTCGGGCCACTTGGGGCTAGGAACCCCAAATTTGATGTGCAAACCTAGTGGAACTAGCACTACAACATATCCGAGATACAGGACCTCAAAGTCGGTCAACTATGTCCATCTGCAGTAATGTCATTTTGGGACCCTTTGGTCAAATTTTGGCTGCAGCTAGGGGGCATCTAGGAACCCTTAACTACCAAGTTTGAAGTTCAGGGGACCTATGGCTGCAAATGGGCACAGTGAGGCATGCAAATGGGCACAGTGAGGCTGCAAATGGGCATTGTTGACCCTCTTTTACACTTACAGTAGCTGCGCATTTCTCACCCTAGGCTTATACTCGAGTCAATAAGTTTTCACAGTTTTTTGTGGTAAAATTAGGTGCCTCGGCTTATATTCAGGTCAGCTTATACTCGAGTATATACGGTAAATAAATCTTATGGTTCAACTCCATTCAAAGCTTTTTTAAGCTTTGAATACATGATAAAATGGTGTCTGTGCCTCTGTCTCTTGAATAGCAAGTTAGGGCAAATCTCAATAATAGAACACAGAACGCAATAAAAAACTAAAAGAGATTGTAAACTTTCCCTACTCTGCTAATGAGTGTAAATAGCCACGAGCTCTCTTCCTTAATAATAGTAACTACTAAAACACTGCTGTCTGAAACTGCTGATGCTATCCTAAATGCATTGTAATTCTAGAAAACATGTTAGAGTACAAAGTCATATTTAAGTCTATAGGGAGCCCATTGGGCAGGCCTGACCAGTACTAAAAAGTATTTTGTGCCAAAGGAGGTAAACATCAGAGGAGGCCACAGCTGTCATGGTTAAGCCTAGTACACACGGGCCGAATGTCGCCCAACATTCGGCCCGTGTGTACTAGGCTTACTGCAGCCAGTCGGCTGGCTTCTGTCGATAGGGCATGCCTGAAAAAGGTCTGCCGATCGGCTGACCGGAGTGTTCTGGCAGGGGGCTTTTCCCCTGTCAGAACACAATAGCACATCAGGGGAGGTCGCTGTACTAAAATTGAAGTGTTAGTACAGCGGCTCCTCCGGAGCTGTCAGTTTTTTTTTGGTCAGCCCTGCTGGGTGTGTACTATGCTTTAGGATGTGTTGAGGGAATCTTGATTGGTGTAACCCCTTCCTGATCAGCTGCCGCAGTTATACTGCAGCAGGTTGGCTCCCCTGCGCAAGCCATTTAGCCTTTAGCAGGCGATCGCGATCAGTTTTGACAGAGCGAGAAATGGGATCTCGCTCTGTCTTGCTAGTATAGTCATCAACATAGAAAATATGTGCGAGGTAAGACAAAGTAGACACATTCAAACCAGGTACTATTGAGACATTATTAGTAGGTAGCAACTGGAGCCAACAGAGGTTTTAAAGTTTATCTTGGGGCTCAAATTTAAACAAAGAAATCTTAAGTGGGCAATACTTGATGATACGTAGATTTATTGATGGTTTTCTCTTGACTGAAGGTGTTCTAGTGTAAATAAGCTTCCAACGCACTATTCTAAATTCACACGTTCCTGTAGAAATGGCCGTGCATGTAAGTTGGTGCTAAAGCAACCACCGTCTTGAACCACATCAAGTCAGAGCAAGATAATGTCACCAGCATACCAAGGATCTCCAGAATAGGTCCAAAGCTTTATTCAGCGATTGCAACTTTTCAGAGCTCTAAAACGTTGCAATCTGCTGTAACAATGTGATTGCTGAATAAAGCTTAACACCTGTTCTGGAGATTCTTGGTGTGCTGGTGAAATTCCCTTGCTAGTGTATAAAAGGGCCAAACTGTCTGCTCCTCCCCCGACTCTCCCTGGTGTCACTGTCACGTGGACACAAAGTGAGTGAAAATCTACCCACTGTGGTCCCTGACAGAAATTGTAACTCTTCTGCCACGTTATCCAAAACACCAAGAAATTGTCTGGCGGTTCATTATAATTTTACTACCGTTTTGCTATTTGTATGATACAGATACACAAGATACAGATTTGGAAAAAAGGATGAAAAAAAAGGGAGACGAAGAACACTCACTGTCCAAGTGCTTACAGACACACAAGCCCTTATGGCAAATGCTGTTATTGCAGGATTCCCAGTCAGAACCTAATTACGATTATCGAGAAGCATTTAAATAAGTACAGATATGATTTAATCTTGAGTTGATTTACTGTTTGTATTCATCACCATACATGAAATCCTGGGACCTAGGTATAAATACTGTGACTCTAGTTTTACTATCTGTTTTACTCAGAAATAATATCCTAAAACCCACAGCCTGACTTTAAGAATTATGTATTATTATGTTACTAAAATATGCTTGCTTACTTATTTATTAATTTGTTTAACTTTTTCAGATGAGACAGCTGGCAGTCAGGTGCCCCTTAACCCTCACAAATCCCTAGATGCTTCATAATTGTGCCAGACTTCCAATCTATTCCTGCCGATTGCTTAATTCTGAACACATGCAGTGAAATATTGCTGCTGTTAACATGACACATACTATATTCTTCTTTTCCAAATAGGATGTTGGCACTCCTGTTACAGACCTTACATGTTTCCTGTAGCATGTGGCCAACTGAATTCTGAGCTCTGTCACGTATTGGGAATGAACTGGACAGCTTTCATCAAAAACTAGTTTAAATAATGATGTGCATAATTATCATTTACAATAAACCTTATTAGATATGCAACCTCATATCTTCTACTTTTTTTCCTTTTAAGTTTTTGTAACTAAGAAAATAATAATTACGTTTGCCATTAATAAATGTAAAAGGTAAAATGTAATACATCTCTGTATGTTGAATTCATAGGTATTATTTCTGACATGATGAGAGTAGTGAAGTCATACCAAGAGTTATACATGGAATGTTTTGATATCCCTGGGTCAATCTCTTTTACATACTGTGCCGTAGACATGTGCCCTGCCGAAAAATTTGTTAGTTTTAATTTCAGACAGGTTTTTTTTCTTTGTTTTTCTGGTCATTCGTTATGATTGAAATTTGAAACTTCAGAAAAATTTGAATTTGGTATGTTCCATTCGTTTAGATGCGGTACTTGTAAATTCGTACATTCGAAAATTTGAAAATTCGCAAATTTGGAGATTCGAAAATCCAAAATAATAACTAACTAATAATAACTAACTATTAAATTATAGGTATTGGAATTTCCTTTCAAATTTGGCTGTTTATGAACATAACGAATATGAATTTATCCAAAGTAACAAATTATCCGAAATAACAAATTCTGCTTCTAAATAATTTATACAATCGTAAATGAGTGCTAAAGTGCAAAGTTAATTTTTTTTATACAAACAGTAATCATCAATACCTGGTGGTGGCAACTTGATAATAAGACCAATCACATATCATAAAATTTGGTAGTGCCTCACTTGGTATATAAATATCAAAATAGGGGTGGGTACAATCATCCTGATAAGATTTGAGAAAAGAGAGGGGTTAACTAGGGCTACTCCACAAACTATTGCCTAGCAACGCCAGAGATGGTGAGAGGACTATCTCGGTACCCAGTGATTAGACATACATAGAATTATGTTAAAAATATACATTTATTCGAAAAATTGGATAAAATTCATAGTCACAACAAGACATATAACAGGGTTGTTGTATAGAATAACAAATTAACAAGTATGAATAGTGCGCGATATCAACCTCAATCTATTTAGATCTTGAATAAATAAGTATAAGTGATGTTAAAAGAATAAATATGGCAAATGGCGTGATGAATCAAATAGTGCTATATAATAAAATACAATATATAAGTGCTTATGTGAAAATCCCAAGTGCAAAATAATTTATGCTTCACGTTACATAGAGGTTGTAACAATTTATAAATAAATAAACGATGTGTTCCAAAATAAATAAATAAATCAATCACTAGTGCTTCAAGAATAGGTAAATAAAATAATCCTTAGTGTGCTTAAAATACTTCAAACGATATCCAGTGCTTGCTGATAGTTCATATGGGGATATGTAAATCCCTAAACCAATACAGGAAAATCCTGGTGTAATGGCCAATTGATTAATAAGTTATTCCCTTAATTGATACCGATATTCCGATAGCAAAAAATAAATGATTAAACAAATATACTGGCAAATCCTCAATTCCACCAATTTGTGTATAAAAATCCGGGAGACATATATGGAAAATAAAAGGAATAAATATATAAAAAAGACTTCCCTTAATTCTGGGATATAGGGATAATTTGTCTTCATACAATTCCTCCTGGTGTCTTGCTCCGGTTTAACATGAAAAGAAAATGACACAGAAAAACAAACACCATTGCGCATCGCTCTACTTAAAAGATTTTAAAAGATCTCAGAGGGGTGCCTAAGGCTTGTGCACTCACATTTACCCTGTGGATCTGGGCGCATACAATTACCGCTG
Organism: Lithobates sylvaticus; assembly: GCA_028564925.1. Classification (NCBI taxonomy): domain Eukaryota; kingdom Metazoa; phylum Chordata; class Amphibia; order Anura; family Ranidae; genus Lithobates; species Lithobates sylvaticus. The sequence continues at coordinate 141,203,118 of CM053027.1, forward strand.
ATGGTCAGGCTCAATAAGATGGGGCTGTCAGCCCTTCTCCTCACTGTGCTTTGCAGCGTCACTAGGGCTCCTCCTTCCGACACGTATCGTCACAGGTCACGTGACTTTCTCAAGGGAATAGACCCCGTGACAAGCGTGGAGGAATTTATAGCAACTGATTAGCAATCGGGTTGCCAAAGTGACAGATTGATTTGAGTCATCATCCTATTCATTGTATCCGCCGCACCTGGGGCCCATATGAAGAGGCTGTTAACTCCTTTTCTGCTGGTTTAGACTACAATTGTCCATGCTTACATCGTAGCCGCACATATGAAAAAGTAGGCACTGAAGTCTAATACAAAAAGCAGCTTCAGTTAAGCCTGCATTTAAAATAATATTTAATGTATGTAAAATACCAGAAAAAATCACTCTCTTTAATTAATTATATTGGGCACAAATATAAAGACTAAAATGTTAAAATACAAATAAATATAAATATAAAAAATAAAAAATAATAAAAATAAAAATAGAAATGAGTATGACATAAAATAAAAATAAAAATAAATAAAAAAAAATATAAAAATAAAAAATAAAAATGACCAGAGATTTATTATAAAAATGTATGTGTAGGATAAAACAAAAAGAAAAACCGGGAGTAAAAGAGAGACTGGTACAGTCTAGCGGGTTAAGAGAATATAGTGATAAGACACCCCATTGTCGCTTTACAAACTTGCTCATTTATGTAGATACAATATCCCACCCAATGCATGTGCCATGCATAAAGTTAGGTGTTTTGTTGGGCGATATGACTGGACCAATAATTTTGTTTATATTTAAAACGACCACCATAGATGTGTTTATAGTTGTTAACTTATGCAGGTACAATATCCCGCACACTGTGTGTGCCATCCGCGCAATTATGTGTTTAGTGGGGGATGTAGTTGGACCAATGTTTTATTTTATTTTGATATAGCACTATGGATATGTTCATAGTGAAAACTAACCCCTTCTGGCATATACTATGGGAAACATCCCCCTAGTGCATATGCTGATGGGTAATATAATAAACATTAATTGAAATAAAGAAAAATAGAGGAACCAAATGGACAATAATCAATAGTAGGACTAACCACTGTTTAGGATTCTGTAGTGGACCCCAGGTATATATAAATATACATATATATAAAAAAATCACATAAAAAAATATACATATATATATAAAACCATATAGAAATAGGGGTTTAAAATATTATAAAATGATAAAAAGAATATGATACCACTCTACAATATTAAAAATCTGATATAAAACAGTTAAGATCAAAATCAATATTTAATCCTGCTGGAGCAAAACTGTTTATTTCATAAATCCATCTGGATTCACTTTTACTGAGCTCTCTGATCTTATGGCTACCCCTCCAGTTTGGTTTGTACTTATCTATAGACCAGAATTTTAATTCACATGGATTTTTATCATGGAATTGTGCAAAGTGTCTAGACACACTGTGTTTCGGGAATCCTGATTTTATATTTTGCACGTGTTCTCGTAAACGTTTCCATGATGGTCTCTTAGTTCTGCCCACATACTGCAGTGAGCAAGAACACTCTAACATGTACACAACGCCCTCCGTTCGGCATGAAATAAAATCTTTGATCTCATATTCCTTTTTAGTTGTTGTGGATACAAATTTATTCCCCTTGATTCCTTTTTGTTTGGTTTGTCTGCATGCGTAGCACTGTTTGCATGGAAAGAAACCTTTTCCTTGAAAAAATGACATTTGGTTGGATTTAGGGGGGTCTGGTACATTTTTTACCAGCAAGTCTCTCAGTGTTGGGGCTTTCCGGTATATAAATTGTGGTTTATTTGGCAGTATGCCCTTAAGTTGCTTATCTGCCTGTAGCAGTGGCCAATGTTTTTTGATGATGCATTCAATCTTTTTATGTTGAATGTTAAAGTTAAAAATCAGGGGTATTTCTGTGTATTTCTCTGTAACATTTTTTTTCTTATCCTGTATGAGATGTTCTCTCTGTATTTCTAGTACTTCCTGTATTTTTTGTTCAATGAATTCCTCATTGTATTCCTTTTCCATAAACTTTCCTCCAATTGCATTTGCTTGTTCCAAATATCCTTTTTCATCACTGCAATTACGTCTAATCCGGATTAATTGGCCCTTAGGTATGTTGATCAGCCATGGACTGTAGTGGCAACTGTCTGATGGTATATAACTATTACGTTCGACGGCTTTAAAAAAAGTTTGTGTACTAAAACCATTCTCCTCTAGAGTGATATCCAGATCCAGAAATTTTATATTTTTGTTGCTGATATCAAATGTTAATTTAATATTCTTTTGGTTACTATTTAGTTTTTCAAAGAATTCCTCCAAGCTTTTCCTATCACCTTTCCATATGATAATACAGTCATCAATGAATCGTTTAAAAAGTATCAATTCTGGGGGATAATTGGAGTATAAGACTTCTTCTTCCCATTGGGACATAAAAATGTTTTACATAATGTTTTACATACCCCCATTGGGTCTTCAGTGCTATATTTTATTATATAGCACTATTTTATTATATAGCACTATTTTATTCATCACGCCATTTGCCATATTTATTCTTCTAACATCACTTATACTTATTTATTCAAGATCTAAATAGATTAAGGTTGATATTGCGCACTATTTATACTCTCTTAGTATTTATTTTCATATTCTTTTAAGTGTAGGACACACTCCAATGGTGCAGCATATCATTTAGTTATCTTATCTATTTTAAAAGGTTTTTAATTTTTAATATCCTTTCAGCGCTTTAGTATTCACTATACACAAATTAACAAGTATATGCTCTAAAACCCAACTAGTAGGTAGAAACAGAGTGATGCGGGTAGAGATGGTTCCTCAACATGTTTCGCAACGATTGTCGCTTCTTCAGGAGGTGTTACCCAGAGCATTTAGAATAAAAAAATACAGTCTTATAGTTACATAGAAAGAAAATAAATTAAAACATCTTAGTCGTGTAGCAAGTACAGCTGAATTAATGGAGAGTGATAAGCAACAATGTAACTCACCATTGAAGACCCAATGGGGGTATGTAAAACGGCTATTGAGACACCCAAGACGGGTGTCTCACCCCCGGCGGACACGGGAGGAAATAAGTGTGGAACCAACTAAAATAAGTAAAGAAGGAACTAAATATATAACAACCTGCTAGGAACTATATGTAGCACTTACCCCCTGAAGGAGCTGCTAGTATTTAATTGGGCTTACCGTTTCCTCACCGTTCCAACGTGTCCGTCATAGAGGTCCCATTAAATAGTGGCTCACAGATTTCGGCTCCAAACACTTAGTTTCTTTTTAGGAATGCTTTTATTGACAGAAGAGAATCAAATAGAGGGATGGAGGGTTAAGGGAGATTCAGGTACCTTGTATTGCGGGTCACGGGTATTTCACTGATCCAGAGGACAAACAACTTCCACAAACTGGATATAGCTACCACTAGATAGGCCTCTCTTACTGACCTAGCAGTCGATGTGAGGCTCGGTCATAGTCTCTGCCACAGACTTGAAGAAATATAGTAGAACCGTTACATAACTTTTGCTTCATCAAAGTACAGTCACACAGTACCAGGTTCTTTCAGCCAAGCTGGCGATACTGTGAGATAGATGATCCGGTATGCATCCTCCAATTGAGTCTCCAGGCTCTTCTTGATATAACAGCCTTATTGCTCTGTCCTCTCTCAGAAAACTCCTCCCCTGGTTTCTCCAATTGCTTGGCTTCTCCCCACAGGCAAGACAGCCACGGACCACCCCTGGATCAGTAGGCCCCAGCACTTCTTGGCCTACCTTCAGTAACGAAGCCTCGGGCCAGCTGTCCCCGAGACAGTTGAATAACCACAGTACATCTTAGGCCAGGAGGGCCATCAGGTCGGAGCACCCCACCGGATCACGGTGTCTGTCCCTTAAGTACCCTCTCCCAGAATTCACAGTGGGTAAAACCACTCCCACTGACTGCTTCCGGGCAAAGAGATACTCAATACATCCAGCCCGTTGCAATTTCCAACACTGGCCAATGATGAGAGCTCCACCCACGGCCAAGTGGAAAACTACACAACCCAGCAGAACTAGTACAGAAACTAGAAATTTAACACAATCCAATCTGAGTTAAACTACAGCTCAGACAAAAATCTAAATTGTCACTTATAGAATCTGCCCATCAGGAGCAGGGCGCTACATACTCCCCCCACCGCAATAGACGATGTCCTCATCGTCTAAAAAAAAAAATGTTGACCCTCAGTCCTGACTTAACATTTACACACATAGTAGAATTATAGCAACATAATTCCCAACATCTAACTCTCTATCTAAGCCACCCATTCTCCAGCAGCTTAACGGAAGATCCAGTTAAACCTGAAACAAAACACATACAGGAAACCAAATTCACACATCATTACACCACCAGGAAGAAAAACCTCATCTCCTAAGAGATTAAACTTTCTTTTCCCCTTTAATGTGAAATAACTAAGTGTAAAAGTTCAACCTTTTCTGTGCAAACTTCCACCATCTAGTGGTAGAAGACAATATGACACAAGTCCCTGATACAAGTACTGGAGTAGGTAGGAAATCTTGATCCCAAAGTTCTCTGTAATCTAACACTACCTAGCTATATACCCCACAGTCCTTTTAGCATAAAGGTTTTCTTTTTCCTTCTTTCTCTTTGAAAAACTACAACAACAGGACAGTCACTTTAACTGATCACCAGCGGGGATCGGTTAGAGTCAAGGCTTTTCCTTATTTATCCAGGGCCGGCAGATGATCACCTTGTCAGCGTAAATGTGTCTTCCATAGCTCCAATGCAAAAGGCATCCATTGAAACGATCATCCATGGTGAAAGAATAACCTACTCGCCTGAAAGGTGTTTTAAAAAAGCAGGTAACACTCAACGAGTGCCGAGTTCATATACTAACGTCACTTTCGGTTCCCCTGGCCATTTTCCTGTGGTCCGCCATTGAAATACATTGCGTCAGCCCTTTTGCCTTGGTCTCCCATAGGTTAATATTATGGTGGCCATTTTCCATTGGTCTCCACATAGATTAACATTTTCTGTTGGTCTCCAAATAGACTAACATTATAGTGGCCATTATAAAGGAATCATGGAAAGAATATAGGTTGAGAGACATATAAATAATGCGCCGGAGACCCCGGGAATGGAATTAAGGAATATTAATGTGAAATATATATATAATAGCTTGCTTGGGCAAACAATATATATATATAAACAAAAGGACAAGAACACACTATAATAGGCTTATAGTAGAACACTTATAGCCTCCTAAATATAAATGTAAAAAATATATATAAAAAAAGGGGAATGACAAAAACAACGAAGGAGCCTCAGGAGTACTGGGAATGGCGTAAGGAACGATATATAAAAGGACATGTGTGGGAGCAATAGCAGGGGCACATGCCCATAACATATAATAAAAACTGGTATAAAAATAAAATTATACAAGGTATAAAAACTGGACAATAGACATGTAAAAAGAGCCACATAATTGAGTAGTAGAGATATGAGTGTCATACGCAGACATCTGTTAGTGTTCTGTTCTTGCTACACGTTTGCCCCTGGTGTGTATGTAGCTCAACATACAGCTTAAACCTTGAATCCTAAAATAAAGAGACTGTCTGTAACTTTAGATCTTTATTACAATGTACAGGTTTTGGCCATATAAGAATAGGATGTACATGGGGTGAAACTAGAAATAAACAGATAAAATTAACATATAATAATTACATGAACAAATGTCCACTGGGTATACAGTTAAACAATCTTTTAGCATACCAACGATGCTGCCTTAGAAGGACCAGGATTTCCCTTTAAAACACGTGGTACAGGCTTAGCTGGCTCCCATGTGGTCTGTCTCAATGGAGAAAGCAAAAGAGACTTGTAGTAGGAAGTGGAGCTAGTTCCCAGTGATATAACAGGAAATGTGTAATAACCGTAGAACGCTGCCCATCAGTAGTGTTTTGTTAGAGTGGCATCTAGTGGACAATGTTGGTATTGCAAGTCCAGAAGATATTACTTTTCCTTATAGTCCGAAGGCATGACAGTTAGGATTATGTAATGTAAAACGGTGCAACAAGACGATGTTTAGAAAAAAAGGAAAAAAAAAAAAAAAAAAAATAATATATATATATATATATATATATATATATATATATAATATATATATATAACAGCAATATATATATATATATATATATATATATATTTAAAAAATATTTAAAAATGGTAGAAATCATTAATAAAGTGATTTAAATCAAACTCAATATTGGGTCTGTTGGGTGAAAAGGTGTCCATAAAAATATCCATTTGGATTTGAGTTGGCTAAGAGTTCTCACCATGTGCCCCCCCGCCAATGTCTTGTATAGGGTACAATGCCCCAAAACTTCAAATGTGTTGGGTTTTTGTTGTGACATTTTGCAAAGTGTTTAGATATACTCTGTTCATCGTAACCTTTTAATATATTCTGCACATGTTCCTTTAGGCGAATTCTCAGAAGTCTTTTGGTACGGCCAATATACTGTAGCCCACTCATTCTAGGACATACACTGCCCCTTCAGTATTGCACCCTATGAATTTCTGTATGTCATAGGTGGTGCCATTACAGGTGGATTTTCTTTCGAGTGCATGCAAAACATCTTTTGCATGGATAAAAAGCTTTACCAGTAAAAAAGGTAAAACTCTTCTTTGGGGGATGTACAATGCTTTTTACTAACTGATCACGGATGGTAGGAGCTATATATATATATATATTTTTTTTATATTTTTTAAGTATTTTTGTCCTTTTTTTCTAGACATCGTCTTGTTGTACCTTTTTGCATTATATAATCCTGACAGATGTCTGTGTATGACACTCATATCTCTGCTACTCAATTATGTGGCTCTATTTACATATGTATTGTCCAGTTTTTATACCCTGCATCATTTTATTTTTATACCAGTTTGTTATTATATGTTATGGGCATGTGCCTCTGCTATTGCTCCCACACATGTCCTTTTATATATCATTCCTTATGCCATTCCTGGTACTCCTGAGGCTCCTTTGTTGTTTTTGTCATTCCCCTTTTTTTAATATATTTTTTACATTTATATTTAGGAAGCTATGTGTTCTACTATAAGCCTATTATAGTGAGTTCTTGTCCTTTTGTTTATATATATATATAAATTGTTGAAGTCACGTGATGTGACAATACACGTCGGGATTGGAGCAATAGGTGGAACCGGAAGTGACGGAAGTATACGAGCTCGACGCTCGTGGAGTGTTACCTGTGTTTTTAAACTAAAAGTGAGTGTATCCATGTTTGCGTTTTAATAAATTGACATATTTTAAATGGGATTATGCTATTGGAATCTTTCTTCCATTTGTCTACCTCCCTAAACTGATCTTACTAGAGGAGAAGGTTACACCAGGATCCATCTCTGTAAACACCAAAGAGGAACCCTCTGAGGACTGCTGCATTTGATCCATCCTAACCTAACCTACAGGTGTCACTACAGTGGATTGGCCTGGCATGGGATGTTTTTTTCTGTTCACAGTGGAGGGATATACCACTCATCTCAACAATGTTTAATTGTCACAATATTTTTTGGGACTGTGTTTGCACGTTTAAGATACTCTAATCTAGAGTGTGCATTTGACTTTTTCATTTATATTTATGTTCATTATTGCTATGCGCTATTAACTATTTCAAGACTACATGTTAGTAATATTTTCACTATTTTATGATTATGTGATTGGTCTTATTATCAAGTTGCCAATAGCAGGTATTGATGATTACTGTTTGTAAAAAATTTGTTTCACTTTGCACTTTAGCACTCAGCAAGTTTACGATTATATAGATATATACCTTTGTGTTTTGATTTTGCACCAGGACTTTAATATAGTAATTTTAGAAGATTTACAGTGCAACATCACTATTTATTCATTTACCTCTCTATCTTTTAAGGATCAGCTAACCTGGTGTCTGCTGCAGTGTACCCTTAGCTTTTAACTTGACAGTGCGGGAGTAATATCTCTATTCAATAATAATAACAAGTTTTTTTTATTTATATTATAAGTTATAATTATTAATTTGTAACGTTCCATTCGTTTAGATGCGGCATTTGTTATTTTGGACAATTCGTAACTTCGGATTCATATACGTTACGTTCACTAACAGCCAAATTTGAAAGGAAATTCCAATACCTATAATTGAATAGTTAGTAACAGTTATGCCGCGTACACACAAAGGGACTTTGTCCGCTGGACCTAGTCCAGCGGACAATCCGCCGGACTTTCCAGCTGGGCTTCGGCGGACTTGAAAGCGAACGGACTTGACCACACACGATCACGCTAAAAGTCCGGTGGTTCACGCGATGAACGTACAGCACGTACGACGGGACTAGAAAAAGAAAAATACTAGAAAAATACTTGCTACTGAGCATGTGTCCTTTTTGGTCCGCCGGACCATACTACAGACGGCCGTATTGTCCGCCGGACTGCCAAGTCCAGCGGATAATTTTAAAACAAAACTTAAAACCTAGTCCGCCGGACTTTTGGGAAAAAAGTCAGTCGAAGGCCCACACACGAGGGGATTGTCCGGCGGACTCGAGTCCAGCGGACAATCCCGCAGGATAGTCCCTTCGTGTGTACGCGGCATTATTGTTACTAATAAGTTATTGTTTCAAATTTTCGATTTGTTGGGTTTTCGAATTATCGTTCTTATTTTTGGATTTTTATTCTTATTTTTGGATTTCCGAATTTTAAAATTTTTCTAATTTACAAATATTAAAATTTACGAATTTAATTTTTTGTAAAAAATTGGTTAACAGGTTTTCGTTAACTTGAATATTTCCAAATTAACGTATTTGTTGAATTTAGTCAAAAACGAATTTGGAACAAAACAAATTGCACATGTCTACTGTGCAGTGCTCTCTTTGGGCATACAGATCTGTTGAACGGTCCCTTACCTGGTTTGTGTACTTCAGATATCAAGGAGTTTGGCATACCAGGATGTGATACACACACAGCCTCACCCTGCACAAAGATTTTCCAACTTGTGGGACAACAAGCTAAGCACTGTAAAGCCCCATACACACGGTCGGAAAATCCGACCACCAAATCCATCGGATTTGGTCCGACGGATTTAGTCCGACACTGGTGTTGCATACACATGGTCGGACAAAGTTGTCGGAAAATCCGATCATTCTGAACGTGGTGACGTTTGTTGCCTACGATGGGACTACGTAGAGGCTAGTAGCCAATAGCTTTGGTCTTGTAATGTGATCTGAGCATGCGTGGCACTTTGTCCCTCGGAATTCGCTACACACAATCGGAATTGGTGTGATCGGACTTTGTTGTCGGAAAATCTATCCAGCAGGAGGTAGAACTTTGTCCGTCGGACAATCCGATGGAAACTGTCCGATGGTGCTTACACACGGTCGGAATTTCCGACAACATTGTCCGATAGGACAGAATCTATCGGAAAATCCGACCGTGTGTATGGGGCATAAGACTGAGTGTCACTATCACTGGGGCAGGTCAAATGAGCAGTTAACCCTTTACACACACACGCACACACCACAACTGTCACCGAGGGGTTGATTTACTAAAAATGGAGATTGCAAAAACTGGTGCAGCTGTGCATGGTAGCCAATAAGCTTCTAACTTCAGCTTGTTCAATTAAGCTTTGACAAAAATATCTGAAAGCTGATTGGTTTCTATGAATCCGTTTTTGCACTCTCTATTTATAGTAAATCAACCCCTTCGTGTTTTAGAGGAAACACTATTTACATTCAAAATGTGTATTTTCAAAAAATGTATCACTTGCTGCCACTCCCAGACAGGAATGTAACAGACTTTAAATTATTGTAGCTTCTTCAGAGAGATTGAGTTCCTCTGTCTCTAGTTATGGCATTGAGAGATTCAGCTTAACACCTTGAAACGTTGTTTTAATGAAAAGAAAAGTAAAAATATTTACAGAAAAGGTATTGCAAAACAGCAATAAGCAACAGTAAATCTAAAAGGATTTAAAGCCTCTTTCCCACAGCCTGTCATTAGTTTTTATAGGCTGAGCTGTGGTTGCTATTCACATGTCCAGGTCTTTCCAGCTGCAAGAATCCAATGACTCTTGCCAAAAGAATCTGGTTGCTAGTCTGGAATCTAGTTGTGTAAAAGAGGCCTTAAATTAAAAAAATACTCCTAATTTTATATCCATATATTTATAGTATTCCTTCATAGTTTCAATGGTGAAACAAGAGCTTGGAGCTGCTTGCGCAACTCTTTTTTTTCTTGTTCCTGGACAAGGTGCTGCAGATAACCCAGTAGTCAATTGGTCTGAGAAGTGTGTTTAGGTTTTAGTTTGAATGTATGGTGGAGAGTGTTGGTTGGGTGCCCGGATTCGTTTTGGATCCCTACCACAGACTCTCCCCCCAATCCTTGCATGACCCATGGGATTTGGGTTGGGTGTGCTGGGCTTTTGTGTCTGGATGAGATTCTCTTTGGCCCCGGGAGCTGTGATGAGCTTCAGGAGTTCTCCCCTTTTCCTCCTTTTGTTGTGTTACTAGGATGGGGGTGGGCATCATGTTGCTCATCGACACTACACCATCCCGCGCCGTGTGTGCCACATCATCACCAGTGGCGCAGACACGGGGATATTTACATCAGCAGTAATATCGACTAGGCAGGAGTGAAAATGAACTCTGGACAGCCGCACATCAGGAAAAACTTAAAATCCTGTGCTTTTTATTTAAATCAAAAGATCACATCAAAATAAAACAATCCACGGCAAAGAGGGGTGCACAAAAATATCTGACGCGTTTCGCACCAAAATTAGTGCTTATTCATTTCTTGCTACTTTTACCTTCAACCTTAAACACTATCAGCTTTATAGCGAGTCATGCCTTTACATTTAAGTTATAGCATTGATTGAATGTTTCTATAATATATTTAGAATTTACTAGCATTAGCTGACCAATTCGGCTGAAATGGTGAAGTTTGATATGCAACGTTTATCACTTCATATATTTTGGTTCATTGGAAAACTTCCATTTATATTATTATTATGTTTTTTACTGCTCATGTCTTTTTTAACCATAATTTAAAGGGCTTCTTTACTATGGTTGCAAACTCACTAGATCCAGGATCAGCAGGTCAATTTAGGTAAATTGCGCATAGATACCCTACACCTACACAAAGGATTTGCACATTAATTTTCTTTGGGGCAACTTCTACTGGAGGACCTTTGCATGTATTTTACACTTTTTTTTATAGTAACCTCTTCCTGATGTTTTCAGGCAGGTCACAGAAAGCACAGGGTCCTTTTTATCTTTGCCTCTTCTTAGGCACTGGGTGATCCTCAGTGATACAGAGAGCTCTCTGATCCATCACACTTAATGGATGGCGTTGGTGATGTATCAGAAGGCAAGTCCATGAGGCCTTGCCCTCACAGGATGTCTTCATGCTGGCCTGGGTTCCATCAAACCTAGAAAACTGAGGGCATCTGGCGGTGAGAAGAAATTCTGATGGGAAAAGGAAGGAAGGAGAAGAGGTGAGTAGGCCAACTAGTGCTGCATTTCTTATTCTGATGTGTTTTAAATGCATAGTATTTAGTCATAAATGTCTAGGTACAGTTTTCTATAACTAAGCAAGTAAGTCAGAATATGTTGCCCATTAATGATCTGTTATTATGCATTATACAGTACTTATCATAAAGGTTACTAGATAGCTTTTTTGCCTATGCAATGAACAAGATAGAATACTACCTGCACAGATCAGTTGTTGAACAAATTATCCCCTTTTAATGCATAGACATCTTAAAGTATGTTTTGGATAGGGAGGGTTAGAGGCTCTGCCAGGTTTTTCTTGCCCTCTGTGCCTCTATTGAGGAGACCCCCCCATCCCCACTTCCTGCAAGAACATAGTATGATAGAAAATGTTTCCAGTAGAACACAGAAAAAGAATCTTAGTAGTGTAAGGCATGATCATTACGTTTGATAGTGTTTTTAGAAGTCCCTGCCTTCCTGTCACATTTGTAGTATGGATGGCAAAGATACAGGAACAGGAAGTAAGGAAAATCCACTGTGTGTCATCGTGTTGGGGACAGGTACCAGGAATTTGGCAACTTTGATGAAGGACATTTCCAGCACCTATGAGAGTGGCTGAGGATAAAGTAAGGACAAAGCCCCAGCATGGATCCTACCCTGACTGGAGGAGAGGCTTGAAATCACTATGGCCCCTGTGAGAAAATAGCGAGCTGGCCAGGGAGTGAACGGGCGGGCAGACTGGTGAGTGCACAGGCTGGTAAATGGGCCGATGTGTGAGTGGGCGGGCAGGCCAGTGAGAGGGCGGGCGAGCGAGTGAGCGAACAGAGAGATGACATCATCTCTTACTGCCCATCCTGCATCACCGCAGTTAGGCTGTTCTGTCAGAATAGCGAATCCATCAGATTAGGTAACGGAAGTGACGTTGTCAGCTGCACATGAGCATTCCACAGCTACCTGGTTTGCTAATCTGACAGAACACCTGCAGTTAAAGGCGGCCATGGACATCTCTTACTACACCCAGCTATGTCTTGAATTTCAGAGTAATTTTAGCAATTAACTGAGCGTATATAAATAAATATAGTATATTGACATCTGTAATACTGTTTGGATGTTACATTTTTAGAGAAGCCAGATGCCAGCAGTAGGAAGGTGGCGAAGGTCATCTTGGTACACCCCGCACTGCTCATCGCTAAACCTTTAGGCTTTCAAAATGAATCATCCAAGCAGTATCACAGATGTCAATATACTATATTTATTTATATACGCTCACTTTATTGCTAAAATGACTCTGAAATTTAAGACGTGGCTGGGTGTACTAAAATGTCCGCTGCCATCTTCTGATTGCAGGTGTTCTGTCAGATTAGCAAACCTGGTAGCAGTAGAACGCATGTGCAGCTGACGGAACATCACTTGCTGGCTGGATCACTAGATAAAACTAGAAGAATGACAGTCTAAAAAGGGACATTAATTCAGCCAATACATCTATGAATTGGTTAACTGTAATATATAAAATATTTGCTTTTGGGTGTAATACTGCTTTAAGTTTAGCAAAATGTAAAAGTAAAAAAATTACATATCCAAAATATGTGATGCAAATGTATGGTGTCACTGACACTATCCTTGAAAATCATACTGTTCCATAACAACACATACAGCTTACAGAAAATAAAAATCCCTGAGGTGATCAAATAAAAAAAAAAAAAAAGAAAAGAAAGCTCTATTTGTGGAAACAAAATGCTAAAAATGCCATTTGGGTACAGTGTAGCATGACCGCGCAATTGTCATTAAAAGTGCGACAGCGCTGAAAGCTGAAAATTGGTCTGGGCAGGAAGGTGTATAAGTGCCCTGTATTTAAGTGGTTAAACAATTCTTTGCTTTACTAAAATATCCCTCAAGGCAGTGCCCAGCTCTCCATACCCTTTTTTGACAATAGCTTGTGTATTAACTTTGAAAATTAGCAACATTTTTGTATCAATGTGGTTTGATGCTTTGTGAATTTCAAGCAGAATTTGATGAACACTGGCAGATTTATTTATCCCTAATTGCTATAAACTTCAGAGATTTTAATGTGTGTATAGAATGCATCCTTCTTATTCGAAGTACATTTACAGAGCTGCTTCTTATAGATACATCCACAGATTCAGGCTATTTTTATCAGTCATTCCGCTCTAAAGAAAAATCCAAAGACCCATTAACTTTGTCTTCTTTTTTTGTGTAACTTTAATGTTTTTTTTTTTTTTAATGTGCCCAATTTATTAGATAACCTACCCATTAGAAGCTTAAACTTCTGCATTATTGACTTAATGTAGCACCTTCATTCCCTTAATGGGATTCTGAAACTGCTAAAGATGGAAAAGTCACACTTAAAGAGAGTAGTCACATATCTCTCTCTGTCTTAAAAGTAGCTTTCTATATTTAATGCAGTGCGTACGATTGGCTTTATGAACATGTGTTTTTATTCAGATTATGTATAAAGAAAATTTTAGGAAGGCATTATGTTTACAGTCATGCTAAATGAAAATAACTAGTTTGGTGGTTATTTATAAATTTAAATTAGGGGAGCTTACACATTTTAAAATGGATCTATCATTAAAATGTACACTATTTATGAAAGGATAGGTACCTGTAAGCCTTAACAAATCATATTATTTTAAGCGAAAAAAAATCTTCCTTCTTCACAAGCAAAAAAACAAAAACAAACAAATAAACAAAAAAATCACAATATAAAACCAAAAAATCCCACTTCTAAGCAGTGGGATAGAAAACGCCACAATACGCAAAGGCTATAACCCTGTATAGGTAATACACATAGTAAAGGGATTTTACTACAATAACACATATTGATAAGATTGCCTAAATTAAGATAGTCTCTTTTACATGTATAGCCATAAAAATCTTAAAAAGGCTACAGTCCATCTAAGTGATTTAGGTAAGAACTTATTGGGATAGCTGTGATGTGGCAAACATTTAGACATAATGAAGCTCTTCTGAAATATTCAAATTATTGACCTTTCTTTTTTATTTTTTTTATTTAGGGTATGCAACATGACAATTTAGTATGATAACAGTCCACTCTCAATGTTAACCTTTCTAAAGTTAATACACAGGTGTCTTGATGTTTTTTTTAACTATACAATTACAACCTTGTGCACTGTATTTGAAATGAAATGCCTTTGCTTACAACTGTAATGGCCAAATGGTGATTAATGAATCACTCCTATTCCTTAGGCTACTTTCACACTGGAGCGGTGGGGGCGCTGGCGGTAAAGCCGCGCTATATTTAGCGCCGCTTTACCGGCGTTTTAGCGGCGCATTGCGGCCCCTCGCGGGGTGTTTTTACCCCCGCGAGCGGCCGAAAAATGGGTCAATACCGCCCGCAAACCGCCGCTGCAGCGGCGTTTTGCGCCGCTTTACCTGCGTTTTAGCGGCGCATTGCGGCCGCTCGCGGGGTGTTTTTAACCCCGCGAGTGGCCGAAAAAGGGTCAATACCGCCCGCAAACCGCCGCTGTAGCGGCGTTTTGCGGGCGGGTTCGGCGCGCTCCCCCATTGGTTTCAATGGGACCGGGCGCTATAGGAGCGGTAAATATACCGCTCCTATAGCGAGCCAAAGATGCGGCTTGCAGGACATTTTTGAGCGTCCTGCAAGCGCACCGCTTCAGTGTGAAAGCCCTCGGGCTTTCGCACTGAGGATACAGCAACAGCTGTTTCGGGTCGGTTTGCAGGCGCTATTCTTAGCGCAATAGCACCTGCAAACCGCCCAGTGTGAAAGGGGCCTTATGGTCACTGAAATATCTAATTATTGAGCACCACCAACGTTGGACAAAACGGTTTCTGAACCCTATTTGTACCCATGTTAGGTTTCACCAAATAAAATTTAGGGCCCATTCAAATTAATATAAATAAATTTTTCGTATGGGGCTATTTTATTTTGTAGGCCCTCAATGCGCGTTGGTACCAAAAAAAAAAATAAAAAAAAAAATGTATTCCCAAGGTAATGCATGTGTTTTCTGCTGCATATTTTGCAGTGCATGTACGATTCCAAAATAACTAAATTATGAGTGGCATATACAGTATCTCACAAAAGTGAGTACACCCTTCACATTTTTGTAAATATTTAATTATATTTTTTCATGTGACAACACTTAAGAAATTACACTTTGCTACAATGTAAAGTAGTCAGTGTACAGCTTGTATAACAGTGTAAATTTGCTGTCCCCTCAAAATAACTCAACACACAGCCAATAATGTCTAAACCGCTGGCAACAAAAGTGAGTACACCCCTAGGGAAAAATGTTCAATTTGGGCCCACAGTGTCAATATTTTGTGTGACCACCATTATTTTCCAGCACTGCGTTAACCCTCTTGGGCATGGACTTCACCAAAGCTTCACAGGTTGCCACTGGAGTCCTCTTCCACTCCTCCATGATGACATCACAGAGCTGGTGGATGTTGGAGACCTTGCGCTCCTTCACCTTCCATTTGAGGATGCTCCACAGATGCTCTAAAGGGTTTAGGTGTGGAGACATGCTTGGCCAGTCCATCACCTTTACCCTCAGCTTCTTTAGCAAGGCAGTGGTGGTCTTGGAGGGGTGTTTGGGGTCTTTAGCATGTTGGAATACTGCCCTGTGACCCAGTCTTTAAAGGTAGGGGATCATGCTCAGCTTCAGTATGTCACAGTACATGTTGGCATTCATGGTTCCCTCAATGAACTGTATCTCCCCAGTGCCAACAGCACTCATGCAGCCCCAGATCATGACACTCCCACCACCATGCTTGACTGTAGGCAAGACACACTTGTCTTTGTACTCCTCACCGGGTTGCCACCTCACACACGCTTGACACCATCTGAACCAAATAAGTTTATCTTGGTCTCATCAGACCACAGGACATGGTTCCAGTAATCCATGTTCTTAGTCGGCTTGTCTTCAGCAAACTGTTTGGGGCTTTCTTGTTCATCATCTTTAGAAGAGACTTCCTTCTGGGACAACAGCCATGCAGACCAATTTGATACAGTATGCGGCGTATGGTCTGAGCACTGACAGGCTGACTCCCCCACCCCTTTAACCTCTGCAGCAATGCTGGCAGCACTCATACGTCTATTTCCCAAAGACAACCTCTGTATATGACACTGAACATGTGCACTCAACTTCTTTGGTCGACCATGGCGAGGCCTGTTCTGAGTGGAACCTGTCTTGTTAAACCCCCGTATGGTCTTGGTCACCATTCTGCCGCTCAGTTTCAGGGACTTGGCAATCTTAAAAATATATTAGCATTATATTAATAAAGTCGTAAGGTTGATGCTCATTTAGGATGATGCAGGCCATATATTTACACTTCAACAATATTTCTTTGCTACTATAGCAAGAGGTTGATGCGTTTCACAAACATTGCTTCCTCAGGACCTCAATATCTTGACCGCAAAGAAAATTGACCTCTCCGAGAAAAAAAAAAGCACAACAATTAATTATAGTAAATAACATGTAACATGATATATAGCAAACATGCTGTGTCCCTCTAAACCACTTACATGCATCAATCAGAGCCAGGCAAGAGCCAATGGTGTGCCGTATGCCGTAAAGCCATGATATGCCATGTAGTGCAGTGGAACCGTACATAAAAATGCCATAAAATTGTCCTATATAAAGGAGCACAACTGGTTAGGAAGCTAGTCTCATCACTAAGGCTGGACTTATGTTCAAACAAAGATGCCCAAGAGTATAACACTCACTTAGTAAATAGACTGAAAAAGGATCACAATATCAGGATGTTCAATCCAATACAGATTAATATGACCTATAATATCCAATACATACAAACCATACATTAAAATCAGGTATTTCATCTGCCCTTCCATAAATATTATTAGGGGTAGATAATACCTGGGTTAATAGTACCAAAACGTAACCAGCGACATAGATCTATTTCAGAAACGAGTTAGTCCTCTAGGTACATGTTCATAAACAGTGGTGGCTAGTAGTTTTTTGTTTTGGGGCAGCAAACAACCTCCCCACAGGACCTCAAACCCCCGTTGCTGTCTGCCGGTCCACCGGCACTTTCACAATCTAGGTGGCAGGCTCATCCGGCAGCGGCGGGGATCGAGGCATCAGTGGATATCAGGCTGAAGTGGGCATCGGGCAGCGGCTCCTGTGTCTTCTCCTTCACAATCTGCCGTGCCACTTCTCCCCTCCTCCTAGGCGTCCAATAAGATCGCCTGTCATTTCAGCCAATCGGGTGACAGGTATCAGACGGCTTCCCGATTTGCTGGGAGAAGGATCAGTGTTGCAACCGTGAATATTAATTTGCTGTTGTAACATCTGGGTGGGCTCGTGACGCAATGTTCTGCACCACAAGCCCACCCTATTTTCAATGTATTATGTTTATGTTGGAAGGTCTTCCTATAGGGGTGTACAAAATATTTTTCCTAATATAATAATGTGATCATATATTCTTCCCCAAAAATTCCTAATTGTCTTGCCTACATAGAATGCTCCACACCTACAGAACACAATGTATACGATACCTTTGGTTTGTCAATCAGCATAGTGTCCTATAGTGTGCGTGCTTCTACCCGGCAAGACAGAAGATGGTCCTTCCAGAATCCAGTTGCAATACTCACATGTATCACATTTGTACATGCCCTTTCTAGCCTCAGTGAAGAAGTCTCCTGAGAGTGACTATGAATCAGTTGATCTTTCAATGAGCTACCCTTTTTTGTATGTAAGTTGAGGATATTCTTTTATATATTTTTTTCAAGATAGGATTTCCAGTTAGGAGGTGCCGATGTTTACCTATGGCTTCCTCTACCAAACGGTGATGGCTGGAGTAGGTAGTAACAATTCTCACAGCATCCAATTGTTAGCTGGTTCTATTTCCAAATAGCATTTCATGTCTATCTTTCTGACATGTCTTATTATATGCTTTTTTCAAAGTGGTTTTAGTATACCCCC
This sequence comes from Lithobates sylvaticus, assembly GCA_028564925.1. Lineage (NCBI taxonomy): Eukaryota > Metazoa > Chordata > Amphibia > Anura > Ranidae > Lithobates > Lithobates sylvaticus. The sequence continues at coordinate 141,221,623 of CM053027.1, forward strand.
TCTGAAGCAGCCTGGACCTTTAAAAGCTTGAACTCCTTTTCAAAATACTCGTACTAGTACTTGAACAATTTTGTTTGATGCGTAAATATTGGGAATAAGGTATACTCCTAATCAGTGGTGTTGATAGGGGGTGGCTTTTGGGGCTATAGCTCAGAATCTGGGACCCATAGCCGCTAGTCTGTGCAGAGGTCCCCAAGGGGAGGGGAGGCTCTCTGGGGACTCTGATGTAAGGGGGGGCTCTCTGGGGACTCTGATGTAAGGGGGGGCTCTCTGGAGATCCTGATGTAAGGGGGGGCTCTCTGAGGACCCTCATGTAAGGGGGGCTCTCTGGGGACCCTGATGTAAGTGGGGGGCTCTCTGAGGATATATACACACACACACGTATATTACTGTATATACATGTGTATGCCCGCCCAAGCGTATGACTTTCTTTACTACGCTGCTATGGGCTCTAGCCCCAGATCTTTTGTAGACCTAGCAACACCCCTGCCCCTAATTAGGGGTTGTGGGTGTGCACTGGACACGTGAAGTATAGTATTCCCTGCAGTGGGTTTCCTAAATAAAGACATGCGCAGTGTACCGTCTTCTTGTTTGAAAATGTTAATGTTTAGGAAAGATATTAACATGGGGTCACTTTGCATGGTAAATTTTTAATGAAATGCTTTAGCTGCCAATTGGTTCATAAATCCCTGCAACTCTGTCTCACTGGAGTTTCACACCATGAATATGTCATCTATATATCTGTACCAACATAAAATGTTGGACGGGTATACAGGCAAGGAATCATCAGTGAATATAGTTCGCTCCCACCCCCCTAGGTACAGGTTGGCATACGATGGGACACAGCATGTCCCCATCGAAACCCCCTGCACCTGGAGGTAGTGTGAGCCATCAAATGAAAATAATTTTTTTGTAAGAATGTGATACAGTAGATGCACAATGAAGGCACTGTAGGGTCTTACCGACATATCCATCTCATTGAGGAAATTCTCTACCACTGAAATTAATAAATTATGGGGAATACTACAGTATAAAGCCTCCACATCAATAGAGACTAATATACTGTCTGATGGTATTATAATATTTTGTAATTTTTTCAGTAAATCCATTGTGTCGTGGATATATGACGGAAGACCCAATACATGATTTTGAAAAAAATGCATCAACTAGGCGACTTCCATTCTCTGTCTTCTCTCCTATCCTCAAAATAATTGGGTAGCCAGGTGACCTTGTCATATCTTTGTGTTTTAGGCAATGCATAAAAGGATGGAGTCCTAGCATAGGGGACTTGTAATAAATGTACCTATTAATAATTCCATTCGCATATGCATTGATAATGATAATGTCAAAATCATCATTGAAGTCCGAGATTCTATTCTCTGGAATTTTGAAATCCTCGTTAGAAAGAATATCTAGACACATATCTCTGTATATCTGTTTGTCTATAACCACTGCAATGCCTCCTTTTGATTGTTAAATTCTTATTTTTTTGTAATCAAATTATTGCCTGCTGCTGCTCTGGAGATATGTTATTACGTGGGTAGACTCCAGAGCTTAGCTTTTTAATTTCAGATGTAGCTTGAGGCAAAAAGGTGCAAATATTCAGGTTGGTTTGTAGAGGGGGAAATATGGTGGATTTTTTCTTTATTTTCAGGGGTTCTGTAGGGGTCTGAGCTTGAGGGGAGAGCTCTGGACAAGCCTCAGGGGGACCCCCCTTAGCAGAGCTCCCCACGGCCGACTTATTTTCATCAAGTAAATCCATTAGATCTTTAAGAGACAAAAAGTCCCTTACAATCAGTTGCAAGTTATAAACTTATTTTCCCAAACAGTAGAAATTGAGGTTCTAGGCTTGGGCTTGAATTTCTGTCCAGCCCCTAGAACTGATAGCTTTGAGATTGTTAATGACCTAAACCTTTTTGCTTGACATATAAATATCTCTATGATGAGGAAAGAAAAAAGAAAAAACAAGAAAAAATAGAGAACAATGGAAAGGCTCTCTGTTCTCTTTTTTTTCTTGATCGCCGCGGGGATACCCACGATCGTCTCACGGAGAGGAAGAACGAGGAGATGCTAATGTAAACAAGCATATCCCCGTTCTGCCTAGAGACAGTCTCACTGATCAGCTCTCCATGTAATCGGGAGAGCTGATCAGTGTAGTGTTACACACAGCCCCTCCCCCTACAGTTAGAAACATTCCCCAGCACACACTTAACCCCTCCCTAGCCCCCTAGTGGTTAACCCCTTCACTGCCAGTGTAATTTTTACAGTAATCAGTGCAATTTAATCGCACTAATCGCTGTAAAAATGACAATGGTCCCAAAAATGTGTCAAAATTGTCCGACATATCCGCCATAATGTCGCAGTCACGATTAAAATCGCAGATCGCCGCCATTACTAGTAAAAAAAATTATTAATAAAAATGCCATAAAACGAACCCCTATTTTGTAGACGCTATAACTTTTGCGCAAACCAAAATCAATAAACGCTTATTGCGATTTTTTTACCAAAAATATGTAGAAGAGTACATATCGGCCTAAACTGAGGAAAAAAAAAATGTTTTTTTATTTTTTTTGGGGATATTTATTATAGCAAAAATTAAAAAATAATGTGTTTTTTTTCAAAATTGTCGCTATTGTTTTGTTTATAGCGCAAAAAATAAAAACCGCAGAGGCGATCAAATACCATCAAAAGAAAGCTCTATCATTGGGAAAAAAAGGACGTCAATTTTGTTTGGAAGCCATGTCGCATGACCGCGCGACAGTACCGACGCAGTACAGAATCGCAAAAAACGCTCTGGTCTTTTGCCAGCAAAATGGTCCGGTCTGAAAGTGGTTAAACTTCTGCTAACCAGAATCACATGAAATGGTAAAACACATATGCATTCCATGCCCACGTTTACACATAACTGCTGGGAAGCATAGGCCTACATGCTACACAGACATTACTATCCCAACAGGGAGGGGTTCAAGGTGACAAGGGGCCTTGCTCAAATAACCATTTAGAAACTGCTCACATTGGAGAAGGCAAGACCACAACTTTAAAACATCAAACAAACAATCAACCTTTGACTGATTAACCCACTTGTACTAATCACATGAATTGTGAAAACTCATTAAAATTTACAGTCCAGCAGCTTCTCATTGCTATGTTACAGTTACAGGCATTTGACTAATATAAAAAAGTACTGTCGACAAATTACCCTTCCCAGCACAAACCCCCCAATCCCCCCTCCGAGCACAAATCTTCTCCCCCCTAATTCCCCCACCCAGGACAAATCCCCCCAAACCTCCCTCCTAGCACAAATGCTCCCAATCCCCCTTCTAGCACAACCCCCCCCCAACTCCCCTTCTAGCACAAATCCTCTCCACTCCAAATCTCCCCTTCTACCACAAACCCTCCCAAAAAATCCCCGTCCTATCCCAACCCCCCCCCAGTCCCCGCTCTGAGCCCAAATCCCCCCACTCCCTTCTAACACAAATCCCCCCACCTCCCCGTCCGCTAACACACATCCTCTCCCCCCCCAAATCTTGCCTCCTAGCACCTATCCCCCTCAATCATACATCTTAACACATCCCCCATTCCTCCACCTAGTGCAAATACCCTTCCCAAATTACCCTTCCCAGCACAAATACCCCTCTATCCCCCTCCTGCACAAACATCTCATCCCAAGTACAAATGATTGTTACCCCCTCCTCCCACTGTGTTCCCAGTACAATTGCCCCACACCCATCCCTCAAACTTACAGGAAGGAACACACTATAGGAGTATTGACAATGAGAGTAAGTGAAGGTTGGGTTGTGCTCTCCCGGCTATTGTCAGAACAGCACTCATTCATACAGCAGATGACACAAGATCGCTTTTAGACCAGACTGTACATGGTTTGATTACCCGCCCCCTACCCACATTTTCTGCTGCCAACAGATGAGCAGTACGTGGAGTAGATGAGGGAAGTGTAACTAAACCATGTACAGTTCAACCTAAAGCCCCATACAAACGCGCGGATTATCCGAGGACCAGGTCCGTCGGATCATGTCCGTCGTACTTTGTCCGATGTTGGTTTTGCGTACACACGGTCGGACAAAGTTGTCGGAAAATCTGATCATTCTGAACGTGGTGACGTTTGTTGCCTACGACGGGACTACGTAGAGGCTAGTAGCCAATAGCTTTGGTCTTGTAATGTGATTTGAGCATGCGTAGCACTTTGTCCATCGGAATTCAGTACACACGATCGGATTTGGTGTGATCGGACTTTGTTGTCAAAAAATCTATCCAGCAGGATATAGGACTTTGTCCGTCAGACAATCCGATGGAAACTGTCCGATGGTGCCTACACACGGTCGGAATTTCCGACAACATTGTCTGATAGGACAGAATCCATCGGAAAATCCGACCGTGTGTATGGGGCTTTAGAGTGATCCTATGTCATCTACTGTATAGAAAAATGCTACGAGGAGGGGAAAAGCACAGCAGAATCCGCTCTTCCCCTGGCTTTCTCCACTCTGCCGCTGTCACTTCTGTCTGGACATTACCATTCATTTTAGTTCACTGTACCAAACTGCCCCTCCTTATCCTAGCCCTGAGTGTGGGTATGGGGGAAGGAGCTCATTGGGCCAGGCATTATGTCCATGGGAGGGCCAGCCTGGAGGAATACTATTGAAATCTGGGGGGGCGCCATGATAAAGGGACCCGTGGTTGTCCTTTGTATGGGCTTTTTAATGTACCTTGGATATGTAAGCATCCAAAAATAACTACAATTTTATAGGATATTTTTTTGAATAAGAACAAATAGATGTATAGATTTTTATCACACGTATGTGAGAGAACCAGAGTAAAATAGCATGCCAATTATACATGTGAATATATCAGCAATATGCTCAGAATATATACACATCATTAACTCAAAAGACCTTTTCAGGGTCTTCCAATCACTAGCTGAATACATTTATATATTTATAGGACTTTTACGATCCAAATGTGTTCAGTTGTCAGGTGAATTATAAAACTGGTGCAAACACACTGGAAACAATTTCCCTGCTTTCCTCTTCTTCCCTCCTCTTCTTTCTGACAATCTAATGAAAAAATAGAAAAACAATACATTTTATGGCTTCTTGAAGGAAGTATTAATGGTTTCAGTGGTATGAAAAAACAATTACCAGAAAAAAAAAGATAAGATGTAATATTCAAAATTCTTATAGGAAATAGCAGAAAAACCATTTGAGCTACTTGTACAAAGTCAATAAGCTATTACATTTCAAATGGTATTTGTAAATAGCAGATGCTACAAGATATGGTAATCAGAAAGCTCCAATGCTTGGAGTAAGTGAATGCGGATAAGGAGATTAAAGGCTAGGTGACAACTATAGTTGACAGAGTACAGTTTTGTATTTAGAAATAGATCTGATTGTGAAGTGGTGTGCGAAAGCAATGAGTCAAAGAGGAGGAATATCCATAAATTACTCACTGTTGTTTGGGCCCCTTGCTAAACTATTTTATATGACAGTTTGGGAAACCAATATAGGCAAGTCATATACTATGTGAAGCTCCTGAGTAAAAGACAGACAAAATCTCCTGCGTTCAAAAGTGATAGAACTTGCTGTCCTCCAAGGGTCAGGGGAAACCCAGTGGGAACACTGTGGAGAAAACGAAAAGAGGGCACACCAACCTTGCACATTACCCAAGTGATGTTTATTGGTATAAAAAGAAAGAATGTATACTCACAAATGAGTCAATCTTAAAAGATTTCCAAAGTCCACAATGGACACAAAGCAACTAGGTCACCAGGACCATGTCCAGCACGCCGGAGACCCTTCTAAATGGCTGATGCGATTCGAGGGGGGAATCCCCTCTTCCTCAGAAGCTCCTGAGTATATTGGGTGTTATACACATCCCCTTACAAAAGCTAACATCCAGGTTCCAATAAGGTGGTACTTGGTCCGTTCTCATTTATCAATAATGTATCTAGGCTCCTCTTCACTTTGCTTTAGGGGCTGCGACTACCAAGGTATGATCTTTTACACAATGCCCCAAAATCAAAAGCTCTTGAAAGGTGCTATAGGCCCTTATCTGGAAGGTCACCTGCTTTCGAATTCCAAAAGACCAGCGGGCTGCACTATTAAGTGATACTCAGAGATGCTGCTAGGATATACCGAGATGCTCCCAAATTCTAATCTTTTACAAGCTATTGAAAACCCCCCACTGTGTTTATATCATTAACCAAAACCAAAATTTCTTGGATCATGACACATGAGAAACAAGAGCATCTGGGATCCATGGATCCACTATGTAAATGTGCAGACTATCTCTGAAGGGAATATTGCCTTTGAAGACACCTTTAGGCCACTTCTTATTATGTTGTTATGGCTTAACGTTGAAAGTTCAGGGTCTTGCTCTTTCATGTGGACCTGGGATGGTGAACCTACTATGCACTGATTTTATGTAGCCCAATTTTAAATTTACAATGTGCTTCTCGGGAACCAAGGATACTATAAACAAAAATGTTATACATGATTCTTAAGATAAATACCAATGAAAAACATTCAAAGTAGAAATAGATTTGATTTCTGTAGAAATTAAACATATACATTAGGTCTTTCAAAATGTTTTGTTAATTATTCTGCTACAATAGTCTTTAAACACCTTACAGCTTGCAGTCCACATGCAAACATTTCTGCTTTATTGGATTTTTTTCTTGTCTCTACTTACCTATAAATATGAGAAAATTGTCCCCAACAGGTCACCACAAAGGGAAATTGGGACAATTGAGATGGACTATCACGGTACTAATTTGAGCAGAGTACACAGTTGATTATAAGTAAAGTATATTTTATTAATACAAAATATAAAAATTTAGGATACATATCCCAAAAAGACATAAAAATTTTTCGTTTTATAAATTCTAATGCTGTTCAAAGGTATATATCAACAATACATGTGTGTCACTACCACTGGATGTGCTCCAAGAAGGAGAACAGAAATATAGTGGATCCTCACAAGTCATGCATTATTCTTTGTCAATATATTTGCCGCTTCATCAGGAGAGTATTGTCAATAAGTTTGCATCAATAGAGCACCCAAAAATTCCCTACGGCGGATGTGAGGGGCATGTAAGGCATGCACGGCAATTAGAACTGATATGGTACTGGTACTGATATAGTACTGATATTCCTTGCCCTCTGATAAACAGAGGGCAAGGAAAGGTATCCATGTCCCAATTTTCTCAAATCATTTTGGATGATGGTACCCTTTATTCCATGTATTTGCAATTACTCTGAGGCTTAAAACTTTACCTTACCTATAAATATCTTTGAAAGCAGAGAGTAGTATAAGGAACTGAAAAAGTGAATTTAAACTGTGTTTGGGAGATCTCTGATTGGGTAACTTCCTACATCAGTAGTGGCATAAAGAGCATCTAAACTAGCTGCTGGGGTGGTAGTCAGTAGAGACATGCTGCACAAGACTGAGTACAGCAGAAAGTCACAAGACCTGGGTGGCAATGCATTTAGGCTCTGAAGTATTCTTTGTATTGTGAACTGTGCAACAGTAACCAGAGAGAGGCAATGGGTTTTTGGGGTTTTTTTGGGCAAAAAAGTCATAATTTGCATATCGTAAGTGTTGTTTAGTCCATTTAGACAAAAAGTTTTGGAGGAGGGGATATGATTCAAACTGGTCAAAGCAACCAATGGGGCAGATTATAAAGTCAACACCATATTTAAATGCTTGAGAAATAAAAAAGTTCCTTTTGCGATCCTCCAAAACAAAGTTGAATGTTATACAAAATTATGGCAGCCATGGGCTTAGAACTTTCTTCCTGCGCAATTTGAAGACTTACTTATTTGAAGAAATACTTCCTTGATATATTTACATGGCCTTCAGGTACTGCATTATGGTCCACATGTAGAGCCGGTCACTGGCTGGTCCTCCTGCCCCCCCTTTTTTAAGCCCTTGTATTTTTCCCCTTTATCCTTTGTTAACATTTTTTGTATCTTCAGCCACCATCCAGACATAGTTAGCAAAGCGTTACACATAAATAGAGTTGGGCCAACAGTTCGAGCCAAGCAATAGTTTGGCCCGAACATTGCCTGTCCGCCCATTCGGCGAACACGCAAATTTTCGGACAGCTCAGCAGGATGTTTGCCCACCGAACGCCCTACAATGCCCTGTGCATAGCTGGTTGTTAAGGAGCGGGCCGAGAAGATGGCCGCTGCTTCCTTAACAATGGATAAGTCATTAACGGCTTCCCCACTGACACCTGAATGAAAAAAAAAATATGTTGGGCTCTTTGGGTCTGGTATGGATTTTTAGGGGAACCCCACGCCAATTTTTTTTGTAATTGCTTGCCGTCCTCCCAAAATCTATATCTTATACGAGCATGCAGCCTAGCAAATCAGGAAAGGGGGAGGACGAGCGAGCACACCCCCTCCTGAACCATAACCAGGCCACATGCCCTAAACATAGGAGGGTGCTTTGGGGAAGGGGGGATCTGCCCCCCGCCCCAATGCACCTTGTCCCCATTAAGATAGGGACATGATCATGTTGATGGGGGACAAGGGCATCGTCCTGACAACCCTGGGTGGTGTTTGTAGGGGTCTGCAGGCAGGGGGCTTACTGGAATCTGTAAGCCCCCTTTTTACAAGGAGGCCCCCAGATCCCAGCCCCCTATGTGAATTAGTATGGTGCACATTGTACTCCTACTCATTCACCAAAAAAGTATCAAAAATAAATAAAGACAGGAGACAGTTTTTGACAATTCCGTTATTAAAAAAAAATAAAAATGTCCCCACTGGACCTGAAAAAATAAAAAAAGCTCCGCCTGTGACGATGGCTAACCGCCGAATGCCTGCTCTGCCATTTGACAGTTGTTAAATAGGTAAGAGGCGAGGCCACCTGGTGGTACTACCCTTTTGTCACGTCATAGACCCATCATGCACCCAGGTTTACATTCTGGGGGCCCCCTTGTTAAAGGGGGATTCTAGATTCCAATAAACCTCCTGCCGGCAGACCCCCACAACCACCACCCAGGGTTGTTGGGAGGAGGGCCTTGTCCCCATCAACATGGGGACAAGGTGCTTTGGGGTGGGGGGGAGGCAGAGCCTGTCACCTTGAACACCTGGGATGTGCATGCAGCCAAGGTTGCACGTGGTGTTCTACCAAAGCCAGAATTGGGTTTGCATCTCTTTGAGTTGCGCTACATCCAGTGCCCCCCGATCATTGATGTAGGCCATTCACTTGGCATTGTTTGACTGAATCCTGGTCAGGTGACCTTGCATTGAAAAGACAACTGAAATACTCATAGTTCCCAAATATTGATTGGAATCTGAGCTTCCTCTGATGACCAAGTCTCCTGCAATAAAGGGCATCCAGGAGGACTTCTCCCTAGCTCATCAGGCTTGCAGTCAAGTCATTGTGATCTCCTTCCAGGTCATTGGGAGGAAGAAATTTCCTTATTCCAGCACTGGTTGCAAGAGAGGCTGCATTGCTTACTTGATTTCCAGCCCCAGCAGGCTCCTTGCCTGCTCTCTTCTCCCAGCAGTGGTATTTTTAAATTTTGTTTTAACTTATCATACACTAAATAAATATGTACAGATATGTACATATGTACAGATGTACGGAATATATAGTATATTTGGGTATTTTTTCTTTATTTTGGTTAGGACTATTAATTTTACCATGTCAGTTAAGCATGAGAAATGCACAGTTTATGTTTTCATATAGAGTCAGTAAGTGGGCCCCTATTTTCATTTTCTTGTTGTCCAGGTTCCCCTTATTTGCTCTGTTAAAAAAAAAAAAGCCTTTTGCTTACAATGCCCAATAGCTCGTGCTGGAGTTTACACGGGCAACTGAATGATGTGCAGCAGTGATTCCTCTCCCTCCACTTCTGAAAGCAACAAACCTCTGTTGTGCTCTCTCTTTTTAGACCCATAATACTCTGGTAATCCTGTGTTATGTGAGTGATATAGGTATAACTGTTGAATATAGGCGGAAGATAAATTACAAATCAACATACAGTATCTGAAACAGAGGAGAGACAGAACACATCAGGCTCAGTTGAATGTTACATTTAGGTGACAATTTGAAGAATGAAAAAAATAAAATAAAAAGAGTTAAAGCATATAAATACACAAACGCAAAGCAACAAAGCCAGACATATGCCACAGAGAGGTTATTCTGACCTAACATAATAACATGCATATGCTAACTCAAGTATACAAATCAAGAAAAAACATTTTCTTTACACATCATGATTTAATAAGAACAGCTTAACAAAGTCAACTTATTTGGTCAAGGGGCATTGCAAAGGCAGAATTATTTGCCCTGCTCCCACATACTTCTTTTCTGGTTCAACAAAGCTGTTTCTTTTTGCTGTCTCCTTGACCATGTCATTATGTAGAATGCAGGATGGGTGGTTCTTCATTGTTTGTGAGTATGTTGAAGACCCACCACCACTCAGGGGCTAGAGGAAGAAATAAGATAAATATACTTCTCTTTTACCTCCTCTAGACTGAAGCTTAGTACACACAGGCCTAATGTTGGGTGACATCGGGCAGTTCAATAGAAACTGGCTAACACTTGGCCCGTGTGTGGCAGCTGGTCCAACAGAAGCTTCTTACGGAGGGTCATGCCCGAAAATGGTCTGCCGACCGGCTGCTGATCGGCACTTTCAGCCAATGGCTGGAGTGTTCTGGCAGGGGGCCATCCCCTTGTCAGAACACAATAGCACAACAGAGTAGATCATTGTACAAACATCAGATTGTTAGTACAGTGGCTCCGACTTGAGCTGTGAGTTTTTTTTTTTCATTCAACCCTGTTGAACAAAAAAAAACTAGTAGTGTGTTCTAGGCTTTACTGATCATTATGCCAAGTACACACAATCGCACATTCCGACAACAAAATCCATGTTTTTTTTTCCGACGGATGTTGGCTCAAACTTGTCTTGAATACACATGGTCACACAAAGTTGCTCGGAAATTGTGAACGTCAAGAACACGGGGACATACAACACATACGACGAGCCGAGAAAAATTAAGTTCAATAGCCAGTGTGGCTCTTCTGCTTGATTCCGAACATGCGTGGAACTTTGTGTGTCGGGATTGTGTACACATGATCGGAATTTACGACAATGGATTTTGTTGTCGGAAACTTTGAGATCCAGATGACAGGGATGTGATGGAAATTCCGATGGAAAATGTCCGATTGGAGCCTACACATGGTCGGAATTTCCGACAAAAGGCACCCATCGAACATTTTCCATTGGAAAATCCGACTGTGTGTACGAGGCATTAGAGTTCATTAGCATTTTACTGTTACATGGGATTGTTTTGATTTTAAATAATACAACATTTTCTGATCAAATTTGGCCTTCAGCTATGAGGTTTCTGAAATATACAATGGAGCCATCCCAGATAGCAAGGATAACTTGCCAGAAATTTGTGGCAGTGTTGAATTATATGCCCCGTACACACGGTCGGATATTCTGATGGAGAAAGTCAGATCGGATTATGTTGTCGGAAAATCCGATTGTGTGTGGGCTCTAGCGGGCTTTTTCTCCATCGGAAAAATTTTGAGAGCAGGTTCAAAAATTTTCCGACAACAAAATCCGGCCTTTTCCGATCGCGTGTAGAGAATTTCGACGCACAAAGTGCCACGGATGCTCAGAAGAAATTTGGAGACGAAAGCTATTAGCTACTGGCCTCTACGTAGTCCCGTTGTACGTGCTGTACATCACCTCGTTCGGAACTATCAGATTTTCCGACAACTTTGTCCGACCGTGTGTGTGCAACACAAGTTTTGGACAAAATCTGTCTGAAAAAATATGACAGATTTTGTGGTCGGAATGTCCGACCGTGTGTACAAGGCATTAGTCTTGTTAACTTATTGCATATTTTCACTGGCACGTTGTAACCTTGCAGAGCATTTGAAGCACAAGTTCTAGTCAACACTTCCAATTTGTAGCAAAATTGCATGTCAAGTCTCTAGCAAGACCAAAGTTGCAGTGGTGAGTCTACAGCAAGAGCTCTGCAAGTCTCATGCCGCGTACACACAGTCGGAATTTCCAACAGAAAAAGTCAGATGGGGGCTTTTGGTCAGATATGTGTATGCCCCCATAGGACTTTTTCTGTCTGAATTTTCTGACGGACTTAGATAGAGAACATGTTCTAAATGTTTCCGTCGGAAATGCTAACCGAGGTTATCCCGTTGGCAAGTCCGGCCGTGTGTACGCGGCATCAGTGACTCCTGTGGTGGGATGACTATTGCACAACAAAACTGAACCAGAACTTGCAGCAGACTTGCAGAATGTGTGTAAAGAATGTTGATCTGGAGTCATGCAATGTGGACTTGCTGCAATTGCGCAACAAAGTTGTGAAGCCTGGCAAGTCTAGCAATAGCTTAGCAAGTCATTTTTAAACTTGCAGCTCAATTGCTTGCTATCTGGGTTAATATTGGTGGTGGTGATGGGGGTTTATAAAATTTAAAAAAGCTGATCAGACTACTTTTAAATGTTTATGTGTAAAACAAAAACTGCATATACATACAGAAAATAGGTATAAAACATATTATAAAAAATTTTTACTTGAACCCTAACCCCTTTACTTTCGTTTTAAGAGTAACTGAATACAGGTGCCCTATTAAGATTAGCCATACATGTTTTAGCACAAATATATAGTATGCTAAGCAAATTCAACCAAATAAAAAAGTTACACGCCACCAATTAACTTAAAGTATAGACAGATATCTGAGTTGACCCTGACCCTCAGAATTCACAGTTCTTTTAATTAAGGCAGACATTGAGCATGCAGTGCTAATTCAATGGATGCTGCTGAATATTTCATACTAATTGAATTGACTGAACTGGAAAGTGTCAGATTTATGGAGGTGCTTTGCGTCACAAGCAATCATATAAATTATTATTTCTGCTTTAACTAGAACTGAAAGGGAAAAAAACTATACACATAATATCAAAAGAAAAGTTTAGCTTGAACATGAATTAGTCATTATTTCATGGGAGTTTATATTAGTCACCTGACAAAATAAAGAGTACTGTAGCTTTGGCTATATGACAATGCTGGTATTTAATCATTCATGTTAAAATTTTGTATTTGGATGCATTTTTAAAAACTCTTTGGCCTAAACGTATACAAATATGATGACAATTAAAGTGAATGTTCATGTTTTGCCATTTGGAATTTATATTTATATGTTGTCAAAATGTTCAAATGAATTCTGAGCAAATTAAGGAATCTGGAGTCTTTAGGATGGAATGTCTGCTATGTTATGGGTTATATCCATTTCATCAATCCATTAACAGAGATTGCAGATACCCAACCTAATTCAAGCAATGGCAATGAGGCAGGCAAATTCCTATGAGCCAAAAAATATAGGGGGAACAATATTCCCCAAAAAGACTTTCACAATTGCTACTATTTTCCTTAATTTCTTCTCAATTTTACTCTATCTTCTCTCAAGTCTTCCTAGAATTTAAATAATAATCCTCTTTCTTGGGAAAAAAAAAGCAAATAAAAATATAGCATATACAATTGCTGCACAAGCCATGTAGTTTCTGAATGTTATTAACCACTTGCCGACCGCTGCACGCCAATATACGTTGGCACAATGGCAGTGGAGGGCAAATGGGCATACCTGTACGTCCCCTTTAAGAGCTGGAGATAGCAGGCGCACGTGTGCAATTGCATTTAGCGTGATCGTGCCCACGGGACCGGCAGACTCGATGTCCGACGGTCTTCCGGCGATCTTGTCACAGAGCCTCAGAACGTGGAAGTGCCTATGTAAACAAGGCATTTCCTCGTTTTGGCTTGTGTCATGACAGAGATCACCGCTCCCTGTCCCCCATCCCCCCACAGTTAGAATCACTCCCTAGGACACACTTAACCCCTTTCATCGCCCCCTAGTGATTAACCCCTTCACTGCCAGTGTCATTTACACAGTAATCAGTGCATTTTTATAGCACTGATCGCTGTATAAATGACAATGGTTCCAAAATAGTGTCAAAAGTGTCCGACGTGTCCGCCACAATGTCACAGTCCCGATAAAAATCACAGTTCACCGCCATTACTAATAAAACTTTTTTTAAATAAAAATGCCATAAGAATATCCCCTATTTTGTAGATGGTATAACTTTTACACAAACCAATCAATATACGCTTATTGAGATTTTTTTTTTTACCAAAAGTATGTAGAATACATATCGGCCTAAACTGAGGAAAAAAATGTTTTTTTTTTATATATTTTTGGGGGATATTTATTATAGTAAAAAATAATGTGCTTTTTTTCAAAATTGTCGCTTATTTTTGAATATAGCGCAAAAAATAAAAACCGCAGAGGCAATCAAATACCACCAAAAGGGTGGGGTGTGGGAAAAAAAGGATGTCAATTTTGTTTGGGTGCACGACCACGCAATTGTCAGTTAAAGCGATGCATTGCCGAATCGCAAAAAGTGCTCTGGTCAGGAAGGGGGTAAAATCTTCCGGGGCTGAAGCGGTTAAAAAATTTCTTTCCTTTTCAATCTGCAGCACTGTAACTTTCTATAAAATCCAATGCAATATGGCAACCTGGAGGCTTCTGTACACAGATGGTGTACGGAACTTCACCAGAAATGTAATTTCTTGATTGTGTGATTGGCTCACCAATTTTCCCAGAAGTCTGCAAGAAGATACAGGTCACATTTTAGGCATCCCCTGCAACAAAAATGTCATTTTCGGTAAGATACTCTGCAACTTTCCTCATTAGAACACTGCAAATGCATCAGTTTATTATTAACAAAAAAATTATTCCTATCAGATACACTCTGCACATAATTAGGCAAACAGCTTATTCTTCAGGGCACAAACAGGTTTGCAAGTTTGTTAAAATCATTGCAATGCACTGTACTTTGATCACCCAGAGGGGAATGCTTTTTTCACAACAAAAGTAGAGTAATGCTTTAAAACAACTGTGTTGGTAAACCACAACTTCTAATAAAAGATTTAATTGTAGAAAAAAATGGAAAGCTCACCTCTGCTGACACACTGCAGCCATACTTGTGTAAATGACAATGATCCTATGCATTTCATTTACCCGTGTATGCGTGTTTACCGAACATACAAGTCTCCCCTTCCACAGTCAAATTTGGTAACCCAATTTTTTTTTTAAACTTAATTTGGTTTATATACAGCAGTAACACACCAGTTTGATTAATTTCTGTCTGAAAAAAATACTTTTTCCCAGGCAGTTTTAATAGCGATATGTGCTTTTTTAATTAAACAGTAACAGACACACTTTGACTGGCAGATAGACATTGGCCAGTAGTTTGCTGTCCTTGTTCTCAGTGATGCAAAACTGTCCTGCTGTTGGCTGATGTTTGATTACAAACGTGCTGTCACATACACAGACAAGGCAGCGGCATGCTTGGGGTCATGCCCGGTGTCCGGGGAGGCTTCCCGTGTATGTGAACTGTCATCATGTATGTGATCAAACATAGCTGTGGCTCCACTCGGTCCAGGACTGCTGTCATATCCACTCTGTTGGCTGGAGCGCCTATCCATATCAGTGAGAAAATTTTGGTGCACAACACAATGGTGGGAAGATGTTACATAGTTACATAGTTAGTCAGGTTGAAAAAAGACACAAGTCCATCTGGTTCAACCATAAAAAAATAAGTAAATAAATAAAATAAAAAATATCATACAATCCCATATACCCAATCCTATACCCACAGTTGATCCAGAGGAAGGCGACCCCCCCCCCCCCCCAGAAAGGCAGGATCCAATTTGCTACAACAGGGGAAAAAAATCCTTCCTGATCCCAAAGAGGCAATTGGATTTTCCCTGGATCAACTTTACCTGTAAATGTAAATTTAGGAAAGAATCCAAGCCTTGCTTAAAGCAATCTACTGAGCTGGCCAGAAAAACCTCTGGAGGGAGTCTATTCCACATTTTCACAGCTCTTACTGTGAAGAAACCTTTCCATATTTGGAGATAAAATCTCTTTTCCTCTAGACGTAACGAGTGCCCCCTTGTCCTCAGTGTTGACCGTAAAGTGAATAACTCAACACCAAGTTCACTATAAGGACCTCTTATATATTTATACATGGTGATCATATCCCCCCTTAATCTCCTCTTCTTAAAGTGGTGTTGCCACAAATGCCTGTTGCTAGGGGGTCCCTCGTAGTCTGCCACCTTCAGTGCCCGGGCACTGACATCACTTCCCCTCGGCGCCGCACAGTCATCTGGGACCTGTCACGTGTCCCAGATGACTGAGCGTCGAATCACAGCGCCGCTTGTGCATGCGCAGTGGGTTGCTGGCTGTGAAGTCACAGCCGGGTGTCCACATTAAGAATGCCGGCACCGCGAGCGAAGCGGGGGAACAAGGGGGGGCCTCGTTCCCCCGCATCGCTGGACCCTGGGACAGGTAAGTGTCCGATTATTAAAAGTCAGCAGGTGCAGTATTTGTAGCTGCAGACTTTTAAAAAAAAAATTGTGGGCCCTCCTCTTTAAGAGTGAATAAATTCAGTTCCTCTAATCTTTCCTCCATGCCTCTTATCAGTTTGGTTGCCCTTCTCTGCACTTTCTCCAGTTCGCCGATATCCTTCTGATTTATCTTTGCTTGCATTTTATCCAGTTTGTATTACAAAAATAAAGGGTATTGCACCAGAGCCTGTGCATGCTTCTCTTCTGTTTGTGTGTTTGAAGTTTACAGAGCTCACTGGTTGTGAGAACAGAAAAGTTGTGGTGCTATCGAAGATTAACCCTTTGAAAGCTGGAATCATATTGAACTTTTGGACCCTATTTGTGCAGGTCACCTGTAGCGTTAGCACAAGTACTGGCATATATGTTTATACAGTACATCGCTTAATCTGGCTGGGCGACCTGTTAGCAATAAATGTAGTGTTAGAGGGTGGCAAGCGGTTAAAAATAATAAGAACACAAAATATACAGCAGTGTTTTAATCAGGTATAATAGGTCTAACTTGTAAATACCTACCTTATATTTTATCTATGCTGCTGCTGTGCTCTTTGTCTGTAGAAAATTTGAGCCTAAAATTGCCCTTTTAAAATTATTCTGAGGTTGGCCAGTTTTACACTGGAGTATCCTCTGCAGTCTCTTAAAGTATATGTTAACCCTCACCTTGTAAAACCCATTCAGTTTAAAATAGAAATGAAAGCAAACATTTGTGTATACAGTTCAGAATACTTTATTAATACCAAAGGGAAATTATTACATATACATATGAAAAAAAAACATTCTAAATACCTCTTTTCTGTTTTTATAAGGGTCTCAGAGAGCTAAGGGGAGAGAAGGAGCAACACTGTGGTCTTCCCAGTGAATGGTTGTGCAGGGGCGGTTGACTTATTGGAGGAGAGCAGGCTGAGCTCTCATCACAGCCAGAAAACTGACCATGCTTTGCTCTCATTCCTACAGTCATGGTACAGCAGGCACATATCAGGAATTTTTGCAGTAAAACCCGTCCCTGTCCTCTTTGTTCATAGTAAATTTTGCGCCTAAGATTGCTACTTATAAATTGTTCAGCTGCAAGACAAATTAATGCTTCTTTGCCATCTGTGGTCTCGTAATTCTTGTAGTAAAACACCTTTTCGTTGCTCTTTGTTGGCAGTAAATTTGGGCCTAAACTTTAAACTTCCCTGCTGGCCAATATTACACCACTGTATTCTAGGCAGACTCCTATTTCTTGTAAAATCACAAGCTGTGCATTTTGTTTGTAGTACATTTTAGACTAAAACTGCTTTCATATTTCAAATCCTTGATATATGCCTGCTGTACCACGCACTTGCATGAAAAAATATCCTGTTCTCTTTGTATTGCTTCCTTTTTGGGGTTTCTGTCAGTCATTTTGCATTCTATCAAAAACTCACCACACTAGGCATGATAGCATAGCATGGTCAGTTATTTAGCTGTGCTGAAGACTCAGCCTGCTTTCCTCTAATGATCAGACTTGCTTGAACATGCTCCTCCCAAACAGCTATTTAATGGAAAGACTAGTGTGCTGCTGCTTCCCCTCCCAGAGCTCCTTATGCAGCTGACAACGGAGGTTATGTGATCACTTATGCAAAAGGAGAAAAATGGGATTTACCGTATATTTTATATATAGCTAAACACAAATGTTTTGCATTTTATTTCTATTTTAAACCGAATGGGTTGTTTTACAAGGTGAAGATTACATATAATTTAAATTAGATCTGAGGTTGGCCAGTACCCTGGCATATCCTCTGTGGTCTCTTGGTGTAAAATAACTTACTTTTACCACTTGTCTCTGGTACATTTTAGACTTAAAAATAAACATGTCCTGCAGCTGGCTAATTTTAGGTGGGGAGATTACAGAAAATCAGGCAGTTGTTTCTTGTTTGCATTAAAGATCTATCTTGTTGCAACTCATTGTTTGTAAAAAATATTGTGTAGTTAAAACATTGTGAACTTAAAACACTGCAAATTTAAAACACTGCACACCCTTATCCTAAGTTATTAAAATTGAGCTTCAGCTTCACCCACTGTGGTGAAGGCCCTCTCTAACATGAGACATGCAACAGGGCAGGCTTGCACCTCAAGTGCATATTGGACCACCTCTGGTCAGTGGTACATTCTTGACACAATAGTCTATAGATCGCTTGCAAGCTTTGTAGATAAATCCTCACTGACCCTGTCCGCATTAGTTGACTGGGGCAGGGACTGCGTTAGGAGGAAAAACTAAAATTAAAAATATTAGAAATATAAAAACGTCTGTAAATAATTTAATGGATAAAACATGAAAAATAGTAGTAAGCCAATCGCTGGGTTGGAACCAGTGTTTGGCTTCCAGCACTATCAAAGATTATGTTTCTGCCCTTTCTATCTTGTTTCAGAGACCAGAAATTGCCTTTTTTAAACTTTTACATAATAATATGGATACTAATAACAATGTTGTGCCATCTATTCAACACAACTATGAATAAATCTAATGTGCACAAATCACTTTGTGAAAATACAATATGTGAAAAAATGTCTTTCATAAAGTCAGGGGAGCTGGAATAGACGTGCAGAACGGAAAAATGTATTTAGTTTCGGATAGGTTTGTTATGTTACTAATTTAGTTTCTTTGATTCAATCTGGAATTAGTTTCGTTAAATTTTGTTTCGTTTATTAATTTTCTTACAAATTCCAAATTTTTGGAACAATTTGAATTTGGATGAGTCAAAAATGTTTCGACTGATTCAAATTATGTGTGAAGAATAGCTGATTGTTAAGGAGCAGGCTGGGAAGCTGGCCGCCACGTCCTTAACTACCGATGACTCATTATCTATCAGCGGGCTTCCCCGTTGAGAGCTGAAATGTAAATAAAAGAATGCTGGCAACAGAAAATTCCAAAAAGAAAACAGGGTGGGGGCCCCCCTCAATCCATACCAGGCCCTTCGTGTCTGGCATGGATTTTAAAGGATACCCCATGCCAAAATGGGGACAAGGTCCTCTTTCCCACAACCCTGGGTGGTGGTTGTTGGGGTCTGCAGGCAGGGGGAGTCTGTTAGCCTCCTTTAACATGGGGCCCCCCAGATCCTGCCTCTCCCTATGTAAATGAGTATGGGGTACATAGTATCGCTACCAATTCCCCAATAAAGTGTAAAAAGTGAATAAAGACACTACATGAGCTTTTGAAAATTCCTTTAGTAAAAAATTAAAAACAATGTCCCCTGATGCAGGGCCATCATCAATCACGACGCCAGCCACACCGCGGACCCAAAAAATATATATATTTGGCCTTGTTAAAGGCTCTTTGCCCACTGCCTGCTCTGCCATCTGACATTTCTTAAACAGCTGCGGAGCAGAGTCACCCCATGATCTTAGCGGGTGACACCACCCTCTTGTGATGTCACCGAACCAGCATGCCCCTCCTTAACAACCAGCTATTCTTCACACAGAATTCGAAACGGTCAACCATTTTTCGACCAATGCGAATTTGAATCATTCCGAAAATTAAGAATTCGTTAGAAAATGAATAAACAAAACAAAATTTGTTACGATATCATTCGGAGATTCGGATACATCCGAATCTCCGAATAACCAAAAATGAATCCGAATTTACATTCGGACCAAAGCCAATTGCACATGTCTAGCCCGGAACAGTTTTTTAAACCAGCCACAAATGCGTTGGTGGCTTCACAGATGGCGTGAGGGAGAATCTATTTGCCACTCTGTTGCTGAGCTAAGACAATTAGCAGCACCCTGCTGATTTGGACCCTTACATAATGGAATTATTAGACACAAGCTTATTGAAAATACTACACATCCAAACTGAAGGCAAGGCTGCTTTTGGAGCCAGATACACATACTTTTCTAAGAGCTGTGGATTTGGGGTGCCAGATGGAAATGGCTGTGCAGGAAGTTAGTCATCTACTGTGCCCCTGGATATTAATGAAGCTCCTGTTCAAGTACAAAAACTAATTGATAGCATATAAAACACACATTGTAGTGCCCTTTTCTCAATCCTCTATAAATATATCCTAGAAGAGAAAGAATGTCCTGCCTCTATGTGGGATGACCTTTATTGTACTAATCCCCAAGACCAATACGGATCCTAGGCACTGTGAATCATTCCATCCAATATCCATGATCAATACTGATCTTATGATTCTTTCAAAAATCCTTGCCCCTCGATTATACTCTATTGTGACTTCCCTTGCAGAAACGGTTTACAAATTTACAGCTACCCACTGCTTCTGATACACCTAGAACTCTTGTAACCCTAGATACTCATAAAGTGTTTGACTCATTAGAGTAGCCCTACTTTTTCAAGGTCTTGAGGATGTTTGGCTTTGGTGAGACTTTTATTTCTTGGGTAAAAATTCAGTATACTTAACCTCAAGCACGTACTGTATATGGGTCAATAGCTGTATTTCTACCCCCTTCTCTATACAAAGGGACACTAGGCAAGGGTGTCAACTGTCACCTCTGCTGTTCACCCTTGCCATTGAACCTTTGGCAGAGGTTGTTTGTACCTCTCCTTTGATAATGTATATCCAGAATGGTCCCTTGGATGAAAAAAATTTACTATATGCAGATGATGTGCTGCTGTATACTTCAGATCCTTCAGGCTGCACTAGATCTCATCCAACAATTTGGATGATTTTTAGGGTTTTAGGTCAATTAGATGAAATCATGTATATTCCCTATAGATGTAGGCCTTTCCTTGCAACTGCCACAGTCCCGTCCACTGCAGATCACACATAAATTCAGTTACTTGGGTATTGATGTCCAACTGCCACTATAAAAGTATTATCATAATAATTCAGTGCCGTGTATCTCGTTATTTCAAATTAAGTCAACTAAATGGCTTAAAATTCCTCTTACTTTAATGGGCAGGGTAAATCTGTTAAAAATGGTCTTTCTTCCTAAATTTTTGTATATATTAGCCAATTCCCCCTTTGTATCCCAAATAACACTTGTCAAGTAATTGATTCAAATCTCTCCACATTTCTTTGGCACCCCAAAATCCCAAGACTCCTCTGGGGACAGGGAAGGGGAAGATGGAGGGGGGCAGGGAAAACGTAGGGTTTGGGGCCCCTACTCTTCCTCTACTAGCAAGGAGCCATATTCCCTAGAGCAATTATAAAGGGACCAATATAACTACTTTTTGTTTTCCTCTCAAGGTTGCAGTAACACACTTCATAGCGTAAAAATCAGCTACCTTAGTGAGCCACAGTGAGATCAAGGGGTGGGGGGATTCCTGCTTCCACAGGGCTGGAATACAGTCCTTTATAACATTTAGAAGGTGGACATTCGATTTTGTATTTACATTTTGAGAGATCTGAGTAATGGAGAAGATATCTGGCCATGTCAGAGCCCAACTCATAGTCAGTGAGCTGCCTGATAGTGCATCACACCTGGGATCAAAATCCCTCTAGTTTTCGGCAAGATCAGAAGATATGCAACATGGTACCCTTGGCCTCTCCACAACGCCAACAGGTGTTCACTGCGTCAGGGTAGATTTTCTTCAAGAGAGATGGGACCTTATACCAATGCTTGAGGACATTATAGCTCAGCTCTTGGTATTTACTGGCCACCAAGGAGTAGTGAGCAAGAAAGAGGACATGGTCTCGCTGCTCAGCGGAAAGTGTGAGGCTCGGGTCCCTTTCCCATTTCTGAAGAAATCTAGGGACGAATCCCTCACATGTATTTTTTTAAGTGAATCTGTAGTCCAAAGGGATAAGGTTGCCAGAAGATATTGAGGGCTTTGTTTACTGGATATATCTGAAGACAGTAACTTCATGAAAGTTTATGTTCACTTTTCCTGATCCTGATATAAAGAACAGGTCTATATTTATACAAATTAAAACCAACCCACGGAACCCTGACTCCTTTTAAACTAACCTGTGCTAATCTATCCTCCTCTATCTCCCTCACCCCAGCTTCTTTCCTACCTCCCTATTATAGTGATGGCCTTTTACAGTACTTACCTCCTTTTTTGCAAAAATGTCTTCAGTCCAGTGACCTAAAAAGGACTATATACTAAGATTAGAGATCCTCTGTATATGGCCCATTCAAATGTAAGTGTGCAGGAGCAGCCATTACTTAAGAGGATTTCTGCAGAGAGGAAGTAAGCACAGGAGAAGACTGCCACTGTGATACAAGAGTAAGCAAGCAGTTGGGGTAGAGGAGGGAAGGTAGTGTATGTCATCTTAGGAACGGTGGGAAAGATTGATTATTGTTAGTTTATATAAAGATAAACATGTTCTTTAACCACATACTTTACATACTTCAAAATGTGTAGATTAATGGAAGGCATCTATGTAAATTAAGGAGTTTTCTTGTACAAACCATAGGAAATAGGGTGCAGTAGATACTCCCCCTTATCCTTAGTGATAGATATGATAAGGTTACCAGTTGTACTCCACCGTGCTAAGTACAGGCATCTAAAAACAAAAGTAATCAGATTGCTAAATATAAACAGGATACTCAGATATAATTGAATGAAACAAGAATATTATGTTAATGCTAATTGGAGTAAATAACAGTGATCATATTTACAGCAGCATAATCTCACAATTATTTTGACTTTATTTCAAATTTATTTCAAATTACCTCATTAAAATTATTTTGTCCCATTAGCCTATTTAATACTCCAGAATAATCTTGGAAGATTGCCAATGTTTAAACAGGCCCCAAATTATCTGACCAGATTAGCACAGGCAAACTATGCTATTGACCTTTCTGTAGAGAAAATATACTGTATGTTTACATCACAAGAGAGAAACAAATTCTGTAAAAGAATTACAGTTACATAGATACTTAGTCTGGTTGAAAAAAGACACAAGTCCATCTAGTTAAACCAAAAAATGGAAGAAAATAAAAAAATATCCTAAAAAAAAATCTGCCCAAATCCCCTTGAGTCCCAGAGAGTATTTTTATTTTTCGGTTTCGGTAATGTCTAGGCTCTGCACAATATGTTTTTCAGGTTTTGTAGACTGCCCAAGCATACTGTACACATTTTTTGTGAGTAAAAGATAGGGCTTTCATTTGGAAGCACATTTTGATTTGCAAATGTTTTTTCTTGGTTTTTATTGGGAGTAAAATACAAAAACAAAATTGAAAAAATTCACTTTCCTGTAATGTTTCCCAGTTTAAAATTGACCTAATTGCTACATCCTCATATGTACCACAAAATTAAATGGAAAAGTCTGTAAATTAAAATGATATAACATTAGTGAGACTTCTATGTAACGTTTAGAAATAGTGAAATAGTGAAACCGTGAAAAGAGAAGAAAGCGTAGTGTAGTAAAATTCTTAAATATCCTTCTTACTGATACCACTTTAATATTATTATTATTACAGGATTTATATAGAGCTGACAGTTTATGCAGCACTTTAAATAACAAACATAGAATATACAGCACTTTACAACATAAGTATAATTACAATACAGCTTAATACAGATTAACAAATTCCCCCCAGAAAAAAAAAAAAAATATTAGGACTTTAGAGGTACCAAAGATACTAATAATTGATATAAAAAATATCCAAAATTTTATTAAGACAATTAATAATATCAACACATGTTTCTGAGATTGCAAATCACATCCTCCATATATAGTAGATGTTATCTATCATAAACATTATTACTTCCAGTATGGTTATAACCAACAAGATGAGGTCTCCACATTCACATTCAGCGCATATCACTGGTCAACGCCTGCTTCTCCAGGAACAACAATACATTTTCTTAATCTGTAACATAAATAGACAGGTTTTGCTTCCCAATACCATTGGCACCTTTTAAATTAAAAAAGTACAACCTACCTATGAACATCAACATGTTCATCTATGTAACCACAATTAACTGCTTGCCCCCCGCCCACTGTCAAATGACAGCGGGGCAGTGCGGCTTTCGTTCTGGGATGAAGTCCTTTGATGGCGTCCCAAAGCAGCCGCTCTTGCGCGCCCACTGGGCAATGCAGTGCGGCGATCGCAGCCGCGCCATGTTGCTAGGACACGGCACGACCCCGATCTCTTGAATGAGTGGCGTCCACGGCTCTTTAACCACGTGATCGGCTGTGTCCAATCACAGCTGTTCACATGTAAAAAAGGAAGTGCAGGTAATTGTTGCTCCTTGCCTTACACTGACAGAGTGTGAGGAGAGGAGAGCCGATCAGTGGCATCTACTTACAGGGGACAGCTAGGAATGTAATCAGGGCACTGAACATCAGTGCCCTGATTACAATAATGTAAAATTGTTTAACAAATTAGTGCCCACCACTGCCCACAAGTGCCACCAATCAGTGCCCATTAGTGATGCCAGTCAGTGCTGGCAATCAGCACGGGGGCATGGCTACACTGGTAAATAGAGAGACACGGTTATTTGAGTTTTGAGCAGGACAGCCGTTTTCAATTTATACTAACAATGTAACTGTATTGACAGTGTATTGCTCTTTATTTAGGATGTTTTGGTTATACGCTTGACAGTCATAGACATTCTGCTTTGCCTTTCAAATGATCCAGCTCTTCAGAATTCTTTTGTGAGTGAAATTAAATAGACATATGTCTCATTTCATTATACAGCCATAGTCACAGTATTCCCAATTCTAGATGCAAATTGTCCAGCATTTATCTCTAATGAAATACCTTGTGAAGGAAATATTTGAGACTTTCTGGTCCTGTAAGAGGTTATATCTCTATTCTCCTACTCTACTGATCCACTCCATCAGTTCTAACTTAATTTATGCAGACAAAGGACGTTTAGAGAACAGTAAAGTCTACAGATTTTTTTTTCTGCTAGAAATGTTCTTCAGACATCAATGCAATTTGAAACCTGTGACACTGTGCTGATGTATAAAAATAGTTTCATAAAAGGATGTTCATATCACTGTAAAACAGAGCTAATTGACCTTTCTTCTAAAATGTTGCTCCACTGAACAAATTAATAATTATACTTTACATTAGCTGGTGTTTTGAGTGACATATGGAAGATTGTTTTTAATTCATTAATTTAAAGGCCGTGCTGATTGAATGTTTTAATGAAGCATTGTGGGGTAGCTTTTGATCTATTTGTGGGCAATTAGGAAAAATAGGGAACAAATCTTTTACTTCATTTTTAAGACAAAGCTAAGTTAAAAAATAAAAGGTAATATACCAAAAAAATTAATAATTCTTGGTGGAGCCAAGTAAAATTGTGATGTTGGATTCACCTGTCTTTACCATATATTTACCAACAATACTGACTGCTTTTAGTGAAGCGGGTGTGCTGTCCTTGAAATTTTACCCAGTAAAGCTAAAGTTTAGGTTAAACAAAGGTAATGTTTTAGTGAAAGTAATGCCGCTTACACACGATCGGAATTTTGATCGGAAAAAGCTATGATGGTTTTTCCGACAGAATTCCGCTCAAGTTTGTCTTGCATACACACCGTCACACCGACCGCCAAGAACGCAGTGACGTACAACATGTACAACGGGACCATAAAAAGGAAGTTCAATTGCTACTGCACCACCCTTTGGGCTCCCTCTGCTAATCTCGTGTTTATCTCATGTTAGTAGAAGTTTGGTTAGAGACGATTCACGCTTTTCAGACTCGTGCTTTTCAGATCATTTTACTGCTGTTCAGTTTGTGCTTGTGGGTTTGTATCTCTGTTTTTCAGTGCATGTAGTCAGTTCTTATCTGTTTGTCTGTGCGTTCTTATCCAATCGTTTCTTATTTTCAGCTCACTCTTCAGAGGCCTTGCTGTTCTTCAGTGCGTTCTGTTAGTTCGTTCTGACCAGCCGACTGTTTTGAAACCATGTTGCGGGTACGTTCTTGTCGTAGAGTTTGTGCTGTGTGGGGGCTTGGTGTTGGGCTTCTTACTTTGACCCAAGCCCAGTCCATGAACATGGCGAATAGGAGTTCATGGACCAAGAATTGGTTGCTCCAGCGTGACCAATTCTCTCATATGCCTTTGCTGCGTGAGATCCAGGAGAATAATCCTGATGATTTCAGGAATTATTTCTGGATGACGGCCCCCGTTTTTCACCGTCTGTTGGGTTTGCTGACCCCTTATATTAGAAGGCAGGATACCTGCATGTGGCAAGCCATCACTACGGAGCAGAGGCTAGTCACCACGTTGCGGTACTTGGCGACTGGGAAAAGTTTGCAGGACCTCAAGTTCTCGACAGGCATCTCCCCCCAGGCTCTGGGGATCATTATTCCAGAGACCTGTTCTGCCATCATTCAGGTCCTGCAGAAGGATTATATTAGGGTAGTTTTTCTCCTTTAACATCACATTCTATGTATTTAATGTTTGCTAATGTATTATATTTCTTTCATCATTCCCTAATTACCATGATTGTAATATGCTGGTAATGTCCTCTTTGTCCTCATGCATGCAGGATTTTTTTAATGCTCCTTTTTTGACCTACATGCATATTTGCCTTCACTAACCTCCCCAGCATGCTATCCTGGGCCCATACACACCTAGCCTAGTCCCTTTTAACAATGTATTTTGTCAGCTCCATAGTAGTGCTTTACCCTAAACACCCCCTAAAATGTGTACAAATTTTATGTGTGTGCTTAAATTCATGCAGAGTGCCAGAGGCTTTTTTTTGGGGGCCCCAAACCCATTTGGAACCCTCCCTCCCCCAACCGCTAAGTCAATCGATACCAATCCTCTATCTGCTGACTTTGCCAAACCTATACACACTATACCTACCTCTTTGTGGTCAGATTTAGGGATGAATTCCTCAAAGCATGTAGTATAAGGGCCTGTCTGAATACTTTGAAATGGTACTGTTTAAAGTTTGGTTCTCCTATTATCTTGATAGGTAATTGCAGAATGTAAAAATGTGCTTCCATTTGTACAGTGTGTATTTTTCGTTTTGTATTATGACACTTCTTACCTGTCCAATAGTATAAGTAAGGAGGGACTGGCCAAAGTAACACACATTTTGTATGCATTCAGCTCTCAATGAAGTGGAGAGGGTTACCTGTCCAAAACACCCCCCCTAAAAAAAAATTACAATAGGCCATCAGAGGGGGTGAGGAATCTGATAAGTGGACCTTAGATTTTTGTCTTTAAAGACTTCTTCAAATAAATGTTATACCCCACCCCATTGATAACGACATTTATGTTGAAACTAGTCTGGGAGGGCATGCAGAGATGCCACCACACTACAGGACGGAGGACGGGCTCCAGTATTTTGCCGGCCGGCAGCTTGATTTTAAATGTGCTTCCAAAGGAGCTTCTCTATGTAAGTGCAATTTTATACCTATTTTAAATAAATCCATACGGAATTATGCTATGGGAGTTTTCTCTTTCTTGTCTTAATGGGATCCCAATGAGTGCACGGAAGTAGGAAGTATCCCCCTACCCCAATCGGGGGTGACTGTGGACCGGGAGAGGAACCAGCTGGGGATACCCTTACTAGTTTATCATCTGGCTATCATCTATTTCGATATGGGAAAGTGACACCTCTTCAATATCCTAGTCGATCGAGAGTGAGGATCGGGAGAGAGAAAGTATTAGGGATACCCACATCTTGCCTGGTGATTGGTCCAATGCAAAGCTGTTTATTCTTTGCCTTCTGGTAAGCACATAGCGATTCAGGGTGACGGGCATTTCACTAACACCTGTATTTCCAAGTCACTGTGGTGCATCTTTTTGAAAATAACGTCTGGATGTGTATAATGCGATTTTAATGCGATTTTAATGTATCCATTGCCAGAGGACTTTTGAACTTGGGTCAGGTTCCATTGAGCCATTTTTTTTTCACCATAAGAACTATTATATCAGACCAATTAGGGTCTTGTTTATGATCCTGTGTCATATCTAGATTTATGTTTTGTCCGTGTATTCCATTTAGCTTGATAGCGATTTATGGTTTCAAATTGTTTTTTGCGCTGCTCCTTTGTATATTTGCCTTCTGATAAGCACATAGTGATTCAGGGTGACGGGCATTTCAAAAACACCTGTATTTCCAAGTCACTGTGGTGCATCTTTTTGAAAATAACGTCTGGATGTGCATAATGCGATTTTAATGTATAAATTGCCAGAGGACTTTTGAACTTGGGTCAGGTTCCATTGAACATTTTT
Source organism: Lithobates sylvaticus (assembly GCA_028564925.1). Lineage (NCBI taxonomy): Eukaryota > Metazoa > Chordata > Amphibia > Anura > Ranidae > Lithobates > Lithobates sylvaticus. The sequence goes on from CM053027.1 coordinate 141,250,151, forward strand.
TTTTTTTCATAAGAACTATTATATCAGACCAATTAGGGTCTTGTTTATGATCCTGTGTCATATCTGGATTTATATTTTGTTTGTGTATTCCATTGAGCTTGATAGCGATTTATGGTTTTAAATTGTTTTTGGCGCTGCTCCTTTGTATATTATTTGTTTTCCGTGTGTGTATCCCACTTGGGCATCAGCCTACATATCTGCTAGTTTCTAGAGAGTAGCATGGTCTCATTTTTTATTTAAATGTTATACTGATGTTGACCAAGAATGTTTATGTCTAATTTGCTTGCAATGTTATGTGCAAAATTACAATTTTTTTTTCTGTTTTGACTCCACAGTTTCCTTCAACGCCACAGTAATGGCATCCTACTTTGCTACCCGTTGGGACTTTCCTAACTGCGGAGGGGCAATAGATGGGAAGCATGTCCACATAGTCCCACTACCCCATTCGGGGTCATACTATTTAAACTATAAGGGGTTTCATAGTATCGTGTTCATGGCGGTGGTGTCGGCAACATAAGAATTCCTCTATGTGGATGTGGGGAGGAATGGCTGGATGTCGGATGGTGGAGTCTTTACCCACGTCTCCAGAGCGGCGGCTTGTGATTTCCACCTGCGGAAGAGAACGTGGAAGGACTCCCGTTTGTTTTTATTGCTAATGAAGCATTTGGTCTGGGCAATCACGTGATGAGGCCATATAGATATCTGATATCTATATTCAGACTGGAGGAAGCGGTATATGATGAAAGCACTCAAGCGGAGTGTGGGACGGTGTGCAAAAGTATAGTAAAGAAAACACCTTAAAAATATTTAACTTGTTTAATTTAATTTGTAACAATCAGGGGTTTGGAGTCTATATATTGTTGTATATATATATATACATACAGTGTTTTTAGGCTACCTGTGTTGATTGTGCAAAGTGGGGCCCAGGCCCCAGGTTGCTCACTCCTCAGTGCCCATCAAATTGCAGCCTGATCAGTGTCCAACAATGTGGCATCACCAGTGCCCAGCAATGCGGCCTTACCAATGCCCAGCAATGCAGACTTACCAGTGTCCAGCAATGTAGCCTCACCAGTGCCCATCAATGCAGCCTCATCAGTGTCCATCAAAGCAGCCTGATCAGTGCCCAGCAAAGCATCCTCACCAGTGCCCAGCAATTCAGCCTGATCAGTGTCCCTATCAGTGCAGCCTGATCAGTTTCACCATCAGTGCAGCCTGATCAGTGTCCCCAGCAATCCAGCCTGATCAGTGCCCCATCAGTGTCATCAGTGCAGCCTGATCAGTGTCCCCACCAGTGCAGCCTGATCAGTGTCCCCAGCAGTGCAACCTTATCAGTGTCCCCAGCAATGCAGCCTGTTCAGTGTCCCCATCAGTGCAGCCTGATCAGTGTCCCCATCAGTGCAGCCTGATCAGTGCCCCATCAGTGCAACCTGATCAGTGTTCCCAATCAGTGCAGCCTGGTCAGTGTCCCATCAGGGCAGCCTCCCACCTCAAAAATAAAAAAGTGTGTGTGTGTGTATATATATATATATATATATATATATATATATATATATATATATATATATATATATATATATATATATATATATATATATACACAGTATCTCACAAAAGTGAGTACACCCCTCACATTTTTGAAAATATTTACTTATATCTTTTCATGTGACAACACTGAAGACATGACACTTTGCTACAATGTAAAGTAATGAGTGTACAGCTTGTATATCAATGTCAATTTGCTGTCCCCTAAAAATAACTCAACACACAGCCATTAATGACTAAACTGCTGGCAACAGTACACCCCTAAATGAAAATGTCCAAATTGGGCCCAATTTGCCATTTTCCCTCCCCGATTTCATGTGACACATTAGTCTTACAAGGTCTCAGGTGTGAATGGGGAGCAGGTGTGTTAAATTTGGTGTTATCACTCTCACTCTCTCATACTGGTCACTAGAAGTTCAACATGCCACCTCATGGCAAAGAACTCTCTGAGGATCTGAAAAAAAAAATTGTTGCTCTACATAAAGATGGCTTAGGCTATAAGAAGATTGCCAAGACCCTGAAACTGGGCTGCAGCACAGTGACCAAGACCATATAGCGGTTCAACAGAACAGGTTCCACTCAGAACAGGCCTCGCCATGGCCAACCAAAGAAGTTGAGTGCACGTGCTCAGCGTAATATCCAGAGGTTGTCTTTGGGAAATAGACATATGAGTGCTGCCAGCATTGCTGCAGAGGTTGAAGGGGTGGAGGGTCAGCCTGTCAGTGCTCAGACCATATGCTGCACACTGCATCAAATTGGTCTGCGTGGCTATTGTCCCAGAAGGAAGACACTTTTAAAGATGATGCACAAGAAAGCCCCCAAACAGTTTGCCGAAGACAAGCAGACTAAGGACATGAATTACTGGAACCCTGTCCTGTGGTCTGATGAGACCAAGATAAACTTATTTGGTTCAGATGGTGTCAAGCGTGTGTTGCAGCAACATGGTTAGGAGTACAAAGACAAGTGTGTCTTGCCTACAGTCAAGCATGGTGGTGGGAGTGTCATGGTCTGGGACTGCATGAGTGCTGCCTGCACTGGGGAGCTACCGTTCATTGAGGGAACCATGAATGCCAACATGTACTGTGACATACTGAAGCAGAGCATGATCCCCTCCCTTCGGAGACTGGGCTGCAGGGCAGTATTCCAACATGATAACGACCCCAAACACACCTCCAAAGTGACCACTGCCTTCAGGTGATGGACTGGCCAAGCATGTCTCCAGACCTAAACCCTATTGAGCATCTGTGGGGCATCCTCAAACGGAATGTGGAGGAGCGCAAGGTTTCTAACATCCACCAGCTCTGTGATGTCATCATGGAGGAGTGGAAGAGGAATCCAGTGGCAACCTGTGAAGCTCTGGTAAACTCCATGCCCGAGAGGGTTAAGGCAGTGCTGGAAAATAATGGTGGCCACACAAAATATTGACACTTTTGGCCCAATTTGAACATTTTCACTTAGGGGTGAACTCACTTTTGTTGCCAGTGGTTTAGACATTAATTGCTGTGTGTTGAGTTATTTTGAAGGGACAGCAAATTTACACTGTTATACAAGATGTACACTCACTACTTTACATTGTAGCAAAGTGTAATTTCTTCAGTGTTGTGACATGAAAAGATAGAATAAAATATTTACAAAAATGTGAGGGGTGTACTTACTTGTGTGAGATACTGTGTATATATATATATATATATATATATATATATATATATATATATATATATATACACACACACACACACACACACACACACAATGTCCTCAGGCTGCGTGTGTTGATTGTGCAAAATGGGGCCCAGGCCAGGGCTGCTCCTCAGTGTCCATAAAATGCAGCTTTACTGGTACCCATCAATGTGGCCTTATCAGTGCCCAGCAATGTGGCATCACCAGTGCCCAGCAATGCAGCCTTACCAGTGTCCAGAAATGCAGCCTCACCAGTGCCCATCAATGCAGCCTCATCAGTTCCCTTCAATGCAGCCTGATCAGTGCCCAGCAATTCAGCCTGATCAGTGCCTCATCAGTGCCCCATCAGCGCAGCCTAATCAGTGTCCCCATCAGTGCAGCCTGTTCAGTGTCCTCATCAATGCAGCCTGATCGGTGCCAACGGGAGTCAGTCCAACCCAGGTGCCACACATCGGTCCTCCTCCTCCATCGGCCCCTGTAACAAGGTCCCGCCTACTATAATACATGCCAGCACTGTTCCACCTTTCACTGGACTCTATTAGGCAGAACTTTGTTACATGGGCCCCTGGTGGAGGAGGACCGAGGGAGGACGGGCATGCTGGGATGAATCCTTCCCTCCCCAATGTGTGGCACCCGGGGCAGACTGACCCCCGTTGGCATGGACGCCCTCCATTCCCCCACACCCACACCGCCTGCCACAGCTCGCAGTCCTGCAGGATGCGGCTGCTAATGGGAACGACGTTCCTGCTGTGAAAAAAGTGCAGGAACGCCGTTCCCATGCGTTCCCCCAGGACTCGAGCCCTGGCAACAATTCTCCGGTGATGTTCTTGTCCTTTGTTGGGCACCATGGCAGGAGTCCTTTTTAGCCCCTCACACTGGGACTCTAAAGAGAGAACACAGGATACCCATTCCCATTTCCTAGCTCAGCTTAATAGGTTAGGAGGACACTGACAAGAAAATGGTATTAAGGCAACACCATGCCCTCTGGAAAGGTGATCAGTGTCCCCAGCAGTGCAGCCTGATCAGTGTCCTCATCAGTGCAGCCTGATCATTGTCTACATCAGTGCAGCCTGATCGTTGTCCACATCAGTGCAGCCTGATTATTATCCCCATTATTAAATTAAGAGGACCCTGACAAGAAAATGGTATTAAGGCAACACCAACAAAGGTGACTTTCAGATTACCCATTGATATAACCAACATTATATTAGGTATTATACTTAATATGGTGATTGATGTAGAAGTTATTCATAATAATAAGTATAATATAGTGTTACAGTAAATGATGTATGCAGGAAACCTCAGGGGTCGCCTTCCCGAGTTCCTTAAAGTATATGTAAACCTAGATACTAACATCTCATATAAGCTTTAACATAGTAATGTCATTTCAAAATGTTCAATATAGTTAAAGCGGAGCTCCACCCAAAAGTGGAACTTCCGCTTATTGGACCCCCCCCAAATTGGCACCTTTCAGGGGGAGGGGGGTGCAGATACCTGTATAATACAGGTATATGCACCCACTTCCGGGACTAGCATCCCCGCCATATCCGAGGATATCTGAGGATGCCCCGTTGTGTCTTGGGAAACACAGTTCCCAGGACACAGCGGGGACCAATAGAGACGCGCAGCGCGACTCGCGCATGCACAGTAGGGAACCGGGCAGTGAAGACGTTGCATCTTCACTTCCTGATTCCCTGACAGAGGATGGCGGTGGGGCAGCTGAGAGACGAGCGGTCGCTCGTCACATTCTGCCGACACCGCTGGAACCTGGAACAGGTAAGTGTCCATTTATTAAAAGTCAGCAGCTGCAGTATTTGTAGCTGCTGACTTTTAATATTTTTGGTGCGGGTGCAGCTCCGCTTTAAATATGCAATTGTTACCAAAAGACTACTTGGTGATCCTGCAATAAAGGTCCTTGTTCAGTTTTCTCTCCCAATCCTGCTCTTATGTTGTCACGCTACCACATGGGCCTCTGATTGGGGAAGATTCATCACACATTGCATGGGCAGGGTGCATTGTTGTCATCACCAGAAAACCCACCCTAAAATTTGAATGCAGCTAGTGTTGGAGTGCATGCATTTAGACAGGAGGTGGCTCTAAAGCTGAAGAATGAAAAGAATGTGAAAACAAGTTTTATTTTTTCACTGGCAAATGTTTATGATATACAGCACTTTAGCAAATAAAGTGTTCTTCGGCAGGGATCACATTTACCTTCCAGTCTTAGGCACAATACGAAGTGGAGGGCTCAACATCACACCAGATGTGTGCTAGTCAGTATTAAAGGGCCCTCTTTTACACGTTGGAGTCTGTTTATAAAACATTTCTTTGATGACTGTCACAAACATTTGGGCAGGCTGGACAAATTGCCCTCGTATTTTCTGTAATAGATTAATTCCTGTGATAGTCAGCTCTATCTAGTGGTCAAAGTGCAGTATAGTTTTAAAAATGCCTTAATGAGAAAAAAAAATGTATTTTGGTCACTAAATGGAGCTGATGATGATCATAGGAACTGTACTGAGACATAAATGACCATTGTCACAGACATAGAAAGTGATGGAAAATCCAAAGCTTTAGATTTGTCAACAGAGCAAGAGGGAAGGGTAAACCCTCCAATAGGGACACATGTTCATAATACAACTTTTTGATACAGGAATTCCATTCACTTTGGAGAGATTTCCTCTCATTTCCTGTCTCCAGGACAGGAAGTGTAAGTAAATTTGCCCTGCCAGGCACAGGCAACAAAAAATAACCTGACAGGTGTTTAACTATTCTCTATCCTATCTAAAACAACAACAACAACATCAACAATTGTTTTACCTTTACATACATGTTAAAGATGGATTTTCGAGATATCATTTTTTTAATCAAGTTTCAAGGAAAGATTATAAGGAAAGCCTGTAGTAACACTATACAGATCATGGTTTTGCATTCTAAAGTAACTGTGTGAGTAGCTATAAAGAGGTGATGACTACACAACAGTCCATTCTCTGTACATTGCTAAGAACGAACTGGGTAGGTTTAGTGTGTTGCCATGAATTGGCGCCAGGAAAGGAATAGTATGGTAAGTATTTGATACAATTTTCTTTTGTCCTGGCGCCAACATGTCAGCCTACATGTGGTAGACCAATAACTAGCTACCAGGGTGCTAAGTTTAAGCAAATCCTATCTTATAAGAAATTGGGTAAGCTACCATTTTCCTGCCAAAGTCAGCTGTAGTGAGGACTACTGGGCCCCATCAGTAGTGCTAAAGGAACACACCATTAAATGACCTGTTTGGCTGCCCTGCCTATAAAGTCGGTTGACATCTCATGCTGCTGGTCAAATGTGCAACAATTACTGATGGGGGCTGCAGCCCAGCTATATAGTTGTCTCTTTGAATTAACTTTAGGAATCTCAAGGCAATTGTGTGCTGGCACCTTCTACCCTGGTTGGTTTCTATGGAAGTAGGTATAGCTGGTCTGGCAACCTATTTGACTGTTACTTCCAAGTGTGCTATTTCTGGATGTATTGAGGGAGTGCTTATCCTAAGGCTGGTCAAAGCAATCCCACTGTTGGATAGGCAAACAAAGGCCCAGATGCTCTTGATGCAACAACAACCGCAAAGCTATGAACTGTTTCCAGCTCAAAGAAGGTCCTGGTCCTTATACCAGAATCTGGCTTCAGATTAGGCAGACTGGCGGGGTCTGACGAATTTGACGGCAGGCTCCCGGACACCCATGAGTGTGGCACGATCTCCCGGCTGAGCCTGCACTGTCACTCAGCCTGGAGCCACACAGCAGCCCGAGCGGCTGCCACAGCCATGCCATTCACTCGGCGGGTGGCGGATCAGATCCCTGACATCTCTGTCATGCGAGGATTGTGGTGGGGTGTGCAACCATGGCTGACAGAGAGTCAGCTGTGTGTAAGCTGGCAGAACAGCATGTGGATAAGTCATTCTGCGTTCTGCAGAGTGTGGATAAAGTGACACAGAGATGCTGAGCATCATTGTGTGTCACTCTCTCACCACATCTCTCAGCTCCCTCGTCATCATGTGTCACTCAGGATGATCCCAGAGCAGCACAAGTCTGAGCAGGGGCCATTTTAGGAGCAGGGGCCAAATTCTCTAAACAGGGGCCATTTACTTAGCAGGTGACGTCCACAAGGACCATACTTAGCAGGTGTCCACAGGGGCCATTCATCATATATATATATATATATATTTGTTACAACTGGTACCAGAGTTACTACACAGGCAGGACCAGGGTTATCAGTGGCAGTGCAGAACCATCATGGCAGAGTAAAAAAAAAAAAAGAAGTACAAAACAATGACAGTGTAGGTTTGCAGCAGTGAATTATCAGTAGCCCATGGTGGGTTAAATGACTGTAAAAGACATATTGAGGTGAGTGTGACACAACATTATTTTTTAAAGTATCATTTTATTATAGCATTATATTATTAATTATCTTTAGAGTATTATTTTATTATAGTATTATATTATCAATTATCTTTAACCTCAGTAGCGGTAATCCCGAGTGTTGCTGGGGGTTAATTTTCATTACCAAAAGTTGTAAACCCCGAGCCACACTCGGCATACATTATACCACAGTATCCACGTACAGGTACTTACCTTGTCCCTAGGATCCTGCGATGTCTTTCCACTGTATCCAATAGCCGTATCCTCCGACCGATGTATTACTGTTCCAGGCTCCGTTCTCTGCAAACGTTGCAACGCATGGGGGCGGAAAATTCAAAAGGTACAAAAAACTTAACACACATAATACACTGTAATCTGTAGATTACATTACTGTATCAAATCATTTCACCTCAGTTTTGTCCCTAGTGCTTTGTTCAGTGCCCTGCTTGCACTTTTATAATATATATACCGTTCTTTCTGCCTAGAAACTTGAGAATGTCCATGGCATCCAAAAAGCGTCCCTCTACGTCAAAAGTGGCTTCGACCAGCTAGAAAACAGCAATAGTAAATTAGAATGACTTGCAGACTTGAGCGATAGTGATTTGTGGGGAAATACGTCATCAGACACGGAAAGTGACGACAGCAATGATTCTGCGACTGAGCAAATTTCTGTGTTTTTGATTTGATTACATTATTGAATAAAATGTATTATTGTTATATTATTTTTTTTTATAATTATTTATAGTTATTTATTATATTATAATTTATCATTTATGTTTAAAACTTTATCATACCCGGGATGTTTACTAGACTCGGTTTGGACAGATTTAAGTGAGTTATTCCTAAGAATTACAGGCCTACAATATAAAACTTTACATGCAAAACAATGTACCACTTTGACATTCAAAAATCTGAAATAATCAGTCCACTGGGAAGGTTAAAGTATTATTTTATTATTAATTATCTGTAAAGTATTTTTTTATTGTAGTATTATATTATTAATTATCTTTTAACATATTATTTATTATAGTATATTCTTAATTATCTTTAAAAGTATTATTTTATACTATTATATTTTAACTGGATGCATTTGTTTTTGGGATTTTCACCTAAGTCTGGTATATTATTATGTAGATATGACAGATTACATTGTAAGGACATAAGACACTATAATGCTTTTATTTATTTTAGGGACCAGAACATATTAGGGAGGCTAAATGCAGGGAAGGCTGCTTAAGCATTTCACAGTTTTTTTCAGCAGAAAACCAAAGTGTGACAGAGAAGGTCACTAGAGCTGAGGTGTACTTTACATGTTTCATTGTTGAGCATAACCTGCCATTGCAGGTGTGTAAGCACACAGGCAAGCTATTCAGGAAAATGTTTCCAGATTCAGATATAGCAAAAAATTATGTTTGCTCATCAACCAAGACAGCAGCTATTGTGAATCTGGCACTGGAACCTGAATGTTCAGAGAATCTGTAAAGCTTATCCAAACATAAAAAAGGCCATAACAGTATTATGGTTGACGAAAGCAACAATGTCATGTGTGAGAAGTAATGTGCGATTTTAGGCAGGTACTATAATGAAACACTGGATAAGGTGACCTTTGGATTTGTCGAAATGCCAGTGTGCAATGATGCCAAAGCTGAAAACATATTCAACTGCATTGCCTTGAATGGTCTAATTGTGAAGGATTTAGCAGTGACAACTGCAATGTGATGATTGGCAAAAATCACTCTGTATTGTCAAGAGTGAAAGCACAGGCCCCTCACATTTACAGTGTTGGCTGTCCAAATTACCTGGTCAACATTTGTGCCAAAACTGCTGCTAAGGAGTTTTCAGTGTCACCTGAAGAACTTCTCATTGACATCTACAACTACTTTCAGAAAAGTTCCAAATGAAGAGAAGACCTAAAAGAGTTTCAAGAGTTCTGCAATGTTGCCCAGCAGGGAGCCCAAAAGCATTGTCCTACACGCTGGCTTTCCATAGGAAAATGTTTGCACCATCTGCTCCACCAATGGCCAACTTTTCTTTCATATTTTGAGTCAAACAGTGAGAATCAGAAGTCAGTTCATATTCAAAAAAGGCTGAAAGATCCCCAAATGAAACTATATGCATGCTTTCTCCATAACGTTACACAATGCTTTGACAAATTCAATTAGATTTTTCAAAACAAGGCACCTATCCTCTTCAAGTTGAATAAGAGTGTACAAGAGCTCCTGCATCCAATGGCAAGCAGATTTATAAAGCCAGAGGTATTGAGAGAACAAAACATTCAGGAAATAGATGTAAGCAACACTAAAATTCACCTCCCAGATTAAAAGCTTTTTATGGGGTACCTGGCAAGGAGGCAGTTGTTAAGTGAGGAAGGACAAGAGATGCCCCCTTACAAGACAAAGCAGTTGTCAGAGCATTCTATGTCAGGAGCTTTATAAAAAAAGAGGGCCACCTCCCTGAAATGAGCGTGCCACTTCCCTGAAATGAGCATGCCACTTCCCTGAAATGAGTTTTTGCAGGTTGGGATGTGTGCACTGGTAGGTGACAGGGATAATGAGGTACTGATGGGCACTGATTGGCAGCACTGTTAGGTGGCACTGATGGTACTGAAAGGTGGCACTGGTGGGAACTGATTGGCTATAAAAGGTGGCACTGGTACTGAAAGGTGACACTAGTGGGCACTGATTGGTACTGAAAGGTGGAACTGGTGGGCACTGATTGGTACTGAAAGCTGGCACTGGTGGGCACTGGTAGATGGCCCTGATTAGCAGCACAGATCGGGACCGATGTCTTGTAACAGAAGCCGGTTACTAGCTGATGAAAAAAAAGCCGGTAACCGGCTTCTGTTTACTTCCTGATCAGCTGTCATTGGATGACAGCTGATCACGTGGTAAAGGGCCCACTGTGATTGGTGCTTTACCGTCTTCTGTGATAAGCTGAGTCTGAAGGACTCAGTGATCACAGTGCGCACTGGCTGCGCCCAAGGGGGCATGCGAGCAGCGCAATCATGGTAGGACGTCTATTGATGTCCACCCGGCACTGGAAGCCCGTGCTGTAGACGTCATTCGGCTATAGCGTGGACGGGAAGTGGTTAACTGACAATAGCATGGTCATGCAACGCTGTACATAAATGGAATTTGTGTCTATTTTTTCCCTACAAATAGAGCTTTCTTTTGGGGGTATTTGATCATCACTGGGTTTTTTCTGTGCTATAAACAAAAAAAGGCCAACCATTTTGAAAAGAAAAATCAATATTTTTTTACTCTTTGCTATAAAACATATCCAATGAAAAAAATTCAAAAAATCGAATTTCTTCATAAATTTAGGCCAATATGTATTCTGCTACATATTTTTGGTAAACAAAAATCCCAAGAAATGTATATTGATTATTGGTTTGTGCAAAAGTTATAGCGTCTACAAATTATAGTATATATACTGGAATTATTTTTTTTTTAATACTAGTAATGGCGGGGATCAGCGACTTATAGCAGGACTGCGATATTGTGACGGACAATCAGACACCTGACACTTTGTGGGAACCAGTGACACTAACACAGTGATCAGTGCTAAAAATATGCACTGTCACTGTACTAATGACACGGGCTGGGAAAGGTTTAAACATCTGGGGCAATCAAAGGGTTAAATGTGTGCAAAACCAGTGTTTTTGTGTTGTACAGTGTGGCTTTCACTAAGGGATGTGGTGGAAATCCAGCACATTCCTGCTGACAGGACGGAGCTCTGCATTGTTTACATATGCACAGCTCTGTCCAGTGTGTATCCTCGCTATTAGCATCAGCAGCCAGCTGAAGATGCTCCAACTAGCTCAAGACATTGTCTAGCCTCTTCTCCTTCAAGAGGGAAGATCTCTTTTAAAGCTCTTTCATTGTCTGCAGTTTTCCAACTGGACTCACCTTACTCCCCCCTCCGGACCACTCATAGAGCCCCCTCCCTGCTAGCTCCCATCCAACCAATCAGGTATGTGACCTCTATGTAGCTTGCTTCTTCACTATTTAACCTTTCAGGTACCTGACTCTTCATCTAACTAGTCATATACTGTAGGTCCTACTCTTATTTGGTTCTTATTTTATATTTTCATTATTTTTGGTGACAACTTTTTTTTTTTTTTTTTTTTTTTTGCAGAAGAGTATGGTAAATATATTATTATATTATTAAATTAGATTCTATGTTATCAGTAAATTACTTTTTCAAAAATATAATGATATTTTAAGGAACTTAAACTGTTTGCATACACTGTGGATTTATTGTTTATGGTTAAAAACCTGATTGTTTTGCAAGGTCTGCTACCTGCCTAATAAATACTATCTATGCCTATGGACATAGGAATTTGACATTATGAATATTATTACCTCATTTGTCAACATTTATATGATAATAGCAACATTCACATGTTCTTAACTACTTCACACTGTGCTATAATTATAGCATGCCCTGGATATATTTTATATACCCTCATTAGTTATTCCACAGCTGTCTGATTTCTATATACTTTGACCTGAACAATATTTCACCTTATTTTAAAGGATATACCTTCTTATAGGCTGTCTTCTTCTTACATACCTTATTAACCTCAATCCAGATGTTTACAATCACTTGAAAAAAGAATGTAAAATAAAAAAATATATAAATGTATTGTTTTTTTTTGCAAATAATATGCAGGTTCAACATGCCCAGGGCTTTGATAAATAACAAATTATATATATCTTTTATATATATATATATATATATATATATATATATATATATATATATATATATATATATATATATTATGACACCAAAATAGTGCTACTAATATATGGAAAAAGTATGCTTTGACACAGCAGTATACATACAGTATGTGTATATTTTTAACACTTAGGAAACACTGTTATGTTTACAATTTGTTTCTGAGGCTTATCACCCTGCACACATGATTTCATTTAAGACAACAAAATGGAAAAGACAAAGAAAAAGTCAGATAGAAATCCCCTGAAAAATTATTAAGAAATATGGTCAAATTCAAAATCACGTATGTGATGTAGACTGGCCAAAGCAGTTTTTGGCCTCTCTGTTTTTCTAAATAACCATTGGAACATTTAAAAAATATCTATTGATCTTGCAATAGAACCATTGGACAGTGACTTACTTTGAAAGGATTGTAATCATTGCAGAATTGTCATCCTTGTTGCTATTGTAGGTGTTCAGATGTTGGCAACATTGATAGCCCTTTTTAGTAAATAGCCATGCCTAGCTCTGCCAACACACCCTTTTTGATTGTCAATACATTGCTTCATCTGCAGACTGTTAAGAGAATGATGTAGAATCCCTGTGTAGTACTTCCCACACCCTCTAGCATTGTATAACTGGGTGCATAAGAAACCTAGCTTCCCAACTCTTTTGCCCATTGAATAAGAGGCAATTTACACAGGATATAAGGTGTGACCTGAATCCAAACAACATCAGGGCTGGGCTAAGCCCTTCCTTCTCAGAGCTCTGTGCTCAGCTGTCGGTTAATTGCCAGCACTCTTCATTCCACAGTGACTCACCTGGTCTTCATTTCCTGCTCGTCAGCTAGCTATTGAAACTGCATAGATCAGATCTTCTGTGCCTTCGCCTTGGTCAACATATCCAGATTCTCTCTGCTGCGTTTTCCTGTGAAATACTTTTTTGCTTGGCTGACTTCCCTTCTGGTTCCTGATCGTGTTTGCTACACCCAACATCGCTAATCTCTGGACTCCTGTTTCTCTGGCTTGTTCTGACTACCCGTCCTGGTTACCAAACTCTGGCTATGTTTTGACCATTTTTGCTCTGTTTATACCAGTTTACCATTTTATAAAATAGTGTGATTTTTACTGCACTTCTGTCTCAGTCTGATTCATGGTTCCTGACAGTAGGCGAAGGCCATGAATTCAGAAGATGCAGGCAATCCACTTGTTGGTAATATTTTTTCCAGATTGGATGAGCAGGATCACTGCATGGATCAGTTTGCCATAGCGTTACGGACGCTCCTGAGTCGCATTGCTCACCTGGATTCCCCCACTGAGGCTGTTCTGGTGCAACCTGTGTTGCAGGCTGTCCCTGCTGTTGCTCCAGTCTCTGTGCAGGCAACCACCTTGAATATTACCTCTATAAGAGGTATGTCTATTTCAAATCTGCTTCCCCAGCGATTTGGGGGCGATCCAGTTCAATGCAGAGGGTTTCTCAACCAGGTTGGGATATACTTTGAGACGCTGCCCCAGGCGTTTCCCACGGATAGAAGCAAAGTAGGCTTCATGATTTCTTTGCTTTCTGAGAGAGCCTTGGCCTGGGAAAACCCTCTATGGGAGATGCAAAACCCTGTCGTCCTTAGTTACCTTGAGTTTGTGGCTTCCTTTAAAAGGGTATTTAACGTTCCTGTATGTTCCACTTCTGCTGCCAAGGGCCTCATGTCCGATGTTGCTGATTACGCCATTGAATTCCGTACTCTGGCAGCAGAGGTAGCTTGGAACAATGAGGCCCTCGTGGCTGCTTTTACATCTTTTTCTCAAAGATGAGATATCAGTCCGAGACCCACTGAGCAGGAGAGGTTGATCACGTTTGCCGTTCTCATTCACTCCAGACTCTGAGAAAGCCCCTGGTTCCGGTGACCCTTTGTTGGTCTGAGTCGTACATCAAGATGACTCTGGGGCTGAAGGCCTGTTCATTGATGATGCCTTTGTGTCTAAGCACTCAATTCCACTGAAGCTTCGTGCCACTCCACTTGTCATTGAGGCTATTGATGGGAGACCTCTACAGCCTGCCATGTGACTCATGAGACTGCTCCATTGACCATGGACGTAGAAGATCTTCACCGTGAGATAAACCAAGTCATTTCCTCACCTCATTTCCCAGGGGTTATTGGTTATCCTTGGTTACAGAGGCACAACCCCTCTTTTGATTGGCTTTGTACTGAGGTTCTTTCCTGGTCGCCACAATACAGGAAGCTACGTTTTCAGAAAATGGCTAAGGTTTTGTGCACCTCTTCACTCTCCTCCTTGCCGGAGGAGTACCGCAAATTTAGCGATGTCTTTGACAAAGGTCAAGCCAGTAGTTTGCCTCCACACCGGTCATATGATTGCGCAATTGACCTTCAACCTGGTGCCATACCCCCCTTTGTGGACGGCTTTGTCTGTCTCGGAGGACAAAGCCATGGAGGAGTATGTTGCAGATGCACTTTCCCAAGGATTCGTCCATAAATCCTCGTCTTCTGCTGGTGCTGGTTTCATCTTTGTGAAAAAGAAGAATGGTGGACTGAGACCTTGTATTGATTATAGGGGTCTCAATCGCTTCATGATTAAGAATGCTTATCCAATTCCATTGAATACAGAGTTATTTAACCGACCTCAAGGGAGCAACTGTTTTCATGAAGCTTGGTTTGAGAGGGGCATACAATCTCGTGAGGATCATGGAGGGCGACGAATGGAAAACTGAGTTTAATACCAGAACTGCCCATTATGAATACCTTGTAATGCTGTTTGGTCTTTGCAATGTTCTGGAAGTGTTCCAGGAATTTATCAACGATGTCCCCTGAGATTTGTTGCAGCTATGTGTGGTGGTATATTTAGACGATATCCTCATATTTTCCAATTTCCTAGAGAGCCACCACACAGATGTCTGTCGTGTGCTTCAGAGGCTTAGAGATAATAACCTGTATTGTAAATTGGAGAAGTGCAAGTTTCATCGTGAATTCCTGGGTTATGTCATTTCCACTGCTGGTTTTTCGATGGATCCAGAGAAACTTTCGGCAGTTCTACAGTGGCCCCGATCTGTGGGTTTACGTCCATTATAATGTTTTCTTGGCTTTGCTAATTAATATCGGAAGTGTATTCGTAACTTCTTGTCTCGTCGGTTGATGCATCTGAGACTGAAGTTGGTGCCCTGCTGTCTGCTGTCTCAACGTCCTACCTCTGAGAGCGCTATGCATCCTTGTGGCTACTTTTTCAAGAAATTGTCTTCTGCTGAATGCAATTATGAGATTGGGGACAGAGGGTTGTTAGCGATCATTTTAGCCCTTAAAGAATAGAGGCATCTCCTCAAAAGTACCACTGTGCTGGTTCTTATTCTGACTGTCCATAAGAATCTCACATTATTGTCTGAGGCTAAACACCTCTCTCCCAGAAGGGTGCGATGGGCTCTTTTCTTGTCAAGCTTCAATTACATAGTTCCATTCTTACCTGGTACTAACAATGTAAGAGCTGATGCATTGTTGCAACAGTTTTCCTCCACTTCCAAGATGGAGTCGGTTCCTGTGATTCCTCCCGATTGTATTCTGGCTATGGTTCGTACCAGTCTCACTTCACCTTTGGGTGACAGAATTCTTGCCGCTCAGACCCATTCTCCTCCTGAGAAACCTTGTGACCGCTGCTTTGTCCCTGAGAGTCTCCGCACTGCCGTGCTCCAGACTTACCATTCGCCCAAGGCTGCTGGCCACCTAGGGAAGAATCAACTAATTTGGGCTATTTCCCAACAATTCTGGTGGCCTAGTCTACGCGCTGATGTAGCCGCCTTCGTAGCTGCTTTTTCCGTGTATGCTCAAAATAATGCCGCGTACACACGATCGGACTATCCGGCGGACCAGAGTCCGCCGGATAATTCGCTCGTGTGTGGGCTCTGGCGGACTTTTTCTCCCCAAAAGTCCGGCGGACTTAGAAAGAAGTCTTGACTCAAAATTGTCCGCCGGACTCGGCAGTGTGCTAGTCCGCCGGACTTTTGAAATAAACGGACTTGCCCACACACAAAGTAAAGTCCGTTAATTTTGAACGTGACTCCAGGTAGACGGGACTAGCAAAGGAAGTCAATATCGCCGTCTCCATCGGCGAGATTGACACCTTGCTAGCCCCATCGCCTGGTATGGATTTAAAGGGGAACCCCTATGCTTAAAAAATGGTATGCAAAGTCCATACCAGACCCTTATCCGAGCACGCAGCCCGGCCAGTCAGGAAAGGGGGTGGGGACGAGCGAGCGCCCTCCCTCCTGAGCCGTATCAGGCCGCGTGCCCTCAACATGGGGGGGTGATTTGGGGAATCGTCCCTAGCATTGCGGCCAGAGAGAGCGTTGTGTCAACATCAAGAGGAAGAAGAAGAAAAGAAAAAGAAGAAGAAGGTGGCCACAGTGACAGCGACGAACCAGAAGACCCAGCCAACGCTAGTAAAAGAGCTGCAAGAAGATAGCGGAGGCCCGGCAGAAGAAACAAAGAGCGGGACAAGACCCCCGAAGTCGGAAGAAGACCCCCGGCGACGAAGGAGAAATCCGGGCTCCTCCGCTAGTAAAAGAGCAGAAGATAGCGGAGGTGCCCGGCGAGAAGACCCCCGAAGTTGGAAGAAGACCTCTGGAGCTGTCTAATAAACTACTTTAAAAACCTGTGATGTGTTTTTTTAATTAACACTTTTTCCCTTTTCCCCTTTTTCCCTACAATTTACCCCATACTCATTCACATAGGGTGGGGGGCCGGGATCTGGGGGCTCCCTTAAAAAGCGGGGTCCCAGATTCTGATAAGCCCCCCGCCCCAGACCCCGACAACCAACGGCCAAGGTTGTGGGGAAGAGGCCCTTGTCCTCATCAACATGGGGACAAGGTGCTTTGGGGTGGGGGACCCCCATGTTGAGGGCACGTGGCCTGGTATGGCCCACGTCGGGGGTTCCCCTTTACATCCATACCAGGCGACGGGGCTAGCAAGGTGTCAATCTCGCTGATGGAGGCGGTGACATTGACTTCCTTCACTAGTCCCGTCTACCTGGAGTCACGTTCAAAATGAACGAACTTTACTCTGTGTGTGGGCAAGTCCGTTCATTTCAAAAGTCCGGTTGACCTCCGCCAAAAGTCTGGCAGATTGTCCGCTGGATCTAGTCCTCCGGAAAAGTCCGGTCGTGTGTGGGCATGTATGGGCAAGTCCGCTCGTTCGGAAAGTCCGGCGGACCTCCACTGGAAATTCCGGCGGAATGTCCGGCGGACTAAGTCCGCCGGATAGTCCGATCGTGTGTACGTGGCATAAGACACCACAACGCCTTCCAGTGGGCCTCCTACAACCCATACCCGATGGAGAGAGGCCTTGGACCCACCTTTCTATGGATTTCATTGTGGATTTACCCAACACTCAGGGCAACACAGTTATCCTTATGGTGGTTGACCAGTTCTCAAAAATGTCTTGTATTCCTCTTAAGAAGTTGCCCACAGCCAAAGAACTGGCTTCCATTTTTGCTCAGGAGATCTTTTGCATACATGGGCTACCTAATGTTATCATCTCTGACAGGGGTAGCCAGTTTGTGTACAGGTTTTGGCGAGCCTTTTGTTCACAGTTGGGAATTCAACTTTCTTTCTCCTCTGCGTATCACCCGCAGTCCAATGGGGCCGTAGAATGAGCCAACCATTCCTGGGAGCAGTTTTTACGTTGCTACATTTCTAACCACCATAACAACTGGTCAGAGCTCTTACCTTGGGTGGATTTTGTTCACAATAGTGCCATCAATACCGCTTCCAGATTGTCTCCATTCATGGCGAATTATGGTTTCCAACCATCCATGTTGCCTGACTCATTTGTTCCTCAGAGCATTCCTGCATTGGAGGAGCATCTCCATGGTCTTCGTTCCACTTGGGTACAGGTCCAAGAGTCCTTGCGATGTGCCAATGATAGGTACAGACTCCATACTGATCACAGACGCCTACCTGCCCCTTCCTACCAAGTTGGGGACAGGGTCTGGCTGTCATTTTGCAACCTCTGACTCCATGTTCCCTCATTAAAACTGGCACCACGGTTTATTGGGCCTTTCAGTATTCTCCGTAGGATTAACCCAGTGGCTTACACTTTAGATCTTCCTTCTAATATGCATATTTCAAACGTATTTCATGTCTCCTTATTAAAACTTTTGTTGTGCAACCGCTTCACCACCTCGGTACCACGTCCTCACCCTGTTCAGGTTGAGAACCAGGAGGAGTATGATATACAATCTATCCTTGATACCCATAGGTTCCGTGAGCACATACAGTACCTGGTTCATTGGATAGGGTACGGTTCGGAGGAACGCTCTTGGTTCTCATCCTCAGATGTACATGCTCCTGTCCTCCTTCATGCTTTCCATAGAAAACCTGGTGGTCCCCAGAGGGGGAGGGGTTGTTGAGGAGGGGGTACTGTCAGGGCTGGGCTCAGCCCTTCCTTCTCAGAGCTCTGTGCTCAGCTGTTGGTTAATTGCCAGCACTCACAGTGGCTCTCCTAGTCTTCATTTCCTGCTTGTCCGCTAGCTATTTAAACTGCATGAATCAGATCTTCTGTGCCTTCGCCTTGGTCAACATATCTGGACTCTCTCTCTCTGCTGTGTTTTCCTGTGAAAGACTTTTCCTTGGCTGACTTCCCTTCTGGTTCCTGATCCTGTTTGCTGCACCTGACTTTGTTGATCTCTGGACTCCTGTTTCTCTGGCTTGTTCTGACTACCCATCCTGGTTACTGAACTCTGGCTATGTTTTGACTACATTTGCTTGGTTTATACAATTTTATTAAATAGTGTGATTTTTACTGTACTTCTGTCTCAGTCTGATTCATGGTTCCTGACACATACGCCACACACTGCATCAAATTAGTCTACATGGCTGTCATCCCAGAAGGAAGCCTCTTCTAAAGATGATGCACAAGAAAGCCCGCAAACAGTTTTCTGAAGACAAGCAGACTAAGGACATGGATTACTGGAACCATATCCTGTGGTCTGATGAGACCAAGATAAACTTATTTGGTTCAGATGGTGTCAAGCATGTGTGGCAGCAACCAGGTGAGGAGTACAAAGACAAGTGTGTCTTGCCTACAGTCAAGCATGGTGGAGGGAGTGTCATGGTCTGGGGCTGCATGAGCGCTGCCGGGTCTGGGGCTGCATGAGCGCTGCCGGCACTGGGGAGCTACAGTTAATTGAGGGAACCATGAATGCCAACATGTACTGTGACATACTGAAGTAGAGCATGATCCCCTCCCTTCGAAGACTGGGCCACAGGGCAGTATTCCAACTCGATAATGACCCCAAACACACCATCAAGATGACCACTACCTTGCTAAGAAAGCTGAGGGTAAAAATAATGGACTGGCCAAGCATGTCTCCAGACCCAAACCCTACTGAGCATCTGTGGAGCATCCTCAAACGGAAGGTGGAGGAGCTTAAGGTCTCTAACATCCACCAGCTCTTTGATGTCGTCAAGGAGGAGTGGAAGAAGACTCCAGTGCCAACATGTGAAGCTCTGGTGAACTCCATGTCCAAGAGGGTTAAGGCAGTGCTGGAAAATGATGGTGGGCACACAAAATATTGACACTTTGGGCCCAATTTGAACATTTTCATTTAGGGGTGTTGTCACTTTTTTTGCCAGAGGTTTAGACATTAATGGCTGTGTTTTTAATTATTTTGAGGGGACAGCAAATTTACACTGTTATACAAGCTGTACCCTCACTACTTTACATTGTAGCAAAGTGTAATTTCTTCAGTGTTGTCACATGAAAAGATATAATAAAATATTTACAAAAATGTGAGGGGTGTACTCACTTTTGTGAGATACTGTATATAAATGTAAGTATCTTATTTAGGTAAGCAAGTATAACATGTTTAACAGTACCTTAAAATAAACATATGCTAAGAGAAATACAGACACTGCCATTCTGGATCTTTGAAAAATCCTAATTTAATTTGTGACAGTCATTCAGCTAGTAAATTCAATGGAAAGTCAGGTCTTCATCTATACACCAGGGCACCGATTCAGAAGGTATTAAAGCATTAGTTTAACTTCATGCTAACTGAACAAGTGTCAGGGATTATTCATTTGGTGTATTGAAGAAAGAAAATTATGCATTCCCAAAAGTAGCCACCAGGCGGCCATCATCCTTACACCTGCAGCATTTACATCCTGTCATCATCAAATGATTCTAATGTTTCTTCGTGCAGATTAATCTAGGAAATCATATGTGCTCATTTTCTCCATTCAGAAGACACTTGCACATAATGCAACACTGATCTTGCCATTTCAATCAATGCCACATTTTGAGTTAATGTCTTTCAAATATACACGAGGAAGAACTTTCATTTCCTGTAGTAATTAGCATAGTCTTCCAACAGGCTGGAGCTCGGTGGGGGGGCTTCATGCCTTTCACAAATACTGCAACTATTTCATAATATGTGACTGTCTTGCAATATGAATTCTAATACATCACTTTAATTTATGTTGATGATATAGCAATAGGTTTACAATGATTATTTTAACCAAAAGCAACATAGATACAACAAAGATATTACATATATACTGTAAAATGTTCTTTGAGTGAGAAACAGTATAACTTTTAATAAAAAGAAATGTTAAATTGCATCGCTGTAGATGTGTAATAACTTGAGGGAGACAGGTTATTGTTGTATTTTACTGTAGCACTTGTATTGTACTTGTTGTTATTATTGTATTGTACTGTTGTATTTGCAGAGACCTATAGCTGAGCATTCTGGAATTATGTGTGCCCAGTTTGCCAGTGTTTACAGAATCCACTGCCAAATAGGAACTATTCAAATGACAAACAACTCATAATTATCACATAATGATTTAACCAAAACGTTGCATCAGTTTGTCCCCTGAGACCAAGTTATTCTCCCATTGGGTTCTCATCTTCCCTCTTGCAAAGAATGGACAATGTGAAGCCAAGCTGTTAATCACAGCCCACACATCAAAACCACCTCTTCCCTTCCTGTGACAACCATGTGTCCCTGCTCTATGCAAATGCAGAGGTCCGGGGGACTGGTTAGCAATTGACTTTTGACAAAATTTGTATGGCAGCATTGCCTACTTATGCTGCATGCATTGGGGAAAGAAGGCATGTGCTTTAAAAAGGTGATGGAGCAGATTATAAAGGTACTACTAGGTTAAAAGGGAAAGTCATCTTCCCACCCACTTTTCAATTCAGCTGCTCACTAGGCTTGTGCAATTCGTTTCATAACGAATCTAAATTTGGACGAATTTTGCATAAAAAAATAACGAATTTCAACAAATACAAAAGAAATTATAGCGGATATAACAAATGAATTTGACATGATTCAGTAATTCATTAAAGTTCTAATGAAACAAAAGGTCAACTCAAAGTAAATCTTACAGTCCAATCAGCTGATTAATTTTGTGCTGGAGGTTGGATTACTGGCAAAGTGCATTCCTGAGAACTGAGTGAGAAGGGTGTTGTATTGTATTTGAGCAGAGGAGAAGAGATATCGTCATTGTGTGTGTTAAAGGATTCAATAAACAAATAACTTTCCAAACTACGAATCATTATCACGTGTATATATACATACATAAACATCGAATTTCAACGAATACGAACGAAATTATAGCACATATAACGAATGAATTCGACATGATTCGAGATTCAGTATAACGAATATCAAGACTCTACAGAAATAACGAATTATCCGAAAACGTATTTTAACGTAACATAACGAATATAACAGAACAAAATTATGTATTTTACAAATGACAACGAACTGAAACTAAACAAAATTTTCCGTTGTGCGCAAGTCTACTACTCACCTACCTAGTGAATCCATCATTGTCCTGCTACAATCTGCAGTTCACGTGCTGCAGCCTGTGCCTCATGGTACCATATTTCCCTCTAATGTCATCTAGTACCCGACTGACTCTTGGCCACTATGAGTCTCTGCTTATGCTTATCCCAAAAAGCAGGTACATGCCTATCTTGCCTAGGCAAAAATGGCAGCAGAGGGCAGGCCCAGATAAAAAAAAATGTAAAAATAAAAAAAAGGACATTTTAATATTGTGGAGGATTGGGAAGGGGATGCAGGAAGAAAATCCCCTTTTGAGACTGGAGATCCACTTCAATATGCTTGTGGAAAGGAAAGAATTATTTTTAAAATAACCAGTCACATTTGGGCTTATGCAGAAATCTGGGTAGTCGGTTTTCTAAATATCACTATGACGACTTACAGTACTTATGAAAGAATAATACTTGCTTTACCTTATCTGATGCCGACACACTGTGTCTCTTTTTAGGGGGGCAGAAGTCACATAGGTTTCCTATGCTAGTAAAATAATTCATATGAAATAAACTTACATAAAAATTATCTAGAAAGTTTTGCAACATTGTGGTCTAATGTTAGGGGTAAAAGTCAATGTTTTATATTAACCACTTCAACACAAAGAATTTACCCCCTTCCTGACCAGAGCACTTTTTGCCATTCGGCACTGCGTTGCTTTAACTGACAATTGCGCGGTCGTGCGATGTGGCTCCCAAACAAAGTTGACGTCCTTTTTTTCCCACAAATAGAGCTTTCTTTTGGTGGTATTTGATGACCTCTGTGGTTTTTATTTTTTGCTCTAAAAACAAAAAAAGAGTGCCAATTTTGAAAAAAAAGCTATATTTTTTACTTTTTGCGATAATAAATATCCCCAAAAATATATAAAAAAAATAATTTTTTCCTCAGTTTAGGCAGATATGTATTTTCTACATATTTGGGTAAACAAAAAATCACAATAAGCGTAAATTGATTGGTTTGCGCAAAAGTTATAGAGTCTACAATATAGAGGATAGATTTATGGCATTTTTATTAAAAATGTTTTATTTAATTTCACAAAGACAAGCTCTGGATATGACACTGAACATGGTTTAACTGGACAGGTTCCACTCAAAACAGGCTTTGCCATGGTCGACCAAAGAAGTTGAGTTCACATGCTCAGTGTCATATGCAGAGGTTGTCTTTAGGAAATAGACCTATGAGTGCTGCCAGCATTGCTGCAGAGGTTGAAGGGGTGGTGGGTCAGCCTGTCAGTGCTCAGACCATACGCCACACACTGCATCAAATTGGTCTGCATAGCTTTCATCCCAGAAGGAAGCCTCTTCTAAAGACGATGCACAAGAAAGCCTACAAACAGTTTGCTGAAGACAAGCAGACAAAGGACATGGATTACTGGAACCATGTCCTGTGGTCTGATGAGACCAAGGTAAACTTATTTGATTTAGATGGTGTCAAGCATGTGTGGCGGCAACCAGGTGAGAAGTACAAAGACAAGTGTGTCTTGCCTACAGTCAAGCATGGTGTTGTGAGTGTCATGGTCTGGGGCTGCATGAGTGCTGCCGGCACTGGGGAGCTACAGTTCATTGAGGGAACCATGAATGCCAACATGTACTGTGACATGCTGAAGCAGAGCATGATCCCCTCCCTTCAGAGCAGTATTCCAACATGATAACGACCCCAAACACACTTCCAAGATGACCACTGCCTTGCTAAAGAAGCTGAGGGTAAAGGTGATGGACTGGCCAATCATGTCTCCAGACCTAAACCCTATTGAGCATCTGTGGGGCATCCTCAAACGGATGGTGGAGGAGCGCAAGGTCTCTAACATACACCAGTTCTGTGATGTCGTCATGGAGGAGTGGAAGAGGACTCCAGTGGCAACCTGTGAAGCTCGGTGAACTCCATGCCCAAGAGGGTCAAGGCAGTGCTGGAAAATAATGGTGGGTACACAAAATATTGACAGGGCCCAATTTGGACATTTTCACTTAGCGGTGTACTCACTTTTGTAGCCAGCGGTTTAGACATTATTGGCTGTGTGTTGAGTTATTTTAAGGGGACAGCAAATTGACACTGTTAAGCCCCATACACACACGCGGATTATCCGAGGACCAGGTCCGTCAGACCATGTCCGTCATACTTTGTCTGATGTTGGTTTTGCGTACACACGGTCGGACAAAGTTGTCGGAAAATCCGATCATTCTGAACGTGGTGACTTTGTCCGGTCGGACTACCATACACACGATCGGATTTGGTGTGATCGGACCGTGTTGTCGGAAAATCTATCCAGCAGGAGATAGGACTTTGTCCGTCGGACAATACGACGTACACTGTCCGATGGTGCATACACACGGTCTGATTTTTCAACAACATTGTCCGATCGGACCGAATCCATGCAAAAATCTGACCGTGTGTATGGGGCTTTACACAAGCTGTACACTCACTACTTTACATTATAGCAAAGTGTAATCTCTTCAGTGTTTTTTTTTTTTTTTTTTTTTTTTTTTTTTTTTTTTTTTTTAACCACATCAGTTCAGTCTAACACCAGGGACCCGAATCAACTTATCTGTTCATCACTGTCCCATTGGGTCGTCACATCATTGTGGCTTTGCTAACTTTAGTTTGTCAAGAAGAAGAGAAAACACCATACCATACTCAAATAATAACAGAGGCAATTAAGAACAATTACACTGCCTCTCCCCCGTCTCCTTCCCTGTGGTCATTTTATCCCCTTCCCCCCCCTCCCTCCCTCCCTTCCCCCCGCGTCGCCCCAGCACCACGGCCAATCCATCGATTTGCATCGAGATGTCCCTCACTTCAAGGGCTATAGCTGAATCCTAACTGCTTCGGCAAAGCTCCAGGTTTTTTTAAATTTAAGCCAACCTTCCCATTTTATATTTTCCGTGACCCCCTTCCCTTCTTCAGCTCTAGTCCTTAAAGTCTCCATCTGGCGTATATCTTCGACCCTATCAATCCATTCCCAGATATGTGGGCTATCGTGATTGCCCCAATTTCTGGCTATTGTTCGCTTGGCGGCATTCAAAAGATGGGGAACCAGTGACCTCTCATAATGTTTTATCCCTTCTTTAGTGCCGTGCATCAAAATAACCCACGGGTCGTTATCAAGTTCGTTTCCTGTGATTTCCTTCACGTACCCTAAAATCTTGGCCCAATAGGTCTTAATTTTTCTGCAAGCCCACCATAAGTGGGCCATAGTCCCTTTATCGGGGCAACCCCTCCAGCAGGCCTCCGGGGTACCCGGGAGATACTTACTTAACTTAGCCGGGGTGATATACCACCGTGAAATAACTTTGTAGTTTAATTCAGCTGACCTGGTGTCGATAGCAGACCTGTGGGTTAGTTTCATTATTTTACCTAACATAAGTGCATCTACTTTAGTGCCCAAATCTCTCTCCCAATTTTGGATGAATGGTGGTATTCCCCAGTCGCTCCCCTCTATTAATAATTTGTATATTTTGGAGATCATTTTTCTCCCCTTAGTGGCCGTAAACACCCGCTCCATTCGGGTCAAATCGTCCGCGGCCCTAATCGGTTGGGGAAGACTGTTTAGGAAGTGGCACAACTGCAGATATCTCCATTCATCCATCTTAAACAAATCTCCTTTGCTACAAAGTTCGGTGAGTGATAGTATCTTACCTTTTTGCATTATATCTTTCAAGCATGTGCCCTCTTTTTTAACCCATCCCCCTCCCACCGTTACCCTTCCTGGCTGAAAATATTCATTATTTCTAAGTGCTATGAGTGGTGAGTTGTACTCTACATTAAAGTGCTTATAGACCCTATCCCAAATGCGCAATGTGTTAGTGGTTATGACGTGCGTATTCTCTCCTAAAGACCTGTGGTGAGGTGGGTTCCATATAAGGGTACCCAATTGTAAATTACTTAGTGATTTTTCTAATTTTACCCATCTTTTGTCGCTATGAACCGCCCCCCACTCGGGAACTCTAGAGAGGACAGCTGCTTGATAGTAGTTTTCAATATCGGGGACTGCTAGGCCGCCCTTGTTTTTTTCTTGTTTTAAGGTACGAAGTGCTATGCGGTGCTTCCTATGTCCCCAGATAAAGTTCATAATTAGAGACTTTAGCTTTCTTAGATAATTTGCCGAGAGGGGGACTGGGAGCATCTGAAATTTGTAAGAAATTAGTGGTAGGATCATCATTTTTACGGAATTAATCCTTCCCAACCAAGTCAAAGGCCTATTGTTGAATTCTTTGCATTTTTTTGCAATGTCATCTAGCAGGGGGAGATAGTTAATATTAAACATTGCCTTCAGGGACCTGGACAAAATTATGCCCAGGTACTTAATTTGTTGCTTCCAAGGGAACCCAAATCTCCCCTGAAGGCTCAGCTGGACCGACCTTGGTACATTGACATTGAGAACAAATGTCTTAGAAGAGTTAATTTTAAAGTTAGATATCTCCCCATATTGCCTCAGGACTTTCATCAGAAGGGGCATAGATATCTGTGGGTTTCCCAGGAAGAACAGAACGTCATCTGCGAATGCCGCCAATTTATGTTCCTCGTCCTCCACTGATACCCCATGTATTCCCGGGTGTCCCCTTATTGTAGAGAGAAGAGGCTCTAGGGTCAATATAAATAGAAGAGGAGACAGCGGACATCCCTGCCTAGTACCGTTCTTCATATAAAACGGCACAGAGGTCATTCCATTTATCTTGATCCTAGCTGTTGGGTGGGCATACAGTACCGCAATTTTTTGAATGATCTTGGGTCCGAAGCCCATATGGGTTAAGGTTTGAAACATGAGTCCCCAGTCTACCCTGTCGAACGCTTTCTCGGCGTCTATCGACAGGAGTAGACCTGGGGACCCTGCCCTCCTGATCTTATGAATTAATAACAGCGCTCGTATCCCATTATCCCGTCCCTCTCTACCCGGGACAAATCCCACCTGGTCAGGATGGACCAGTGTGCTCAAGTGGCCCCTAATCCTCTCAGCCAAAACCTTCGCGTATAATTTAGTATCGGCATTTAAAAGCGAGATTGGCCTATAACTCGAGCACACTGATCCATCCTTCCCCTCCTTCAGAATCATCGTGATGTCCGCAGTTAAGGACTCGGTCGACATTCCGAAACTCTGTCCAAGTCCATTGAAGTATGTACAGATTCTGGGAATTAGTTCCTCCTGAAATGTTTTATAATATAAGTTAGTGAACCCGTCCGGTCCAGGACTCTTGCCCTTCGGGGATCCCATCAAGGCCCTTTTAATCTCATCTTCCGTAAAGGGACTATCCAACCCCTCGCTTACCTCCGTTAGAAGTTTAGGGAGGCCAGCGCCCGTCAGGAATCTTTCCCCCTTCTGCGCCCTATCAGATCTAATACCCTGCGGTTCCGCCGAATAGACATCTTCAAAGTAAGCCCTGAAAGATTCGGCGATATCCCTAGATAGGTACGTAATGTCCCCTTTTTTGTTTCTTATTTTTTCAATATAGTTACGGGATTTTTTATTACGGAGAGTTCTGGCCAAATGTTTTCCGGATTTATTGCTCCACATGTACCTCTCCCTAGCCACTAAGTCAGATGTTTGTTTTATTTGTTGTTCCGTCAGGTCTTTTAAATCTTCTCTAAGGGCAATAATTTTTAAGTAAAGGTCCCTGTTTGGCGCGGTGGAGGATTTATGGATCTGCTCGGCCATTTTTATTTCTTCCACAAGGGCATCTTTTTTTATCCTAACTTCTTTTTTTTTCCAGGCCCCCTTTGTGATTAAGATCCCTCTTATATAGGATTTATGGGCATCCCATAGAGTTGACCCCAGGACTTCCCCATTATCATTGATTTCAAAAAAAAGTTTTATTTCTTTTTTAATTTGCTCCACTATTTCTTCATCATAAAGGAGTTCCTCGTTCAATCTCCAGCTCGCTGAGGGGGTCTGTAGTTCAGGGCATTCTAATACCATTGTGACTGGGGCATGATCAGAAATGGAAACGATCTCCACCTTCGTGTCCTTGACTCGTTCTAAGAGGGCGTGATCGATAAAAATATGGTCCAATCGGGAGTATGTCCCGTGCACGTGGGAATAGAAGGTGTAATCCCTGTCTCCAGGGTGTTGTATCCTCCACTCTCAGCTCCTCAAGGATCCTTTGTCTTTTGGCCTCCCTTTAGGATGGCAACCTCTTTAATGTGATAGCAGTGTCGGGGCGACGCGGGGGGATGCCCCCCCCCCCTGGACCCAAAACCCCCCCCACCTTTTAATGACACTCCATCCCCCCCCCCTCCCTCTCTACCCTCCCCCCTCCTCCTCCCCCCCTCCCCCCGCTCTCCCCCCCTCCCCACCCCTCTGACCCAAAACCCCCCCCACCTCCCCTCCCCTCCCTCCCCACCCTGGCCCTCTCTAGGGTCTTAGAGTCGGTGGGGGCACGTGAGGAAGGGTCCATCATCGGGGAGCAGCGGGCGAGAAAAGAGAAGATGTAATTCCCTGCTGCCCTAGCACCCCCCCGACCGACACCCGGAAAAAACAAAAAAAAAAAACAAAGAAAAAAAAAAAAAAAAAAAAAAAAAAAAACACCCCTCCTCCCCAAAAAATTTTATCTTCCCCCAAGGGAATTTAACCGTACTCTCCCCTCTCTACCCATCCTGGGAGGGCCGGGACTTGGATACCCATTTTACTACAGAAATCTGGGACCTCCTCCGGGAAGCTTCTATTAAGGGCCTCTGCTGCCTGCGTCTTTCTAAGGTCTGGGGAGATAGATCTGAGTAAATTTGAACTTCGGAGCCTTCATAATTCAAGGGGGGGCTTCGGTATAATTTAGCCCAGATTTCCGCCTTTTCCTCGTAATATCTAAACCTGACGATGATGTCTCGGGGTCTCCCAGAGTCTGCTGTTTGTCTTCTGCCCAGTCGGTGGATCCTCTCAATTTTAGGGAAATTTTCCCGGCCTCCTGCTAGAAGCGGGTTGAGTATTAGAAATATAGTGTCCCTTAAATCCTCTCCCTCCTTCTCGGGAACCGATTTCACCCTAATATTCTGTCTCCGATTTCTATTTTCGATATCCTCCAGCTTATATAGGGTGTCCCGTTGTTTCAGGTGTAAGGCTCGTATTTGTTCCTTCAGTTCGAGAGTCTCGTGTTCCTGACCTTCTACTTTTTTCTCAACAATTTCAACCCTTCCCAGCAGGTGGCCCCAGTCCTCTCTAAGGAGGGTAAATTCCCCTTTAATGGAATTTTCCATCTTCAGGAGCATTTCCTCCATTTCTTTCTTTGAGGGGCCCTGTGACTCATCCACTTGTTCAGGGGGCCTACTTCCATTCGGCTCGCTTTCCATCGCCTGTTCTGATAGAGTCTGGTCAAGTGTCATATCTGCTTTCTTATCCTTGCCTTTCCTTCTATCTGTCATAGCATTAGATTGATGGTCTGTATTAAGCGGTTGTGGGCTAGATCCGGGTCTCATGTATTGTTTTATGTCACTGGCCGTGGCTTTCGGGGTTTTTGGGGGCGCTTTTTTAGATGGTTTACTCATATTTCCTTTGGGGAGTTTTCTAATTCTCCTCCCCAGCTTGATAGGGGGGATGCTTCCTCAAGTTGTTTTAGGTGACGCTACTTATTGCACCCCACCTCCTCCGAGCCCAGTTCCTATTCCTCTTCTTCTTGGTCCTGCAAGTGGGAGCTATACCAGACCCTCCCCTGTAAAGCAGTCAAAGAGCCCAGTGACAAAAATAAAGAGAGGGGCCAAGGAGACCGACAGGGGGGCCAAGGAGACCGACAGGGGCCCTCAGGTCTTTGAAATAAGTCCCCGTCAGGAGGTTTATGGAGTTGCGGGGAAAGAAACCCCGTGGGGACAACGGACTGGGGTTGAGTGCCAGAGCCCTAAGAGGGAGGGTAGGGCAGACACAAGATGAGGGAAGTAAGGACAGTAACTCTCCTTGCCAGCGCGAGGCGGCGCCCCCCCCTGATGACATTTAAGATCTTTTTGTTTAGTGAGGGGCAATGAGCTATATAAAAGTTATACACTAGCTCAAAGTTCGGCTTATAGAGGGTTTCTAGTCCTTTTTAAAGAGCCATAAATCCTTTTAGCGATCGTCAGCCTATTCTGTTCAGGCTACTAGGGGGAGCCTATCGCGTCCCAAAAGGGAGGCAGTCGTACCAGTGTCAGAGGAGAAAAAAGACAGTACAACCCTCAGCTTTAGGGAGAGAGCAAGGGGACACGTACTAGCAGCTAATAAGGGGGAAAGAAAAAAGAAAAAAAAAAAAGCAAAAAGATAGAGCAAATGACATTGTCCGTGATACATCTGTAATCCTGAGCTTAAAACATTCCTTAACCCCAGCACGTCGCTATTTCAGTTGTACACATGGAAACCGACAAAGTCCCTTGACAAATTCCTCCTCATTGGAGTGACAAGCTGTTGTATGTAAAGACAGAATCTTGCTTACCTCCCAGCGCGGGTGTAAAGGGGTTTAGAGAGCCTTTCCCCCTTGCAGGGGGGGCTGGTAATCAGTGTTTACTCACGGACCGGGCTCCTCTTACTGCCCAGGAGGAAGACATCGAAGGTCCGGTTCGGCGGGGAGGAGGGCTCGGGGTGAAGGAGGCAGGGGTGATTCCGGGTGTCGGTCAGCACGGCGCCAGTCAGCAGGCTCCGATCCGTGCGGAGCGTCTCCCGGGCGTAGTGCTGTCGCTCGGAGGTGCACGGCGCCTACCTGACATGAAAAGGTATAATAAAATATTTACAAAAATGTGAGGGGTATAATAAAATATTTACAAAAATGTGAGGGTGTACTCACATTTGTGAGATACTGTATGTTTTAAAATGGGTGATTAATTATTCAATATATTTGTTTTTTATGTATATTTTATTTTCATCAATTCCATCTCACTTAAAATGTGCAAAACTGTATGCTATGACAAACCCTTGCATAATGCTTATGTGCTGCACATTCATTTGTCCTTCGATGCCCGCAGCTTCCCACTGGCTCTCACAGATGATATTAGTTCTCTGTCTCCTCTATTGTGCTGTGCTTGAGACGCAGTGTTTTGGATCCTTTGCTCTTTGGCTGTGCAATGCTGGAGGGGTGGATACCCTTACCAGCAGGTAAAGTGGAGGTGAATGCGTGGATAGGCAGGCTTGAGGGGTTACCGCCTTGTAATGCATAGCTATGTGTCTGACGTCACTGCTGAAGATCCCACCCACACTACCAAACTTTTGACAGTTCGGCTTCCAAGCCTTGGCTTACACTCCCCACAGCAGTTCAGTGTTCTGCTTAGCTGGATGTCCTTCTACGCTGCCTGGGACCACAAATGACAGCTTTTGGGTTACATGACATGCACCTTATTCTTCAAACACATGTGAGTGGATATTAACTCTTTTATTAGTACATTTGTTTTCTGCTGCACATAGAAGCACCCTCTTGTGTTCTTATCTTGTATTTCAGATATCCCTCTGTGGAGGAGCTGCTTTAAGGATTTTGGGGTAATTTTAGGAAAATTTTATGGATATATTCCTTACTACATTTGGCTGCTGTCAACCTTGGGCCTTCTTTCGGTTTTTGGGCAATGACAAATGATTACTACTTTGATCTTGTATTACAATAAGGCAGCCAATTCATATCAAAGAACCCCCAAAGCGTCAGAATGGACAAAAAATGGACATGAACCATTCTTAGCAATGCATTGCACCACTTCACATGGAAGTGCATTACTTTGTGTGGTGGTGTGCTCAATACAGACATGTTGGGTTGCTATTTGGAATACATTAATAACGTATGTTGCTGTGCATTGTGGTAACGTGTTTTACTGCAACTCCTAGGTGTAAATCCAGCCTTGGACAGTGGTCACCAGAAAAATATTTCCTAGTTCAGGTGACAATTCAAAAGTTTGGATTTTCTGTCATTTCAGTCCTGATGACTAGGGATGAGCTTGATGTTCGGGTCGAACATATGTTCGACTCAAACATCGGGTGTTCGCCCGTTTGCTGAAGAGCGAACATTATGGGGCATTCGCGGCAAATTCAAGCTCATCAGAACGCCCCATAATGCACTGCTTGCTGTATGATGATTGGCCAAAGCATGCACCTGACCTGCATGTTTTGGCCAATCCCAGTGCCCTCTGCTAAGAGAGCAATAATTGGCATTTGGCCAATCATGGCTCAGGGGGACTAAGTCCATGCCCCACACTATATAAGGCTGCCTACACGGCGGCCCTGTGTTGCTGGTATGGATGGAGAGATAGCTTGATAAAGATTAAGCAGGCAGGTTATGCAGTTAATGGCAGTGTATTTGATATATATATATATATATATATATATATATATATATATATATATATATATATATATACTCTGCATTTAGCATAAACCATAAATTCAGTGTTTACTCTATATTCAGTCAGTGCAGGCAATATATATATATACAGTCTCGTGTGTGTGTATATATATATATATATATATATATATATATATATATATATATATACACTCTGCATCCAGTGTAGCCTATACATACAGTGCGTTCCGTGATGTACTTATACACTTCAGGTGTTGTCTTAATATATATATACAGTCTCGTGTATATATATATATATATATATATATATATATATATATAGTGTCCACTACACTTTTGGTGGTGTACACAGTATAAAATACAGTGCAGCCATAGTACAGTTGCTAATGCAGTGCAGGCAGTGTACACAGTATCTAATACAGTGTGTACAGTGTCTACCACACTTCTGGTGGTGTACACAGTACCTAATGCAGTGCAGCTGTAGTACAGTTTCTACTACTTTTCTGGTGGTGTACACAGTATCTAATACAGTGTGTACATTTTCTACTACACTTCTGGTGGTGTACACAGTACACAATACAGTGCAGCCATAGTACACTGTATCTAATACAGTGTGTAGAGTTTCTACTTCACTTCTGGTGGTGTACACAGTATCTAATACAGTGTAGTGTGGTGTTGCAAAACAAAATATACTTCATGTCCGGAAGGCCACCAAGGAGGGGCAGATGCTCACAGGCCACTAAAAGAGGGCAAGCAGCCTCTGTGTCTACAGTCAACAGTGCTGGTCGTGGACATGGTGCATCCTCTGCAGGTGGCCGTGAGGCACGTTTGTCCTTTTTTTCTGCTGCTGCCTGTGTTATTGAGCCAGAACATGCAGAACAGTTGGTGGAGTGGATAACAAATCCGTCCTCATCCTCCTCATCCTCTGTCACCCAGGCTCAGAGTAGTTTGCCTTCCAATGCAGCTGCCAAAGAGGCCTCTTTCACTGGCTCCTTGTCCACAGTCACTCCTTCCGTAGTCCCAGCATCGTGCACAGAGGAGTCCCCAGAACTACAGTATTCGACCACAGTGTTGGGTACATGCTGCTGGAGGATGCACAGTGATTTGAAGGCTCTGATGTTGGTTCCCAGGTTGAAGAAGGAAGTTTGCTCCAGTGACAAGGAGGGAGGGGATGATGAGGTCACTGACTCTACTTGGGTGCCTGAGAGAAGAGAGGAGGAGGATGCACAACTCCAATTAGGCAGGATGTCCTCTAGGGGGTAGCTTAAGGGCAGCCACTCATTTGCATTACACCGCAGAGCTCCGCAGGTGCAGGGCGCTGCTGACTCCCCGCTGATTTTTACAAGTTCCTTGGTGTGGGCATTTTTCGACACGTGTGCAGCAGATCGCACCGTTCCTGTTTGCAACCTTTGTCTGAAGCGGATCAAGCATGGCCAGAACAGCAGCCGCTTGGGCACCACATGCTTGACCAGACATATGATGATCTGCCATGCAGTCCGTTGGCAACAGCACTTGAAAGACCCACATCAAAGAAAAAGGCGGAATTCTCCTTGCTCCTCATCTGGGATCTGGACTGGGGGGGGGGGGGGCATGCTGTTTTTCTCAATGATTTTCATCTATATTGCCGGTACCCAACAATACATTACAGCCGCGAGCAGTTTTAAATTACTTTTTTTCCTTTAGAAATGTAATTTTGCTGTGGGACTAATAAACACAAGTGCAGCGCTCAGATAATCAAACAAGTGTCCCTGATTTTCACATGGAGTCCCACAGGGATAACTAGCCTGTGGGTAGTCCTGTGAGCCAGGAGTTTAATAAGTGTCCCCGTGAATGGGGGTGCCAGTAGGATTTCTCCGCTGGTAAGTGCGAAAATATTACAGTAGGATTTCTCCGCTGATAAGTGCAAAAATATTACGGTAATGGAAACAAAACAATGATAATAAAATATGAGGGGAAGTGGCAAGTGATTCGCCCAAATAGTGAGTAAATAGGAAGCAGATTGACCCCTGGTTAGAGCAGGCCCATATTCAATCTCCTTCTAGTGTAGAGACATGAGTTTGTATACAACATAGGTTTTTCTCAACATTGCAGTAAAGCAGAGGGTTCAAAAAACTTCATGAAACATATGTTGTGATGTTACGTCAGTCAAAATATGGAACAGGTGGATGAAGGGGTTACATAACAGCGCCCTTCAGACCTATACCGTATTCAATACCCTAAATAGAAAATGCAACGCCTTTACTGAGATGACGAAATCGCACTTGGTATTTAGCATGTATCTAGCTGGACAGCACATCCAGGCTAGCGGACAGAAAAAACACTATTTAATAGACCTCTCATCGGTCTGACGAGAAGACTGACACAATATGTGGTGATGGTGTGATAAAAAACAGGGGGTGGTCAACCTTAAAACAACCGCATCAATCGTATTCTCATGTTATAATTAGTCCAGAATAAGACATGAAAGGTAGTCCTGTTTTCAAGTAATCTGGTTAGGTTTGCAAAGTCTTCAGCAAGGTGCAGTGTATCGCTGGAGATACTCAAAATATACGGTCAGCTTAATAGATTCTAAATAGAAAAAGGATGGGTACCCTTACCGGAACTGTTGGACTCACGGACCTCTCGGTGTGAGTCAATAGGGCTTAGGCCGGATACACCGGATGAGTGATAGGTGTATTGCAGTCTGCCAGCTTCACTGGAACGTTATCCAAGCATCAGTGTGGTCGCTTACCTACAGCTTGATGGGAAAGCCAGGTGGCAAGTGGACGGCAACAACACTTCTTATAAGGGTCCTCATCCATGGCAGCTCAGGCAAGGAAAAAAGAAGAGAGAGAGGCAACTCCTCATAGTGAAAAACCCAATTTCTCAATTGGTGTTTATTAAGTAAAAAAAGTTAAAAAACACTTTTCTTTGCGCAAAAGAAGATAAAAATGTGGCTTAGGTAGACATCCAACCCCGCCCAGGCACGATATTTAAAGGAATATTCAATTTTTATTGTTTCACTTTAAGCATTAGTATAATCACTGCTTCCGAAAAAACGGCTGTTTTTAAAACTTTTTTTTGCAATGATACATGTCCCCTGGGGCAGGACCCAGGTCCCAAAAACACTTTTTGTGGCCATAACTTGCATATATGCCTAGTGGCATCACCTAACAGGGGTTCGAACTCTTCCATCCATCTGAAACAAAACAAAAATTTGACTTTAAATATCCTTTAACCTATCAGTCAATGATTCATTTTTTTATATTTTAATCCTAAATATGCAATCACTTACACACCTGTGAGATTTCCGATGGCAACTAGGGCACCGAGGCATCAAGAAGTATAAACAAATTAGGCCTTTAGTCATTTGACAAACTCTTTCTAAATAAATCATCTCTGTTGTAGTAAATAATACAATTTCATGCTAACCCTTTGATTGCGGCACACATTTTCTACCAAATCGCATGCTGTGAGAATTACTTCCAAAGTAACTTTCAAACTTTTACTGCTTCATTCTGCTCTCATAAATTATATGTAATGACTGGAGACAAATTAAAATTCATTATTCAAATTACTGAAATGGAGAGCACTAATGATACTGATACATCTTGGAAGAATGATGCCTTAGTCATATTTATGCTATGCTGTATTGATGTACTGTATCTGCAATCTAATTATGTTCTGAATATATTGTACGTTAAATGACAGTACTTATTTTTGGACATCTGGACCTAAAGTGAAAATACAAATTTTCGAAGTTTACTTTGTGCTTAACAAAAAGCACGTATGTGGAAGTTTTATAAAGCCAATTAACATCATTTAGGAAGTGCATAGTGAAAGGAATACTAATTACAAGCACAAAAAGTGTACAGGCAAATTAGTAGTACAGCATTCCAAGACATGTGCAGTGTACTTACAAGTATGCATTTATCATTTCCCCAAGGAGTTAGATATGCTAATGACTTTCAACTAGAAAATCTGAAGAAATTATCATGTAAACATAAACTTTTGTAAAACATAATTTACATTTCCTTTACTACTTTCTACTTCAGCAAGTTTGAAAGGCTGTTTAGAGCAAAATATAAAATAAAAAAAAACAACTACTCCAAATAAATTATTTCAGAAAACAAGGAGTGCAAGTAATACTTATCTCAGAAGCATATATGGGTGGGGGAAAATTTTCCAACTTTTGTGTTCACCCAATGACTTAAGCTGCTACTTACAGTATATTTATATTTCTGGAGTGTCCATAGACAGTTCACTCTCATGGTTTACAATAAGCAGGCATAAGCATGGGCAATATTAAATGCCACAATAAAGTAGGCGGTACATTTTAAGTCTGTGTTTGTGGAACTGAGAGGGCTTCTAATAAGCAAATTAGCTGATCTTTAAAACCAGACATTCACAATAATTATCTGTTTGCACCCACCCTGTTTTAATGTGTAAAAAAGGCCAATTTTTTTTGGGGGGGGGGGGGGGGTGCTGTCTTCAATGGAGAAATTCACCCTCTCTATTCGTCCTAGTGTCCATTGTTATCAGGAGGGAGAAGGGAGATGAGAAATTTTAGATTTGTCACGGGAAAATGTTGGAATCATATTTTTCCAGTGGGGACTGTAACGCCGAGCGCTCCGGGTACCTCCTCCACCCCGGAGCGCTCACGGCGTTCTCTTCCCTGCAGCGCCTCGGTCGGCTCCCCTGACCGCAGGCGCTGCTTTGTTTCCGTGATGCGATCCACGGTCTGCCCGGGGATCGCATCCCGCTCCTCTCACCTGTCCCCTGCAGTCTTCCGTCGGCGTGCGCGCGCCCCCGCTCCCCAGGCGCGTGCGCGCGAGTCTTCCTCCAGTTAAAGGGCCAGCGCACAATCAATTGGTGCCTGGCCCAATTACAGTTTTTTCACCCAAAACCAATAAAAACCCACTTCCCCTTCCTGTCCTCGCCGGATCTTGTGTTGCCTTAGTGCCCAGTGAAAGCGTTAGTGTGTTTTGCTCCGCCTGTGTATCCAGACCTTTGCTGTTGCCCCCGACTATGAACCTTTGCCACCTGCCTTGACCCTTTGCTACGTTTGACCTTGCCTCTGCCTAATCCTTGTGTACCGCGCCTGTCTCAGCTGTCAGTGGGGTCGAGTTGCTATTGGAAGACACGACCTGGTTGCTACCGCCGCTACAAGTCCATCCCGCCTTGTGGCGGGCACTGGTGAAAACCAGTAGCAACATTAGAACCGGTCCTCCAATACAACCCGTGCTATCGCCCCATTGGCATAGGGGATCCACCTCCTGTACCCCGCCATACCCGGAACGTGACAGGGACACCTGATCCTGTTACGTGTCTAAGAAGATTTTACCTTACTTTGGAGAGATTTTTCTACACTTCCTGATCTGTCTCCGGTATAGGAAATTAAGGGAAATCTTCCCAATAGGACAAAGACAGCAAAAAGTTAAATATTTTGACAGAGGTTCTACACTCTCTCCTCAATACACTATAAAAAAATTGTCTTTAAATATTTAGATATAACCTAACATAATTAGGTGTCAGGGGCTATACTTTGTAGGGGTGGGTTTAAAAAAATTAAATTAAAATCTGTGCAAGATTACATTTTTTTTTATGCCCCCTTGCCGATTTTAAAGAGCAAAGCATAGTCAAATCATTGCTTCAGAGCGGTGGCGTAACTAGAACCTTCAGGGCCCCGATGCAAGAAACCATCAAGGGCTCCCCTGACCCCCGGATAGGACCCTTTCTTCCGAGCCTTGTGGCGAAACAACAGGAACTGGTCGCAAGTGGGTGGCTGCATATAAAGGAACCGATTTCTCCATTTCCCCCTGCTTCTCCTCCTCTCCCTCCGGCAGGTATTCAGCAGCTGCAGGAGGAAAATGGAGAGATTCATTCCTCTGTTATGCCTTGTACATACGGTCAGACATTCCGACCACAAAATCCGTGGGATTTTTTCCCACAGATTTTGTCCGAAACCTGTGTTGCACACACACGGTCGGACAAAGTTGACGGAAAATCCGACCGTTCCGAACGAGGTGACGTACAAAATGTACGACGGCACTGCGTAGAGGCCAGTAGCCAATAGCTTTCATCTCCAAATTTCTTCTGAGCATGCGTGGCACTTTTTGCGTCAGAATTCCCTATACACGATCGGAAAAAGTCCGACCGAATTAGGTTGTCGTAAAATTTTAGATCCTGCTCTCAGGATCTCAGGAAAAAGCCAGCTAGAGCCCACAAACAATCAGATTTTCCGACAACATTATCTGATCAGACTTTTTCCATCGGAATATCCGACCGTGTGTATGGGGCATAAGTATTTCTCAATCTTTTTCCAGTCAGGGCACCCTTGAAATATACTCCTAGGTAAATGGGGCTGCACTGCAACCACCATGTAACTGTGTACATTGCATGAAGTTGCAGCATAGTGATGATGCATTTAAGAGGTTAAAACAGGTGGTCAGGAGGCAAAATATTGCCTTTTTACCGGCTGTCACATGCCTCTGAAAAGTGATCTGAGCATGGACGCTTTTCAGAGGAACCACATTTTTTTGCTGGTACTATGAACAAGCAAGAAAAATAAATCAATTCTAAATGTACACACATAGGGGGTCAGGATTAATACGCATACATAAAATGTGCATACATACATGTAAAACACACACACACATACATACACATATATATATATATAAATGCACATGTGCACACACATATAGACACATATACATACATACATACCAACACACACATACATGCACACATACATGCACACACATATAGACACATGCACACACATATAGACACATGCACACACACCCCCATACATACATGTACACACACACACACATGCACACATGCACACATACACATACATGCACATACACACACACACACAGTCATACACATACATGAGTGAAATGAAATATGACAAATGCATACACACACACATATAAACCTGCAGCATGGGGCCCGGTCGCCATGGCGACCTCAGCAAACCCTATACTTCCACCACTGGTTCAGAGAGATTTACAGAACTGTACCACAGTGCTTTCAAATCAAAAATAATTAAGGCACAATTGCTATCTCATTGGTATGTAAACCAACTTAAAGGGGTTGTAGCCTGGAGGAGGTTGGATGGCGAAACATGTAGGGTGGGGTTTGGACATGGCATCACCACGCACTCTGAGTCTGTGCTTGCGGCTAGGGATTGCTGTCGGAACCAGCCTTGTTTTTTGATTACAGAATTCATACTTGTGTCAGTGGAGACACATATAAATGTGAGTGCTTTGTATTGATTTTAAAAATATAACAATGCAGATCATTACTCCCAGAGGGGAGTGCGCTTTTAACTGGTATATAATGTTACCAGTATTTACCTCTGGTGAGTTTATTTAGTATATCTGGTGGTGGATAACACTGTGGTGAGGTGGAAGGAAGATTTAAAAAGAACTTTACACTGATTCATTCAATCGGGAGTCTTTGAATACATGTTATTTGCATGGACATTTTTCATATATTGTTTGGATTTTTGTTATAATGAATATTTCTATTTATTATATGAAAAATTCAGATGCACATGATACTTTTTTTTATTTTATCTGAACTTTGTAGAGTGTATATATAACTATGCCTTTAATACAAATTAAACATTTATTAGACGTGCACATAATACAAAACATGGCTGTATGTTTTGATAGTGACAGGCCTGCAGAGGATTAAATTATAGTAATACGGTCTTCAAAACAACAGAGACTTGAAATAATAAAATAATCAATAACTGGTAATTCAATTTTTGACAATAAATGGGAAACCATTGTAATGCATGGGCAATGAAAGGACAATTATTAAAATATACTGTACATGCAGAAAATGGCTAAGGCCGCGTACACACGAGCGGATTTTCCCGCGGGATTGTCCGCCGGACTATCCGCCCGTGTGTGGGCTCCGGCGGACTTTTTCCCCCCAAAAGTCCGGCGGACTAAGTTTTAAGTTCAGACTTAAAATTGTCCGCTGGACTCGGCAGTCCAGCGGACAATCCCGCGGTCTGTGTGCTAGTCCGCGGGACTTTTGAAATGAACGGACTTGCCTCGCACACGGAGGAAAGTCCGTTCATTTAGAACGTGACTCCAGGTAGATGGGGCTAGCGAAGGCAGTGAATGCCACCGCGCTAGCCCCATCACCTGGTATGGATTTAAAGGGGAATCCCTACGCCGAAAAAACGGCGTGGGGGTCCCCCCAAATCCATCTCAGACCCTTATCCGAGCAGGCAGCCCGGCCGGTCAGGAAAGGGGGTGGGGACGAGCCAGCGGCGACAGCGGCAAGAAGAACAGAAGAGCGGGACAAGACCCCCGAAGGCGGAACGAGACCCCCGGACGACGACGGCGGTGACGAAGGAGAAAGCTGGGCTCCTCCGCTCGTGAAAGAGCTAGGCAAAAGAGCAGAAGATAGCGGAGGAGTACGGGGAGAAGACCCCCCAGGACAGAAGAAGACCCCCGGAGCTGTGCAATAAAATATTTAAAAAAATTGTGTCGTTTTTTTTTTTATTTACACTTTTTTCCTTAGGTGAATGGGTAGGGGTACATCGTACCCCATACTGATTCACAAAGAGTGGGGGGCCAGTATCTGGGGGCCCCCTTATTAAAGGGGGCTACCGAATTCCGATAAGCCCCCTGCCCGCAGACCCCGACAACCAACGGCCAGGGTCAGGAAGAGGCCCTTGTCCTCATGAACATGAACATGGGGACAAGGTGCTTTGGGGTGGGGGCACCCCCCATGTAGAGGTCACGCAGCCTGGTATGGCTCAGGAGGGGGGGGGGGTGCTCGCTCGTCCCCACCCCCTTTCCTGACCGGCAGGGCTGCGTGCTCGGATAAGGGTCTGAGATGGATTCGGCGTAGGGATTCCCCTTTAAATCCATACCAGGTGACAGGGGTAGCGCGGCGGCATTCAAAAGTCCGAGCGTGTGTACGCCGCATAACTGAGACCATATACAACAACTTCCCAGGATCAGTTTAGCCACCCTATGCAAAAATCTCACTCTTTTTTCTTGCAGAACACTCAGTAGACCCCAAGATGCAGAACAATGCCTGGCAAAACAAGGGGAAGTCCTAACATTACAGAGACTCCCACATAGGGTTATTATGCCTAGCATGTGTCTACAGGGTGACAGCACCCCCTTACATGGTAAGGGTTATGCAACCTGTGTGGTCACTGAATGAACATGTTGCTTTTGTTAGCAGATGACATATTACTGTATTTTAGATATTGGCATCAGGCAATACAGCATAGGGATTGATTTACTAAAAGAAAATAGACTGTGCACACTACAAATGCACTTGCTCCAGAGAACTCTGCTGATTTCCATCATCCAATCATGTTCCTACACTGTAATCATATTACTGCATTATGTAGAGCAGCTACACTTAATGATTTAAAAAATATGTCAGCAATGATTCCATGGCCCATTACCAATATTTTTTTTAGCCTGGATACCAAAGCCAGTTGTTACCCTGTATTATATAGCAATTTCTATCTAGTGTTAACAAAGTGATCATATGACTTGTAAACAAAGTCACATAGTAACAAGTAAATAATTTAGGAAATATCTTGCATGAATGGTTATAATAATACGTAGATGAGGCATTTACTAATATTTCGCTAGCATTTACACTTCCTTGTATCAAACATTGAGAGAAAATATATACTTTTACTTTTATTTAAGGTCATAAACTTACATGCATTCGATTCCATACTCATTTGTTTTTAAATAGACAATCTTAGAGCATGTTATAGGTTCCTATATAAAGTCTATACATCTATATAGTGGAAGTGTCAAGATGCCTCTGTCATATCTGTTGTGGGAATTTTGTAATTGGATGTCAAAAATAATACAGCACATACTCGGTTGTTGACTATAATGCTACCCCCTGGAGTTCCCTTTCACAGCTTGGGCAAAAGGATCACATATCACTTTCAACCATTATCTGTGACATTTATGACAAAGGAAAAGGTTACACTGATAGATTATTTCTGCACAGGATTATCTAAAGGCATCAAAGCTATTTACTTGACGATCAGACTGAGCAATGGTACTTTTTCTTCCACTGTGAAAGCATTTTCACGTAAATAGATATGCTGAAGTTATGTGTATTTGCAGAAGAATAAAACAAGGTTTAAATTGGATTGACAATTGTAGTTTAACTGGTCGCAAACTTCATAAATTCACAAAAAAAGGTAAAGAAAACCAAAATCAAAGAGACTATGGAAAGTGACATAGGATAGTAAGAAGACAAAGTTAAGCCGGCCATAGACAATTTGAACCATGTATGGGCAGGATGATTATACAACCAGCCTGTCCAATTTTGAATGCGATTATTGCAATCACAGTGTGTTCTCCAGGCCGGGGGGGGGGGGGGGCTCCCCCCGCCGAGAGAACACAATAGCACTGCAGGCTGAGTGGGTACAAGTGGGTACAACCAGCCTGTCTGATTTTACATGTGCTTATTGCTAGCTGCTGTTATACCCACTAGCAATATTGCTCCCAAACCCCCTGCTGAGAAAACACAATGGCTCTGCAGGAGTGATTCTGCCATTAACACTGAATGTGTTGATGGGGAAATCAAGCCATTTTCTTTCCTGCAACCCCTGGCTGCAGGAACAAATAGCTCCTTCTATGGCTGGCTTTATTACTAAAAATACACCTTAAGGCCCCTTTCACACTGGGGCGGTGGGGGCGTCGGCGGTAAAGCAGCGATGCTTTACCGTCGTTTAAGCGGCGCTAT
The DNA here is from genome assembly GCA_028564925.1 of Lithobates sylvaticus. NCBI lineage: Eukaryota > Metazoa > Chordata > Amphibia > Anura > Ranidae > Lithobates > Lithobates sylvaticus. The sequence goes on from CM053027.1 coordinate 141,293,300, forward strand.
TCGGCCAATAGCAGGGCGGTTTTAACCCCCACTAGCAGCCGAAAAAGGGTTAAAACCACCTGCAAAGCGCCGCTGCAGCGCCACTGCAGCACCACTGCAGCACCACTGCAGCGCCACTGCTGCAGCGCTTTGCCGGCAGTATAGCCGCGCTGCCCCATTGATTTCAATGGGTAGGAGTGATTTAGGAGCAGTGAATACACCGCTCCTTCACCGCTCCAAAGATGCTGTTAGCAAGACTTTTTTTTACCACCCTGCTAGGGCACCCCTCCGGCTTTCACACTGGAGTGAAAGGAGACACTTTTTTCAGGTGCTATACAGGCGCTATTTTTAGCGCCTTAGCGCCTGAAAAACACCTCAGTGTGAAAGGGGCCTAACAGTATGTTTCTGAACAGATGATTCAAATCAGCATGAAAACTTTCTGTACATTGCATTATTCAGTCTTATGCCCCGTACACACGATCGGATTTTCCGACAACAAATGTTGGATGTGAGCCAACAAATTTTTTTGTTTTCACTGTACAGTCAGTCGCACAAAAGTCCACGCATGCTCAGAATCAAGTACGATCGGTCTTGTAAAACTAGCGTTCGTAATGGAGATATCACGTACGTCTTGTATGTCACTACATTTGTAATTGTTGGCCAACATTTGTGTGACCGTGTTTATGCAAGACAAGTTGGAGCCAACAACCTTCAAACGAAAATCTGAGGTTTTGTTGTCAGAAAGTATGATCATGTGTACAGGGCATTAGGGTTTCCAAGCTATACAGAAGGCAATGTGCCCATGTCTTTGTAAGAGTGATGGTGGCACTGGCGCTGTTGCAGGTTATGACAAGATTTATGATCTGACCCCAATTAAATTACATTCTATATTTCCTTCAGTATCTCCTTAATGCTTCAGGGGTTGTGCCGTACCAGTACAAGGAACGGGGGTAAGGTGCAAACCCAGTGATCCTTTGGGAAACAACACGAATATAAATAGAGCAATTGTTTTTTGAATAAGAGTCACTGCTCTTTGATCCAAATGTATAAAAGAGTCCATATAACAAATTGAAAGAGTCTATTAACCGCTTCCCGACCGCCTCACGCAGATATACTGTGGCAAAAGGGCACATACAGGCAGATTAACATACCTGTATGTTGCCCTTTAAGAGGCGGTTTGCGAGCGTGTGTGCGCCGGGAGCTCCGTGAGCGGGATTGCGGGTCCCGTGGACTCGATGTCCGTGGGGATACCGGCGATCGTCTCATGGTGAGGAAGAACGGGGAGATATTAATGTAAACAAGCATCTCCCTGTTATGCCTAATGACACTGTCAGTGATCACAGCTCCCTGTAATCGGGAGCAGCAATCAGTGATGTGTCACACACAGCCCCTCCCCCCACAGTTAGAATCACTCCCTAGGACACACTTAACCCCTACAGCGCCACCTAGTGGTTAGCCCCTTCACTGCCAGCGACATTTTTACAGTAATCAATGCAATTTTTTTGCATTGATCGCTGTATTAATGCCAATGGTCCCAAAAATGTGTCAAAATTGTCCAATGTGTCCGCCATAATTTCGCCCTCATGATAAAAATCGCTGATCGCCGTCATTACTAGTAAAAAAAAAAAAAAATATTAATAAAAATGCCATAAAACTATCCCCTATATTGTAGACGCTATAACTTTTGCGCAAATCAATCAATAAATGCTTATTGTGATTTTTTTAACCCAAAATATGTAGAAAAATACGTATCGGCCTAAACTGAGTGAAAAAAAAATGTATATATTTTTGGGGGATATTTATTATAGCAAAAAGTAAGAAATAATGTGTTTTTTTCAAAATTGTCGCAATTTTTTTGTTTATAGCGCAAAAAATAAAAACCACAGAGGTGATCAAATACCACTAAAAGAAAGCTCTATTTGTGGGAAAAAAAGGACGTAAATTTTGTTTAGGAGCCACAATTGTCAGTTAAAGCGACACAGTGCCAAATCGCAAAAAGTGCTCTGGTCAGCAAAATGGTCCGGGGGTTAAGTGGTTAAAGGCAATGTAGGGGGATGAAAACCAGTCTTTCACAAGTTGCAGCCTCTAAAACGGACCTGAAGCTTGTTCCAAATAGAGCTATGAAACAGAAAAGGAGAGGAGCCTGTAGACGTAAAGTTAGATTTATTGTGCAAATAAGACAATTGGCAACGTTTTACCAGTGCAAAGCAGGCATATCAGAGGAGTGTCTTATAAGGAGCCTTCAGTGGTGTCAGCTTAAAGTGGAACTTTAGTAATTTTTTCAACTTTTCATTTATTAAATCTTCTGCCCTGAAAATTCTTTCTGCCAGTAAATACCTTATACAGCCCACTTCCTATTTCTTGTCTGGTAAAAAGCCTAGGCTATTGACATCATGCACAGCTCTCTCTCTCACTCTCGTGGGAGTTTGCTACGAAGGGAGGGGGGTGACTCATAGGAGGGCCAATGAGAGCTGCAGGGCTGCAGAGCTGGAGGTGTGCCTCTGTGTGTCTGTGTAAATCCAGGAAGTGAACTGGCAGCAGCTCCAGCTGCCCATGGTTAAAATGGATGCAGCCAGACTCAGTGGAGGGAGATTTCTGCAGCATATTTGGCAAGTACAAAATCACAGTATATATAAATGAATATGCAAAGTGGTTGGAGGGAAGCTTCAGAATGGCTAAGATGTTTTTATTACAAATTATGTGAGCAGACTGCAGTTCCCTTTTTTAACAAAGGAGCCAGACTGCCCTGACACATACAGTGCGCATGCTCGGAAACACACCGCATTGAGCCAAGGGATGTCATCACACCTTACGCCGTTCTCCACGCATGCGGAATTGCTACAGACGATTAGAAACTTTTTCCGACCGAAAAATTGAGAACATGCTCTTGGCCAGCAAAAGTCCAATGGAGCATACACACGGTTGCATTTTCCGACCAGAAGCTCTCATCAGTCTTTTGCTGGCCGAATTTCCAATCGTGTGTACGCGACATTAGGGTTGGGAAGATATTTCACACTTTATACCATACTGTGCCTTATTATGATAAAAAGTGTAAACCATGGTTTGATAACTGTAATACATTTGATTGCTCAATCCTAGTATTTAGCACAAATTATGGTTTAGATCACTGTCTGATGTTATCTTTCTTCTGGTTTTCACTTGGAGAATATATATATTATCACCAGCCTCACTAAAAGACGGCCTTTACCATTTCTTTTTTTTTTTTTATCATTATTACATTCACTTGTATTCCTTATTTTCATAATCATATGTTATCTTCTGAGCCACGTCTCACGTAAATTCTGTCCATATTTTTTAATATAAGATGCTTTGTTTTTGTACCACATTTTGTTATCCCTAAGGCTGCTTTCACACTGGGGCGGTTTGCAGGCGCTATTGCGCTAAAATTAGCGCCTGCAAACCGACCCGAAACAGCTGTTGCCTTGTCTCCAGTGTGAAAGCCGAGGGCTTTCACACTGGAGCGGTGCGCTAGCAGGACGGTAAAAAAAGTCCTGCTAGCTGCATCTTTGGAGCGGTGAAGGAGCGGTGTGTTCACCGCTCCTATACCGCTCCTACCCATTGAAATCAATGGGAGACTGCGGGGATACCGCCCGCAAAGCGCTGCTGCAGCGGCGCTTTGCAGAGGTTTTTAACCCTTTTTCGGCCGCTAGCGGGGGTTAAAACCACCCCGCTAGCGGCCGCATACCGCGGGTAAAACGATGGTAAAGCAGCGCTAAATATAGCGCTGCTTTACCGTCGCCGCCCCGCACCGCCCCAGTGTGAAAGCAGCCTTAATAAAAAAGTTTGTAAACAAAAAAAAAAATTTCTAGTGCATATGGTCTTGAGCTGATGGTCCAACTGATATTGTTGTTTTATATATATATACAGAATTAGGTGGGTTAAATCTCTCACTTGTAAGTGGGGGAGAGGGGCGATGTAAACTGTATTTGTTCATTAGCATACATTATTATACACATGTACTTTTAATTGCACAGTGCCTCTTTAATTAGTTTACTGAGTATTTCATTGGTAGGCTCTGTGTTAAACTGCATACAAGTCTGCATTTGGGGGCCTTTTAGTGGTTCAATAAGAGACCATTGCTGTGAAGAGCTCCATTTGGCAGCAAAGTTAGAATTTTTTTTTTTATATTTTAGTGAGTCATAAGCCCTATTTTATGAGTAGAATACCAGCCACTATCCTTCTTTGAAAAATAGGATCAGCTGTGGGTCGATTGGTGAAGGTAATTGTTTAGGAAATCTTCATAGTTACAGTAAACTATAGCCAGTGAGACATCAGAAGCTTAGTTTGACTAAGGAAGCTAATGTACAGTAGTAATTGTCTTAAAATCCATCTCTAAATAAATGTTTTAATTGCTTATTTCTACACCCCTGTAAAGAGAAAACAAGTAGTACAACATTACTCATTCTCTCCAGCTCTGCCCTTCAATGCCAGGGCAGTTCTCTGCAGTAATAAGGATCATCAACTTCTGGAAAAAGAGGGAGAAGCTAGAAGAGGAACTGGCTAAAATTCTCTTGGATTTAAAGTGGTTGTAAAGGCAGAAGGTTTTTCTCTTAATGAATTCTATGCATCAAGATAAAAAGCCATCTGTGTGCATAAGCCACCCCAGCACCCCCTAACACTTACCTGAGGTCCCTCTTTGTCCAGCGATGTCCACATGTCTCAGCTGTCTGAGATTTCCCCTCCTGATTGGCTAAGACACAGCAGTGGCGCCATTGGCTCCCGCTGCTGTCAATCAAAGTTAGCTAGCCAATCAGGGGAGAGAGGGGGTGGGGCCGGGTTGGGGCTCCATGTCTGAATGGACACAGGGAGCTGTGACTCGGCTTGGGTGCCCCCATAGCAAGCTGCTTGCTGTGGGGGCACTCAACAGGAGGGAGGGCCAGGATCACAGAAGAGGCACCCGAGAAGAGGAGGGTCCGGGCTGCTTTGTGTAAATCCACTGCAACACAGCAGGTAAATATAACATGTTTGTTATTATTATAGGATAAAAAATTGACTTTACAATCACTTTAAGGAATTTTTAGTGTATGGGAGCAGGGAGACGTTTTGGGGTAGCTAAAAAGCTAAAGTTGGGCTTTAAGAAAGTGATTGCTTCTTAACACAACATATTCAGATTTTGTAGTGTTTGTTTATTATGATTCTTGGAGAATCTGAGAATTTTATGAACTGTTATATCATTTCTGCAACAAGATGCAACTACATGTTACACACAGTTTGATATGTATTGCATGTATTCAGTTCCAGTACTGTATGTTCCCCTGCAAAGTAAAAGTAAAATATATTTGCTCCCAACAAGAACTTTGGAGCTGGCTTGTAATGACAGCCCAATTTACTACCCACTATACTTTTTCAACCACTTTTGCTAAAAACTTTGGCACTATGATGTCTTCACCTACTGTGTATCAGTCTCTACAACATATCCTACATTAGTTTAGAGACTGATGCATAAGATCACTAGGACACAGTGAGGCTCATTTATGAATATATTAGATGTGATCTCCACTGATATAGATCACTTATTTTTAGAAAGCCTCTAACTTTCAACAAATGAATATCGTTAAAAACCCCAAACAATTTAATATAAAAGACAATTACATGCAGCTTCAGAATCTCACAATTATAAACAATTAAGAAAGACCCCTAGGATCTTTGGCACATTGACATTTGTGCGGTGAATGATTATTGTATAAGTATATAGCAGACCTATTTTATAAGTTAAAGAGGAAAGTGTAAACAGTAAATTTGGGGGTATGAAAGTAAAGGAGAGGTGTGGTTTTTGATAATTCCAAGGAGTCCTCTTATGTGTCAGCCTTCTTGACTGGATACTTTGCAGGGTCAGGGTAACCATCAATTGTAACTTCCTAAAACCGTAACGATACAGTACTGTACAGTGGTATAGCTGTGACATTTTTCCATGTAAACAGATTTTTCATTACAGCTTCCCTATTAGGGCCCTCCTCCCACCCCCATGCCCTTAATATCACCATAGATATGCAACTAGATCTGCCTATTAGCTGTAATTAAAATACCTCTCAAAATGCATTAAATAGTAAATGTGCATGTTGGATTTTGGGGCATACATATGGGTCCATATTCCCCCAGTGCATCCACACCGGGTCATGTTTACTTTGCTGTCGGAATGAAGTTGTGGCAAAACAGCTGAGAAGCAGCTCTCACTGTTCTGTACAGGACAGGGGGCAGCAGCATGTGCACCAGTGGAAAAAGCCTACCGATGAACACCACAGATGGTAAAAGAACTGGTCTGGTTGCTGGGGGAGTTAGGGGGACAGGGGCTGCAGAGGTAAGCTGCTGATAAAGAGTGAGCCTTGGATGGGGTGGTGGGCACAGAAATTAGCTGTAAAAAGAAAGAAAAATGGTGTCTGTGAGTGCAGATGTGAGCTGGAGTGGGGGTGTGGAGCTATGGACAGGGGTGTAGAGGTGAGCTGTGGATGTGGGTGTAGAGGTGAATTGTGGACAGGGGAGTGCAGAAAAGAGCTGTGAATGAAAGTGAGATATGAACATGGACTGCGGATGTCGCTGTGGATGGAGGTACAAAGATGAGCTGTGGTTGCAGGGTGCAGCCTTATGCTGTAAACATGGGTTGATTTTTTTCTTTATAAATAATTATGCCAAGGTTTATATTTGTCACAATACACTTGCATGTTGCACAGTAATTAAAGTAGTTGTAAGCCTAATGCCCCATACACACGATCGGACTATCCGGCGGATTTGTCCGGCATCCTCCGGGACTGTGACATCATAAGGGGGCGAGGTCACCATGTGACATGAGCCGGTGGCCCAGCCCCTTGTCCCTATATAAGTGGCCGCACAACACGTCTCGGCCATTAGAAGCGGAGACAGCATTGTGTCAACATCGGATGAAGAAAGAAGAAGAAGAAGAAGCAGAAGGAGAAGGCGGCAGTGACAGTGACGGCGACAGAAGACCGGGCCAACGCTAGTAAAAGTGCTGCAAGAAGAAAGCGGAGGCCTGGCAAGAAGAACCGAAGAGCGGCACAAGACCCCCAAAGTCGGAACAAGACCCCCGGATGGCGGCGGCGACGAAGGAGAAAGCCGGGCTTCTCCACTAGTAAAAGAGCTAGCAGAAGATAGCGGAGGAGTCCGGCGAGAAGACCCCCCAAGATGGAAGAAGTCCCCCGGATCTGTGTAATAAAGTATTTTAAAAACTTGTGTTGTGTTGAGTTTTTTATTTACACTTTTTTCACCAGGTGAATGGGTAGTGGTACATCATACCCCATACTCATTCACATAGGGTGGGGGGAATCTGGGGGCCCCCTTATTAAAGGGGGCTCCCGGATTACGATAAGCCCCCCGCCCGCAGACCCCGACAACCAACTGCCAGGGTTGTCGGGAAGAGGCCCTTGTCCTCATCAACATGGGGACAAGGTGCTTTGGGGGTAGGAGGGCCCCCCAAATCCATATCAGACCCTTATCCGAGCATGCAGCCCGGCCAGTCAGGAAAGGGGGTGGGTACGGCCCCCCCACCCCCTTCCTGACCGGCCGGGCTGCATGCTCGGATAAGGGTCTGATATGGATTTGGGGGGGACCCCTACACTGTTTTTTTGGCGTAGGGATTCCCCTTTAAATCCATATCTGGTGACGGGGCTAGCGAGGTGTCAATCTCGCGGATCGAGTCGGCGGCATTGACTTCCTTCGCTAGTCCCGTCTACCTGGAGTCACGTTCTAAATGAACGGACTTTACTCCGTGTAAATGTCCGACGGACCTCCGCCAAAACTCTGCCGGATTGTCTAGTATAGACCGGGCGTGTGTGAGCAAGTCCGCACGTTTGGAAAGTCCGCCGAATAGTCCGGCTGATCTTGCAGTGCATTGACGAACTTGCAGTGCATTATGGAGCGTTCCGTGGGGCTCTTGAATTTCCCGCGAACACCCCATAATGTTCTAAATCTGGCAAACGGGTAAACACCCAATGTTCGAGTCGAACTTTGGGCTCATCCCTAGTTACCATGTACACAGTGAATAAGCGCAAGTTTTAAGCCTTGACCACTAATAGGGCAATTGTGCCACATCCACAATTTGTTGTGATATGCTGTGAATGCTGTTTGATTCTTCTCCTCTGGGTGTCCCAAGTGTTTCACAATCCTAGCAACTAACAATATAACTAGAAAACCTATTATTATACTATATTAGAATTTGAGAAAGTTAACCTCCCTTCCCAGGAAAAAGTATCTATGTCCCTGGTTGGGCGGGAGGTGTACGAGTCAAGGGTTTGATCACTCATTTGTAGACAGTCAAGATATTTTAGTTTATGGCCAGCTTTGCTATTGAGGCAGCACATAGGAGCACCTAGAGCAGGTGACCCTCCAGCACTAATGTTCCTTGTCAACTGCTTGTCATGCCTAGTGATAAACCCAGCCCTGTTCTTCCTTTCTGCAAAAACCCATCAACCATATGCTGACTTGCTGACAGCTTATAGTCTTATTTTAACTGAAAAAGGGGCTTATATTTAAATGATTTGATGTAATGCAATATATAAGTAATATATCTTTGCTTTATTAAAGGCTACTGATGCTTCAGAAATTAATTTGATTTTTTAAATTATCTAATATCTTATATAAAAAGATATATCTAAATGTCATTACTTTTACTTATATCTGAGTAACACAGAAACCACTAATACAATCCGGAAGCTACAGAGAACATCAAGATGGATGAGTGGGCAGAAAAAGGTTTAATTAGATGTTAAATTATGTTAAGTAAAGGCTTAATAGCACAGTCAGTGATTAAAAATAGCTGTGAAGGGATAGATCTTCTAAAAAGCATTATAGCTTAGACTGTTTTTTACATGTTCACAGTCTGTAGGTGGATAGGGAGAAAAATAACTGAAATATATATTTTTTTCTTTTAAACAATTTAGATAGTTCTTATAATCATATGCATTCAGCACTATGCATTGCATGGATTATACAATGTATTATGAATTTGGATAGGATGTATAAATTATATTTGACATCTTTTAGCCATGGAGCGGAATGCTAATACTATTACTCAGTGAAGACTAGAACGCACACCAATCTCATCCAAGAAATGTCTATCAGTCCAATGACAGTCATCCCATTGGCTCTCTCTGGGCCAAAATGACTTCCCCTTGCTCCAGCAAGTTGATCTGCACCGAGGTCCTCTACAATTAATGTTTGGAAATGTATCACTTGAATTTCATTATAGTCAGAGCAGTTAAAGTTCAAAAGAAACATAGTAATGCTTTTATACCACAGTGGCTCTTTATCAAACCTGGAGTTAACCCTCTCAGTGCATGTTTATTATAGCTATTTTAATAGTGCAGACAATTTTTGCAGCAATTTATATTTATATTAGTTCCTCCCCTAAGAGCTTACAATCTAAAGTCTCTATCGTACTGGGTCCTATTTGGATTAAGTACCCAGAAGAAACCCACACAAGCACAGGGAAAACACGCAGACTCCATGCAGAGAGTGTCCTGATAGTAATTCAAATCAGTGTCCCTAGCGCAAGGCAGAAGTCCTAACCACTAAGCCACTGTGCTTAAATTTGCCAGGGATCGATACTCAGGAGCCAAAAGACGAAGGGCTGAAGATGTCAGGATGTGCTATAGAGAAGGTGAGTAGAGTTATGCTTTAAATCTATGTATTCAGCACTCTATGTATACAGCACTGTACGAGCACATGACCATGACCACTTGGTATTTGGTTGGGATTAGTGGATTTTTAAAATAAAAACAGAGCTGGTTCTATTTATTTTTTCCAGGCATGTATTTAGCAATTTATGCAACACTTTATCCACAATGCATTTACAGTGCATTAATCCTTCCCCTCAAGGAGCTTACAAGGAGCTCTAAGGTCTCTATCCCATGTGCATACATGCTTGAGCCAAATTAGACAGGAGCCAATTATCCTAAAACTAGGGTTGCACTGATACTGGTATCGGTGCTGATACTAAACATTTGCATGAGTATCGGTACTCGTGCAAATGCTCCGATACCTGAAACTGATACTTTCAGGCTCGGTTCTTTTAGCTGGCAGTGGGATTCCCCAACTGACAGCTAAAATGCAAAAAAAAGCCAGCATTTATTGGTTGTTAAGGAGTGGGGCCCAAAGGGCCTGGTATGGATTGAGGGGACCTCCACGTTGTTTTTTTTTGCTAACATTTTTCATTGCCAGCAATTCTTTTGTTTACATTCAGCTGTTAGCAGGGAAACTGCTAGCATTTCATTCACTGGTTGTTAAGAAGGCCAGCAGCTGAGAAAAAAAACCTGAGAAAAAAAACCTCTGGAAAAATATAGCCTGAATGTGGGTGACTTCTCCTCTGGAGCAGAACAACACAAAGAACGGAGAAAGCATACAAACATACATGCAGTACACACCTCACATTTTTGTAAATATTTTATTATATCTTTTCATGTGACAACACTGAATCATTTACACTATACTACAATGTAAAGTAGTGAGTGTACAGCTTGTATAACTGTAAATGTGCTGTCCCCTCAAAATAACTCAACACACAGCCATTAATGTCCAAACCGCTGGCAACAAAAGTGAGTACACCCCTAATTGAAAATGTCAAAATTGGGCCCAAATAGCCATTTCCCACCCCAGTGTCATGTGACTCATTAGTGTTACAAGGTCTCAGGTGTTAATGGGGAGCAGGGGTGTTAGATTTGGTGTTATCGCTCTCACTCTCACATACTGGTCACTGGAAGTTCAACATGCCACCTTAAGCAAAGAACTCGCTGAGGATCTGAAAAAAAAGAATTGTTACTCTACATAAAGATGACCTAGGCTATAAGAAGATTACCAAGATCCTGAAACTGAGCTAAAGTACGGTGGTCAAGACCATACAGAAGTTGAGTGCACATGCTCAGCGTCATATCCAAAGGTTGTCTTTGGGAAATAGATCTATGAGTGCTGCCAGCATTGCTGCAGAGGTTGAAGGGGTGGGGGGTCATCCTGTTTGTGCTCGGACCATACACGCACACTGCATCAAATTGTTCTTATAAAGATGATGCACAAGAAAGCCTGCAAACAGTTTGCTGAAGACAAGCAGACTAAGAACATGGATTACTGGAACCATGTCCTGTGGTCTGAAGAGACCAAGATAAACTTATTTGGTTCAGATGATGTCAAGGATGTGTGGCGGAAACCAGGTGAGGAGTGCAAAGACAAGTGTGTCTTGCCTACAGTCAAGCTCGGTGGTGGGAGTGTCATGGTCTGGGGCTGCATGATCGCTGCCGTAACTGAGGGGAGCTACAGTTCATTTAGGGAACCATGGATGCCAACATGTACTGTGACATACTGAAGCATAGCATGATCCCCTCGGTTCGGAGACTGGACCACAGGGCAGTTTTCCAACATGATAACAGCCCCAAACACACCTCCAAGACGACCACTGCCTTGCTAAAGAAGCTGAGGGTAAAAGTGATGGACTGGCCAAGCATGTTCCCAGACCTAAACCATATTGAGTATCTGTGGAGCATCCTCAAATGGAAGGTGGAGGACTGCAAGGTCTCTAACATCCACCAGCTCCATGACGTCATCATGGAGGAGTGGGAGAGGACTCCAGTGGCAACCTGTGAAGCTCTGATGAACTCCATGCCCAAGAGGGTTAAGGCAGTGCTGGAAAATAATGGTGGCCACACAAAATATTGACACTTTGGACCCAATTTGGACATTTTCCCCTGGGGTTTACTCACTTTTGTTGCCAGCAGTTTAGACATTAATGGCTGTGTGTTAAGTTTTTTTGAGGGGACAGCAAATTTACACTGTTATACAAGCTGTACACTCACTACTAGGGATGAGCCGAACACCCCCGGGTTCGGTTTGCAGCAGAACCTGCGAACGGACTGAAAGTTTGCGCGAACGTTAGAACCCTATTAGTTACAATGGACGCGAACGTTCGAAATCTAAAGTGCTAATTATAACGACCAATATGCATGTTATTGTCATAAAACAGGTTTGGGGACCCGTGTCCTGCCCCAGGGGACATGTATCAATGCAAAAAGAAGTTTTAAAAATGGAAGTTTTTTCGGGAGCAGTAATTTTAATGATGCATAAAGTGGAAAAAAAAAAGTGAAATATTCCTTTAAATATGGTACCTGGGGGGTGTATAAAGTATGCCTGTGAAGTGGCATGTGTTTACCGTGTTTAGAACTGTCCCTGCAAAAAATGACATTTGTAAAGGAAAAAAAAAGCCATTTAAAACTGCTTGCGGCTTTAATGTCATGTCTTGTCCTGGCAATATGGATGAAAATCTTTTAGAAAAATGGCATGGCTACCCCATCACCCCAGCCCATTACCAGCCCCTTTGGGTCTTGTATGGATATTAAGGGGAACCCTGCACCCAAAATAAAACCCTATACCTACAACCCTATGTACTCTGAACAGCAGTATACAGGCGGTGCAAACAAGACAGGGACTGTAGGTTTGTTCTTAAGTAGAATCTGTTTGTAATTTTGAACAGGTAAATTTGCCCTGTAATATTTGTGCACCTGTTCAGAACATTTCACCTCACTTTCCGTCCCAATGACAAATGTTTTTGGAAAAGTGTGTTTATTTTATCAAATTTTCCTTCCTAGGGGTAGATTTCCTTTCACTTCCTATTTTCTCCTTCCGTTTGCAAGTAGGAGTCGTTTCTAAGTTGGATGTTTGAAAGTAGGGGCTTGCCGTATATACTCTGCAGAAATTTGCCCCATTAGATGTTGGTGTTGCCACAACACTGTAAGCCCTCACAGCTACTCTTGGTGGGCACAGGAATGGGCCCTGCTGTGAATTATTAGATCAAGAATTGTAATTGCATGCACCTGTTGAACAGGGGCAGAAAAATTGGGCCTTTGGTGGTGGTGGTGGACGGTGTTGCCACAACACTGTAAGCCCTCACAGTTACTCTTGGTGGGCGCAGGAATGGGCCCTGCTGTGAATTATAAGATCAAGATTTGTAATTACATGCCCCTTTTAAACAGGGGCTGAAAAATTGTGCATTAGGCACTGGTGCTGGTGCCACAACACTGCAACCCCTCACAGATACTGTACTTGGAGCACAGCAATCAGACCTGTTGCAAAGCATTGCATAAAAAATTGTAATTACACGCCCCTGTTAAACAGGGGCTGAAAAAATTGTGCCTTAGGCACTGGTGCTGGTGCCACAACACTGCAACCCCTCACAGATACTGTACTTGGAGCACAGCAATCAGACCTGTTGCAAAGCATTGCATAAAAAATTGTAATTGCACGCCCCTGTTAAACAGGGGCTGAAAAATTGGGCCTTAGCCACTGGTGCTGGTGCCACAACACTACAACCCCTCACAGATACTGTACTTGGAGCACAGCAATCAGACCTGTTGCAAAGCATTGCATAAAAAAATTGTAATTACACGCCCCTGTTAAACAGGGGCTGAAAAATTGGGCCTTAGCCACTGGTGGTGGCACCCAGAAACCAAAATGTTCTTCCAAGCTATCATCAGGATCATTGAGGAGAAAGAGAATAGTCAGTCAACATAACAGGACAGTCACTCAGCATCAGCATAGGCAGTCTTGAAGGGATGTGACATTTCAAAATAAATTATTCATTTATATCAGCTTCAGGTGCCTGGTAGCTGGTGGTGATCCAAGACTGATTCATCTTTATGAAGGTCAGTCAATCAACCGAGTCGGTGGACAGGCGCACCCTGTGATCGGTGAAAAAGCCTCCAGCAGCACTGAATGTGCGTTCGGAAAGAACGCTGGATGCAGGACAGGCCAGTAGCTCAATTGCATACTGTGCAAGCTCTGGCCAGTGATCCATCCTCAAGACCCAGTAAGCCAGAGGATTTTCGGTGGGAAAGGTGTCCAAGTCTGACCTTGCCCCCAGGTATTCCTGCACCATGTATATCAGACGCTGGCGATGGTTGCTGGAACCGATCATACCTTGGGGCTGCGGACTAAAAAATTGTCTGAACGCATCGGTCAGACGTCCACCTTCCCCACCGCTCCTTCTGCTACTGACCGAAGCCTCAGCAACTCGTCGTCCAGGACCAGGAGTTTGTAACCTCCCAGTCTCTGGGAATGCGTTGCACAGACCTTTCTGCAAGGCCTCCCGGAGATGTCTCATCCTCTGCTCCCTCTGCGATGGCAAGATAAGGTCCCCAACCTTACCCTTGTACCGTGGATCCAGGAGAGTGGCCAGCCAGTAATGGTCCCTCTCCTTGATCCGAAGAATACAAGGATCCTTCCGCAGGCTTTGCAGGATCAGGGAGGCCATACAACGTAGGTTAGCTGAGGCATTCAGTCCGGAGTCTTCTGGGTCACTGAGGACGACATGATCCGCAGCCACCTCCTCCCAGCCACGTACAAGTCCACTGGTTTCTTGGGACTGTAAATCATCCCTAAAAGACTGCTGCTGCTGCTGCTGAGTGCCAGGCTCCACCTCCATGCTGACACAATCCTCCTCCTCCTCCTCCTCCTCCTCCTCCTCCTCCTCATCCTCTTCCTGTGTAATGGGTGGGAGAGAAGGAACACTGTCTGGATAAAGGGGGCCTTGAGAGGCAAGGAAGTCCTCCTCTTCCTGCCTCTGTTCTGCCTCAAGTGCCCTGTCCATTATCCCATGCAGCGTATGCTCCAACAGGTGGACAAGAGGTACAGTGTCACTGATGCATGCACTGTCACTGATCACCATGGCATCAACCACCTCTCGGCCTGCCCCTGCAGAGCTGACAGAACCTCTTCCCCAGTGTGGCTCCTGTCCCCCAAACACACCAGCGCAAGCACAGCATGGCATCTTTTTGCCTGTGTACTTGCATAGCCCCTTGGACGCCCCTTCCACATGCCGGTAGAGAGCCGGAATCGCCTTCCGTGAGAAAAAGTGGCGTTTGGGAACCTGCCACTGAGGAACCGCACATTGAACAAACTCACGGAATGGGGCCGAGTCTACCAACTGAAAAGGCAGCAGTTGAAGTGCTAGCAATTTAGCCAAGCTAGCGTTCAACCGCTGCGCATGTGGATGGCTGGGAGTAAACTTCTTTCAACGGTCCAGCAGCTGGGGCAGGGAAATTTGCCTGGTACAATCGGACGTCGGTGTACTGCTAGCAGAGTGCCCGCAAGTACTTGGCTGTGACACACCTAATTCTACACCTTCATTCCTCTCAGTGCAGCTTTCAGAGAGGACTGAAGGTATAGTGGGGTTGGAGATCCCAGCTGATGAGGAGCAAGGAGAGGTCCGCTTTGTTCTTTGGTGTGGGTCTTTAATGTGCGCTTGCCAACGAGCTGCATGGCAGGTAAACATATGTCTGGTCTTGCTTGTGGTGCCCAAGCGGCCGATGTTTTGGCCACGGGAGATACGCTTGAGACATATGTTGCAAATAGCAGCGGTGCGATCTGATGCACTCGTCTCAAAAAAGGCCTACGCCAAAGAACTTTTGTAATAACATGCAGAGGCAGCGCCCTGCACAGGCGGAGCTCTGCGGTGTGATTCAGTTGGTGTGCTGGCCTCAAGCTGGCCCCCGGAGGGCATCCTGCCTCATTGGAGATGTGCCGCCTCCTCCTCCTCCTCCTCCTCTCTCCGTTCAGGCACCCACGTGGCGTCAGTGACCTCATCATCCCCTCCCTCTTCACCACTGGAGCAAACCTGGCAGTAAGCTGCAGCTGGTGGAACATGACTGCCAGATTGCTGTCCTTGAGCATCCCCTCTCTCTGCGCTCACGCTGCTGCCTTCCTCTAGCTGGGTATAATCATCAGAGCCTTCAAAACGCTGGGCATCCTCCTGGAGCATGTACCCAACACTGTGCTCAAACAGTTCGGGGGACTCCTCAGGAGGACATGGTGGGTCTAGGGAAGGGGTGCCTTATGATGACATGGAGTACGCGTTGGCAGCTGCTTTGCCAGTGCCCTGAGCCTGGGTGAGAAAGGATGAGGAGGATGAGGAGGGCTTGGTCATCCACTCTACCAAGCCTTCGGCATGATGCGGCTCAACATGTCCAGCTGCCGAAAATAAGGACAAGCGTGTCCCATGGCCACGTGCTGATGACAATGCACCGCGTCCACGACCAGCACTGTTGTCTCTAGACACAGAGCCTGCTTGCCCTGTTTTCTTGGTTCGTGACTGTCTGCCTCTCCTTGTTGGTCTTCCAGACATTGTAATGGGTAGTGTATATTGTGCTAGAGTCACACAGCACACACACTAACTCCTGCAGATGGCTGTCTTAGATGACAACAGGGCAGAAGGGCAGATACAGGGTGAGGTGGTTTGGAGTCCTGTGCTATAGTCACACAGCACACACACACTAACTCCTGCAGATGGCTGCCTTAGATGACAACAGGGCAGAAGGGCAGATACAGGGTGAGGTGGTTTAGTGTGCTGTGCTATACTCACACAGCACACACACACTAACTCCTGCAGATGGCTGCCTTAGATGACAACAGGGCAGAAGGGCAGATACAGGGTGAGGTGGTTTAGTGTGCTGTGCTATAGTCACACAGCACACACACACTAACTCCTGCAGATGGCTGCCTTAGATGACAACAGGGCAGAAGGGCAGATACAGGGTGAGGTGGTTTAGTGTGCTGTGCTATAGTCACACAGCACACACACACACTAACTATATATACAGATACAGGGTGAGGTGGTTTAGTGTGCTGTGCTATACTCACACAGCACGCACACACACACACTAACTCCTGCAGATGGCTGGTATTGGTAGAGAATAGCACTGAAAAGAACACACTATCCCTGCCTATTTTTCCTCTATCCCTACACTTTCCCCACAAGCAAAGGCTGAGAAGAATAAACTATCCCTGCCTATTTTTCCTCTTTTCCTACACTATTCCCCACACAGAAATGAATCACAAGCACATATAGTGTGTACACTATATAGTACAGTCTGTCACTGTTCCTAAGGCCGGAACATACTACACGAGGCCGCCGCGCGGCGGCCTTATATAGTGTGGGGCGTGTACTAAACCTCCTGAGCTATAATTGGCCACAGGCATCCTGCCTGTGGCCAATTATTGCTCTCCTTGCCGCTGGCTCTATGATTGGCCAAGCACGCGGGGTCACAGTGCATGCTTGGCCAATCATCAGCCAGCAATGCACTGCGACTGGCGCAGTGCATTGAGGACCGTTCGCATCACACGAATTTGATGCGAACGGCCCTCAGACTTCTGGTTTCAATGAGCTGACGAACGGCCGATGTACACTACATTGTAGCAAAGTGTAATTTCTTCAGTGTTGTCACATGAAAAGATATAATAAACTATTTACAAAAATGTGAGGGTTGTACTGACTTTTGTGAGATACTGTACATCAATCTATAAGGATGTTGTCTCATAAGAGTCTTCAATGTCCTTGATTGTTGAAACAGTCCTTGAAGGCACAAAGTCATTTTTTCAAGTGTAGGAAAGCTAGTATAATCCCTTATAGGTGGAAGCAGCATAGGTTCTCTAGTTGGTTGAAGGAACTTCTTGACAAATCCAGGAAATTCTTCTCCCAGCTTGTGAACAAAAGAATGCGCTGGCACAATGACTGGTGTAGATGACTCTGATGAGATTCTTCTTGGTGCTGTCAGTAGTCATTTGTGATGGTGATTTCCCATGTAGACTTAATAAATCACAAGAAGTCTTGAGCTGGTATCTTTTCTGAGTTCTTGTAACATGGGTTTTGGAAGATGAAAGGTATGTATTGAATTATCTTCACAATAATTTTACTAATGTGCACACTGTATGAACTCTCTTTCTTACTGGAGCAAGAATCGCCAAAAATTATCTAAGTCGGTCCATAGGGCATATAGACCAATTTGGTGCATATGGGGGATTGCCTAAGTTGGAATAATATTCACTTGCTTGGCTTTTCTGAGGGTGCAGAGAAAAAACATCCTCAGGATTTTTGGAACTCTGGCTAAAAAAGCTGGCCAATACCGTATTTTCACACTTAATCACCATATTATGTGCATATTAAATTACAATCAGAGCCCCTCCCCAAGGAACTCATCTGACACTCTTGTTTGCTCATATATTACACTTTAAAGATAAAGAGAATATTCTCAAATCAGCCAGATCTCTTAAAGAACTTCAGGATTAATAGGAACAATATTGTAATTTATTCTGACTTTTCAGGGGCAACACATAATCCTTCTCAAAGGGAATTTCTGGAGCAAACACTCACTAGTAAGAAAATGTGTGGAGCCAATAAATCTTTCTACTCATGGGCGGACTTATCGGATACCCCATAAAATATATGTATCTCCAATAGACAGTGCTCGAAATGTGTCGCTGATAGCTTAATATGAAAAAATAAAACAACAATGGAAAAATATATAAACTGTGTTTCAGAAATATGCCTAATGTACATATAATGTGCAGCAAACATTTGCCGAAATGTCTAGAACACCATCTTCTCCCCCCCTCCAACTTTCAATCCATAAAATAAAATCATGTGCTTCAAATCCAGTCTGGAATTAATCAGTGTTTCTTCTCTAATAAACAAACACATCCAATTCAACACACATTTATGCACACACTCCAGTGAAAATGAACTCACCAAAATTAAGTTAAGATTAACATTTAGCACAATATTACCCACCAAAAATAGTAAAAAATATACTATAATGCAATGGTAATATTAATCAAAATTGGAATGTTCTCCTAATTCATCAGGTTTGTAGGAACAAAGCTAGACCAGTATTTCATTGGGCCCCCTCTGCTGTCAGCTTGAATCCAGTGAAACTATATTTTTTCAGTTATGTTTTCATTTATATACTAAATATATGATGAAAGAATAAGGGTGTATACCCCAGACCACTAGGTCTAATGGGTGAATACAAAACAATTACTCTATTTGAACCATACCGTCTAAGCCTGAATTTAACAACTGTATACTTACCAATTGTAAAATATATAGTTCTATTGAATTCATGTTGTGGACAGATGGCGACCAAAGGAGTATTGGTCTAGCTTTGTGTTTTATATCATTGTGTGATAACCAGACAGTTGCTATTTGTTTAATTGTATTTCTTCTTGCACAGACTTGTACTGTATATGCTGTATATAGATATCTTATTGAATGGTATCAGATATATGTGGACAATGTGAGTACTTAACCCTTACAAGTATATTACAAGTTGTGTGACTCCAGCACAATATACACTACCCAATTGCTGTTTTTTCCCATCTCCCTGCAGGCCATTACAATGTCTGGGAGGCCAACAAGGAGAGGCAGACAGTCACGAGCTAAGAAAAGAGGGAAAGCAGGCTCTGTGTCTAGAGACAACAGTGCTGGTCGTGGACGCGGTGCATCATCATCAGCACGTGGCCATGGGACACGCTTGTCCTTATTTTCGGCAGCTGGACATGTTGAGCCGCATGGACATGCCGAAGGCTTGGTAAAGTGGATGACCAAGCCCTCCTCATCCTCCTCTCTCACCCAGGCTCAGGGTACTGGCAAAGCAGCTGCCAACGCGTACTCTTCCCTCGTCTCAATGTCATCAGTCACCCCTTCCCTAGACCCACCATGTCCTCCTGAGGAGTCCCCCAAACTGTTTGAGCACAGTGTTGGGTACATGCTCCAGGAGGATTCCCAGCGTTTTGAAGGCTCTGATGATGATACCCAGCTAGAGGAAGGCAGTAGCGTGAGCGCAGATAGAGGGGATGCTCAAGGACAGCAATCTGGCAGTCATGTTCCACAAGCTGCAGCATACTGCCAGGTTTGCTCCAGGGGTGAAGAGGGAGGGGATGATGAGGTCTCTGACTCCACGTGGGTGCCTGATCGGAGAGAGGAGGAGGAGGAGGAGGCAGCACATCTCCAATGAGGCAGGATGCCCTCCGGGGACCAGCTTGAGGGCAGCACACCAACTGAATCACACCGTAGAGCTCCGCCTGTTCCGGGGCGCTGCCTCTGCGCGTTATTATTAAAATTGTTCTTTGGATTCTCAGATCGCACCGCTGCTATTTGCAACATATGTCTCAAGCGTATCTCGTGTGGCCAAAACATCAGCCGCTTGGGCACCACAAGCATGACCAGACATATGTTGACCTGCCATGCAGCTCGTTGGCAAGTGTACCTTAAAGACCCACACCAAAGAACAAAGCGGACCTCTCCTTGCTCCTCATCAGCTGGGATCTCCAACCCCACTATACCTTCAGTCCTCTCTGAAAGCTGCACTGAGAGGAATGAAGGTGTAAAATTAGGTGTGTCACAGCCAAGTACTTGTGGGCACTCTGCTAGCAGTACACCGACGTCCGATTGTACCAGGCAAATTTCCCTGCCCCAGCTGCTGGACCGTCGAAAGAAGTTCACTCCCAGCCATCCACATGCCCAGCGGTTGAATGCTAGCTTGGCTAAATTGCTAGCACTTCAACTGCTGCCTTTTCAGTTGGTAGACTCGGCCCCCTTCCGTGAGTTTGTGCAATGTGCGGTTTCTCAGTGGCTAGTTCCCAAACGCCACTTTTTCTCACGGAAGGCGATTCCGGCTCTCTACCGGCCAGTTGAAGGCAATGTCTTGGCCTCGCTGGACAGGGCGGTCAGCGGTAAGGTGCATATTACCACTGACTCATGGTCCAGCAGGCATTGACAGGGACGTTGCCTATTTTTCACGGCCCATTGGGTCACTCTTTTGGCAGCTGGGAAGGATGCAGGACAAGGTGCAGTAGTGTTGGAAGTTGTTCCGCCACCACACCTCCAAAATGCTACTACAGGTTGTGACACACCTCTCTCCTCCACCCCCTCCTCTTCTTCTTCCTCCATGGCCTCTTCGAGTGCTCTGTCCTCGGAACCAGCGGTGCTCCTTAGGTGTTCAAGGGGCTACGCAAATACGCAGGCAAAAAGATGCCATGCCGTGCTTGCGCTGGTGTGTTTGGGGGACAGGAGCCACACTGGGGCAGAGGTTCTGTCAGCTCTGCAGGGGCAGGCCAAGAGGTGGTTGACGCCACAACAGCTTAAGCCAGGAAAGGTGGTTTGCGACAATCGCACCAACCTCCTCTCCGCCCTGCCACAGGGACAACTGACCCATGTGCCCTGTATGGCTCACATCCTTAACCTGGTGGTGCTGCGGTTCTTGGGCAGGTACCCAGGCTTACAGGATGTCCTGAGGCAGGCCAGGAAAGTCTGTGTGCATTTCCACCGATCATATAATGCCAGTGCTCGGCTGGCTGAGCTGGAAAAGGAGTTGAACCTGCCCAAGAACTGCCTTATATGTGACATGCCCACCAGGTTGAACTCAACGTTGGCCATTCTGCAGCGACTGCACACGCAGCAGATGGCCATCAATGAGTACCTGTGCGACTACGGCACCAGGACAGGGTCAGGGGAGCCCGGATTTTTTTCACCACGCCAGTGGAGCATGATCAGGGATGCATGCACTTTCCTGTCACCATTTGAGGAGGCCACGAGGATGGTGAGCAGTGACAGTGCATGCATCAGTGACACTGTACCTCTTGTCAACCTGTTTGAGCATACGCTGCATGGAATAATGGACTGGGCACTTGAGGCAGAACCGAAGGCAGGAAGAGGAGGACTTCTTTGCCTCTCAAGGCCCCCTTTATCCAGACAGTGTTCCTTCTCTCCCACCCATCAAACAGGAAGAGGATGAGGAGGAGGAGGAGAATTGTGTCAGCATGGAGTTGGAGCCTGGCACTCAGCATCAGCAGCAGCAGTCTTTTAGGGATGATTTACAGTCCCAAGAAACCAGTGGACTTGTACGTGGCTGGGAGGAGGTGGCTGGCGATCATGTCGTCCTCAGTGACCCAGAAGACTCCGGACCGAATGCCTCAGCTAACCTACGTTGCATGGCCTCCCTGATCCTGCAAAGCCTGCGAAAGCCTGCGGAAGGATCCTCGTATTCTTCGGATCAAGGAGAGGGACCATTACTGGCTGGCCACTCTCCTTGATCCACGGTACAAGGGTAAGGTTGTGGACCTTATCTTGCCGTCGCAGAGGGAGCAGAGCATGAGACATCTCCAGGAGGCCTTGCAGAAAGGTCTGTGCAACGCATTCCCAGAGACTGGGAGGTTACAAACTCCTGGTCCTGGACAACGAGTTGCTGAGGCTTCGGTCAGTAGCAGAAGGAGCGGTGGGGAAGGTGGACGTCTGACCGATGCGTTCAGACAATTTTTTAGTCCGCAGCCCCAAGGTATGATCGGTTCCAGCAACCATCGCCAGCGTCTGATATACATGGTGCAGGAATACCTAGGGGCAGGGTCAGACTTGGACACCTTTCCCATCGAAAATCCTCTGGCTTACTAGGTCTTGAGGATGGATCACTGGCCAGTGCTTGCACAGTATGCAATTGAGCTACTGGCCTGTCCTGCATCCAGCGTTCTTTCGGAACGCACATTTAGTGCTGCTGGAGGCTTTGTCACCAATCACAGGGTGCACCTGTCCACCGACTCGGTTTATCGACTGACCTTCATAAAGATGAATCAGTCTTTGGTCACCACCAGCTACCAGGCACCTGAAGCTGATATAACTGAATAATTTATTTTGAAATGTCACATCCCATCAAGACTGCCTATGCTGATGCTGAGTGACTGTCCTGTTATGTTAACTGACTATCCTCTTCCTCCTCAATGATCCTGATGATAGCTTGGAAGAACATTTTTGTTTTTGGGTGCCACCACCAGTGGCTAAGGCCCAATTTTTCAGCCCTGTTTAACAGGGGCGTGTAATTACATTTTTTTATGCAATGCTTTGCAACAGGTCTGATTGCTGTGCTCCAAGTACAGTATCTGTGAGGGGTTGCAGTGTTGTGGCACCAGTAGCAAACCGCTTGTTATGGGAGCACTTGTGTGTGCTCGCTCACACCAGCCCCACTCTCTGTGTCCATAAGAGCCCCCACTCCCTCCTCACTGGCTGTGATTGAGAGCAGTGGGAGCCAATGGCTCCTGCTGCATGTCAGCCAATAAAGTGGGAGAGACCCTGGAGAGCCGATGCTCTTGATCACATCGCTGGATTGAGATCGGGCTTAGGTAAATATAGGGGGGGGGGGGGTGCACACTGAAGGCTTTTTACCTTCATGCATAGAGAGCATGAAGGTAAAAAACCTTCAGCCTTTAGAACCACTTTAAATCAATAATTGAGAAGCTTTGATAATTTTTAGTTTCTGCATTGTTCTTGTGAAATCACAGAAATCACGTAAAAAATACTTGATTCTCCTTCTTGTCCCTTAGGCCCCTTTCACACGGATGGACTGTCTATCCATTTTTCTTCCATCCGTCAATGGACGACAATGCATTCCTATGGGCAAAAGGATGACCATTCGTTCTGTTATCTGTTAATCTCTGCTTCCGTTTTTATCCGTTTTTTTTAACGTACAAGGCTACATCCAGATCCGTGAAAACGGATATTAACTGACATTAACGGACAATGTCCGTCAATGTCCGATCAGTTAAGATCCATTTTAACTAAATCATTTTTTTTTTTTGTTTATCTGTGAACTCAACCTATGACCCAGGCAATGCTTTCGGTGTAATTTCCTTAAAGGCACAGAAACTGCTGTAAACATATCAAAACGGATACAAAAACGGATGAAAAAACTGATGTAAACGTGTACATTAACGGATGAAAACAGATATTAATGGAACTGAAGACGGATGAAAACGGAGATTAACGTAACAGAAGACGGATGAAGCAACGGATAAGAACTGATATGTTTTTAACATGGCAAAACAGACGGTGCCCGTGTGAATGAGGTCTTAAAGTTGACTACTTCACTTGTATGACAGCTTTCAAACAGTGTCTAGACAGCTGATGTTTGCTGATGGGGATCTGCATTAGCAAACTGGAGTTCAAGCAAAAGATCACTTCCTGGAATTTCTTATTATCCCAACCAGATACCATAGGGAAATCTTGCAACCATTTGTACAGTACATCTTCTATAGCTTCTGGACTCTCATAACTCTGATCTCCCAAATGGTATGGAGAACTGCAGCAGGGTTGCCAACATGATCCTAGCCTATCAACATGTTCTGAGGATTGGGGGCCTAACCACTGAGTCTGGAGTAATGTTGTTGTTGGGAGGTAGATCACTAATCTTATAAGGTGGTGGTGGTTTGGCTTGAGGGGTGAAAGCCTCTCATTCTGTAGTCTGCAAATTACAGTAGGTGGTCTTGTATAGCATGAAGGTTTAGCTTGATGGGTAAAGAGAACAGCAGGTTGGTCACATGTATAATGATTTACAGTGGTTTCAAGAGGTTTGTGCTCTGCTACATGTTAGTGTCATCAGAAGCATGAGTTATTTGAAAAACAGCCAAATTCGCTACACCAAATAGAGCACTGGCACATTAATGTGATGCAGGAAATTTACTAGGATGGACACAAGTAAATGCACTGAGGCTGTAGGAATAAAAATGTAGGTTGGGAGGAATCCTATATATGCATCTAAAACAACTAATATTCCCAGTACAGCATACACATACTATATATAGCACATAAGTGAAAGAGTTAAGCTCATCCACATGGAGGTTATTATGAGGCAAAGGAATTCAGGTGGACTAGTAGAGAAAGTGTTAAGTTTTAAGTTTTGCCCTTAAGCCTGATAGAGCACAGCTCAGTAGTATAAAAACAGAATAGGGGCAATTACAGTTCATTCATATATAAATAACTATGCAGCAGAAGGTAAATTCTGATTGAATGGCAATGAAAGAGTTAAACATAGCCAATATCTAAATAGGTAGATTGAACTTACTACTATATATCAGATTTTTTGGCAGGGTGAGAGATCCTGGAGATGTGGCAGGCTCCATCCAGGACCATGGCTTGTGTTAAATCCTGGAGGCATGCTTGTAGTAGAGCCGGCCCGTCAACTTTGTGTCAGTGGCATCGGTGTAGAACCAATAGAGCATGGAGTGGGCAGTCAGAGGGAGAGATTGCACCAGTAGTTGCTATGAAAGCACGTTTTGGAGTTCTGCCTTGACAAAAGTCAAGTAAGTAATGTAGTTTAGGCATATGTTTAGCTAAAATTAAAAACATAAAAATCAGCACAACATAAAAAAGACATAACTCCAATGCGGTGGGGGGTTAATACAACTAAAGGACTGTCAGGAGCTCTCATCAAGAGCCTATGGAGTTTGATTTGCTTTTTTTCAGTATCTTAATTGACAATAAAAATTTATATATGTAAATTATTATTATTTTAAGCGTATTATTATTTTAGTGAGGAAATTATTTAATGCAAAGGTCTACTGAATACTGTACATGTTGGCTTTTCTTAATAAATCAACAAATTCTAAAAATGTTTTAAGCTTTTATGTAAATGTAATATACTTGCTTGTAGGAAGTTCAAAGGGTAATTCACTGTTAGCTCTAATAAGGGAAAGACAGCATACACTACATGTGTTTGTGCCTTCATTTATAATGAGTCATTAAAGGTGCAACTTCATTCCTACAATCAGTTATTTCAATTAATTATCTATCAACCATGTGTTTATTTAATTATAGAAAAGTTAAATGATTATCAATTAGCTAAACTGACAGACGCTGTAATATGTAGAGGCTCAAAAGAGACAAATAGTTATGCTCTATGAAAGCTTACATGTGATTTACACATACTCATGTAATTGAAAATATACCCTAGTCAATAAGGCCCCTTTCACACTGGGGCGGTGTGGGCGTCAGCGGTAAAGCAGCGCTATATTTAGTGCTGCTTTACCGTCGTTTTAGCAGTGGTATTAGGCCGCTAGCGGGGCGGTTTTAACCCCCCGCTAGCGGCCAAAAAAGGGTTAAACCCCCCGCAAAATAGATTTCAATGGGTAGGAGCGGTATAGGAGCGGTGAATAAACCGCTCCTTCACCGCTCCAAAGATACTGGAGTGAAAGGACCCGCTTTTTTCAGGCGCTATACAGGCACTATTTTTAGCGCTGTAGCGCCTGAAAAACGCTTCAGTGTGAAAGGGGCCTAATGGTAACCCTAAATCCAAAAAAGTTAGGATACTGTGTAAAATCTACATAAAAACAGAATGCATTGATTTTCAAATCTCATAAACTCATATTTTCACAAACAAAGGTTAAGTATAAATATTTTCAGACTAAGAAAATCTACCATTTTAACCACTTGCCGACCGCCCCATGTACATATAGGTCGGCAGAATGGCACGTACAGGCAAAACCACGTACCTGTACGTGCCATTCTTCCGGCGGGTGGGGTGTCCGATCGGAACCCCCTCCGCCGGCGGGGAAGGTCGGCATCGCTTCAGGAGCGATCAGAGACGAGGGGCCGGCCAGTGGTTTCTGGCCACCCCCTCGCGATCGCTCCTGGCGAATCAGATGCTTCCCCTTCCTGTGTAATTGTAAACACAGGCAAGGGGAAGTGATGTCACGCTCCTCGTGCCGGTCTTTCTGACCGGGACGCCGAGCGGAAAAGACATCAGGTTAGTGCACAAGCACTACACTGACACCAGTACACATAGGTACATATTTCACCCCCCTGTCACCCCTGATCACCCCCCAGATCACCCCCTGCCCCCCCAGTCACAGTGTCACTGATTGCAGTGATCATTTATTTACTGATCACTGCATTTAGTGTCAGTTGTGACTGAAATAACTGTCAGGGCAGTTAGTTTTAGGCCCCTTTAGGTCTAAGGTAGCCCCCGACCCCCCCTAATAAAGGTTTAACCCCTTGATTGCCCCCTAGGTAACCCTTTCACCCCCTTTTGCCAGTGTCACTAAGCGATCGTTTTTCTGATCGCTGCATCAGTGTCACTGGTGCCGCTAGGTAGCCAGTTTTTTTTTTAGGTTAACCGCCAGGTTTATATAGGTTTATAAATAGGTTTATAGGTCAGGTACCCCCATATTACAACCTAAATAAAGGTTTTAACCCCTTGATTGCCCCTAGAGTTAACCCTTTCACCAGTGATCACCGTATAAGTGTCACTGGTGACGCTGGTTAGCCAGTTAGTTATTAAGTTATTTAGGTTCCCCGTCAGGTTTTTATATAGCGTCAGGTACCCCCATATATTACCTAATAAAGGTTTTAACCCCCTGATTGCCCCTAGTTAACCCTTTCACTAGTGATCACCGTATAACTGTTACGGGTGACGCTGGTTAGTTAGTTTGTTTTTTATACTGTCAGGGCACCCGCCATTTATTACCCAATAACGGTTTAACCCCCTGATCGCCCGGCGGGTGATATCAATTAGGTTTTAGGGTCAAATAAGGTCTGCGTCGCCCCAGGTTAGTGCCAGTACCGCAAACACCCACGCGCAAAGCATACGCCTCCCTTAGTGGTATAGTATCTGAACAGATCAATATCTGATCTGATCAGATCTATACTAGCGTCCCAGCAGTTTAGGGTTCCAAAAAATGCATTGTTAGTGGGATCAGCCCAGGTACCTGCTAGCACCTGCGTTTTCCCCCTCCGCCCAGCCCAGCCCACCCCACCCAAGTGCAGTATCGATCAATCACTGTCACTTACAAAACACTAAGCACACATAACTGCAGCGTTCGCAGAGTCAGACCTGATCCCTGCGATCGCTAACAGTTTTTTTGGTAGCGTTTTGATTCAGTCGCCAGCAGCCTAGGAGCTTTTTTACCTGTGAATCTCACTAGTGTACTACAAAATTTAGAGCCCAAAATGGCAAATCGCAAGAACACTAGTGAACAGGCCTACTTGTTTCTGAGTATGTCAGATAGTGAAGAGGAGGTCACTCATCTGTCACAATCAGGCTCAGAATACGATCCAGTAGACGACAGCGGCTCCATGACAGATAGCTCTGGCGACAGAGGTGTGGTCCCTGCTAAGGTCAGGCGTACCCGATCCCGATCTTCTGCTGTTGTTGAGGTGCAGGAACCGCAGGTCTCTCGTATGGAGCAGAGAAGTACTAGCGCCGCTATTCCTTCTGGTGAACTGGCAAGCACCAGTGGCCTAGTACACCCTGGACGTAGTCAAACCAGCACTGCAGTATCACGTGGTGACGTGGCGAGTCTCATAAGTGCAGTTCAAGCTGGCGAGGTGGCAAGCACAAGTAGTGTCCCGCTGCCACCAAGAAGAAGACAAAGGCAGGCCCGTCGATCACATAGTGCCCTTCCTGCAGAATTCGCCAATCCTGATTGGGTGCCCACCACTTCTGCAGAACCTGTACTTCCCCCATTCACTGGCCAACCCGGTATTCAGGTGGAAACAGCTGATTTTAAGCCATCTGATTTTTATTCGCTGTTTTTCACGGAAGATCTCTATAGATCTATTGTGGACCAAAGTAATTGTCAGGACAATATACAAGTGAGCGCTGCGCGTCGATTGCCTGTGCGCATGCGCGTCGGAACGGCACTCCGGCGCATGCGCACTCGCGGCTCAGCGCTCCGACGCACGCACATGCGCACTGGCGCACGCCTGAGCGTCTCTGGGCATCATAGCATCACGTGACCACTCACACCGCCCATTTAAGGAAGTGCCTGAGATCAGTCCAGGGCTGGCTTGTCTTCAGCTTCCTGCCAAAGCTCTGTTCCTGCTTCCTGTATCCTGATTGCCTGATTACCTGATTTGACCCGGATTTGACCTTGCTGCCTTCTCTTGCCCTTGACCTTTGGACTGTATACTGGACTTACCGCTTGCTTGCCTCTGGCCCTTGAACCTCTGCCTGTGACCCGGATTTGTTTGTTGTCTCCTGCCCTGAATCTCTGCCTGTGACCCGGACCTGCCTGTCTTCAGTCCTGTACCTGCACCTGTGTTCTGGAACTTCCCAGTGCCTTCCTGACCCCAACACCTGGCTCCCTCTTCAGTCCTCATCCTCTGGTTGGGTAGCCTGTGCCTCTTTGTGCCATTCACCCCCTGTCTCACCTCCAGGGGGCGGACTGCGCTCAGTTGCAAGGGTGAACCACTCTCGGCATTTCGGCCTCAGTAAGTACTCACCTGACAGTACAAGCCAGCCATGTCTGAGGCCGACAGAGTGCGTTCACCCCTTGAGGCTTTGTGCCAACAAGTCTCAGCATTAACTGAAGCCGTGCAAAAACTGCAAGAGGGGTACACTCAAGTGGACAGTCGCCTGCAGCAGCTTTCCGGGTTAACGGCACCCACCTTAGCAGCTCCTGCCGCCACCAGTGGAATATCCGCTCCTCCTGGATCAGCAAACCCCACTGTGATCATGGCATCGCCGGAACCCAGGGTCCCTACCCCGGAACGTTTCACGGGTGACCGTAAAAAGTTCCGGGCCTTTAAGAATGCCTGCTCGCTCTACCTTGCGCTCCAACCCAGGACTTTTGCTTCTGAAGTGGTAAAGGTGGGCTTTATTATCTCGCTCCTAGCTGAGGAGCCACAGGCATGGGCCCATAGCCTGATGGAGCAGAGAAGCCCAGCACTCAATGCTGTGGAGACCTTTTTTGAGAGTATGGCACAATTGTATGATGACCCGTAACGTGGGGCTACAGCTGAAGCCTCGCTACATAACTTACTTCAGGGACGTAGACCAGTAGAGGATTACACCGTTGAATTCCGGAAGTGGTCAGCTGACACCGGGTGGAACGAACCGGCTCTTAAATACCAGTATCGCCAGGGGTTATCCGAAACCTTGAAAGATGAGTTGGCAAGATCCGAAACTCCTGACACGCTGGAGGGTTTGATCCAAGCCGCCACCAAGTTGGACCGCCGCATGCGTGAAAGGCGTTCTGAGCGTCTTCAGTCTCCCCGCACCTATTGGAATCCTCCTAAACCAACCTTGTCTTCACCCACCACCTCAACTCCAGCAGTAGATACCCAGGAGACAGAACCCATGCAGCTAGGTCTGGTTCGTGCTCCTCTCACGCCAGAAAAACGACTCTGCAGACGACGGGCCAATCTATGCCTGTACTGTGGGGCTTCGGGCCATTTTCTCAGCACCTGTCCCGTAAGACCGAGTAAGTCCTACCAACAATGTATAATGAACTTTCAATCTTCTGGGTTCTCCCAGACTTATGTCGCCCTCTTTGTCTCCTTACAGCTACCGGGAAAGGAAACCCGACTATCAGCCATAATTGATTCCGGAGCCTGCAGCTGCTTTCTTGACGCGGCATTAGCTACCAAGATGCACTTACCCCTCGTTCCGAAGAAACAAAATCTACAGGTACATTTGGCTGATGGCTCTCTTCCTCGTTCAGGATTCATCACCCACGAGACCCAACCCATCCGTGTCACTACTGATTCTGGTCACCAGGAGCTTATCCAATTTGACATCATCCCGTCTCCAATGTTCCCCATCATCTTGGCGCTTCCATGGTTACAGATCCACGAACCGCAGATCAACTGGGGTAAGAGGGAGGTCTCCTTCCCGTCACCCCACTGCACCCAGCATTGCTTCACCCAGGCTGTGGCTACCTGCTCTACTATTTCATCAATACCAGATAATCTTCTTCATGTACCACCAGTTTACTTGGAGTTTCAAGACGTCTTTGATAAACAACAGGCAGATCGCTTACCGCCTCATCGGACGTATGATTGTCCCATCGATCTCCTTCCGGGTTCAGCGATCCCTTTTGGCCGCATTTTTCCCCTGTCCGAAGTGGAACTCAAGGTCCTCAAGGCCTACATTGACGAGAACCTGGAGAAGGGTTCATTCGCCCCTCCTCGTCACCCGCCGGAGCTGGCATCTTTTTTGTGGGAAAGAGAGACGGCTCCCTCAGACCTTGCATCGATTACAGAGAACTAAATAAAATCACAATTAAGAAATAAGTATCCCCTGCCTTTGATCCCAGAGCTTTTTCAGCATTTCAGGTCTGCCAGAATCTTCTCTAAATTGGATCTTCGCGGGGCCTACAACCTCATCCGAATCAGGGCAGGAGATGAATGGAAAACAGCCTTCAGATCCAGATTCGGGCATTATGAATACTTGGTAATGCCCTTCGGTCTTTGTAACGCCCCAGCAACCTTCCAGCACCTGGTAAATGACATTTTCCGTAAACACCTTGACGACTTCCTTGTTGTTTATCTGGACGACATCCTTATCTTTTCAGACTCCCTCGAACTCCACCGGGTACACGAATTCGAGAAATCCACGGTGCAATTCTTGGGGTTCATCATTTCTACAGGTGGGGTTTCCATGGACCCACAAAAGGTCAAGGCCATACTGGAGTGGCCAGCCCCAGTGAACAAGAAAGGGGTACAGCGATTCATTGGGTTCGCAAACTTCTATCGCAGGTTCATTGTTGGCTTTTCCTCCATAGTGGCACCCATCACCAAGTTGACCCACCAAGGTACCCAATTCCATTGGTCCCCGGAAGCACAAGAAGCTTTTGACACTTTGAAAAAATAGTTTTCGTCCGCTCCCATCCTGATGCATGCAGATCCAGCCCTTCCATTTGTGCTGGAGGTGGATGCATCGGAGACGGCTACTGGAGCTATATTGTCTCAGAGACTGGGGCCCAAGGCCCTGTTACACCCTGTGGCTTTTGTGTCACGGAAGTTAAGCCCTCCAGAGAAGAACTACGACGTGGGAGACAGAGAGTTACTGGCCATTAAGTTTGCCCTGGAAGAGTGGAGGTATCTCCTGGAGGGGGCTTCCCATCCTGTCATGATTTGGACAGACCACAGGAAAAGTCCCACACATGTGGTATCCCCGTACTCAGGAGAAGCAGCAGAATGTATTTTGGGGTGTAATTCCACATATGCCCATGGCATGTGTGGGCAATATATCCTTTAGTGACAACTTTGGGCAAAAAAAAAAATGATTGTAATATTCCCACAACTTGTGGGGTTTTGTGCTATTTTGGCATTTTTATGGCCTTCAAAACTGTGATAGGTAGTGAGGAGTGAAATCAAAAATTTGCACCCTTAGAAATCCTTAAGGTGGTGCTTGGGTTTCGGGGCCCCGTGCGCGGCTAGGCTCCCAAAAAGTCCCACACATGTGGTATCCCCATACTCAGGAGAAGCACTCACTCAATCACTTGGGACTAAAAAAAAAATATTCAATGGGCTCAACATGCCTCTCAGCAAATAGCTTGGGGTGTCTACTTTCCAAAATGGGGTCATTTGGGGGGGGTTTGTACTTCCCTGCCATTTTAGCACCTCAAGAAATGAGATAGGCAGTCATAAATTAAAAGCGGTGTAAATTCCAGAAAATGTACTCTAGTTTGTAGACGCTATAACTTTTGCGCAAACCAATAAATATACGCTTATTGGCATTTTTTTTACTAAAGACATGTGGCTGAATACATTTTGGCCCAAATGTTTGACTAAAATTGAGTTTATTAGATTTTTCTTATAACAAAAATTTGAAAATATCATTTTTTTTCAAAATTTGCGGTCTTTTTCCGTTTATAGCGCAACAAATAAAAATGACAGAGGCAATCAAATACCATCAAAAGAAAGCTCTATTTGTGGGAAGAAAAGGACGCAAATTTCGTTTGGTTACAACATTGCATGACCGCGCAATTACCAGTTAAAGCAGTGCAGTGCGAAATTGAAAAAAGAAATCTGGTCCTTAAGCTGACAATTGGTCCGGGGCTGAAGTGGTTAAGAAAAAAAATAAGGTGATTTTGAAAGTTATGACAGTAACATGTTTGCAAAAAGTTGGGACAGGGCAACAAAAAGTTGGCAAAGTAAGTGATATTTTGGGCTCTTTCACACGGACGGACCGTATGTCCGTTTTTCATCCTTCCGTTTTCGGATGAAAAACGGACATACAGGTATCCCTATGGGATAGCGGGTGTCAGCGGATGAGCATCCGCTGACACCCGCTCTCGTCCGTGCCCGCTCTGCTCTGTTTCTGCAGACGGAGGAAAACCCAATTTTTTCATCCGTCTGCAGAGCGGATCGGGTGACGACGGACTCTACGGTCCGTCGTCACCCGATCTCCCATAGGGGAGAGCGGCGCTCTGACAGGTCCTCTGTCATCTTCTGCTCAGCGGAGATCGCTCCGGCGATCCCCGCTGAGAAAGTGGCTATCCACGGGGCGGATCAGCACTGATCCGCCCCGTGTGAAAGAGCCCTAACAAGGAAGAGATAACTAATTTGGTAATTGGCAACATGACAGTAACATGATTAGGTATAAAATGAGCATCTTGGAGGGTCAGAGTGTCTCAGAAGTAAAGATGGGCAGTTAATCATCTGTGAAAAGCTGCATCTACAAATTGTCGAACAATTTCAATATAATGTTCTTTAATGTAAAAGTGCAAAGACTGCAAAGATAATATCATCAAAAGATTCTGAGAAGCTGGAGAAATTTCTGTACACAAGGGACTTGGTTGTAATGCAGTAGTGGATGCCTTTGATCTTTGGGCCCTCAGATGACACTGCATTAATAATAGGTATGATCAGGGCCGTTTTTAAGGCAGGGCAAAAGGGGCAGCTGCCCTGGGCCCTGTCATTGTTGTGGGGCCCAAAGCAGCTGCCTCATAATTGCCTATTATCCTGGTTTAAATTCCCTCGTCCCTTGAAGTTTTAAGCCCCATACACACGCTCGGATTATCCGAGGACCAGGTCCGTCGGACTTTGTCCGATGTTGGTTTTGCGTACACACGGTCGGACAAAGTTGTCGGAAAATCCGATCATTCTGAACGTGGTGACGTTTGTTGCCTACGACGGGAATACGTAGAGGCTAGTAGCCAATAGCTTTGGTCTTGTAATGTGACCTGAGCATGCGTAGCACTTTGTCCGTCGGAATTCGCTACACACGATCGGATTTGGTGTGATCGGACTTTGTTGTCAAAAAATCTATCCAGCAGGAGATAGGACTTTGTCCATCGGACAATCCGATGGAAACTGTCCGATGGTGCTTACACACGGTCGGAATTTCCGACAACATTGTCTGATAGGACAGAATCCATCGGAAAATCCGACCGTGTGTATGGGGCTTTAGTCCCGTGCTGTGTCCCAATATCTCAGTGTGAAGTGCTGCTACTAATGCTGCCCAGCTATGCCCTATTGTTGTGTACAGATGACTCTCACCTGCAGACATTGTGTTTACATGTACATTACCGGCATTCATATGTAAATAGCGGTGGCATTCATATGTAAATAGCGGCGGCCGGCGGCATTCATATGTATATCATGACCCCCTGAGGTCATATCCACAGTAATCTCTAGCAACCAATCAACAAGCAGAAATCATGTGCTGTAACTTCTAGCAACTAATCAGTGAGCCGTCATGTGTGCTGTAACCTCTAGCAACCAGTCAGTGAGCGGTAATGATACACTGTAACCTCTGGCAACCAATCACAATCGATGCCTGATCTGATTCAGTAAACTGATTTTGAGTCTAGCTGCTATTTTTATTGTATGTCTCAGAGCAGGTGGAGAGCGAAACATAGGATGCATTAAGGTGAAAAAAATGAGGGTTTACAACCCCTTTAAGCTCTCAATAATGTCAATAAATTATTTGGGGAATTATAGAAAAAAGCTATGGGTGGTACCTCGTCCTAATACGTATATAGAAAAAAAGGAAACAAGGGGGTTTAGCCAGCCTGACGGACTCTCTCGGCACCTGAACAAAGACGGGTATTACATAATATGTATTTCATTTATTTATTAGAAAAAAGTTAAATAGAATAATATATACAAATCATTGAAAAGAGAAGATTAAACATTTTCTACAGAAATTAGCCAACATATGGCAATATACATATCGACATTATTAGTTGCATCAACAGAGTTTACATGCTGGATAGAAGATGGTTGACGCGTTTCGCTCTTAGCTTCATCAGAACCAACAACGATCCATAATTTTTCTATCTGTATTATCGTCACAAAAACAATGGGAAATGAGAGTTAGTCATGGGTACGCCACAGCAGAGTCCCACTTTGTCATGTCCTACAAATGCCAGTCACCATTTATCCCATCAATGGGTATTGAAATTAGTAACCTACCTAGTAAATATATCCTGCTTATTTGCAAGGTATCCGGTATGTATAGAACTAAATTCAATTTAAAAACCTTTTCTTAAGGAAGAAGTTGTCAACAGCTTTGTTCGTTCATAACAGTGCACATGCTGAAAGAGAAGGAGATGGAAAAAAAAAAAAAAAAAAAAAAAAAAAAAAAAAAAAAAAAAGGGGGAGGGGGAAAAAAAAGAGAAGGAGGGGTGATTGTAATGTTGTGTTATAATTATTTATTACTCCTCCTTATATAATATATTAGTTGTATCGATGGTGAAATACAACATATTGATTGTATCGATGGTGGGATAATTACTTACATCTATCTTAGTGCTGATCTTGGTAGGTATGAAATTATATTGGATATCTTCGCTTATTGAATAAATCGCAGAGAAATGCCTGTGTTGTATTTCTAAGGGAGATGGACAAAGATAGAGCGATCAATATTGAGGGTAATAGATGCGTCCTAAGGGGTTCAATGTGAAAGGAGCCCTACCTCATCAGGTAAGTTCAGAATTTAATTTGATCAGAGGTCCAAGTAGAGTTTCAATACGCCTTTATGACATTAACCATTGCTATAGAAAAATAAGAACAGTTATTGTTTAAATTAGCCTCCCAGTTATAAGAACACAATGTTTGGGTTGCTATAGAAAATATATAGAGGAGCCTGTACCTGTTTCAGTCCAATAAGCCTCCTCTGAGAAGGACAGCCTAGAAGCCCTTAGATGGGCACCCCTGTAAATTGGGGAGCCCTACGTCAGGCCTAATGGAATAAAAGACGAAGGGGTCGCTTTAGATATTAATTTAAAGTTAATGTCATAATAGAGCTGGACCATAGAGCAATAAAACATACCTGTCAGCCAAAGATAGAGCACGAGCTGCCTTCCCAGTACTTCCTCTGTCAGCTAATGAATGAGAATGCTATCTAAATACTGCCTTTCCCGCCCTTACTGGGCGGATATTTAATTACCTGTAAGTTAATTCAGCTGGAGCTGGGGATTAGTGGTCCTATGTTTGTGCATTGCATATGTTACCTCCGACGTATTTAATCAGCTGTAAGGTATATCAGCTGGAACTGCAGGTTAGTGAGGTCTTACGTGAGTGCCCGATGATTGTAGGGGTTTAAAGTGCGCATGCGTGATCAGGGAATCCCCCGTCAGAGCGCACAGAACAAAATAAAGTAGAATAAATCAGGCCCGACTACGCGATAGGTAGCCACGCCCCCAGGTCGTGACGAAGATTCGACGAGGGGAAGGGCCCGCTTACGGCTCAGAGGCGGCGCATGCGCAGCTTGGGAAGATCAGCTTCCAATGCCTTACGGCACCAGCCGCAATTGTCAGCACTACGCAACATCGAAGCCCCCTGCCATTGCGCTTGCGCGGCACGGGGGCGAAGTCGTCTCTCCACCAACGGAAGGAACAAATGCCTCCGGGTGTTACAATGACTAATCGCATGTGCGCAGCTGAATACAGAAAATAGGTAGCCTATATAGGGCGCGGTTAAGGCGTAGAGAAGTATAAAAAGGTGAGCGTAGAGGATTGGTTATAGTTCAGAATAATTCAGCCTATACAGAGACTGGGGGAAATAAATCAAAAAAGGAGTTAAATAATTTCAACAACACCAGGTAAAAACAGAAAAAATAATAAATAAAAACCAAAGCAAAAAGTACCCAACACGGGGATAAATAGGAAACATAACCACGAAGGAAAATAAAATAGATAAACCAAAAAATAAAATATATAAAAATAAAAATAAAAAAGAAAAAGAAAAAAACCTTGACAAAAATATAAAAGATAGAAAAAGGAACCCCCTGCCCTGTCTTTCAAAGCATTGCCGTATATGAATAATAGAAGAGAAGAGGGAGCCGATGTTTGGTCCCTCTGGAGCCACCACCGCTACTCCTCCACCGTGGGGGAAATTAGAGGGCTAGCCTAGGCTAACCTAATCCCCCCAGATAGTATCCAAACCAGAGGGGACCAAATAATCAGCTGCCATTCTCCTCTATATATATACACATACAAAAAATATAAGCTTGTATGACCAACAATAGGAGACATATGATCGAATAAATTATATTCCATAGTGATGGTGGACATGCATATTTGGACATGACATATAATGGGTGTGACTTTCCAAGAGTGTAACCCCCTTATGTTTCCACAAGTATTATTTCCTTCTTGTTTTTATGTATGCGACATCCATATTGTCACTGCTGGCTTATATATATAAAATATTTACAAACAACATCAATTATATATACAAAATTGCAGGTAAAATTGTGCTTGAGAAATTTTTTTGGGGGATACTAACTCATACAGATTCTTGTCCATGTACAGGGGATATACTATATTAGTTCCACTTGCTGGGATATAGCTAGTGTTAAATTCTAGTTTTTTGAATGTCAAATTTGGGTTGGCCCTTATAGAAAGGGGCGAAAACTTAGCGAGTCATTGAGACCTGGGGCCTGGGTGGCATTTAACTTGAAGATCCACCTTGCCTCTCGTTGCAATAACTTTTGGTCGATATTTCCCCCTCTGGGGTCCTCATTGACTTTCTCCAAGGCAGTAAAACATACCATAGAAGTGTCATTTTTATGATATAGAGATACATGCCTTCCAATTGGTGTATAGAGAAGGTTTTTTCTAATGTAGTAGATGTGGTCGTAGATTCTCCTCCAGAAGTTCCTAAAGGTCTTTCCGACGTAGAATGCTCCACATCTACAAAAGGCTATGTACACTATACCTTTAGTCTGACAATTCGCTGAGAATTTAATGTTATGCATATCGCCATTAGGGAGTCGGAAGGATGAACCTTCTAGTACCCAGTCGCAGTAGTCACATTTAAGGCATCTGGACATTCCAGGGTGGTCCATATCCACCTCCAGGTTTGCCTGGAAGTGGGTATGGACCAGCCGGTCCCTCAGAGACTGACATTTTTTGTAAGTAATTTGTGGAGTATCTCCTACGTGTTTTTTCACGATTCTGTCTCCTGTAAGTATATGCCAATGTTTCCCTATCACCTTGCGAATATCTTCGTGGTTATTAGAGTACGTGGTAATCACTCGTGTCACGTTTGACTGACTTTTATTACGTTTTTCCCCAAAAAGTAAATCAATTCGTTCCTTTTCTATTGCCTTTTTAAAGGCTTTTTTTAAAATTGTTTTACTATAACCCCTTACCGACAGACGTTCACGCAATAAATTAGCTTCGGTTCTAAATGTGGTTTCTGAGGAGCAGTTCCTTCTCAACCGTAAGTATTGGGAGTATGGGATGCTTCTAATTAGGGACTGAGGGTGTGAGCTGGTTGCGTGGAGGATGGTGTTCCCTGCAGTTTTTTTCCTATATAGAGAGGTCGTTATGTGTCCATCCCTATGTTTGAGTATGGTTAGATCAAGAAAGGGCAGGGTTTCCAGACTATATTCCATTGTGAATTTTAGATTGAAGTTATTCACAGATATTAGTTCCATAAATTTATGGAGGTCCTCCAGGCTTGCGTTCCACACCATAAAGATGTCATCGATGTATCTGTGCCAGCATAAAATGCTGGCCAGATACATCGATACATCAGGACTGGCAAAGAGTGATCGCTCCCACCCCCCCAGGTACAGGTTGGCGTAGGATGGGGCACAACATGTCCCCATCGCTACGCCCTGCACCTGGAGGTAGTGGGAGCCATCGAACGAAAAAACATTTTTAGTGAGAATATGTGTCAATAATTCTAGAACAAAGCAGTTATATGGTCTTCTTATTGGGTCACTTTCCTCAAAGAAGCTCTTCACTACCCGTATTCCCAACGCGTGTGGGATACTGCAGTAGAGAGCCTCAATATCAATAGCTACTAAGTAGCAGTTAGGGGGGACCCTTTTATGATGCAGGACCCTTAGTAATGCCAAGGTGTCCTGCAAATAAGACGGTAATTGTGTAACATATGGACGCAAAAATGCATCCACTAGTCTGCTGCCTTTTTCTGTTTTTGCCCCTATTCCTGATATAATCGGGCGTCCCGGGGGTTTGCTAATATTTTTGTGAGTTTTGGGTAATGAATAAAAAGACGGGGTCCGGGGGAAGGTGGTTTTTAGGGCTTCGAAGACATCTTTATCGATTACGCCTTTATTAAAGGCCTTTGTAATTAAGATTTCATAATCCCCATTGAAGGATATTATCCTCTCAAAGGGGATAATCATGTACCATTCTCTATTCGATAGGATGTCTAAACACATTTGTCTATATTGACTTGTGTCCATTACTACCACATTTCCTCCTTTATCCGCCATTTTTATTGTGATATCTTTGTTCTCTTGGAGTTGGGATATTGCAAGTGATTGTTGGGGAGTAAGATTTGTAATTCTATGTGCTCTAAAGTCTAGTTTCTTTATATCGTTGGTTGTCTGCTGAAGGAAAGTCCAAATACTCGGATTTGTTTTGAGAGACGGAAAGTTAGTAGACTTGTTTAGAAATTTGGGTATTTCCCTGGGTGGAACCGCTCGAGGGGGACCCCCTGCTAGTGGCAGGGGGACCTCCTCAGCGGGACCACCCACAGATCCCTCACTTTCATCTAATAGATCCATGAGGTCTTTGAGGGCCATAAAATCCCTCACTGTGAACCCCTTCCATTTCTCACGCTCTATATATTCCTGTTTTTTCTTTTTCCTTTCTTCATCAAACATGTATTTGTAGGTGAGTCGTCGGGCAAATAGATTAAGGTCTTTGATAATTTCAAAACCATCTATGTAAGAAGAAGGACAGAAGCTAAGGCCTAGGCCTAACACTTCCAATTCTGTTTTAGATAGTGGTTTTGATGATAAATTAATTACCTGCAGCTGTTTTTCTATCTGTCCCGGTAAGCAAATTTCTCCAGGCTTTGTGAGGTGGATGTCCGAATGGGGGGGTCCTGAGTAGGGGGAAATAACTGAAAAACCTTATCCTTAATGTTTTTAGAGATGGTCCCTCCATTTCGTGAGGTATTGGGGTGTGCATAAGGGGTAGTGGGCTGTGACAGGGGGGCTCTATTTGCTCCTGTGAGGGGTTCTGATTCTGACACTTCATTTGAGATTAGTTGGCGGGGATCTATCCCTATTAAACCGGTTGTTCTAGTTGCATGGTCATCATGGTTGTCTACCGGGTAGTCTCTCGTTCTTTTGTCTTTTCCTCCCTTCTGGTTCCCCTCTCCTGTTGTTTGTCTCTTTCTAGACCCTCTCATCCTTCCTCTTCCCCGTGTGGGGGGTATGAAGTGTGCCGGACGAGCCGAGTATGAAAAATTGGATGAGTCTGAGTCTGTTCCGTCCCTATGTTCCCCGTCACTTTGTGATTGTACTTTATCGATATTTTGCTCATATCTTTTTAGATTTTTTCTCCCCTGTTTGCCTCCCCGTTGAGGCCATCTATATGCATATTTTCCATTAAATGCCATTTTATCCCTGATGAACTTAATATCTTTTTTATATATAAGATCTTTATTATATTTTTCTAGATATTCCTTTAGTCCCTTGTCTTTCTCAAGGAACTTGGGATGGGCACATAGGGAAAGATTTTGTTTCTGGAATTCTATTATTTCGACATCAAGATCTTTGATGTCTTTGTTATAATGCTCAATAAGTGCTCCCATCATTTTTGCTGTACATTCCTGTAGGTTAGACTCCCATTTTTGTTTAAACTCCATGTTTGTCTCCCACAGATTTGGGAAGACCTGAATCCTCAGACCCTGAGGATTGAGGCCTTCTTTAATATATCTCTCCAAAAACTTAACTTGCCAAAATAGGTTAGACTTACGTTCGAGTGCCTGTTTTAATTTCGTTATCAATACCTCTATCTCCAGCTCAATCCCATGATCATCACCACACTCCTTATGCAGTTTAGACATAAGTCCGTCCCATTCAGAGCCGGTATAGTCCGTCATTTCTGGATTCTCTTGGAGAAAAGCAAAGAGGGGGAAGGGGGGGTTATTTTAAAAAAAAAAAAAAAAAAAAAAAAAAAAAAAAAGGAGGGGGAAAAAAGAACGTTAAAAATGTGGTTCTAAATAGTCCAAAATCCTGTAAGTGGACAAAAGATAAGTGTAGCACCCAAAGATCCAAAAGCACCCGCAAAATTAATTAAAAAAAATCTTTTGTTAGAAATTTAAATATTTCACAATCAACAATGTAATTATTAATTTGTTACTTCCACCTTGCACAAAAGTGTCTATGGTGGATATGCCCGTAGCTAAAGGGTGAGCCTTTGCGGCTCTGTAAATATTTGGGGAATTATAGAAAAAAGCTATGGGTGGTACCTCGTCCTAATACGTATATAGAAAAAAAGGAAACAAGGGGGTTTAGCCAGCCTGACGGACTCTCTCGGCACCTGAACAAAGACGGGTATTACATAATATGTATTTCATTTATTTATTAGAAAAAAGTTAAATAGAATAATATATACAAATCATTGAAAAGAGAAGATTAAACATTTTCTACAGAAATTAGCCAACATATGGCAATATACATATCGACATTATTAGTTGCATCAACAGAGTTTACATGCTGGATAGAAGATGGTTGACGCGTTTCGCTCTTAGCTTCATCAGAACCAACAACGATCCATAATTTTTCTATCTGTATTATCGTCACAAAAACAATGGGAAATGAGAGTTAGTCATGGGTACGCCACAGCAGAGTCCCACTTTGTCATGTCCTACAAATGCCAGTCACCATTTATCCCATCAATGGGTATTGAAATTAGTAACCTACCTAGTAAATATATCCTGTTTATTTGCAAGGTATCCGGTATGTATAGAACTAAATTCAATTTAAAAACCTTTTCTTAAGGAAGAAGTTGTCAACAGCTTTGTTCGTTCATAACAGTGCACATGCTGAAAGAGAAGGAGATGGAAAAAAAAAAAAAAAAAAAAAAAAAAAAAAAAAGGGGGGAGGGGGAAAAAAAAGAGAAGGAGGGGTGATTGTAATGTTGTGTTATAATTATTTATTACTCCTCCTTATATAATATATTAGTTGTATCGATGGTGAAATACAACATATTGATTGTATCGATGGTGGGATAATTACTTACATCTATCTTAGTGCTGATCTTGGTAGGTATGAAATTATATTGGATATCTTCGCTTATTGAATAAATCGCAGAGAAATGCCTGTGTTGTATTTCTAAGGGAGATGGACAAAGATAGAGCGATCAATATTGAGGGTAATAGATGCGTCCTAAGGGGTTCAATGTGAAAGGAGCCCTACCTCATCAGGTAAGTTCAGAATTTAATTTGATCAGAGGTCCAAGTAGAGTTTCAATACGCCTTTATGACATTAACCATTGCTATAGAAAAATAAGAACAGTTATTGTTTAAATTAGCCTCCCAGTTATAAGAACACAATGTTTGGGTTGCTATAGAAAATATATAGAGGAGCCTGTACCTGTTTCAGTCCAATAAGCCTCCTCTGAGAAGGACAGCCTAGAAGCCCTTAGATGGGCACCCCTGTAAATTGGGGAGCCCTACGTCAGGCCTAATGGAATAAAAGACGAAGGGGTCGCTTTAGATATTAATTTAAAGTTAATGTCATAATAGAGCTGGACCATAGAGCAATAAAACATACCTGTCAGCCAAAGATTGCTTTTTCTATAGCAATGGTTAATGTCATAAAGGCGTATTGAAACTCTACTTGGACCTCTGATCAAATTAAATTCTGAACTTACCTGATGAGGTAGGGCTCCTTTCACATTGAACCCCTTAGGACGCATCTATTACCCTCAATATTGATCGCTCTATCTTTGTCCATCTCCCTTAGAAATACAACACAGG
Source organism: Lithobates sylvaticus (assembly GCA_028564925.1). Taxonomy (NCBI): domain Eukaryota; kingdom Metazoa; phylum Chordata; class Amphibia; order Anura; family Ranidae; genus Lithobates; species Lithobates sylvaticus. The sequence continues at coordinate 141,335,811 of CM053027.1, forward strand.
CATTTCTCTGCGATTTATTCAATAAGCGAAGATATCCAATATAATTTCATACCTACCAAGATCAGCACTAAGATAGATGTAAGTAATTATCCCACCATCGATACAATCAATATGTTGTATTTCACCATCGATACAACTAATATATTATATAAGGAGGAGTAATAAATAATTATAACACAACATTACAATCACCCCTCCTTCTCCTCCTTTTTTTTCCCCCTCCCCCCCTTTTTTTTTTTTTTTTTTTTTTTTTTTTCCATCTCCTTCTCTTTCAGCATGTGCACTGTTATGAACGAACAAAGCTGTTGACAACTTCTTCCTTAAGAAAAGGTTTTTAAATTGAATTTAGTTCTATACATACCGGATACCTTGCAAATAAGCAGGATATATTTACTAGGTAGGTTACTAATTTCAATACCCATTGATGGGATAAATGGTGACTGGCATTTGTAGGACATGACAAAGTGGGACTCTGCTGTGGCGTACCCATGACTAACTCTCATTTCCCATTGTTTTTGTGACGATAATACAGATAGAAAAATTATGGATCGTTGTTGGTTCTGATGAAGCTAAGAGCGAAACGCGTCAACCATCTTCTATCCAGCATGTAAACTCTGTTGATGCAACTAATAATGTCGATATGTATATTGCCATATGTTGGCTAATTTCTGTAGAAAATGTTTAATCTTCTCTTTTCAATGATTTGTATATATTATTCTATTTAACTTTTTTCTAATAAATAAATGAAATACATATTATGTAATACCCGTCTTTGTTCAGGTGCCGAGAGAGTCCGTCAGGCTGGCTAAACCCCCTTGTTTCCTTTTTTTCTATATACGTATTAGGACGAGGTACCACCCATAGCTTTTTTCTATAATTCCCCAAATATTTACAGAGCCGCAAAGGCTCACCCTTTAGCTACGGGCATATCCACCATAGACACTTTTGTGCAAGGTGGAAGTAACAAATTAATAATTACATTGTTGATTGTGAAATATTTAAATTTCTAACAAAAGATTTTTTTTAATTAATTTTGCGGGTGCTTTTGGATCTTTGGGTGCTACACTTATCTTTTGTCCACTTACAGGATTTTGGACTATTTAGAACCACATTTTTAACGTTCTTTTTTCCCCCTCCTTTTTTTTTTTTTTTTTTTTTTTTTTTTTTTTTAAAATAACCCCCCCTTCCCCCTCTTTGCTTTTCTCCAAGAGAATCCAGAAATGACGGACTATACCGGCTCTGAATGGGACGGACTTATGTCTAAACTGCATAAGGAGTGTGGTGATGATCATGGGATTGAGCTGGAGATAGAGGTATTGATAACGAAATTAAAACAGGCACTCGAACGTAAGTCTAACCTATTTTGGCAAGTTAAGTTTTTGGAGAGATATATTAAAGAAGGCCTCAATCCTCAGGGTCTGAGGATTCAGGTCTTCCCAAATCTGTGGGAGACAAACATGGAGTTTAAACAAAAATGGGAGTCTAACCTACAGGAATGTACAGCAAAAATGATGGGAGCACTTATTGAGCATTATAACAAAGACATCAAAGATCTTGATGTCGAAATAATAGAATTCCAGAAACAAAATCTTTCCCTATGTGCCCATCCCAAGTTCCTTGAGAAAGACAAGGGACTAAAGGAATATCTAGAAAAATATAATAAAGATCTTATATATAAAAAAGATATTAAGTTCATCAGGGATAAAATGGCATTTAATGGAAAATATGCATATAGATGGCCTCAACGGGGAGGCAAACAGGGGAGAAAAAATCTAAAAAGATATGAGCAAAATATCGATAAAGTACAATCACAAAGTGACGGGGAACATAGGGACGGAACAGACTCAGACTCATCCAATTTTTCATACTCGGCTCGTCCGGCACACTTCATACCCCCCACACGGGGAAGAGGAAGGATGAGAGGGTCTAGAAAGAGACAAACAACAGGAGAGGGGAACCAGAAGGGAGGAAAAGACAAAAGAACGAGAGACTACCCGGTAGACAACCATGATGACCATGCAACTAGAACAACCGGTTTAATAGGGATAGATCCCCGCCAACTAATCTCAAATGAAGTGTCAGAATCAGAACCCCTCACAGGAGCAAATAGAGCCCCCCTGTCACAGCCCACTACCCCTTATGCACACCCCAATACCTCACGAAATGGAGGGACCATCTCTAAAAACATTAAGGATAAGGTTTTTCAGTTATTTCCCCCTACTCAGGACCCCCCCATTCGGACATCCACCTCACAAAGCCTGGAGAAATTTGCTTACCGGGACAGATAGAAAAACAGCTGCAGGTAATTAATTTATCATCAAAACCACTATCTAAAACAGAATTGGAAGTGTTAGGCCTAGGCCTTAGCTTCTGTCCTTCTTCTTACATAGATGGTTTTGAAATTATCAAAGACCTTAATCTATTTGCCCGACGACTCACCTACAAATACATGTTTGATGAAGAAAGGAAAAAGAAAAAACAGGAATATATAGAGCGTGAGAAATGGAAGGGGTTCACAGTGAGGGATTTTATGGCCCTCAAAGACCTCATGGATCTATTAGATGAAAGTGAGGGATCTGTGGATGGTCCCGCTGAGGAGGTCCCCCTGCCACTAGCAGGGGGTCCCCCTCGAGCGGTTCCACCCAGGGAAATACCCAAATTTCTAAACAAGTCTACTAACTTTCCGTCTCTCAAAACAAATCCGAGTATTTGGACTTTCCTTCAGCAGACAACCAACGATATAAAGAAACTAGACTTTAGAGCACATAGAATTACAAATCTTACTCCCCAACAATCACTTGCAATATCCCAACTCCAAGAGAACAAAGATATCACAATAAAAATGGCGGATAAAGGAGGAAATGTGGTAGTAATGGACACAAGTCAATATAGACAAATGTGTTTAGACATCCTATCGAATAGAGAATGGTACATGATTATCCCCTTTGAGAGGATAATATCCTTCAATGGGGATTATGAAATCTTAATTACAAAGGCCTTTAATAAAGGCGTAATCGATAAAGATGTCTTCGAAGCCCTAAAAACCACCTTCCCCCGGACCCCGTCTTTTTATTCATTACCCAAAACTCACAAAAATATTAGCAAACCCCCGGGACGCCCGATTATATCAGGAATAGGGGCAAAAACAGAAAAAGGCAGCAGACTAGTGGATGCATTTTTGCGTCCATATGTTACACAATTACCGTCTTATTTGCAGGACACCTTGGCATTACTAAGGGTCCTGCATCATAAAAGGGTCCCCCCTAACTGCTACTTAGTAGCTATTGATATTGAGGCTCTCTACTGCAGTATCCCACACGCGTTGGGAATACGGGTAGTGAAGAGCTTCTTTGAGGAAAGTGACCCAATAAGAAGACCATATAACTGCTTTGTTCTAGAATTATTGACACATATTCTCACTAAAAATGTTTTTTCGTTCGATGGCTCCCACTACCTCCAGGTGCAGGGCGTAGCGATGGGGACATGTTGTGCCCCATCCTACGCCAACCTGTACCTGGGGGGGTGGGAGCGATCACTCTTTGCCAGTCCTGATGTATCGATGTATCTGGCCAGCATTTTATGCTGGCACAGATACATCGATGACATCTTTATGGTGTGGAACGCAAGCCTGGAGGACCTCCATAAATTTATGGAACTAATATCTGTGAATAACTTCAATCTAAAATTCACAATGGAATATAGTCTGGAAACCCTGCCCTTTCTTGATCTAACCATACTCAAACATAGGGATGGACACATAACGACCTCTCTATATAGGAAAAAAACTGCAGGGAACACCATCCTCCACGCAACCAGCTCACACCCTCAGTCCCTAATTAGAAGCATCCCATACTCCCAATACTTACGGTTGAGAAGGAACTGCTCCTCAGAAACCACATTTAGAACCGAAGCTAATTTATTGCGTGAACGTCTGTCGGTAAGGGGTTATAGTAAAACAATTTTTAAAAAAGCCTTTAAAAAGGCAATAGAGAAGGAACGAATTGATTTACTTTTTGGGGAGAAACGTAATAAAAGTCAGTCAAACGTGACACGAGTGATTACCACGTACTCTAATAACCACGAAGATATTCGCAAGGTGATAGGGAAACATTGGCATATACTTACAGGAGACAGAATCGTGAAAAAACACGTAGGAGATACTCCACAAATTACTTACAAAAAATGTCAGTCTCTGAGGGACCGGCTGGTCCATACCCACTTCCAGGCAAACCTGGAGGTGGATATGGACCACCCTGGAATGTCCAGATGCCTTAAATGTGACTACTGCGACTGGGTACTAGAAGGTTCATCCTTCCGACTCCCTAATGGCGATATGCATAACATTAAATTCTCAGCGAATTGTCAGACTAAAGGTATAGTGTACATAGCCTTTTGTAGATGTGGAGCATTCTACGTCGGAAAGACCTTTAGGAACTTCTGGAGGAGAATCTACGACCACATCTACTACATTAGAAAAAACCTTCTCTATACACCAATTGGAAGGCATGTATCTCTATATCATAAAAATGACACTTCTATGGTATGTTTTACTGCCTTGGAGAAAGTCAATGAGGACCCCAGAGGGGGAAATATCGACCAAAAGTTATTGCAACGAGAGGCAAGGTGGATCTTCAAGTTAAATGCCACCCAGGCCCCAGGTCTCAATGACTCGTTAAGTTTTCGCCCCTTTCTATAAGGGCCAACCCAAAATTTGACATTCAAAAAACTAGAATTTAACACTAGCTATATCCCAGCAAGTGGAACTAATATAGTGTATCCCCTGTACATGGACAAGAATCTGTATGAGTTAGTATCCCCCAAAAAAATTTCTCAAGCACAATTTTACCTGCAATTTTGTATATATAATTGATGTTGTTTGTAAATATTTTATATATATAAGCCAGCAGTGACAATATGGATGTCGCATACATAAAAACAAGAAGGAAATAATACTTGTGGAAACATAAGGGGGTTACACTCTTGGAAAGTCACACCCATTATATGTCATGTCCAAATATGCATGTCCACCATCACTATGGAATATAATTTATTCGATCATATGTCTCCTATTGTTGGTCATACAAGCTTATATTTTTTGTATGTGTATATATATAGAGGAGAATGGCAGCTGATTATTTGGTCCCCTCTGGTTTGGATACTATCTGGGGGGATTAGGTTAGCCTAGGCTAGCCCTCTAATTTCCCCCACGGTGGAGGAGTAGCGGTGGTGGCTCCAGAGGGACCAAACATCGGCTCCCTCTTCTCTTCTATTATTCATATACGGCAATGCTTTGAAAGACAGGGCAGGGGGTTCCTTTTTCTATCTTTTATATTTTTGTCAAGGTTTTTTTCTTTTTCTTTTTTATTTTTATTTTTATATATTTTATTTTTTGGTTTATCTATTTTATTTTCCTTCGTGGTTATGTTTCCTATTTATCCCCGTGTTGGGTACTTTTTGCTTTGGTTTTTATTTATTTTTTTTCTGTTTTTACCTGGTGTTGTTGAAATTATTTAACTCCTTTTTTGATTTATTTCCCCCAGTCTCTGTATAGGCTGAATTATTCTGAACTATAACCAATCCTCTACGCTCACCTTTTTATACTTCTCTACGCCTTAACCGCGCCCTATATAGGCTACCTATTTTCTGTATTCAGCTGCGCACATGCGATTAGTCATTGTAACACCCGGAGGCATTTGTTCCTTCCGTTGGTGGAGAGACGACTTCGCCCCCGTGCCGCGCAAGCGCAATGGCAGGGGGCTTCGATGTTGCGTAGTGCTGACAATTGCGGCTGGTGCCGTAAGGCATTGGAAGCTGATCTTCCCAAGCTGCGCATGCGCCGCCTCTGAGCCGTAAGCGGGCCCTTCCCCTCGTCGAATCTTCGTCACGACCTGGGGGCGTGGCTACCTATCGCGTAGTCGGGCCTGATTTATTCTACTTTATTTTGTTCTGTGCGCTCTGACGGGGGATTCCCTGATCACGCATGCGCACTTTAAACCCCTACAATCATCGGGCACTCACGTAAGACCTCACTAACCTGCAGTTCCAGCTGATATACCTTACAGCTGATTAAATACGTCGGAGGTAACATATGCAATGCACAAACATAGGACCACTAATCCCCAGCTCCAGCTGAATTAACTTACAGGTAATTAAATATCCGCCCAGTAAGGGCGGGAAAGGCAGTATTTAGATAGCATTCTCATTCATTAGCTGACAGAGGAAGTACTGGGAAGGCAGCTCGTGCTCTATCTTTGGCTGACAGGTATGTTTTATTGCTCTATGGTCCAGCTCTATTATGACATTAACTTTAAATTAATATCTAAAGCGACCCCTTCGTCTTTTATTCCATTAGGCCTGACGTAGGGCTCCCCAATTTACAGGGGTGCCCATCTAAGGGCTTCTAGGCTGTCCTTCTCAGAGGAGGCTTATTGGACTGAAACAGGTACAGGCTCCTCTATATATTTTCTATAGCAACCCAAACATTGTGTTCTTATAACTGGGAGGCTAATTTAAACAATAACTGTTCTTATTTTTCTATAGCAATGGTTAATGTCATAAAGGCGTATTGAAACTCTACTTGGACCTCTGATCAAATTAAATTCTGAACTTACCTGATGAGGTAGGGCTCCTTTCACATTGAACCCCTTAGGACGCATCTATTACCCTCAATATTGATCGCTCTATCTTTGTCCATCTCCCTTAGAAATACAACACAGGCATTTCTCTGCGATTTATTCAATAAGCGAAGATATCCAATATAATTTCATACCTACCAAGATCAGCACTAAGATAGATGTAAGTAATTATCCCACCATCGATACAATCAATATGTTGTATTTCACCATCGATACAACTAATATATTATATAAGGAGGAGTAATAAATAATTATAACACAACATTACAATCACCCCTCCTTCTCTTTTTTTTCCCCCTCCCCCCTTTTTTTTTTTTTTTTTTTTCCATCTCCTTCTCTTTCAGCATGTGCACTGTTATGAACGAACAAAGCTGTTGACAACTTCTTCCTTAAGAAAAGGTTTTTAAATTGAATTTAGTTCTATACATACCGGATACCTTGCAAATAAGCAGGATATATTTACTAGGTAGGTTACTAATTTCAATACCCATTGATGGGATAAATGGTGACTGGCATTTGTAGGACATGACAAAGTGGGACTCTGCTGTGGCGTACCCATGACTAACTCTCATTTCCCATTGTTTTTGTGACGATAATACAGATAGAAAAATTATGGATCGTTGTTGGTTCTGATGAAGCTAAGAGCGAAACGCGTCAACCATCTTCTATCCAGCATGTAAACTCTGTTGATGCAACTAATAATGTCGATATGTATATTGCCATATGTTGGCTAATTTCTGTAGAAAATGTTTAATCTTCTCTTTTCAATGATTTGTATATATTATTCTATTTAACTTTTTTCTAATAAATAAATGAAATACATATTATGTAATACCCGTCTTTGTTCAGGTGCCGAGAGAGTCCGTCAGGCTGGCTAAACCCCCTTGTTTCCTTTTTTTCTATGTCAATAAATTATTATCCAGTTCGAAGTTTAAGCCAAGGCCCACCAAGGTACAGGAAGCGGAGGATTTAGACATCAAGAAATGCAAAAGCTAAGTATTACTGGTTAATTTCCCTTAAAGCTGAACTAAACCGTATCTGAGCACCACAAACTGAAAACGCTATTTAATATATTTTTAATATTCAGCGCAAACCTACCCATTCATCCATGTCTCAATGCTTTATTTTGTTGAGAAATCACTTTGAAAAACATCTCCCTAGCATTTCTCATCATGGCCTTTTTGAGTAAGGGCAGATGATTCATGTAGAATTTACTTACTACTGCATGCAGGCAGTAGGGTGTACTTAGTTGAGAAAGCCCTCCACCTGTACCCTAGATGAAAGAAAGATGCTTATAAAGCAGGGGTGTCTAAACTTTTTTCAAAGAGGGCCAGATTTGATGAAGTGAACATGCGTGAGGGCCAACCATTTTGCCTGACATTCTTTGAACCATTAAAATTCAGTCTTAAGCCCCATACACACGGTCGGATTTTCCGATGGATTCTGTCCTATCGGACAATGTTGTCGGAAATTCCGACCGTGTGTAGGCACCATCGGACATTTTCCATCGGATTGTCCGACGGACAAAGTTTTATCTCCTGCTCTCAAATTTTCCGACAACAAAGTCCGATCACACCAATTCCGATCGTGTGTAGCGTAGTCCGACGGACAAAGTGCTACGCATGCTCAGATCACATTACAAGACCCAAGCTATTGGCTACTAGCCTCTACGTAGTCCCATCGTAGGCAACAAACGTCACCACGTTCAGAATGATCGGATTTTCCGACAACTTTGTCCGACCGTGTGTATGCAACACCAGTGTCGGACAAAATCCGTCGGAAAAAATCCGATGGATTTTGTGGTCGGATTTTCCGACCGTGTGTACGGGGCATAAGTGTGTTCGTCCGAGCACTAATACACTGCCCAACAAGAATTCTCTTGCCTTTGTGGCTGTGTGTGGTGAAGAGATGAGCTCGGGCCTATTTATTGGCGTATAACACACACCTTCACTTTAAGAGGGAAGTTTCAGGAAACAAATGTACATTTTAAATAAAGAACTGTGAAGCAAAATAAGGCTCAGTGCCATCTGTAGCCCCACCATGCCCATGAGTACAGCCCCACCGTTGTCATAATTGCAGCCCCACCATTGCCATGAATGCAGCCCCACCGCTGCCATGAATGCAGCACCCCCATTGCAGCACCCTCACTGCCATGAATACAGCACCACCATTGCAGCACCCCCATTGCCATGAATGCAGAACCACCATTGGAGCACCCCCATTGCCATGAATACAGCACCACCATTGCAGCACCCCCATTGCCATGAATGCAGACTCACCATTGCCATCAGTGCAGCCTTAGCCATGCCCATCTGCAGCCTTGGAGGGGAGAGAGAGGGGGCGGGATGAGTGCCGTACACACAGGAGTATTTCTTGTTTAGGGGGTGGCCTCTTTAATACAAAGTCCCACCTTCTATGATGGACAGAACAGTCGTCCTATTACAGAGGACACCTCGTAAACAGGAAATACGTGCTGTGTGTACGCCCCTCCCTGTCCCCTTCAAGGCTGCCAGCATATATATCTTTTGTGACCCCGGCACTCGAGAATTCGTTGGGGGTCACAAAAGATACAGATGTCCAAATTACAAGACGGGCCGTTCAAAACCAGAACGCGGGCCACAATTGGCCAGCGGGCCGGACTTTGGACATGCCTGTCATAAAGATACATGAAATGTATGAAATTATTTTGGCCTAGGCTAGAAACCAGGAAGCAGCTGAAGAAAAAGCTGCACTGACGTTTCTTTTTTTTTTAAAAGATTTAAAAATCATGTCTGAACGAATCGTTCGAATCGAACGAATCCGAATAACGAATCGTTCGAATCGTACAAATCCGATTAACGAATCGGTCGAATCGAACGAATCCGAAAAGCAACGAAAATCCGAAAAACCAAACAACGAAAATCCGAAAAAAGGAACAACGAAAGTGAACTAAAAAATTCGTACATTCCTAACTTTTTTTTGTTGAATTGGTAATTTTCCATGTCCCTTACAATGGTGCTGCTTAACGTGCTTCGAATGGATTGAACAAAAAAATTCGTACATTCGTAACTTTTTTTCGATTCGTAACTTTTTTTTTTCGATTCGTAACTTTTTTTTTTTCGATTTGTAACTTTTTTTTTCGATTCGTAATGAATGGATTGAACAAAAAAAATCGTACATTCGTAACTTTTTTTTCGATTCGTAACTTTTTTTTTTTCGATTCGTAACTTTTTTTTTCGATTCGTAAATTATTAAAATGTAATAATAGCATACACATTACATAAAATTATGAATTATGCTCCAATTACGAATCTACGAATGTTACGAATGTACGAATAACTACGAATGCGTCCGAATTTCGATTAAACGAATTAACAAGAATTAAACTAAGGAAAAAAAGAATCAACGAAAAATAACTCCTACAAATGTACGAATCGTTACGAATACGAACAACGACGACTTACGAATGTACGAATCGTTACGAATATGAACAACGACGACTTATGAATGTACGAATCGTTACGAATCAACGGAAACGAAAAAAACGAAATGAAAATAAACAAATTTTTTTGTTGTGCACATGTCTAGCTAACATCATACTCACTAGCAGTGATGATGCCCATTATCCCTGTCTGTTTTCCCATCTAATCGATATTTTATAAAATCATTCCCGGCTGATGTCATCTTGCTTGTGGGCATTTGAAGCCCACAAGCAATCACTTCCTCCTTCCATCGATTTGGAGGAACCAGCATTCCTTGCTGGTTCCCGAGCTGTATGCTCAGTGGCTACAGCTCAGAGCGGCGTAATTCAACATGTTGCCATGACAACGGGTCACGCCGTTGAAATCACGCGAGATTTCACATCGGACCTCCGCACTGACTCCTGGGATGAATTACACGAGATCCCAGGAGACAGTGCGGCGATCACCGGATATTATGTGGATCCCCGCATAAACACCGCCCACAGCCGCAGGGACTGACAAAGAACCAGAACAGGTACGTTTTAAAACATCCATTGTGAACTCCTTACCCCTTCTAGAAACGATTGAGCCAAACTTAGCAAAGTCAGTGCAGAACCGCTTTAATAGGTTTCTGCTTACTTGACCTAAGGAAGATTTATTCCCGTTCCTGACCAGGCCATTTTTGCAAAACGACACTGCATTATTTTAACTGACAATTGTGCAGTCAAATGTAATAAATAAATTCAATAAAATGTACAGTATCTCACAAAAGTGAGTACACCCCTCACATTTTTGTAAATATTTAAAGTAGTGAGTGCACAGCTTGTATAATAGTGTAAATTTGCTGTCCCCTCAAAATGACTCAACACACAGCCATTCATGTCTAAACTGCTGGAATTCCAAAGGGAAAACCATCAGAGCTTTTTCCTACGAGAATTCCGATCATGTGTACGCGGCATTACTGTACTAATGACACTAGCTGGGAAGGGTTTAACATCAGGGGCGATAAAAGGGTTAACTGTGTGCCTAACCAGTGTTTTTGGAAACTGTGGGAGTTGCTTTTACTAGGGGAAGACAATAATCCAAATCCCAGCTTTGCAGAGACACGGGATCCATGTCTTCTCTCCTGTTAGAACTGCTTAAATAGGCAGATTGCAATTATGTCTCTATGGCTGATAAACGGCGGGTGCCGGCTGACATCAAGTCCGTGGTACACGCTGATCCACTCCCACTGTGTGTGATCACAGCAGGAGCGATCAGACGACAGTGCACATTCACGTCCCCCTGGAGGAGGACTGTGATGTTATACTGTACATGTTTAGTGTATTATCCTGTTTGGAGAAGGTCATTTCTCATAACACACCCAAAAGTGGGCTACACAAGTAAATAAAATATAACTTCTAATCTATTGCTAGCAGCATAAGGATTAACCACTTGCCGACCGTCTCACGCCGATATGTGGTGGCAAAGTGGTTTGTTCCCGCAAATCGATGTATGGCTACGTCTGTACCTTTAAGGACAATAGCACAGCTGGAAACACAATGCGCGTGGCCGGCGGGCGTGATTGCCGCCGGCCACACGCGATCGCGTGCACGAGAGCAGGGATTTGTGTGTGTTCTGTTGCTCCTACTAAGAAGGAACAATGATATGTCTCCTCCTCCAGTCAGTCATATCCCCTCACAGTTAGAACACACCTAGGGAACACACATTTAACCCCTTGATCGCCCCTAGTGTTAACCCCTTCCCTGCCAGTGACATTTACACAGTAATCAGTGCATTATAGCAGTGATTGCTGTATAAATGTCACTGATCCCAAAAATGTGTCAAAGTTTTCGATCTATCGCAATATCGCCACTGCCATTACTAGTAAAAGAATAATAATAATAATAATAATAAAAAAAAAAATGCCATAAATCTTTCCCATAGTTTGTAGACGCTATAAATTTTGCGCAAACTAATGTACGCTAATTTTTTTATTACAAATATATGTAGAAGAATATATATTGGCCTAAACTGAGGAAGAAATTTGTTTATTTATTATAGCAAAAAGTAAAAAATATTGTCGCTCTTTTTTTGTTTATAGCGCAAAAAAAAACGAGTTGATCAAATACCACCAAAAGAAAGATCTATTTGTGGGAAAAAAAGGGCATCAATTTTGTTTGGGTACAGCATCGCACGACCGTACAATTGTCAGTTAAAACAACTCAGCACCTGATCATTAAGTAGCCTAATCTTCCGGTCTGTAAGTGGTTAAATTAATTAATGTTGAGCACCATCACGTGTTCTAGGAGCATAAATAACACATCTAACTTGTTGACTACCTATTACTCTTTTGAAGGCCCTGGAGCACCAGGACAATGACACGTGACACTGATATGGCAATGATGACAGATGGCACTGATAAGTGGCACTGATGACACGTGACACTGATGTGGCACTGATGACAGATGGCACTAATACGTGGCACTGATGACACGTGACACTGATGACAGATGGCTCTAATATGTGGCACTGATGACAGATGGCACTTATACGTGGCACTGATGACACGTGGCACTAATACGTGGCACTGATGACAGATGGCACTAATACATGGCACTGATGACAGATGGCACTAATACGTGACACTGATGACACGTGACACTGATAACAGATGGCACGTGACACTGACAGGTGGCACTGATGAGAGATGGCACTGATACATGGCACTGATGACAGATGGCACTAATATGTGGCACTGATGACACGTGGCACTGATGTGGCACTGATGACAGATGGCACTTATACGTGGCACTGATGACAGATGGCACTTATATGTGGCACTGATGACAGATGGCACTTATACATGGCACTGGGGACAGATGGCCCTGACAGGTGGCACTGGGGACAGATGGCACTGATAGGTGGCACTGACAGGTGACACTGGGAACAGGTGGCAGTGGGGGCAGATGGCACTGACATGTACTGTGGCACTTTATTTTCCGTTTACACTCACCGCTGCAGCCGCTCGTCTCTCCCTCCTCACACGCTGTCTCTGTGTGAGGAGGGAGAGCCGGCGATGAGAGATGATCTCATATATTTACATATGAGATCATCTCTCATTGGACACTCAGATCGCGCTGTAAACGGCCGCTGTGATTGGCCATTTACAGCGATCTGTGACTGGCTGTGTCCAAGGGACACAACCAGCACAGAATTTCCCCGATGCGCACTCGCGGGAGCGCGCATCACAGAAGTAAACAGGAGGACGTCCAGGGACGCCCTCCCGGCAATTGGCGTCCGCGCTGTAGCCGTCTTTCGGCTATAGCGCAGACGCCTAGTGGTTAAAGCTGAACTCCAGGCAAACAGCAAAATAGACATTGAAAATGCAAATATGTGAAGTCTCATACCTACTAATGCATTTGTAGTTCTATTTAGCTAGACTTTTAATACAGGCACCTCTTCCATACGTGCCCCAGGACGACGACAGATTGTGATGAAATGCGTCAGTGGGAGAGGGACGTGCTGATGCCACTGTGCTGTTTAAGACCCCGAAAGGGCAGGCATTTTGTATAAACCGGCTGGCTTGTTGTACCTAAGATCTTTTATGCACCTCCAATGTAAAGGTATATTTGGTTTTACACTATGGCGAGCTTTCTCTTTTTGGGTTGGCCCTTTGAGTATACCAATTGAAGGAGGATCCTGGTCCCTTTGGGCCTTGATGAAGGTCTTTACCATCTGCCCTGCTGTGCTCCATGTTGAAATGTTTCATTTTGATGTGAGCTGTCATCTGATTCCCCTTTTGAGGATAAAGGCCCTGGCTGGGTATTAGCCACAAGCGTAAAAGCGCTTGCTAGCTGGTAAGCATGTATTTTATGTGGTGGAGGTTACACTTCTTTATTTCTCTTTACACGGGTGGTGTGACTTTATAATAAGGGTTTTAATTCAAGTTTCTTAATTTTGATTTAATCAATGATAATTTTTTGTTTCACATATTGTTCTGTTTTTGTTTAGGTTTTGTTTAGGTTAATGTTTAGCGCAGCTCCATTTTACAGTTGTACCTCTTCCATATTGCATAGCTGTGTTGATCACCTCAATTTTGGATGTTGAAATAAAGCAATAGAGCTTGGTCACTAACTTGCTCAAGCTTTTTTATATGGATAATAAGGTGATATTCACTATACTGCTACAATCACTATTGTGCTTTCCCCTACTGTACGCATGTTAATATTTGGAACTGTTGCCTCATTGAGTCACACTGTTGTCTATCCTTCTCCCAGTCCAAAAACAATTGTGCAGTGGATTACAGAAGGCTGGTACAGTATCAACACAGATTGCATTATTTATATAAACTGTGTGTGAAGTACATTCATCTGCTTGGAATTTAGTTTAAATTTGAAAAGTATCTAAAGTAAAACATTTTTTTCATGGTGAGTGGTGAGGAGTTCAAAACCCTGTCAGGTTTTTATGGCTGTGTTCCTACTAGAGAGATTTACACTTTCCATTTGTCCTGGATACCATTCTTGGGTTTGAAAGTGATGGAAAATGCAACATTTTGAGCTGTAACCAGATTAAGAATACAGGGTAGATCTTCCAGTGGGGACACCTGTTTTGGAGGCAGTTGTTTAAGAGTCTATCACTCCTTTTGTGTCTACAGGATAGGAAGTAAAGGAAACTATCTCCAATGGGAAAGAGATGGTAAAAAAAAAAAAAAAACAAGTGCAATGGGTTTAATGTATGCATAGCCAAAAGCATTTTTTCTCTAATTTTAGATAGGGTGGCAAAGGATTAGAAATTATATATTTTTTTTACTACTCTCTTGTGCTTCGTTACAGATAATTACTGTACCCTCACATCCTGTCCTGCTAAAATGGTTTTACCAGCCAGGAAGTTAGGAAAATTTTGCAACAAAGAAACATACTGTTCTAATACTGTAAAAATCCAGCAGGGATTTAGGGAGCAGGGAGCTTCGCCTCACTCCTGATGATGTCATGCGTAGGTCATGTCACTTCCGGTTTCCGGTTCTTTGGTCTGTCAAGGCGTCCCAGACTTATGGTTTACTACATGCTTTGATATATCTTTATGTTTGAGAGTTTTTAGCCTTTGTTACAATACATTTTACTTACAGAATCACACTATGAGATACCTTTTTGTTCAACCATCCCCATGTGAGAGTATCTATTAACCACATGCAGTGAGGAGGAGGAGGAGATACTGGAGATTACCCACAAGTATTGGAATCTCTTTATGTGTGGTGGCTTTGAACCCTGCAGGGGTAAAGCTATCTCAAGAGTGCAGATCTGAGGGGGAGCACGAGTGATTTCCATCCATTCACCATCTGGTTATATCTGCACTAGGGATGAGCCCGATGTTCGCCTGTTCGCCGAACAGCGAACAATATGCGGTGTTCGCGGCAAATTCAAAAGCTGCCAGAACACCGTTAAAGTTTATGGGACACTAACATGAAAGATCAAAAGTGCTAATTTTAAAGGCTTATATGCAAGTTATTGTCATAAAAAGTGTTTGGGGACCTGGGTACTGCCCCAGGGGACATGTATCAATGCAAAGATCTTTTTTAAAACTCCGGGAGCAGTGATTTTTTTTAATGCTTAAAGTGAAACAATAAAAATAAAATATTCCTTTAAATATTGTGCCTGGGGGATGTCTATAGGATGCCTGCAAAGTGGCACATTTTTCCAGTACCACAGCAAAATGACATTTCTAAAGGAAAAATTGTCATTTAAAACTGATCGCAGCTGTAATGAATTGTCGGGTCTTGGCAATATACAGTAGATACAGATAATTGAAAAAAATAGCATGGAATCCCCCCTCCATTACCAGGCCATTTGGGTCTGGTATGAATTTTGAAATATTGTGTGGGGGTCCCCCTAAAATCCATACCAGGATCTTCGGGTCTGATATGGTAAAGTATGGAGAACCCTGTGACAAATTAAAAAACAAATGGCGTAGGGGTCCCCCCCAAATCCATACCAGACCTGAAAATTTTAAGGGGAACCCTGCGCCAAATTAAAAAAAAATGGTGCAGGGGTCCCCCCAAAATCCATACCAGACCCTTATCCAAGCACGCAACCTGACAGGCTGCAGGAACAGATGGGGGGATGAGAGAGCACCCCTCCTCCTGAACCATACCATGCCACATGCCCTCAACATGGGGAGGGTGCTTTAAGGTAGCCCCCCAAAGCACCTTGTCCCCATGTTGACGGGGACAAGGGCCTCATCCCCACAACCCTTGCCTGGTGGTTGTGGGGGTCTGCGGGTGGGGAGCTTATTGGAATCTGGAAGCCCCCTTTAACAAGGAGACCCCCAGATCCTAGCCTCCCGCCCTGTGTGAAATGGTAACGGGGTACAAGTACCCCTACCATTTCACAAAAAAAGTGTCAAAATGTTAAAAAAGACAAGACACAGCTTGGGACAAGTCCTTTATTAAAAAATAAAAAAATAAAAATGTCCCACGATGTCCATTCATCTTCTTTTTTCACACCGCCTGACGGACCGAAAAAAAAGAAGCTGCGACCGAACTGCTTCCATGGGAGGCTCCCGCCGTGTGACACTTCTTCGCTGTGACAGTTCTTATATAACTGAGGGCGGAGCCACCAGTGACATAACCGGGTGACCCGCCCCATCTGACGCCACAGGGACTTCCCCATGGCTTACCCATGGCATCAGAGGGGGGCGGGGTCACCTGTTTACATAACAGGGTAAAGGAGTTTTTAATCTAAGTGATGAACAGTTTAGTCCAGAGGAATTGCATATATTGGATCTAGGGATGAAATATGCACCTGACACATACTTTTATAAGTTTGATGCCTATATTTATATACAAAGGTATGTTAGGAAATTGAATATGCTGTATCAAATAAATATTAAATATTAAAAAATATTTAGCAAGAAAGTGGCAATGGATGGAGAGATTGTAAATCAGAAATATGTACACAGTGGGTTGAGAAATAACTTGAGTAATAATATGTTGAAGTTTTTAAGAGTTTAATTGAGGAAGACACTAAGAATATGAAAAACGAAAATAGTAAGATAAGTAAAATAATATGGAATAGTATGAAAGAAATTGAAAAGGGAGAAATGTGGTGATTAGACCTGCTGAGAAAATGGGGGGATTGCCATTTTGAACAAGAAGGATTATGAGGAGGAAGTGGAGAAATACTGTATAAAAACATTACCAAAAAACCCCCAGCAACTTATTTATGGTTATTTATAGTTATGTACCGATTACTGTGGATGGAGCCCATGCATGGACTGTGTGTTATCTTCCACTGTAAACTTTGCTTGCAACTACAGAGTACTTAACACTAATTTGGGACGTGTTATTACATAATATGTATACACTTGAATGTCAAAGCCTGGCCACTTGTTCACTTTAAATGTTATTATTATATAGGATTTATCTAGCCCTAAGAATTTGTGCAGCACTTTACAGATATAATGATTTAGATATAAAAATCTTTTGAAAATCTTTAAACCTACTTATGAGTTTTTATCATGTAATGAGAACAGAAATAAATAAATGGGAAACTAAACAATATTACTATATATTATTTATATATTACAACATGAGACATTTGGTGAACTGTTTGTTCAAGATTTAGAGATAAAATATGTTAAAAATAAAAACTAATGTGTTGAACAAAAAATGATTATAATTAATCTTTTTTTAGAAAATTACAAATGTGTAATCAAAGCGTCAGCACTTGAAAAAGGTCAATGTACACCTAGATTTCTGTGTTAATTATCTTATGTATTTTCCTTTTAATTATAAACATTTTTATTTGACTATATGCTGTAATTAATAATCCACAAGAGTGCAAGCAATTGTAATTAAATAAACAAATAGGTATGATTGTAGAACCTAACTAATCATCATTTTTTTCAGCAGAAACAGCTGCCACTTGGAAAATAGCAAATTTCCTTCCAATGTGTCTGATCATTAACTTTTAATGTTGTAAATAGGGATGAGCCGAACACCCCCGGGTTCGGTTCGAACCAGAACCTTCGAACGGACCGAAAGTTCGCGCGAATTTTCGAACCCTATACGTTATAATGGACGCGAACGTTCGAAATCAAAAGTGCTAATTACAACGGCCAATATGCATGTTAATGTCATAAAACAGGTTTGGGGACCCGGGTCCTGCCCCAGGGGACATATATCAATGCAAAAAGAACTTTTAAAAACTAACGTTTTTTCGGGAGCAGTCATTTTAATGATGCATAAAGTGAAAAAAAAAAAAGTGACATTTTCCTTTAAATATGGTACCTGGGGGGTGTCCAAAGTATGCCTGTGAAGTGGCATGTGTTTCCCGTGTTTAGAACTGTCCTTGCACAAAATGACATTTGTAAAGGAAAAAAGAAGCCATTTAAAACCACTTGCGGCTTTAGGTTTGATCTTAAGTAGAATCTGAACAGGTACATTATGAAGTGTAGCTCCATCCCAAAAAAATCTATTTTTAAGCTTTTTGGAGAACATAGGGAGGGGTTATCACCCCTGTAACATTTGCTGTCTTTGCACATCTGTTCAGAACATGTCACCTCACTTTCCGTCCCAATGATAAATGTTTTTGGAAAAGTGGGGTTTTAATTGAAACAAGGATTGGTGATAAAGTATCAGTAGAGAGGAGATACCTTTTTCCCAAATTAAATCTAACAGGATAGAATTTCCCTTCCTAGGGGTAGATTTCCTCTCACTTCCTGTTTTCTCTTTCCATTTGCAAGTAGGAGTCGTTTGTAAGTTGGATGTTTGAAAGTAGGGGCCTGGCGTATATACTCTGCAGAAATTTGCCCTATTAGATGTTGGTGTAGCCACAAGACTGGTGGGCACAGGAATGGGCCCTGCTGTGAGTTAATAGATCAAGATTTGTAATTGCATGCACCTGTTGAACAGGGCAGAAAAATTGGGGGTGGTGGTGGTGGTGGTGGTGGTGGTGGACGGTTTTGCCACAAGACTGTAAGCTCTCACAGTTACTCTTGGTGGGCGCAGGAATGGGCCCTGCTGTGAGTTATTAGATCAAGATTTGTAATTGCAAGCACCTGATGAACAGGGCAGAAAAATTGGGCCTTTGGCGGTGGTGGTGGACGGTGTTGCCACAAGACTGTAGGCCCTCATAGTTACTCTTGGTGGGCGCAGGAATGGGCCCTGCTGTGAACTATTAGATCAAGATTTGTAATTACCCGCCCCTGTTAAACAGGGGCTGAAAAAATGTGCCTTAGGCACTGGTGCTGGTGCCACAACACTGCAACCCCTCACAGAGACTGTACTTGGAGCACAGCAGTCACACGTGTTGCGAAGCATTTTTTTAAAAAATTGTAAGTACACGCCCCTGTTAAACAGGGGCTGAAAAATTGTGCCTTAGGCACTGGTGCTGGTGCCACAACACTGCAACACGGCCCTCACAGAGACTGTACTTGGAGCACAGCAGTCACACGTGTTGCGAAGCATTTTTTTAAAAAATTGTAAGTACACGCCCCTGTTAAACAGGGGCTGAAAAATTGTGCCTTAGGCACTGGTGCTGGTGCCACAACACTGCAACACGGCCCTCACAGAGACTGTACTTGGAGCACAGCAGTCACACGTGTTGCGAAGCATTTTTTTAAAAAATTGTAAGTACACGCCCCTGTTAAACAGGGGCTGAAAAATTGTGCCTTAGGCACTGGTGCTGGTGCCACAACACTGCAACACGGCCCTCACAGAGACTGTACTTGGAGCACAGCAGTCACACGTGTTGCGAAGCATTTTTTTAAAAAATTGTAAGTACACGCCCCTGTTAAACAGGGGCTGAAAAATTGTGCCTTAGGCACTGGTGCTGTGGCATGGATCATTGAGGAGGAGGAAGAGGATAGTCAGTGAACATAAGAGGACAGTCACTCAGCATCAGCATAGGCAGTCTTGAAGGGATGTGACATTAAAAATTATTCGGTTATATCCGCCTCAGGTGCCTGGTAGCTGGTGGTGATCCAAGACTGATTCATTTTGATGAATGTCAGTCGATCAACCGAGGCGGTGGACAGGCGCACCCTATGATCAGTCACAAATCCTCCAGCAGCACTGAATGTGCGTTCGGAAAGAACGCTGGAGGCAGGACAGGCCAGTAGCTCAATTGCATACTGTGCAAGCTCTGGCCAGTGATCCATCCTCAGGACCCAGTAAGCCAGAGGATTTTCGGTGGGAAAGGTGTCCAAGTCTGACCTTGCCCCAAGGTATTCCTGCACCATGTATATCAGACGCTGGCGATGGTTGCTGGAACCGATCATACCTTGGGGCTGCGGACTAAAAAATTGTCTGAACGCATCGGTCAGACGTCCACCTTCCCCACCGCTCCTTCTGCCACTGACCGAAGCCTCAGCAACTCGTCGCCCAGGACCAGGAGTTTGTAGCCTCCCAGTTTCTGGGAACGCGTTGCACAGACCTTTCTGCAAGGCCTCCCTGAGATGTCTCATCCTCTGCTCCCTCTGCGACGGCAAGATAAGGTCCGCAACCTTACCCTTGTACCGCGGATCAAGGAGAGTGGCCAGCCAGTAATGGTCCCTCTCCTTGATCCGAAGAACACGAGGATCCTTCCGCAGGCTTTGCAGGATCAGGGAGGCCATGCAGCGTAGGTTAGCTGAGGCATTCGGTCCGGAGTCTTCTGGGTCACTGAGGATGACATGATCGCCAGCCACCTCCTCCCAGCCACGTACAAGTCCACTGGCTTGTTGGGACTGTACATCATCCCTAAAAGACTGCTGCTGCTGATGCTGAGTGCCAGGCTCCACCTCCATGCTCACACAATCCTCCTCCTCCTCCTCCTCCTCCTCCTCCTCCTCATCCTCTTCCTGTGTGATGGGTGGGACAGAAGGAACACTGTCCGGATAAAGGGGGCCTTGAGAGGCAAGGAAGTCCTCCTCTTCCTGCCTCTGTTCTGCCTCAAGTGCCCTGTCCATTATCCCACGCAGCGTATGCTCCAACAGGTGGACAAGAGGGACAGTGTCACTGATGCATGCACTGTCACTGCTCACCATCCTCGTGGCCTCCTCAAATGGTGAGAGGACAGTGCATGCATCCCTGATCATGCTCCACTGACGTGGGGAAAAAAACCCAAGCTCCCCTGACCCTGTCCTGGTGCCGTAGTCGCAAAGGTACTCATTGATGGCCCTCTGCTGCGTGTGCAGTCGCTGCAGCATGGCCAACGTTGAGTTCCACCTGGTGGGCATGTCAGATATTAGGCGGTTCTTGGGCAGGTTCAGCTCCTTTTGCAGCTCAGTCAGCCGAGCACTGGCATTATAAGATCGGCGGAAATGCACACAGACTTTCCTGGCCTGCCTCAGGACATCCTGTAAGCCTGGGAACCTGCCCAAGAACCGCTGCACCACCAGGTTGAGGACGTGAGCCATGCAGGGCACATGGGTGAGCTGCCCCTGTCGCAGGGCGGAGAGGAGGTTGGTGCCATTGTCAGAAACGACCATTCCTGGCTTAAGCTGACGTGGCGTCAACCACCTCTCGGCCTGCCCCTGCAGAGCTGCCAGAACCTCTGGCCCAGTGTGGCTCCTGTCCCCCAAACACACCAGCGCAAGCACGGCATGGCATCTTTTTGCCTGCGTACTTGCGTAGCCCCTTGTACGCCTACGGAGCACCGCTGGTTCCAAGGACAGAGCACTGGAGGAAGAAGAAGAAGAGGAGGGGGTGGAGGAGAGAGGTGTGTCACAACCAGTAGCAGTAGTCGCGTTTTGGAGGCGTGGTGGCGGAACAACCTCCAACACTACTGCACCTTGTCCTGCATCCCTCCCAGCTGCCAATAGAGTGACCCAATGGGCCGTGAAAGAAAGGTACCGTCCCTGTCCATGCCTGCTGGACCATGAGTCAGCGGTAATATGCACCTTACCGCTGACCGCCCTGTCCAGCGAGGCATGGACATTGCCCTCCACATGCCGGTAGAGAGACGGAATCGCCTTCCGCGAGAAAAAGTGGCGTTTGGGAACCTGCCACTGAGGAACCGCACATTGAACAAACTCACGGAAGGGGGCCGAGTCTACCAACTGAAAAGGCAGCAGTTGAAGTGCTAGCAATTTAGCAAGGCTAGCATTCAACCGCTGGGCATGTGGATGGCTGGGAGTGTACTTCTTTCTACGGTCCAGCAGCTGGGGCAGGGAAATTTGCCTGCTGCATTCGGACGTCGGTGTACTGCAAGTACTTGGTTGTGACACACCGAATTCTACACCTTCAGTCCTCTCAGAGCAGCTTTCAGAGAGGACTGAAGGTGTAGTGGGGATGGAGATCCCAGCTGAGGAGGAGCAAGGAGAGGTCCGCTTAGTTCTTTGGTGTGGGTCTTTTATGTGTGCCTGCCAACGAGCTGCATGGCAGGTCGCCATATGTCTGGTCATGCTTGTCGTGCCCAAGCGGCTGATGTTTTGGCCACGCGAGATACGCTTGAGACAAATATTGCAAATAGCAGTGGTGCGATCTGCTGCACTCGTCTCAAAAAAGGCCCACACCAAAGAACTTTTCTGATAACGTGCAGAGGCAGCGCCCTGCACAGGCGGAGCTCTGCGGTGTTGTACAGTTACTGTGCTGGCCTCTACCTGGCCTCCAGGGGGCATCCTGCCTCGTTGGACATGTGACGCCGCATCCTCCTCCTCCTCGTCCTCCTCCTCATCCTCTCTCCCTTGAGGCACCCACGTGGAGTCAGTGACCTCATCATCCCCTCCCTCTTCACCACTAGAGCAAACCTGGCAGTAAGCTGCAGCTGGTGGAACTGTACTGCCAGATTCCTCAAGCTGGGTATCGTCATCCGAGCCTTCGAATCGTTGGGCATCCTCCTGGAGCATGTACCCAACACTGTGCTCAAAGAGTTCGGGGGACTCCTCAGGAGGACATGGTGGGTCTAGGGAAGGGGTGGCTGATGATGCTCTGTCAGTACCCTGAGCCTGGGTGAGAGAGGATGAGGAGGATGAGGAGGGCTTGGTCATCCATTCTACCAAGCCTTCAGCATGATGCGGCTCCACATGTCCAGCTGCCGAAAACAAAGACGCGCGTGTCCC
Source organism: Lithobates sylvaticus (assembly GCA_028564925.1). Taxonomy (NCBI): domain Eukaryota; kingdom Metazoa; phylum Chordata; class Amphibia; order Anura; family Ranidae; genus Lithobates; species Lithobates sylvaticus. Next base: position 141,358,906 of record CM053027.1, read on the forward strand.
ATGGCCACGTGCTGATGACGATGCACGACCACGTCCACGTCCACGGCCACGTCCACTAGAAACAGAGACTGTCTGCCCTGTGTTCTTGGCTCTGCACGCTCTGCCTCCCCTTGGCGGTCTTCCAGCCATTGTAGTCGGTAGTCCTGTGGGTGCTGCTGAGAAGAAAATATAGGAGCTCTGTGTGATGCCACTAACACACTAGAAGTCCTATAGGTGCTTCTGCAAAGAAAATATAGGAGCTCTGTGTGATGCCACTAACACACTAGAAGTCCTGTGGGTGCTGCTGAGAAGAAAATATAGGAGCTCTGTGTGATGCCACTAACACACTAGAAGTCCTATGGGTGCTTCTGCAAAGAAAATATAGGAGCTCTGTGTGATGCCACTAACACACTAGAAGTCCTATGGGTGCTTCTGCAAAGAAAATATAGGAGCTCTGTGTGATGCCACTAACACACTAGAAGTCCTGTGGGTGCTGCTGAGAAGAATATATAGGAGCTCTGTGTGATGCCACTAACACACTAGAAGTCCTGTGGGTGCTGCTGAGAAGAAAATATAGGAGCTCTGTGTGATGCCACTAACACACTAGAAGTCCTATGGGTGCTTCTGCAAAGAAAATATAGGAGCTCTGTGTGATGCCACTAACACACTAGAAGTCCTGTGGGTGCTGCTGAGAAGAAAATATAGGAGCTCTGTGTGATGCCACTAACACACTAGAAGTCCTATGGGTGCTTCTGCAAAGAAAATATAGGAGCTCTGTGTGATGCCACTAACACACTAGAAGTCCTATAGGTGCTTCTGCAAAGAAAATATAGGAGCTCTGTGTGATGCCACTAACACACTAGAAGTCCTGTGGGTGCTGCTGAGAAGAAAATATAGGAGCTCTGTGTGATGCCACTAACACACTAGAAGTCCTGTGGGTGCTTCTGCAAAGAAAATAGAGGAGCTCTGTGTGATGCCACTAACACACTAGAAGTCCTATAGGTGCTTCTGCAAAGAAAATATAGGAGCTCTGTGTGATGCCACTAACACACTAGAAGTCCTGTGGGTGCTGCTGAGAAGAATATATAGGAGCTCTGTGTGATGCCACTAACACACTAGAAGTCCTATGGGTGCTTCTGCAAAGAAAATAGAGGAGCTCTGTGTGATGCCACTAACACACTAGAAGTCCTGTGGGTGCTTCTGCAAAGAAAATAGAGGAGCTCTGTGTGATGCCACTAACACACTAGAAGTCCTGTGGGTGCTGCTGAGAAGAATATATAGGAGCTCTGTGTGATGCCACTAACACACTAGAAGTCCTATGGGTGCTTCTGCAAAGAAAATAGAGGAGCTCTGTGTGATGCCACTAACACACTAGAAGTCCTGTGGGTGCTTCTGCAAAGAAAATAGAGGAGCTCTGTGTGATGCCACTAACACACTAGAAGTCCTGTGGGTGCTTCTGCAAAGAAAATAGAGGAGCTCTGTGTGATGCCACTAACACACTAGAAGTCCTATGGGTGCTTCTGCAAAGAAAATAGAGGAGCTCTGTGTGATGCCACTAACACACTAGAAGTCCTGTGGGTGCTTCTGCAAAGAAAATAGAGGAGCTCTGTGTGATGCCACTAACACACTAGAAGTCCTGTGGGTGCTTCTGCAAAGAAAATAGAGGAGCTCTGTGTGATGCCACTAACACACTAGAAGTCCTGTGGGTGCTTCTGCAAAGAAAATAGAGGAGCTCTGTGTGATGCCACTAACACACTAGAAGTCCTGTGGGTGCTTCTGCAAAGAAAATAGAGGAGCTCTGTGTGATGCCACTAACACACTAGAAGTCCTGTGGGTGCTGCTGAGAAGAATATATAGGAGCTCTGTGTGATGCCACTAACACACTAGAAGTCCTGTGGGTGCTTATGCAAAGAAAATAGAGGAGCTCTGTGTGATGGGACTAACACACTTCAAGTCCTATAGGTGCTTCTGGGAAGAAAATATTGCTCTGTGTGTGTAATGGGACTAACACACTTCAAGTCCTATAGGTGCTTCTGGGAAGAAAATATAGCTCTGTGTGTGTAATGGGACTAACACACTTCAAGTCCTATAGGTGCTTCTGGGAAGAAAATATAGCTCTGTGTGTGTAATGGGACTAACACACTTCAAGTCCTATAGGTGCTTCTGGGAAGAAAATATAGCTCTGTGTGTGTAATGGGACTAACACACTTCAAGTCCTATAGGTGCTTCTGGGAACAAAATATAGCTCTGTGTGTGTAATGGGACTAACACACTTCAAGTCCTATAGGTGCCTCTGGGAACAAAATATAGGAGCTCTGCCTGCCTGCCACGAACACACTACAAGTCCTATAGGTGCTTCTGGTAACAAAATATAGGAGCTCTGCCTGCCTGCCACTAACACACTACAAGTCCTATAGGTGCTTCTGGGAAGAAAATATAGCTCTGTGTGTGTAATGGGACTAACACACTTCAAGTCCTATAAGTGCTTCTGGGAACAAAATATAGGAGCTCTGCCTGCCTGCCACGAACACACTACAAGTCCTATAGGTGCTTCTGGGAAGAAAATATAGCTCTGTGTGTGTAATGGGACTAACACACTTCAAGTCCTATAGGTGCTTCTGGGAACAAAGTATAGCTCTTTGTGTGTAATGGGACTAACACACTTCAAGTCCTATAGGTGCTTCTGGGAAGAAAATATAGCTCTGTGTGTGTGATGGGACTAACACACTTCAAGTCCTATAGGTGCTTCTGGGAACAAAATATAGCTCTGTGTGTGTAATGGGACTAACACACTTCAAGTCCTATAGGTGCTTCTGGGAACAAAATATAGCTCTGTGTGTGTGATGGGACTAACACACTTCAAGTCCTATAGGTGCTTCTGGGAAGAAAATATAGCTCTGTGTGTGTAATGGGACTAACACACTTCAAGTCCTATAGGTGCTTCTGGGAAGAAAATATAGCTCTGTGTGTGTAATGGGACTAACACACTTCAAGTCCTATAGGTGCTTCTGGGAAGAAAATATAGCTCTGTGTGTGTGATGGGACTAACACACTTCAAGTCCTATAGGTGCTTCTGGGAAGAAAATATAGCTCTGTGTGTGTAATGGGACTAACACACTTCAAGTCCTATAGGTGCTTCTGGGAAGAAAATATAGCTCTGTGTGTGTAATGGGACTAACACACTTCAAGTCCTATAGGTGCTTCTGGGAAGAAAATATAGCTCTGTGTGTGTAATGGGACTAACACACTTCAAGTCCTATAGGTGCTTCTGGGAAGAAAATATAGCTCTGTGTGTGTAATGGGACTAACACACTTCAAGTCCTATAGGTGCTTCTGGGAAGAAAATATAGCTCTGTGTGTGTAATGGGACTAACACACTTCAAGTCCTATAGGTGCTTCTGGGAAGAAAATATAGCTCTGTGTGTGTGATGGGACTAACACACTTCAAGTCCTATAGGTGCTTCTGGGAACAAAATATAGCTCTGTGTGTGTAATGGGACTAACACACTTCAAGTCCTATAGGTGCTTCTGGGAACAAAATATAGCTCTGTGTGTGTGATGGGACTAACACACTTCAAGTCCTATAGGTGCTTCTGGGAAGAAAATATAGCTCTGTGTGTGTAATGGGACTAACACACTTCAAGTCCTATAGGTGCTTCTGGGAAGAAAATATAGCTCTGTGTGTGTAATGGGACTAACACACTTCAAGTCCTATAGGTGCTTCTGGGAAGAAAATATAGCTCTGTGTGTGTAATGGGACTAACACACTTCAAGTCCTATAGGTGCTTCTGGGAACAAAATATAGCTCTGTGTGTGTAATGGGACTAACACACTTCAAGTCCTATAGGTGCTTCTGGGAACAAAATATAGCTCTGTGTGTGTGATGGGACTAACACACTTCAAGTCCTATAGGTGCTTCTGGGAAGAAAATATAGCTCTGTGTGTGTAATGGGACTAACACACTTCAAGTCCTATAGGTGCTTCTGGGAAGAAAATATAGCTCTGTGTGTGTAATGGGACTAACACACTTCAAGTCCTATAGGTGCTTCTGGGAAGAAAATATAGCTCTGTGTGTGTAATGGGACTAACACACTTCAAGTCCTATAGGTGCTTCTGGGAAGAAAATATAGCTCTGTGTGTGTAATGGGACTAACACACTTCAAGTCCTATAGGTGCTTCTGGGAAGAAAATATAGCTCTGTGTGTGTAATGGGACTAACACACTTCAAGTCCTATAGGTGCTTCTGGGAAGAAAATATAGCTCTGTGTGTGTAATGGGACTAACACACTTCAAGTCCTATAGGTGCTTCTGGGAAGAAAATATAGCTCTGTGTGTGTAATGGGACTAACACACTTCAAGTCCTATAGGTGCTTCTGGGAAGAAAATATAGCTCTGTGTGTGTAATGGGACTAACACACTTCAAGTCCTATAGGTGCTTCTGGGAAGAAAATATAGCTCTGTGTGTGTAATGGGACTAACACACTTCAAGTCCTATAGGTGCTTCTGGGAACAAAGTATAGCTCTTTGTGTGTAATGGGACTAACACACTTCAAGTCCTATAGGTGCTTCTGGGAAGAAAATATAGCTCTGTGTGTGTGATGGGACTAACACACTTCAAGTCCTATAGGTGCTTCTGGGAACAAAATATAGGAGCTCTGCCTGCCTGCCACGAACACACTACAAGTCCTATAGGTGCTTCTGGTAACAAAATATAGGAGCTCTGCCTGCCTGCCACTAACACACTACAAGTCCTATAGGTGCTTCTGGTAACAAAATATAGGAGCTCTGCCTGCCTGTCACTAACACACTACAAGTCCTATAGGTGCTTCTGGTAACAAAATATAGGAGCTCTGCCTGCCTGCCACTAACACACTACAAGTCCTATAGGTGCTTCTGGTAACAAAATATAGGAGCTCTGCCTGCCTGTCACTAACACACTACAAGTCCTATAGGTGCTTCTGGTAACAAAATATAGGAGCTCTGCCTGCCTGCCACTAACACACTACAAGTCCTATAGGTGCTTCTGGTAACAAAATATAGGAGCTCTGCCTGCCTGCCACGAACACACTACAAGTCCTATAGGTGCTTCTGGTAACAAAATATAGGAGCTCTGCCTGCCTGTCACTAACACACTACAAGTCCTATAGGTGCTTCTGGTAACAAAATATAGGAGCTCTGCCTGCCTGCCACTAACACACTACAAGTCCTATAGGTGCTTCTGGTAACAAAATATAGGAGCTCTGCCTGCCTGCCACGAACACACTACAAGTCCTATAGGTGCTTCTGGTAACAAAATATAGGAGCTCTGCCTGCCTGCCACGAGCACACTACAAGCCCCTCTTTGTCAATCAATCTTTGTAACTGAATCTATCTAACTCAATCTCTGCAAGTGAATCTCTCTCTCTATCTATCTAAATGCAGCAGAGTGTCACAGGAACAGCCTGCTCAATCTGCGCCGGAACAGCATGTGACCGGCGCAGACGGCGTGGCGGCGTTTTATAGGGGGGGGCGTGTACTACAGCCCCTGAGCTGTAATTGGCTACAGGCGTCCTGCCTGTAGCCAATTATGGCTCTTCGAGTTTCCGGGGCTGTGATTGGCCAAGCATGCGGGGTCACAGTGCATGCTTGGCCAATCATCAGCCAGCAATGCACTGCGTCGGCCGCGCCGGCCGCAATGCATTGCGGGGCCGCGCGCATCACACGAACGTGATGCGAGCGGCCAAAATAGTTCTGGGCTCGCCGAGCGAGCGAACGCCCGGTGCTCGATGCGAACGTGGGTTCGCATCGAGCACCGGGCCCATCCTTAGTTGTAAACAAATTGCCTTGTGGTACAGTTTTCACAAGAAAACAACTGTGCTAATATTTAACTATGTCACAGCCATTAGTTTGTGTCAAGGTTTCATATTGAGTAGGCAGAACATTTTTACATTACATTGGTTTTAGTTACATTGAACTATTTATATTTGTCAAATGTCTGTGATAATGAGCCCTTGCAGATCGCTGATTTGGGGTTCTCCAGGGCATGTGTAAGCCCCAGGCTGCTTCTTCACCAGGGGATAGATGGTGGGGATAGACTCGCAGCAAGCTGGAACCAGGTCACGGCCTCCAGGTATGCCCAGATGAGGATGCAGAGACCACTAGCATGTGCAGAGTAAAGATGGTAGGAGATAGAAGGAAAGCCAGGAAACAAATAGATGTAAGCAGGTCAGGGTGGGCAGCAGGCAAGCACACACAGAAGACAAAGCTGGGGTCGGTACACGGGAAGTCAGATAAAGCATACACATAACAGTAAGGAACAGTGGGGGCCCATCCACTAGGGACACAGGGGCGCCACCCCCCCATCCATGCATCAGGACCCCTGATCTACATGCAGGGCGCTGGACGCATGGATTTAAATGGGGGGGTTTTGAAGCATGTGATTAGAGCCAGAGATGCAGTCGGTGCTCTCTGGTTCCCAGAGAGCACCGACTGCATCTCTGGCTCTACACAGCTCTACACAGCTCTACACAGCTCTCAGCCCCTCCTTTTGTGTGTGGGGTAAATGCAGATCCCCCATCAGCAGAATGTGTGATTTTTACCTCCCATCAAAGAAAATACCATGTGACAGATTTTGTGTGGGTTAAATGCAGATGCCCCCCGTGGGATGTGTGCTTTTTGAAATATTTTAAAAACTTTATTCAAAGGTATTCAAAAATACATTTTTTATTTGGAGATTATGTCAAGTCTATGAATATCAGATGACCTACATGGATATAATGTAAAGTCAATGAATATCAGATGACCTTCATGGAGTGGAAGTCTATAAATTGTACATCCTGCACAGGTTTCCGTGGTGCCACTTCAAAAGTGCCTCTTTCCTTATCATGAAGGAAACTATGGAGAACACAGCAGGCCAGGACAACTTTTTTTTTATAAATTCTTTGTATAGTTTTTTCCCAAAGATAGAAAACAGTTTACAATACAAAGCCTATGGGCATTCCCCAGCTCAAAAAATACAAAACATACAAACTAAAAACTAATCATGGGTTAGCAATAGAGTTGAGAGGACACCTGGATGTTTGGGTTCGGCGGGTTCAGCCGAACTTCGGAAAAAAGTCCGGGTTCGGGACCGAACTTGACCCAAACTTGACCCCGAACTCCGAACCCCATTGAAGTCAATGGGACCCCGACTTTTGAACACTAAAATGGCTGTAAAAAAGTTATGGAAAGGGCTAGAGGGCTGCAATTGGCAACAAAATATTGTTAAGAGCATGGCAAGTGATCTGCAAACAAATGTGGATAGGGAAATAACTTAAAATAACATAAAAAAATAAAAAATAAAAATAAAATGCTGGAGGCCCCCTTCTCAGCAGAAGAGGTACAGGAAGTCATTAAGAACCTCAGAAACTCAACGGCACGATGCCGCACAAATATGGTGGGAATACCCCAGAATACGCACTTTCTGGAAAAAATTATTCAATTTAATGGATAAGATAGTGGGAAAATAAAATACTTGGAAATTAAAAAAAATGAAAAAATTATAATCTTGACCTAGAAGGACAAAATTCAAATGGAGTAGGAGGTTGAGGTGGCGGTGGATGTGGCGGTGTAGCTGGAAGCGGCGGTGGAGGAGGACGAGGTAGCCAACACTGGTTCAAAAATACAACAATGGCTGGGTAAGGCTAGTGGTGAATGATGTGTCGAATTCTGTCCCCCGTCGCATAGGGTCCGCCCTGTACTGCGCTTGCTCAGTACGTAGGATTTCGAAACTCTCCGAAGACGATGTGCGATGACTCCAGGTTCAAGCCACATCATCCGAGGTTGAAGCCTAGCCAAGCGAGCCCGTGAGGGGCCCTGTTACTATGTGCTACCGTATGTCCACTTGGATGGTCGGGCTTGAACCTGCACTCACTGCGCAGGCGACGTTCATCTTTGGAGATTTTGTGAATCTCCTTGTCCTCCGTACTGCGCAAGCACTACACCTGCGCAGTAAGTGGCCGGACACTATCTGATAGCAAGACAGTTTTCGTCAGAACACCGGTATATGTGTCTATTCTGCACAAGGTACGGCCAAGTCCTGTGGGATCCATGCCTGGTTCATTTTAATGAACGTGAGCTTGTCCACATTGGCTCTGGACAGGCGGCTGCGCTTGTCTGTGATAACGCACCCTGCCAGACAAAATATAAAAGTTTTACCTGCAAGCTCAGTGCACCATTAGGACCAACACTGCATATAGTAAGAGATACACCATAGTCTGTGTGTATTCTGCTATTGGAAAAACATTGCAAAAAAATTTAATTTTGCTGTGTTTTTTTTTTTTCCCAATAGCATTTTCTGCATGTTCATACATACACGCTGTAGACACTATCCGTGTATTCTGATATTGGAAAAACATTGCAAAAAAAAAATTAATTTTGCTGTGTTTTTTTTTCCCAATAGCATTTTCTGCGTGTTCATACATACACGCTGTAGACACTATCCGTGTATTCTGATATTGGAAAAACATTGCAAAAAAATTTAATTTTGCTGTGTTTTTTTTTCCCCAATAGCATTTTCTGCGTTTTCATACACGCTTTAGACACTGTCCGTGTATTCTGATATTGGAAAAACATTGCAAAAAAATTTAATTTTGCTGTGTTTTTTTTTCCCCAATAGCATTTTCTGCGTGTTCATACATACACGCTGTAGACACTATCCGTGTATTCTGATATTGGAAAAACATTGCAAAAAAATTTAATTTTGCAGTGTTTTTTTTTCCCAATAGCATTTTCTGCGTGTTCATACATACACGCTGTAGACACTATCCATGTATTCTGATATTGGAAAAACATTGCAAAAAAATTTAATTTTGCTGTGCTTTTTTTTTCCCCAATAGCATTTTCTGCGTTTTCATAAATGCTTTAGATACTGTCCGTGTATTCTGATATTGGAAAAACATTGGAAAAAAATTTAATTTTGCTGTGTTTTTCTTTTCCCAATAGCATTTTCTGCGTGTTCATACATACACGCTGTAGACACTATCCGTGTATTCTGATATTGGAAAAACATTGCAAAAAAATTAAATTTTGCAGTGTTTTTTTTTTTTCCCAATAGCATTTTCTGCGTGTTCATAAACGCTTTAGACACTGTACGTGTATTCTGCTATAGACAAAAACACCCATTTAGGGCGAGATCATAAATTTTGAAAATATGAGGAGATCATCAAAAAGGGGACGTGGCCCGGGTCGTGGTGCTGCTGGTGGCGCTCCTGTTGCAGGGAGAGGACGTGGTCGATCTGTGCCAGCTACACGCACTAGTGAAACACCTTCCTCAGGTGCGAGTAGGCAACAGAGCCTGCAGCGGTATTTTGGCGCGCCTAATGAGGCTGTACGAATGTTGAGGCCAGGGCAAGTACAGGCGATAGTAGATTGGGTTGCTGACAGTGCCTCCGGTTCCTTCACATTGTCTCCCACCCAGTCTCCTGATGAAAGTTCAGAGTTGGCACCTGCAGCCGATGTCCATCAGTCTTTCACCTCACCCCCTTGCAAATCAGCCAATCAGTCTGAGCCCCAAATCATGCAGCAGTCTCTTCTGCTTTTTGATGACTATGTTAGCAGGGTTTCCCAGGGCCATCCACCTAGCCCTGCCCCAGAAGTGGAAGAGATTGTGTACACCGATGCCCAACCACTTATGTTTCATGATGAGTACATGGGAGGACCATTGCAGCACGTCTCGGATGATGACGAAACACAGGTGCCAACTGCTGCTGCTTTAGCCATTGTGCAAACCGACAAGGAGGGCAGGGGTGAAGACTGGGTGGAAGATGATGTGGAGGACGATGAGGTCCTTGACCCCACATGGAATCAACGTCATGCAGGTGACCAGTGTAGTTCAGAGGAAGAGGTGGTGGTCGCACAGAGCCACCAGCACAGCAGAAGAGGGAGTAGGGTGCAAAAGCAGAGCGTCTGTCCCCTAGACAGTATGCCTGCTACTGCCCAACGCAGCAAGAGACCGAGCACACCAAAGCCAGGTCCAAGGAGTTCCCTAGCTTGGCAGTTCTTCAGACAATGTGCTGATGACAAGACACGAGTGGTTTGCACGCTGTGCAATCAGAGCTTGAAGCGAGGCATAAACGTTCTCAACCTGAGCACAACCTGCATGACCAGGCATCTAAGTGCAAAGCACGAGATGCAGTGGAGTAGACACCTCAAAAACAAAGAAAGGTCTCTGGCTCCTCCTGCTTCCTCTTCTGCTGCAGTCTCGGCCTCTTTATCCACCTCTGTAGTGACAGTGACACCTGCCAACCCGCAAACAGAGGATCTGCCAGCAACACTACCACCTGGGTCACCAACCATCTCCACAATGTCCCATGGAAGCGTTCAGCTCTCTATTTCCCAAACACTGGAGCGGAAGAGGAAGTACCCCCCTAGCCACCCGCGATCCCTGGCCCTGAATGCCAGCATTTCAAAATTCCTCGCCTTTGAAATGCTGTCATTCCGTCTGGTGGAGACGCAGAGTTTTAAAAGGCTGATGTCATTGGCTGTCCCACAGTTTGTCGTGCCCAGTCGCCACTACTTTTCCAGACGAGCTATCCCTTCCCCGCACAACCAAGTGGGGGACAAAATCAGGTGTGCAGTGCGCAACGCCATCTGTGGCAAGGTCCACCTAACTACGGATGTGTGGACCAGTAAGCACGGTCAGGGACGTTATATCTCCCTAACAGCACACTGGGTAAATGTAGTGGCGGCTGGGCCTGAGGCGGATAGCACTTTGGCGCATGTCCTTCCACCACCGAGGATTGCAGGGCACTTCAGTTTGCCTCCTGTTGCTAACTCCTCCTACTCCACCTCCTCATCCTCTACCGCCTCCTCATCCGGTCAGCGTAACACCTTCACCACCAACTTCAGCACAGCCAGGGCTAAACGACAGCAGGCAGTTTTAGAGCCTCAAGCCCGGCCTGGTGGTGTGCGATAATGGGCGAAATCTCGTAGCAGCTCTGGGCCTAGGCGGTTTGACGCACATCCCTTGCCTGGCGCATGTGCGGAACTTGGTGGTCCAGAGGTTCCTTAAGAATTACCCCGATATGCCAGAGCTGCTGCAAAAAGTGCGGGCCGTCTGTGCGCACTTTCGGCGTTCTCACCCTGATGCTGCTCGCCTGTCAGCGATGCAGCGTAACTTCGGCCTTCCCGCTCACCGCCTCATATGTGACGTGCCCAAAAGGTGGAACTCCACCTTGCACATGCTTGCCAGACTGTGCGAGCAGCAGCAGGCGATAGTGGAGTTTCAGCTGCAGCACGCACGCGCGAGTCGCTCTGCGGAACAGCGCCACTTCACCGCCAATAACTGGGCCTCCATGCAAGATCTGTTGGCCTTGTTGCGCTGTTTTGAGTACTCCACCAACATGGCCAGTGCCGATGACGCCGTTCTCAGCGTTACTATCTCAGTTCTATGCCTCCTTGAAAAAACTCTTCAGGCGATGATGGAAGAGGATGTGGCACAGGAGGAGGAGGAGGAAGAGGGTTCATTTCCAAGGCTTTCAGGGCAGTCATTTGCAAGTGGCTACGAGGGTGGGTTCCTGCACCAACAAGCGCCAGGTACACAATTGTCCGGCAGCAAGGGCACAGTTCTAGAGGATGACGAGGTGGAGGATGAGGAGGAGATGGAGGAGGAGGAACCATGTTCACAGCAGGGTGGCACCCAGACCAGCTCATGTCCATCACTGGTGCGTGGCTGGGGGGATACAGAGGACACAGACAATACACCTACCACAGAGGACAGCTTTTCCTTGCCTCTGGGCAGCCTGGCACACATGAGCGATTACATGCCGCAGTGTCTCCGCAACGACCGCCGAGTTGCCCACATTTTAACTGGTGCTGATTATTGGGTGGCCACCCTGCTGGATCCCCGTTACAAGGACAACGTGCCGTCCTTAATTACCTCACTGGAGCGTGATCGTAAGATGCGCGAGTACAAGCGCACGCTGGTAGACACGCTGCTGGTGGCATTCCCACTTGGCAGTGGGGGTACGGTGGAAGCACAAGGCGAAGGCAGAGGAGGAGGAAGAGGTCGCCAATGCAGCCGGGGCACCGCCAGCACCTCAGAAGGCAGGGTTAGCATGGCCGAAATGTGGAAAAGCTTTGTCAGCACGCCACAACAACCAGCACCACCAGCTGAGATGGAACGAGGCAGCATTTCACCAACATGGTGGAGCAGTATGTGTGCACACGCCTACACGTATTGAATGACGGGTCTGCCCCCTTCAACTTCTGGGTCTCCAAATTGGACACATGGCCTGAGCTTGCCCTTTACGCCTTGGAGATGCTGGCCTGCCCTGCAGCCAGTGTATTATCTGAACGTGTATTTAGCACGGCAGGGGGCGTTATCACAGACAAGCGCAGCCGCCTGTCCAGAGCCAATGTGGACAAGCTCACGTTCATTAAAATTAACCAGGCATGGATCCCACAGGACTTGTCCGTACCTTGTGCAGAATAGACACGTATACCGGTGTTCTGACAAAAACTGTCTGGCCATCGGCTAGTGTCCGGCCACTTAATGTGCAGGCGCAGTGCTTGCGCAGTACAGAGCAGGTTCAAGCCCGACCATCCAAGTGGACATACGGTAGCACATAGTAACAGGGCCCCTCACGGGCTCGCTTGGCTAGGCTTCAACCTCGGATGATGTGGCTTGAACCTGGAGTCACCGCGCATCGTCTTCGGAGAGTTTCAAAATCTCCTTGTCCTACGTACTGAGCAAGCGCAGTACAGGGCAGACACTATGCGACGGGGGACAGAATTCGACACATCATTCACCACTAGCCTTACCTAGCCATTGTTGTATTTTTGAACCAGTGTTGGCTACCTCGTCCTCCTCCACCGCCGCTTCCACCTACACCGCCACATCCACCGCCACATCAACCTCCTACTCCATATGGACCTCGTCCTCCTAGGTCAAGATTATAATTTTTTCATTTTTTTAATTTTATCTTATCCATTTTTTCCAGAAAGTGCGTATTCTGGGGTATTCCCACCATATGTGCGGCATCGTGCCGTTGAGTTTCTGAGGTCCTTAATGACTTCCTGTACCTCTTCTGCTGAGAAGGAGGCCTCCAGCATTTTATTTTTTATTTTTTTATGTTATTTTAAGTTATTTCTCTATCCACATTTGTTTGCAGAGCACTTGCCATGCTCTTAACAACATTTTGTTGCCATTTGCAGCCCTCTAGCCCTTTCCATTACTTTTTTACAGCCATTTTAGTCTTCAAAAGTTTGGGTCCCCATTGACTTCAATGGGGTTCGGATTTCGGGGTCAAGTTCGGTCTCGAACCCGGACTTTTTTCCGAAGTTCGGCCGAACCCGCCGAACCCGAACATCCAGGTGTCCGCTCAACTCTAATCAACTCTAATCATAACAAATCTTCTCATAGCCTTCAACATTCATTATTACAAGGTTCTCACCCTTATCTGAGGGTTTGGTGATGATGATGTTTCTATTCATTCTTAGGGATTTCAAAGCCTTCTTTAATTCTACTGGTAGATTGGGACAAGATTCCGACCCCAAATTCATTGCCTCTATCTCTTTGTTCACCTGAATGACAAAGGCCCAAATGTTCGGATTTCCTTGTAGGATGGGGAAAGATTTAGATTTTGGTTTGTATGTCTTTGGTGGATCAAATTCAGGTATAGGGGGATGGTTGCTTACATTTGGGACAGTCCCAGATGTATTAAATACCCAACCATCCTCCTCTGGATTGCTCCCATCCCAGAGCTACATAAGGTCTTGAAGGGCCCTGAGATCCTCCATGGTTAAATTTTCTAACACAGAATTATCATGGACAGGGTTTTGAGTGTCTCTATGATCTTTATCGTAAAGGACTTTATACATTAATTGCCTAACAAATAGATGTAGGTCTTTTCAGAGTTCAAAGTGGTCTGCCTCTTGGTCTGGAAAGAAGGTGAGGCCAAGTCATAAGACTTTGGCCTCATCCTTTGACAATGGATACGATGAAAGGTTAATAATATCGTAGGTTTCCTGGCCCCCAACAGTGTGGGGATTGGGACCATCTACTTTGGGGACTGAATAAGTGAACGTGCTGGTGTCGGTGCGCTTGCCGTGACTTTCTTGGGTTCCATTGGGGTGTTAGAGTTAAATATAGGTGCCGTACTGATGTCCACTTGTGGACCTAGAGAGTGTGTATGGTGTTCACCCGCCTGCTGGGATAGAGGTCCTGCCGGAAGTGACACAGAGGGAATACTCATTGTTGGTGAGGAAAGTGACATAGATATGTTTTTGGGTACATTATCCATATTTGATGTGACTGGTGCTGTGCGGTTTTGTGACCATTGTGAGCATGACCGCTTATCTTTATTTGAAACATGTGCCATTCTAGGATGCCCTTGTAAGCCATTTTCTCTGTTGTTTTTTCTCTTTTTTGATGCATTGATTGCTCCATCCAGACGTGGACCTATAGGGACATAAGATGCTGTTCCAATTGGAACCCCCCTCTCTGGGCTATATTCCTCATATTCAATGCCATCTTTTTCTCCCCTAGTATCTATCTAAGGGATGATCATGGCTCCCTTGTAGGCAATTAATGCTGTGTTTCTTCTCTTTTCTTCTTTATTTTCTTCTTAATTTTTTGTTTTTTTGTTTTTTGCCCGCTTTTTTTTTTTTCCCAGACTGCCCTGTCCCCCCCTTTTTCTTCCCGATGGAGCCCACTGCCCGCGCAGACCACCACCAGCAGACGAGGTAAGAGGCTGCACCGAAAGGGGTAAGTATTGAAGGGGGAAAAAAAAAAAAAGAGTGCCAGACCGTTAAAATGCTGCCTTTTTTTTGGCAGCCCTACGGGATCAAGAGCCGCAAGCTCCAGGCACGGGAGAAGGTCCAGTGGCCGTACCTCTAGCAGGAGGTCCCGCAGGAGCCGCTCGAGGTCCCCCTCTCGCCACCGAAGACATAGCCATTCGCGCCACAGCCGTTCACTTACACGCCATCATGGCTACCGCCGTAGTCGATCATAAATACCACAGGCGATCTCCTTCACCTCATCACCAGAGCCGCCATAACCCGACCTGCAGCTAACGCTTGCTGGGTTTGCGGCGCACCAGCATTGCCAATAAACTTGCATGCCAATCATGCTTCAATGAAGCAACAAAGGAGAAGGAGTCAGATGCTAGGATGGCTACAGACCTTATAAGAGAGTCTGTTCGCGAGACTATACTAGAATCATCCACACCAGCAGCGGATGGAGCAGCACCCAGTACATCTTCGGGGGACCTCCATCGCACCCAAGCATCAGAGTCTTCCTCAGAGAATGAGGATCAAGAGATGTCTGCTGGGTTTGATTTCTCCCTGGTTAATCCTTTTGCAAAGTCAGTTAAGGAGGTAATCGGATGGGAGGAAGACGCGGCAGAACCAGTACAGAAAGTGAGGAAGTATTTCCCAAATTTAAAAAGGGATCCTGAAACCTTTCCTTTCATAGGGGAACTCGAGGATCTAATTAAGGACGAATGGGAACGAGCAGATAAGAGGTCCAGCCTCACCAACAGACTGGCCAAAATGTATCCCTTAAAGGAAGCAAAGGTGAAACCTCTTATCAATGCCCCCACAGTCGACTCCTCTCTGATGCGACTCGCTCGGCATGTTACCTTACCAATTGAGGACGCCGTCTCCTTCCGAGACGTCCTCGATAGAAAGATGGACTTAGAGCTAAAGAAGGCTTATTCCACGGCGGGAGGCGCCTGTAGGCCAGCTATCACCACAGCAGCAGTAGCAAAAGCCATCTCGGCTGGGCGTCCAGGATAGAGAAAGATCTTCAAGACGGCGTCGAAATAGAAAAAATAACTTCCTCCCTTCAGGAAATCAAGCTGGCTGGTGACTTTGTAGCGGAAGCTTCAGTGGATATAATAAGGTCATCAGCAAGAACTACACTGAAAATTGGTGTTATTTAAAATTGTTTTTGTCCCAAGGAATTTTTATAATATGTTATATAATGATATAGAAAATTGGTGACTTGGGCACTTGGTGAACACTGTTGTATATACTGGATGTGCTACCCCACTCTTTCAGTGCTCAATTCGTTTTTTCTCCACCATTTCCTTCTGGGGCTTATGGGGGGGGGGGTCAAACATGTATTCCATACAACTCTTGTATTATAACATTTATCCGAAATTGCACCAACCAGCAATTGTAATTGCATGGTATGGTGACCATTATTGGGAGTGACATCTGGGGCAATTTGCACCGTCCAGGGGATCTGCCCCCTTGTCAATGGATCCCCGTATGGACACCCGAGGGCCTTCATGGGGGATAGCCTCACAAATAAGTATAACTGTTTACACACACAGATCCACGTCCCTGCTCTGTTACCGGCAATCGCTGGGGTGCCCGGCGGACATCGGTCGGGAAGCCGAGGATGTCATATGACACCCGCCCAGGATGGGAGATCCCTCCTGCGGATGTCATTTGACTATGGGAAGTGGTTAAAAAACAAAACATATTTAATTCACACATACATGTAATAAAAGTTGTATTAGCAACCAGGAGACGTTTTTTCAGGATAATTCTGCAGCTCTGTAAACATTTTGGCAAGGCATTCCAAGGTTAACCATCAATATATCAAGGGATTAGTCCAGTACAGTCGACGGGTTCCCTTCTCATCCAATTCTCTCCCTTTTCTCTCCCTCCAGAAGCAGAATTGCTTCATCAATTTTGTTCAGGATCCATGAACGTGGCCAGAAAACACAGATAACTAGCTCTTTGTAACAATCTCTGCTCTCCCTGTCTCTCTACACCCTAAAATTGCATAAAGACTGCAAATGTAATCTTTTTCCAATGTGGGCATTTGGGAGGTAAATTAGTAGAGGGGATTGTTTTGTAAAAAAACTTTTGTAAACAATAACGTAACTAGACTTCGGGCACTAAGAGGAGCTGTGGCGCCCCTTTCTGTTCAGCTGCTCTATTCATAGAAGCTGTATTACAGCTTCTAAGAATGAAGCACAATCTATGAATGAGGGAGGTAGACCTTCAAATCATCCAACTGTCCTCCATTCATAGATTGTTTTTCATTCCCAGATGTTGTAGTACAGCTTCTATGAATCTAGCAGCTAGGTGGAAGGGACAGGCATAGTTGGGCTTCCCTAATGAGAGCCTGTGACAGCCTCCTAAATGTATGAACCCCAACTAAATGGCGAGGCATCATATTGACTGTAAGTTTGTCCCCTGTACTGACTTCTTTTTTTTACATTTTGACTGAACTTAGGTTTTAAGTCAACCTTAAGGACTTGCATAAATGTTCTGTGTCAGTGATTTAGGAAGTATTTAAAACCCAACTCTAAGATCGCCATTTTTTTTACCTTGCTTTGTGGGTGGCACCCTGGATCTTCAGCTTTTTCTGCTGCTGATACTACTATCTCTTTCCTCACTGTTAGCATTCTATTTCAGGTTGACTATCTTCATCCAGCCTGTCCCTTTTTAACCACTTACCGACCGCACTATAGTAAGATGACTGCTACAGCGCGATCAGCCAGTTTTGGGAAGGCGTCATATAAGTCCTCCCATGATTGGACACATAACATCATAAAGGGCCGATAACAGCAGCTCTTTACCACATAATCAGCTGTGTCCAATCACAGCTGATTATGATGTAAACACACTTACCGGTATTGGCATTAATTTCCTCACGTTGTCACAGTGTGAGGAGAGGAGAAAGCCTATGACCGACTAGTGTGAAAGGCGATATCTGCACTGATAATCAGGGCACTGATCATCAGTGTCCTGATTATCAGTGCAGCCCCAACAGTGCCCATCAGTGCTGCCTATCAGTGCCAATCAGTATCCATCAGTGATGCCAATCAGTGCCCATCAGTGCTACAAATCAGTGTCAATCAGTGCTGTCAATCAGTGCCCATCAGTGCTGCCTATCAGTGCCAATCAGTGGCGCCTATCAGTGCCACATATCAGGGCAGCCTCATCAGTGCCATCTCATCAGTGCTGTCTATCAGTGCACATCAGTGCTAGGGTTGCCACATCATCCCTTTAATCCAGGACACACATTAACTACACAGGTTATGTGGCTGATTAAGGTGATAATTAAACCCACTAAGTGCCTTATCTGCATTAAATCAGCCTCAGAAACTGTGTAATTCATATGTGTCCTGGATTAAAGTGATTATGTGTTAAAACTAATCAGTGCCACCTCATCAGTGCCCATCAGTGAAGCCTATCAGTGCCCATCAGTGTTGCCTATTAGTGTCCATCAGTACAATATCATCAGGACACATCAGTGAAGGAAAAAAATTACCTGTTTGCAAAATTGTAGAACAGAAACTAAGAAAAACTGTTTTGTTTGTTTAGAAAAAATAAAAAAAATAAAAATGTCATATGGGTACAGTACTGCATGACCGCGGAATTTTCATTCAAAGTGTGACAGTGCTGAAAGCTAAATATTGGCCTGGGCTAAAAGTGCCCAGGAAGCTAGTGGTTAAATTAGACTTCAGGCAGGGATGGATCTACAGCAAGTATTAGTATAAATAAACAGGAGCTTTTACTCTGCAATGGGGCTGCCGATCAGATTGAGACCAAGTGCTACATGCACTTGGTCTCCTGGAGGATTTAATAAACATTTTTTTTATTAATTAAAAAAAAAAAAAAATTAATTAGTGCTCAGCCCCATATTACCTTCAAGTTATGACTTGAAGTTTACACATGGCTTCCTTGCTTTGGTCTTTAAGGGACTGAGGAAAGGAAAAGGAATGTAAATATGTGCAGCTGGTGGGGTGGCATTAAAGTGAATCATTTGCTTTGGACTTCATAGACAAAGCACAAGTTCACTTTAAGAAAAAGCTATAACAACTGCAAATAAAAAAAAAAAATGCTTTTTGTATCCTTTTTGAAAAAGTAACTCACAAGCGTTGTAAACAGGTACAGATGTGAGTTGGAAGTTATAGCCTTATTCCTTGATGTGCTTAGAGTTGCCACCTCATCCCTTTAAACCCGAACACCTTTGAATTACACAGGTTCTGAGGCTAATTAAATGCAGATAAGGCACCAAGTGAGGTTAATTACCACCTTAATCAGCCACAGAACCTGTGCAATTAATATGTGTTCGGGTTTAAAGGGATGAGGTGGCAACCATAGATGTGCTCCAAAAATCATTTTGCATAGAATTTCTAATATCCCAGCATAAGCCCAGCACTCTGATTGCTTGACCAAACTGAAATTTTGGTTTGACTTGCCAACACTTTTGAATGGATGTTGCTGGGATCATGAAACGGTAATTAAGAATTCATGTGTGTTAAGCCTAGTACACACTGCTATATTTTTTTGTTCACCCAGTGGGCTGAAGGAAAAAAAACCTGACAGCTCAGGTTGGAGTCGCTGTACTAACAATCCAATGTTAGTACAACATTCTTCCCTGCTGTTCTATTTTTTTTTAACAGGGGGGTGGCTCCCTCGCCTGAACACTCCGGTCAGTGCTCTCAGCCCTTGAATGAGAGCGCTCACCAGAGCCAGTCAGCAGGCCTTTTATTTTTCTTCGCACGGCCGGCTTCCGTCAGACCAGCTGCAGTACACATGGGCTAAATGTCGGGCAGTTTCTATTGAACCAGCTAATGCCCCCTGAGATTCAACCCATGTGTACGGGCTTTAATGACCAGAAGTCAGCTCAGTTCTTATACAATTCTCGCCAATTTTTGGACAATACATGACTCATATTTTACACAATAGTTTACTAATTACTTGTGTTATGTTAATTTATTTATTTTTTGTTGTAATTTGCTGTCTAATATATGTTTTTCATTTTAATGATAGTAGCCACAAAAACGTCAATTCATGTATTTTATATATATATATATATATATATATATATATATATATATATGTGTGTGTTGTAATAAACCAAACCTAAATATTGGGTACATAATATACACAAAGATATAACTATAAGTACAAAACCAGTCTTGGACAAGCAGTACTTTTTTTTTTTTTTTTTTTTATAAAAAACTGCCCTAACAAGAATGCAGCAGGGTGAAAAGATCACAGGCACTTTACACGCATTGTGCTAATTACTGCAAGTATTTAAAGTTGTAATTAGCTTATTATGCTGCAGAGAACCTAACATGGCATGTCTTTTAAAAGAATTTCTCTCCAGATCATTAGTGGGAAAGCTAACAACATCTGCTTCAAATAAAATCAACCAATTAGCACCGGCAACTTCATATAGTTTGCAATCAGAGAATTATATTGTGCCAAGTGCTAATTTGAATGTGAACACTATCTTCTTTTCACATCCCACGCTTATCTGCCAGTACAGCTGGTATTTAATACGACCAACTTCAGTACAGCCTCCAAAAACTTATGTTAATTTGAAATAACCTCTGTAATCAGAAGTGTACAATACAGGCTGGGTTGTTCTTGTCTTAATTAAAAGTGGCCTTGTTATCCCTTTTTTTTTATGGAAAGCTCCATTATCCCACCATTTAGTGTACAAATAAAGTAAATATTCACACTGCAAGAAAAAATAAAACACATAGTCCTGATTTGATGGAGTCAGTCTAATGTTTATTAATAACAGCAATATTGTCTGTAGACATTACATAACAACAATGGTTTATGTGACTCTAATCACTGAGCTGATCAAGTTGGGTCTGCTAAGATGAAAAGGGATCACAAGCTTGTAGCATAAAAACATATTTGTATGTTCAGTTGGAGAGGGTGATTTAAATGATCTTGACATTGCTTGAATGTCAGAAGAGCTATGTTTGCACCAACATAACTCAGAATCTGCTCTCTGCACTTAGGAAGCTACTGATTTAAATACATCATTAGTGTATAGCCTTTCACATTTACATTAGAAAGTTATTCTAATAAAAAGAAAGAATGTCGTTTTAAAGGGAGTGTATTTTTTTTATATATTATGTAAAGGACAAACAAAAAACATTTATGAAAATTAGGCAAGTAAATATGAAATACTTTATATGATAAGTTCATATTTATTTTCTCAGCCAGTAGGCCTTCTTTTCACATGTTTACTAGGCTAATCTTAAAGAGGAAGTAAACTTCCTCTGCAGACATTTACCTGTAGGTAAGCCTATGATAAGGCTTACCTATAGGTAGTGTAAATATCTCCTAAACGTGCATAATTTAGGAGATATTTACATTACATGCAGCCAGTGACATCCATAGCGCATGCGCACTGAAGGAACGACCACGTGGACGGTACCTTTTGAGCCCTGTGCCGTGAACAACGGCTCCCGCGTGGCTCCCACTCACAGTGCCGGAGACCGCAAACTCGTAAGTAACTCAGGGAAAGATGTCAGCCGTCTTAGCGGTGTGCGGGCGCCGCTGGAAGGCTTCATTCTAGGGTAAGTATTTCATAATGAGCTAGTATGCAATGCATACCAGCTCATTGTGCCTTTGTCTTACAGATTGTACAACCTCTTCAAAGTGGAGGGCCACCCTAAAAAAAAAAAAAATACATGAAAATGTTCATAAAAAAAAAAAAAAAAATTAAGAAAAAAAAAAATGTAAAATAAAATTCCGAAAAAAATAAAAAATAAAATATTTTTTTAACTTACCAGAAATGGCTGTTGCTAGGCAGATCGTCCTAATCTGCCACTTCCTACACTGAGGTGATCTTCAGTCTTCTCCTCCTCGTGTTGTCTATTGGGGAATGGGGCGCTCTGTGTTCTGGGAACTGTGTGTGTGCTGCGCAACTCGCCCATGCGCAGTAGGAAATGGGCAGTGAAGCCGCTTCCCTTAGTTCGAATGGCGGCTCCGGGACCCGACCCCGGGACCCGAGAGCTGAGGGACGGGTCGGCCTTGGGCGGCCGACATCGCGGGCACCCTGGATACGTAAGTGTGCTTATTAAAAGTCAGCAGCTACAGTGTTTGTAGCTGCTGACTTTTAAAAAAAATGTCTTCAGCTGGACCTCCTCTTTAAGCAATTGCTGACCACCTGCCACAGATGTACTCCAGCAAGGTGGCTCGGCTGCGCAAATCGCTGTACCGGTACGGCAATTGATTGAATTGAATTTGATTGGCCAGCGGGGGAGCCAATCAGCGGGTCCGGTGGACTCGATGTCCACCGGCCACCTGCAGTCATTCCCCACAGAGACAGAACAAGGATCTGCCGAAGTAAACAAGGCAGATCTCTGTTCTGTCAGGGGATGACACTTAGGTCTGTCATCCTGCTAAGCGGGAAGACGAATATGTGCGTTTCCTCAATCACACAGTCCCCCATACAGTTAAAAAAACACAAACAGGGAACACATTTAACCCTTGATCGCCCCTGATGTTAACCCCTTCCCTGCCAGTGTCATTTTTCACTGGTCACTATAATAATGTCACTGGTTCCAAAAAGAAGTGTAAAAAATGTCTGTTAGGTGTCCAATCTGTCCGCCACAATGTTGCAGTCTGATCGCCGCCATTACCAGTAAAAAAATAAAAACAAATAAAAATGCCATAAATCTATCTCCTATTTTGTAGACACTATAACTTTTGTGCAAACCAATCAATAAACGCTGGCTGCCACTTACCCCCGCCACCTCCTGGCTGCCACTTACCCCCGCCACCTCCTGGCTGCCACCTTTCCACAGCCTCCTCCTGGTTGCCAATTTCCACAGCCTCCTCCTGGCTGAGGCTTTCCTGTGTATGAAAAGGGACATAGTTTTAGTTTATTGTTCATCAATCACACACAATTTTCAGCTCATGACTGTTGCAAATTGAATGTTAATAAATAGAAAAGACTATCATTCTGAGCCCAGCATTTTTCATTCTTGTCCCAATCATTTTTGGCTACTACTGTCTTTTGATATGTAAACCAATTTGTTAAATCAGAAATTAGTGATCAATAATAACATCATTCATTTTATGACAAGAAATATGTTGAACAATGCTATACCTGGCTCAAGCTGGGCTCCTCCACTTCTTCCTGGCTGGAAGGCCGAGGTTGGACGTCAGAAGCCTCAGCTGGGGTGGAAGGAAGAATTGAAGAAAGAGTGGAGAGTGATGACCTGATTTCACTCTGGTCTGACAGAATACACAGTCTGTCATAGTACCACAGCCTGGGTACATAAATGTCATCTGCTACAGCTCCTGATCTCAGGGAAACCTGGACCTTCTTGCGCTCCCTATTATAAGTGCTCCTCAGGCACCCATTTTTGCCTTTAAATAGGGGATGGTTGCCGTGGGGCTCTGCGGCTTCACTAATTCCAGCAATTGATCCAGCCCTGCCTTCCTCTTTCTTTTATTGGTATAAAAGGGGTGTTTTACCTGCAACAGACAGGGCAGCTCCCTGTACTTATAAATGAATAGGGGGAAAAAGTCATGATCATTGAAACAAAACATTTGCTTCCGCTACTCCTTCCCCTGCTACTCCTTCCCCCGCTCACAGATCGTACGTACGACGCACTCGTGTTACGCTTTATATACACTGCGCATGCATGAAACTCCGCCTGCCCCTGACCTACTTTCTAGTATATTCCCCGCCCCTTCTCTTTCGGCGTAGTGGGAAAGCACATGGCGGAGAGACAGCGGGTGCGTGATAATAGCAGCAACGACGAGGAAAGCCCGGAGCCACAAATGTCCCAATCCCGGGGGAGATATAAGGCCTTAAGGTGTCCTTTTATTAAAGTGCGGTAAAATACCGCTATTCATTTCTCAGGCATTCTCAGGGGAGATCGCTCTCCCCTGAGTGACTGTTTATGATTGTCTGTAGATCGCTTCTCATGTTGAGTTGAGAAGCGATCTACAAACGCCGGGAACTCCTCAGAACTTCTCCTCACACTGTAATCTCGCGAGATGTAGCGGGATTACAGTCTGAGGCGATTTAAAATACAAAAGTTAAACACTAATTAACACATTATTCCCCTACATATTAATAAAATAATAAAGTTAAATTCCCCCTACACAATATACATTAACCTAATTATTATAAAACATTGTTTTTTATCAATATTTAAATGTCACACATGTGCCTATTTAAATGTGAATGGTGTATAGTAAATTAATGTAATCCACATATGTAATGCAGCTATACACCATTCATATAAATGTAAAATACATTTATAATCATTAAAAAAATAATTTTAATAAAGTATACAAGTATAAATATTTATTAATAAATTAAAATAAAATATATTTCATAATTGATAAATCCCTGTATAAGACCCCTTTCACACTGGGGCGGGAGTGGCGTCGGCGGTAAAGCAGCGCTTTATTTAGCGCTGCTTTACTGTCGTTTTAGCGACGGTTTTCGGCCGCTAGCAGTGCAGTTTTAACCCCCGCTAACGGCAGAAAAAGGGGTAAAACCGCCCGCAAAGCGCTGCTGCAGCGGCGCTTTGCCGGCGGTATTGCCGCACTGTCCCATTGATTTCAATTTGAATTATGAATACACCGCTCCTTCACCGCTCCAAAGATGCTGCTAGCAGGACTTTTTTGACCGTCCTGCTAGCGCACCGCTCCAGTGTGCAAGCAGAGTGAAAGGGACCGGATTTTTTCAGGCGCTATTTTTAGCGCTGTAGCGCCTGGAAAAGGCCCAGTGTGAAAGGGGCCTTACTGTAAGGCCCCTTTCACACTGAGGCGCTTTGCAGGCACTAAGGCCCCTTTCACACTGGGGCGGGAGCCGCCGTGACGGTAAAGCAGCGCTATATTTACCGTCGTTTTGCCCGCGAGATTCAGCCGCTCGTGGTGCAGTTTTACCCCCCACAAACGGCAAAAAAAGGGTTAAAATCCCCCGCAGAGCGACGCCGTAGCGGCGCTTTGCGGCGGTATTGCCGCGGTATTACCGCGGTGTCCCATTCAAATCAATGGGAAGGAGCGGTGAATACACCGCTCCTATCCCGCTCCAAAGATGCTGCTAGCAGGACTTTTTTTCCCGTCCTGCTAGCGCACCGCTCCAGTGTGACAGCCCGCCAGCTTTCACACTGGAGTGAATGGGGCCGTTTTTTTCAGGCGGTGTACAGGCGCTATTTTTAGCGCTGTACCGCCTGAAAACCGCCCCAGTGTGAAAGGGGCCTAAAGTTCTAAAAATAGCGCCTGCAAAGCACCTTCAAACAGCCGCGGGCTTTCACACTGGAGCGCTTGCAGGATGCTGAAAAATGTCCAAAAATGTGCAAGCCGCATCTTTGGAGCGCTGTAGGAGCTGTGTATTTACCGCTCCTAAAGCGCCTCTTCCCATTGAAAACAATGGGGCAGCGCTCCAAACCCCCCTGCAAAGCGCCGCTGCAGTGGCGCTTTGCGGGCGGTTTTAACCCTATTTCAGTCATTAGCGGGGGTAAAACTGCCCCGCTAGCGTTCGAAAAGTGCCGATATAATGACGGTAAAGTGCCGCTAAATATAGCGCCGCTTTACCGCCAGCAAGCCCAGCGCCTCAGTGTGAAAGTAGCCTAATAGAACATGCCATGGGTAAAACCATATTTCAGGGTTTACAAAATTTTATTTACTAATAAATTAAAAATGATATAAAAATGACATTAATAATAGCATTTAAATGCAGGTAGAATAATATATACATATATATATATATATATATATCTATATCTATCTATATATATATATATATAGATATATATATATATATATATATATATATATATCATAGCATATATATATATATATATATGTGTGTGTGTGTGTGTGTGTGTGTTTATTTCAATGTGTATGTGTATATCTATCTATCTATTTATATATATATATATATATATATATATATATATATATATATATATATATATATATAGATAGATAGATAGATAGATAGATAGATATAGATATAGAAATATCTATATCTATATATATCTATATATATCTATATATATCTATATATATCTATCTATATATATATATATATATATATATATATATATATATATATATATATATATATATATATATATATAGATATATATATATATATATATATATATATATATATACATATATATACACTTTAGATTGCTAACCTGCTCGTTTTGGGGTGTGTAATGGTGGGGAAGATGTTCTCTCACTGTATGGCTGCTCCTGAGTGAAAGAAGGAAGTCAAAAGACTTCCTGCTTTCTCCAGAATACTGAGGCACCTTCCCGCTTCTCTCTCTGATTCTCCACCTCTGAGATGGTGAATCAGAAAGTGAGAATCCTGTCACAGATCGCCAGTGAGGTGCTGAGATCGCACCTTCATACACTGGCCGTTTCTGTGACAGTCAGTTACAGATTCTCACTGTGCTGAGATAATCAGTGGAGAACATGTTCTCATCTGATTACCTCAGTTTCATACACTGGAAAAGACCTGAGATCAGCTGTGAGACTTGGGATTGCAGCTGATCTCAGTTTCATAAAAGGACACCTAAATATGTCCTTTGTAGAGATGGTGTAGATGGTGAACATCTTGAAGAGGGCCGACTATGATGACAAATATGGACCCTACCCAAAAAATGTGAGAAAGACCAAGATCATGACTAAAGTTGTGAAAAGTCTGCACAGGAATTTTGGGGTACGACGATCCAAGGAGCAATTGAGGAAACGCTGGTCAAACCTGAAATTAAGGGAGCAGGATCAGTACAGAATGATCAGGAAAGTGCTTCTAAAAAGTACGTTTTTGTCCTGTGTTACTATTATTATTATTATTACTTGCATGCTGCTCCATGTGCTTTTCTTTACTGTTGTACATTTTAAAATGACAACTTTCAGGTTCGTGGGCACAGTAATCGATCATAGTAAACATTGTTCGTTCGCCCACTAATACAATGTTTTTGGCAGATGCAGGTTAACTACATTTGGTAATGCCTATTTGTATTTTTATGGTGTCCCACACAGTTGCTCCAGTGGATACTAGGGGTGTCTCCATGTGTAAAAATTGTACGAAAAAGGTAAGTATTCCAGCTTTAGAAAGGACAAAAAAATAGTGTCTTCAGCTTAGAACTCTGCCAAAACAAACAATTGTACGACACTTCTAAGCACATAGGGGAGAAAAGACTTGGGACATCTGAGGACACCAGGGACCCCCAACCTCCTAAAGAAGGGGAACTCCCCATACCACAACCTGAGGATGAGGAGGGAGACGTTTATGAAGTGGGCAAAATTGTGACCACAACAGGTCAGTGTCTGAGACCACAGCTTCAGGTAATAGATGTATGCCTGCATATTTATAATAGATTGTGTTTTTTTTAGGTGATGTGGATGTTGTGGAAGAAGAATCTAATTTCACAACTGCAAGTGCCCAGAATAACATCATTGATGTTTTAGGCAGAATCTAAAACAAACAAAAATTGTACTGTTTTGTCTAATTTTGTATTTTAAATCAAGTTTTAAAGCATTTTAAAAGCCAAGTTGAAGATGCACACCGTGGGGTTTATTTACTAAAGCTGGAGAGTGCAAAATTAGGCTCACTTCTGCAGAGAAACCTATCAGCTTCCAGGTTATATTGCCAAAGCGTCATTGAACAAACTGAGGTTGACGCACGTTTCGTCAATACAATGACATCGTCTGGGGAACGGGCGATGCGCTGGCGTGTCGCATATTAAATAGAGCCAAAACAAACCAAGCCTAGATATGAATCAAAACTGGAATTTCAGGCATAACACATAGAAGACGGGCAGGAAGCCAAATCTCCCATACAAAGTAATGGCAAAAATAAAAATGTATTTATTATATAAAAAATATTAGAAAAATGAGATATAACATATTTAATATAAAATTAACATATTAAGTATAAAAAGGATGTATTTAATATAAAAAGGACATATTTAATATGAACAGGAGGATGGGAACAGACCAGGGCATTAATAACGTGCCCATGTATATACTATGCATGAAAATATCCCCAAATATCCACATCCCTGTATTGACCAAAATGTACGTAAACAGAGGGGAAAAGACTCAAAATTAGAAGCATAATTAGGAATGAAAAATTAATTGAAAAAATAGTAATAAATTGAAAAAATAATAATTGAAAAAATAATAATAATAAATTGAAAGGTAATGGGCATAAAAAATATGGGCATGGAAAATGTGAGCAGAGGGGCCTCAAATGGTTAAAAACCAAAAAATGATCTAGCTGATATCTAACAAGTGGCCACACTGATGTTCCAAATCTTTAACCCACATCAAGTTCACATTAACCATATAACAGAACTTATAAATGAAATAGAACAAACACAATACACAATAACTCAGGAGTTGTCTATGAAGGCATTAGTATCTGTATCTATGTTCAAGCCATAGGGAGCATAACATTTTATTTTATGGATCCAGGCTATTTCTAACCTGGAAATACTCCTGACCAGAGCACTCCCCCTCCAATGTGGGCGGTATCTTTCAATCCCAAAAAATACAGTTTTGGATGGATCCTTGTTGTGTACTAACAGATAATGCTTAGAAACTGAATGCTTCAAAAAGACACTTTTAATGTTGGCAATGTGCTCATTTAGTCTGACGGAGAGGGGTCGCTTAGTCCTGCTCACATATTGTAGCCCACATGGGCACTGGAGCAGGTAAACAACCACCTCCGTCGAACATGTGATAAAAGGTTAAATTTTGTGTTCTTGTTGAGTACTAAAAGAAGTAAATCTATTGGTGCGTCTGTGTGTGCACCCATTAATAGAGCACACACGACACCGTCTGCATTGATAAAAACCGGTAAGGTTTAAAAAAAACTTTTCTTGATCGTAGGAGGATCAATAACATTCAGAGCCAGCCTATCTTTTAATGATGGGGCACCCCTATAGACAACTTGCGGCCTCTCAGGTAGAAACAAACCCAATACTAATAATAGAGCACACACGACACCGTCTGCATTGATAAAAAACGGTAAGGTTTTCAAGAAACAAACCCAATACTGGGTCGTTGTCCATCAAATGTCAATGTTTTTTAATCAAACTTTTAACATTTCTGTACTGTACAGAGTACGTATTAATAAATGGAACCAACAATGTGTGGCTTCTTCTTTCAATGCTCAATACCAGTTTTTGGAGTAAGTTGGTGTTTACAGTGCCAATGGGGGTTATTTACTAAAGGTAAATCCACTTTGCACTACAAGTGCACTTTTAGTGCAGTTTCAGTGCACTTTTAAGTGCACTTGCAGTGCACCTGTAGTGCAAAGTGGATTTTCCTTTAGTAAATTACCCCCACAGTGCTGTAAAATTTGCCCCAATCAGGACATTTTCAGGACTCAAAACGATTAATTTATGGTGCTGAAAAGGATGATTTTTTTATCATTAATGCCTTGCATACATTAACAACAAAACAAATGTGTGTGTGTAGCAGACCCACAACATAATTTTTAGCTGAAGAAGAGATTGTTACCTCGTCTATCAAAAAAATTACATTTGCACTATTGAAGAAAATGGCCAAAAAGAAAAGCCCATTTGAGAACCTTGGAGACAGCTAAAAGAAACACAAGCAGTAAATCAAATGAAATATTAGTTCTGTTTCAAAAATAGATTTATTAAAAAAATGTCTCACACATTTGCTGGCATATGGCCCCCCTACCCGCAAAGTATTCCATACATTTTTGACACACTTCACGTGCGCTTTGGGGAGGCAAGCCAGGACGGCCAGGTTAAAGTGCCGTCAGGGTTGATTGATCGAGAAATCCAGCATCAGGTCCAACTGAAGCCACATAGTTTGTAGCATTTATCCTTAAAAAAGTGTGCATAATGCAGCATGCAAGTACGATATGGTTTAGTTTATATTCCACCATGTTGATAGCAGTGAGGAATAGGTGGAACCGGCTGGCCATTATGCCGAAAGTATTCTCCACCACTCTTCTGGCCGGTAGTTAAAAACCCTCTGGTCTGGGGGTGAGGGTCCTCATGGGGAATGGCCGCATCAGGTGTTCTCCAAGCCCAAACGCTTCATCAGCGATGAAGATGAACAGGAGTCCTGCCACGTTATCTTCTGCGGGTGGCAGTCCCAAGCCACCACTCTGGAGCCGTCTATAGAACTCGGTCTGGGCGATGATTCCACCATCTGACATCTGGCCATTATTCCCCACGTCCACATACAAAAACTTGTATGTTGCCGACATCACAGTCAACATCACAATACTATTAAACCCCTTATAGTTATAATAGTAAAACCCCGAGTTAGGG
This sequence comes from Lithobates sylvaticus, assembly GCA_028564925.1. Lineage (NCBI taxonomy): Eukaryota > Metazoa > Chordata > Amphibia > Anura > Ranidae > Lithobates > Lithobates sylvaticus. Next base: position 141,388,923 of record CM053027.1, read on the forward strand.
GGTGGGACGATGTTTCCCATCGGTTGCCCCTACGCAGTTTCGGAAGTCCCACCGCTGGGCAAATTGGGAAGCCACAGTCTGCCATTCCTGTGGCGTTGAAGGAAACTGTGGAGTCAAACAAGAAAAAATAATTAGTACTTTTGCACATAACATTGCAAGCAGATTAGACACAAACATTCTTGGCCAACATCAGTATAACATTTATTTTAAGGAGTATTTAAAGACTTTAAACGTACTTTAAACAGTACCATTTGAAAGTATTCAGGCAGGCCCTTTAACTACATGCTTTGGTGAATTCATCCATAAATATGACCACAAAAGAGGTAGGTATAGTGTGTATGGGTTTGGCAAAGTCAGCAGATAGAGTATTGGCATCGGTTGACTTAGATATTGGGGGAGGGAGGGTTCCAAATGAGTTTGGGACCCCAAAAAAAGCCTCTTGCACTCTGCCTGAATTTAAGGACGGAAATAACATTTGTAAACATTTTAGGGGATGTTTAGGGTAAAGCACTACAATGAAGATGACAAAATACATTGTTAAGTGACTATGCTGGGCAGGTATGGGACCAGGATAGCATGCTGGGGAGGTTAGTAAAAGCAAATATGCATGAAGGACAAAAAAGGAGCATTAAAAACTTCCAGCATGCATGATAAAGAGGGCATTCACAGCATATTACAATCATGGTAATTATGGAATGATGAAATAAGTACAATACATTCACAAACATTAAATACATAGAATGTGATGTTAAAGGAGAAAACTTACCTTAATATAGTCCTTCTGCAGGACCTGAATTATGGCAGAACAGGTCTCTGGAATAATGAACCCCAGAGCCTGGGGGGATATGCCCATCGAGAACTTGATGTCCTGCAGATTTCTCCCTGTCGCCAAGTACCGCAACGTGGGACGAGCCTTTGTTCAGGAGTGATGGCTTGTCACATGCAGGTGTCCTGCTTTGTAATATAAGGGGACAGCAAAGCCAACAAACGGTGAAAAATGGGGTCCGTCATCCAGAGATAATTCCTGAAATCATCAGAATTATTCTCACAGATCTCCCGCAACAAAGGCATATGAGAGAATTGGTCACGCTGGAGTAACCAATTCTTTGTCCATGAACTCCTCCCCGCCCTGTTCATGGACTGGGCTTGGGTCAAAGTAAGAACCCCAACACCAAGCCCCAACACCAAGCTCCATCAGACGCCCCTAGAAGCAGCTGTAAAAATGTCCTGTGTGCATGAGCCCTACCAATCGAAGTCTCTTTCATAGCAACCGGGTCTGGTTATGGGGCATTTCAAGCCAACCCGAATATAAGCCGAGGCATCTAATCTTACCACAAAAAAATGGAAAAACGTATTGACTCGAGTATAAGCCTAGGGTGACAAATGCGCAGCTACTGTAAGTGGAAAAGAGGGTCAACAATGCCCATTTGCAGCCTCTCTGTGCCCATTTGCATGTCTCACTGTTCCCATTTGCAGCCATAGGTCCCCCAAACTTCAAACTTGGTAGTTAAGGGTTCCTAAATGCCCCCTAGCTGCAGCCAAAATTTGGGGTCTCTGGACCCAAAGGGTCCCGAAATGACATTGCTGCATATGGACACAGTTGACCGAATTTGGGGCCCCGTATCTCGGGGTCACTTGGTGCTAGGAGCCCCAAATTTGGTGGGCAAGCCCAATGGAACTAGCATTACAACATAACCAATGGGGTTTCTAGTACTAGGTGGCCCCGAGATACGGTGCCCCAAAGTTGGTTCGGAAAATGTCAAGCACTTTTCTGCAGCAGAGAATGCTGTTTTCTGAACCGACTTTGGGGCCCCGTATCTCGGGGCCACTTGGTGCTAGGAACCCATCTTTGGATATGTTGTAGTGTTAGTTACATTTGGCGTTCCTAGCACCAAGTGGCCCCGAAATAGGGGGGCCCAAAGTCGGGTCGGAAAATGTCATTTTCTGCTGCAGAAAAGTGCTTGACTCAAGTATAAGCTGATGAGGGCTTTTTCAAAAATGTGCTGACAAACTCGGCTTATACTCAAGTATATACAGTAACTATTTTCCAATATAGTGCATTGCATGTTAATGAGGAATTGTATGGAGACAAAGACACTTGAGACTGTCCAGAAATTTTTAGGCTGGCCATAGACAGAGCAATTTTCCACAGGTTGCAAATAAAGGAAATCGCTTGATTCCCTTATCAACACAGTCAGAACACAGTGGCTTAGCAGGAGGGAAAACACAGTGATTATTGCTACTGGGTATAGCAGCCGCTAGCAATAAGCGCATGTAAAATACAACAGGCTGGTTGTATCCAAGTTGATTGGGTTGGATTGGGTACATTCAGCCTGCCTTGAAATGGTTTGAATCTTGACCAGTTCCTTCTGAACAGATAAAGCCTAGAACCTTCTGTGGCTGGCTTTTGAATCAGTCACAAAACTTTCTCCTTTTAGGTGGGGTATAGTGGGGTTTTCTTAAATTTGACTGCAAACGTGGAAATATGCTGGAAAATGTGAGAGAATGGACTGACAATACCTTCCTGTGTGTCATCTGGTTTTGGAACGTGACAGTCTCTTGAGAGTCCTTAAATATACAAATGATGCATGTTTAACCACTTCAGCCCCGGAAGGATTTGCCCCCTTCCTGATTAGGCCGTGTTTTGCGATATGGCACTGCATCGTTCTAACTGACAATTGCACGCTCGTGCAATGTTGTCCCTTTTTTCCTCACAAATAGAGCCTTCTTTTGGTGGTATTTAATCACCTCTGCGGTTTTTATTGTTTGCGCTATAAACAAAAAATGAGTGACAATTCAGAAAAAAACACAATATTTTGTACTTTTAACTGCTTCCCGACCGCCTCACGCAGATATACTGTGGCAGAATGGCACGAGCAGGCAAAATCCTGTATATAAAAACGTGATTTTGCAATTGCCTGCCTGTGGGTCGCGCGCGCGCCGCCATCGGCGCGCTCGCGATCCAGTCGGGAGCTCCGTGACCCCGGCCGCGGGACCAGCGGACATGATCGCCGCTGGTGTCCCGCGATCGGGTCACAGAACTGAAGAATGGGGAGAGGTTTGTGTAAACAAACCTCTCCCCGCGCTTCCTACACTGCCTGTCATTGATCGGCTGTTCCCGGTCATCGGGAAAGCCGATCAATGACGTCAGACGTCAGCCCAGCCCCTAATGTAAAAACCACATACACGTCACAGCCCATAACCCCTCCCCTCCCCCTAGTGGTTAACTCTTTCACTACAACTGTCATTTATACAGGAATCAATGCATTTAAATAGAATTGATTGCTGTATAAATGACAATGGTCCCAAAAATGTGTCAAAAATGTCCGATGTGTCCGCCATAATGTCGCAGTCACAATAAAAATCGCTGATCACCGCCATTACTAGTAAAAAAAAAAATATTAATAAAAATGCTATAAAACTATCCCCTATTTTGTAAACGCTATAACTTTTGCGCAAACCAATCAATAATCGCTAATTGCGTTTTTTTTTTACCAAAAATATGTAGGAGAATACGTATCGGCCTAAACTGAGGAAAAAAATATTTTTTTATATATTTTTTGGGGATATTTATTATAGAAAAAAGCAAAAAATATTGCATTGTTTTCAAAATTGTCGCTCTATTTTTGTTTATAGCGCAAAAAAAAAAAAAACGCAGGGCTGATCAAATACCACCAAAAGAAAGCTCTATTTGTGGGAAAAAAGGACGCCAATTTTGTTTGGGAGCCACGTCGCACGACCTCGCAATTGTCAGTTAAAGCGACGCAGTGCCGAATCGCAAAAAGGGCCTGGTCTTTTGGCTGCCAATTGGTCCGGGGCTGAAGTGGTTAAGCTATAATAAATATCCCCAAAAAATGTTTTAAAAAAGAAATTTCTTCATCAGTTTAGGTCGATATGTATTCTTCTACATATTTTTGGTAAAAAAAAAATCACAATAACCCTATATTGATTGGTTTGCGCAAAAGTTATAGCGTCTACAAAATAGGGGATAGATTTATGGCGTATTTATTATTATTATTTTTTTACTAGTGTAGCACTTACCCCCAAAGCAGCTGCTGGTAATTAATTGGGCACGTACTCTGCTTCTCCACCCCCAAAGAATTGGCTCAACCCACTTGACACAGCTGTATAATAGTGTTGGTGTGAAACCCAATATCAAGGAACAACTCAGCAATAGTATTATATATTGTACCTTTAACGTTATCTGGGTATCCGTCACTCCACCACCTGCTATAGGAATAGATAACGTCCCACACTATTTGTACTTTAACCACACAGTAAGTTTACTGGAAACTGGTTTAGGATAGCAAATACAATAATGATTCTGATACACAAGGTTAAAACAATAATAATCAAGGTGCATGAAAATATTCAGACTCAAGGATCACATTAGCAATGCATGCGGGCGTGTCGCAAAGTGGGACTGATGCTCAGGATGGTAAAACCTTGACACTGGGCACTTTCCCACTTCTGATGCAGCTGTGCAAACACACACTAACCTGCAGTACACTATCCAATACTAGGTGACAGTGCAATACAGTATATATGCTCAAGGGCTCCCCCTAGGTTGTACTGCAGTCCTCAGAGTGTGTGTAAGAAAATAATAAGTGCTTAATAGTGAATGGTAAAGTCTTTGATCTTCTTTCTTCAGCTAGCTTTATTATACTGCAGTATTTGTAATCCAGTGAGTAAGCAAATGTTAAGATAAGATAAGGGTGGTAGGTGAACTGTGAACTTGGTTGTGTGAAACACATGCAAACTTCTTACTCTATGAAGGGTGCCACCGTACACTCTATGTTATGTGGAAAGCAAACTTTGAGGCCTGGCTGGACACAGTCTATAACAGTGAGACCGCTCTGTAGAACTACGGGTCTCAGCAATCCTCTGGACTAGTCTGCAAAGTGGCAAAGTAATATATAAATCTTGGCCAACAGCCCTCTCACCACACAGGGCACAGACAATTGTGCTGCTCCGCTTCCGTGATCTCAGACCCGCCCCAAGTAGATTCCGTCACACCGAACCTCTCTGTCAGATGACTGATGACTGTATTGATGGACTCTTTCCGGTATCCTGGATTCTCCGATCCAATCATGCGCTGATCCAGCACACTGTGTTCGAGACCTCTCCGGAGGCTTCAACTCCGCTCCGTGGCAAACAGGCCGTGGTTCTTCTGAGCACACCCACACAGGTCCCTGCAGGCAGGTCTCACGTCCTGGGCAGAAGATAGCGAAGCATGGCCGCGCTGTGTCTTTTATTTCCCTACCCAGCATGCAGTTCTTTAACTCGGCCTTGTGGGTAGGTGTCAGAGGTACTCACCCGGGCCGATATGCTGAGAGCTGCTCCCCTTGCGACTAAGCGCACGATGCCTCTGAAGTGGGTACAGAGGACACCGGGCTCAAAGATGCACGGGTTGCCAGCAGGAGTGTAGCAGGTGGTGTGCAGTAGCGACGTTGACCAGGAGACGCTGAAGCTGCACTGGGAGTAGACACCTGGCAGAGCTGTGATCGGGTAGAGGTTGCTGAGGTACCAAAACATATACTGAAGGAGGACCCTCGGGAGCATGAGAGAACTGCAAGTCCAGAACACCGAGCAGGAGGCCAAGCACAAGGAGCAGGAGATAGTCCAGCAAGCAGGCCGAGGGTCAAACACAGGCAACCAGGCAGTAGAAGTATCCAAGAGGGTAGCCAGGGGTCAAACACAGGTAGGTAACTCAGAGAATGTCCAGGAGGCAGGCCGGGGGTCAAGCACAGGTAATCAGGCAGTAGAGGTATCCAAGAAGCAAGCCAGGGGTCAAACACAGGTAAGTAACTCAGAGAATGTCCAGTAGGCAGGCCAAGGGTCAAGCACAGATAATCAGGCAGTAGAGGTATCCAAGAGGCAAGCCAGGGGTCAAACACAGGTAAGTAACTCAGAGAATGTCCAGTAGGCAGGCCGAGGGTCAAGCACAGGTAAACAGGCAGTAGAAGTATCCAAGAAGCAAGCCAGAGGTCAAACACAGGTAAGTAACTCACAGAAGGTCCAGTAGGCAAGCCGAGGGTCAAGCACAGGTAGTCAGGCAGTAGAAGGATCCAGGAAGCAAGCCAGAGGTTCAAACACAGGTAAGTAGCAGCAGCGGTGGTCAGACGGATTCCGGGTCGGCAACGGGTAGTCAGGTAGATGCAGGGTACAGGGTACCGGGTACAGGATACAGGATACAGGATACAGGATACTGGACTGGAGACAGGACTCAGAAGAGACAACAAACCAGCAATTTGGAAGCGAACAGGGAAGGCCTTTTATAGGCCAGGTAAATGGTCAGGTGGGATACCCGGACAAGTGCGCATGCGCACTCGTCTTCTGTCAGCGCCGCGCACAGCGGTGAGGCGTACTGGCTGGGTTGTGTCAGATACCCGAGTGCCGCGGACCCGCGCATGCGCACCCGTTACCCGGCGTACCTGTAACATTCGTTGCACCGCTCTACCGCGCGTGCGCAACCCTGGAACCCGGCGAAGAGGCCTGGTATTTCCCTGACAGTGCCCCCCTCCTAAGGGCAGCCTCCGGATGCCCACTTCAGGATGTCTTTGATGATATTCCCGGATTAAGCGAGGGGCATGAATGTTTTCAGATGGCTCCCAGGAGCAGTCTTCTGGGGGATAACCCTTCCATTTAACAAGATATTGAACCTGACCTCTTCTTCTTCGGAGATCCAGAATTTTTTCAACCTCGAATTCTTCCTCTCCTTGGATGGTGATGGGAGGAGGAAGAGGCGTCTGCCTATCAGGGAAAGAATTGGCAATTACAGGCTTCAGCAAGGAGGCATGAAATACTGGATGAATCCTATAGGAACTGGGAAGATCTAGTTCAAAGGCCACTGGGTTGATCACTCTCTTGACCTCAAAGGGGCCGATGAACCTGGGACCCAATTTCCGAGAAGGACAAGGGAGTTTTAAATTAGCGGTTGATAACCAAACTTTCTCACCAATCTGGAAAGGCGGGCATTCCTTCCTGCCCCGGTTGTACTGTACCTCATACCCCTTCTGTGCTTCCTTCATGGCCTGTTGGATCCGGAGGAAGTTGTCCTGGATATTTTTGACTAGGTCCTGTGCAGCCGGAGTAGGGACTTCTGGTATGGAATCTGGAAGAAAAGAAGGGTGATAGCCGTAGTTTGCCCAGAAGGGCGTTTGATTAATGGCAGAATGCAAAGAATTATTATAGGCAAACTCCGCGTAGGGTAGTAGGCCTGACCAGTCATCTTGAGAATAAGAACAAAAACACCTCAGGTATTGCTCGAGGGTCTGATTAGTGCGTTCAGTTTGACCGTTGGATTGTGGGTGATATGCTGAAGACATGGAAGTCCTGATTTCAAGGGATTTGCAGAGGTCTCTCCAGAATCTGGAAGTGAACTGTACCCCCCGGTCTGAGGTGATGTTAGCTGGGACTCCGTGTAACCTTATAATTTCTCTGATGAAGATGTCAGTGGTAGCAGAAGCCGAGGGGGTACCTTTCATGGGCAGGAAGTGAGCCATCTTTGAGAGACGGTCAATGACAACCAGAATTGTGGTAAAGGAATCTGAGGAGGGTAAGTCCACGATGAAGTCCATGGAAATCTCCTTCCATGGACGTTCTGGGACAGATAGTGGACGTAACAGACCCCAGGACTTAGTGTTGGACCCCTTGTTCCTCTGACAAGTGTTGCAAGAAAGGACGTATTCCTGACAGTCCTTTCTCCAGCCCGGCCACCAGTAAGATCGACCTACCAAGTCCACTGTCTTCTGTACCCCAAAGTGGCCGGACATCTTGTGATCATGAAGAGTCTGCAGGACTTGGAGTCTGACAGGAGGAGGAACAAAGATTCGGGCATGGGCCCAGAGCAAATCCTGCTTCCTTTCAAGAAAGGGTAATGTGGGAGATGAGAACTGGTTGGAAGCCTGTTTAAGGGCTGTGGTCAAGTCAGGCTGGATGGCATGGAGGAAATTGTGGGCGGACAGGATGGTAGCAGGTTCTTTAGAGGATTCAGTGTCCAGAAACATACGGGATAAAGCATCCGCCTTGCCATTCTTGGAGCCAGGACGGTAAGTGATGTGGAAATTAAATCGGGAGAAGAACAAGGCCCAGCGGGCCTGTCTGGGTCTAAGGCGTTTTGCAGCCCTGAGGTACTCCAAGTTGCGGTGGTCTGTGAAGATGAGGATGGGTTGGGAAGCTCCTTCTAGCAGGTATCTCCATTCCTCGAGAGCGAATTTAATCGCAAGTAATTCCCGGTCGCCTACATCGTAATTCTTTTCAGGGGGACTTAATTTTCGGGAGGCAAAGGCGACCGGGTGGAGTAGGGCCTTTGGGCCACTTCTCTGCGATAGGATCGCTCCCATAGCAGAGTCTGAGGCGTCCACTTCTAGGACGTAAGGGAGTTCAGGGTCAGGGTGCTGCAAGATGGGTGCAGAGGAAAAAAGTTCCTTGAGCTTCTCAAAAGCGCCTTGCGCTTGGGGAGTCCACTGGAACTTGACTTGCTGACGGGTCAGTTGGGTGATTGGGGACACAATGGCAGAAAACCCCTGAATGAACCGTCTATAAAAGTTGGCAAAGCCGATAAAACGTTGGACTGACCTTTTGTCTGTGGGGGCAGGCCAATCCTGGATGGCCTTTACCTTTTGGGGGTCCATCAGTACTCCTCCGGTGGTTATAATAAAGCCCAGAAACTGGATGGTATCAGTCTCGAACTCGCATTTCTCTCCTTTGACGTAGAGCCCGTGTTTACGGAGAATGAGAAGAACTTTCCGGACATGTTGACGGTGGGTTTCTAGAGAATCGGAGAAAATCAAGATATCATCAAGATATACAATGAGGAAGTTATCCAGATACTCACGGAAAATGTCATTGACAAGGTGCTGGAAGGTAGCTGGGGCATTACAAAGTCCAAACGGCATGACCAGGTACTCGAAATGGCTGAATCTGGACCTAAAAGCCGTCTTCCACTCATCCCCAGAGCGTATTCTAACTAAGTTGTAGGCCCCACGGAGATCCAGCTTGGTAAACACCTTGGCAGTCCTGAGCCGCTGAAAAAGTTCGGGAATGAGTGGGAGTGGGTACCTGTTCTTGATAGTAATTTTATTGAGTTCCCTGTAATCCACACAGGGTCTGAGGGAACCGTCTTTTTTTTCAACAAAGAAAATCCCAGCCCCTGCTGGCGAAGAAGATGGTTGGATGAACCCTTTAGCAAGATTTTCGTCAATATATACCCGTAGGGCTTCAAGCTCGGTTTCGGACAAGGGGAAAATCCTTCCGAAGGGGATCTCGGCCCCTGGTAGGAGATCAATCGGACAATCATATGAGCGATGAGGGGGAAGAACTTCGGCCTTTCTTTCATCAAAAATGTCCATGAAGTCTCGGTAGGGTGTTGGGACGTGTTGCAGGTCCTTGGTACTGGGTTGCATGGCAAGATGAGTAAGAGGTACTGCGGGTTGATCCGGAAGGCAGTGCTGCAGGCAGTAAGGAGAGGAGAACTCCACTGTCCTGTTGACCCAGTCAATCCGAGGATTGTGGGCCAGAAGCCAGGGGTACCCCAGGATGATGGGGAACATAGGAGAGTGGATAATGTCAAAACGTAAAAGTTCCTGATGACCTGATTTGGTGCAGGTCAGGATGGGAGCGGTTTCCTGGGTAACCGGTCCTGAGCAGGGTGGAGAGCCATCAGCCAGCTGGATCTGAAGAGGTTGTTTCTTGGTGGTCAAAGGGAGGTTCAGGTGTCGTGCCAAGGTCAGGTCCATGAAGCAACTGCAGGCTCCGGAGTCAAGGATGGCTCCCAACTGGAAGGACTCTCCCGCTACCTGTAGGGAGAGTGGAACAGTCAGATGAAAATGCGGAATTCCAACAGGGTGCGAACTCGAGAGGGACCCAGAAGGGCACTTACTGGGTCGTATGGGGCATTTCTGTAGGTAGTGCCCCGTGCCCCCGCAGTAGAGGCAGAGGTTGGCTTGACGACGACGGAGCCTTTCTTCAGCAGATATGGGGGACCGTGCCAGGCCCAGCTGCATAGGTTCCCCATGAGGAGGAGAGCGAGAGTTCCAAGAAGGAGCAGGTGCCGGAGGGACCCGGGGCATCGTTCAGGTGGGACGAGGGCTCTGCAGTCTCTCTGCCCGTCGTTCCCGTAATCGACGGTCAAGTTTAATAACAAGTTGGCAAAGATCTGTGAAAGTGCTTGGGATCTCTCCTCGAGCCAGTTCATCCTTCAATACCTCGGATAGCCCCAAACGGAATTGGTATTTTAGGGCTGACTCGTTCCAGTCAGTATCTGCTGCCCATTTGCGGAAATCCACTACATAGTCCTCTACAGGTCTTCTCCCCTGGGATAGGGTATGCAGGGTAGATTCTGCCGTACCTGTGCGTTGGGAGTCCTCGTAGAGTGCTGCCATAGTGGAAAAGAAAGTCTCTACAGAATTCAACTGTGGGCTCTTTTGTTCCATCAAATGGTGTGCCCAGGATTGAGGGTCATCTGAAAGTAAAGAGATAATGAAACCCACTTTAGTGGATTCCAACTGGAAGGTCCTGGGTTGTAGTGCTAGGTGTAGCAAACAAGAATTTTTAAAGGAGCGAAATTTCCTTCAGTCCCCGGAAAAACGTTCTGGTATGGGGACCCTGGGATCAGGATGGGACATGTCATAGGCAGGGAGAGCACCTCCAGGTGTTGATAGAAGAGTGGAGGTGCTGGCTGCAGGGGGTGACTGGTCCGCTTGGTTTGAAGACAAGGTTAAGTGCTGAAGACGCCCTTCGATCTGAAAGTATCCATCTTGGAGGCGTTGTACAGCCTGCGTAAGGGTTGTCACCTGCTGGCATAAGGCCTCAAGGGGTGAACCAGCTCTGTCGGCCTCGGACATTGGCTGGTTTGTACTGTCAGAGGTACTCACCCGGGCCGATATGCTGAGAGCTGCTCCCCTTGCGACTAAGCGCACGATGCCTCTGAAGTGGGTACAGAGGACACCGGGCTCAAAGATGCACGGGTTGCCAGCAGGAGTGTAGCAGGTGGTGTGCAGTAGCGACGTTGACCAGGAGACGCTGAAGCTGCACTGGGAGTAGACACCTGGCAGAGCTGTGATCAGGTAGAGGTTGCTGAGGTACCAAAACATATACTGAAGGAGGACCCTCGGGAGCATGAGAGAACTGCAAGTCCAGAACACCGAGCAGGAGGCCAAGCACAAGGAGCAGGAGATAGTCCAGCAAGCAGGCCGAGGGTCAAACACAGGCAACCAGGCAGTAGAAGTATCCAAGAGGGTAGCCAGGGGTCAAACACAGGTAGGTAACTCAGAGAATGTCCAGGAGGCAGGCCGGGGGTCAAGCACAGGTAATCAGGCAGTAGAGGTATCCAAGAAGCAAGCCAGGGGTCAAACACAGGTAAGTAACTCAGAGAATGTCCAGTAGGCAGGCCAAGGGTCAAGCACAGATAATCAGGCAGTAGAGGTATCCAAGAGGCAAGCCAGGGGTCAAACACAGGTAAGTAACTCAGAGAATGTCCAGTAGGCAGGCCGAGGGTCAAGCACAGGTAAACAGGCAGTAGAAGTATCCAAGAAGCAAGCCAGAGGTCAAACACAAATAAGTAACTCACAGAAGGTCCAGTAGGCAAGCCGAGGGTCAAGCACAGGTAGTCAGGCAGTAGAAGGATCCAGGAAGCAAGCCAGAGGTTCAAACACAGGTAAGTAGCAGCAGCGGTGGTCAGACGGATTCCGGGTCGGCAACGGGTAGTCAGGTAGATGCAGGGTACAGGGTACCGGGTACAGGATACAGGATACAGGATACTGGACTGGAGACAGGACTCAGAAGAGACAACAAACCAGCAATTTGGAAGCGAACAGGGAAGGCCTTTTATAGGCCAGGTAAATGGTCAGGTGGGATACCCGGACGAGTGCGCATGCGCACTCGTCTTCTGTCAGCGCCGCGCACAGCGGTGAGGCGTACTGGCTGGGTTGTGTCAGATACCCGAGTGCCGCGGACCCGCGCATGCGCACCCGTTACCCGGCGTACCTGTAACATTCGTTGCGCCGCTCTACCGCGCGTGCGCAACCCTGGAACCCGGCGAAGAGGCCTGGTATTTCCCTGACAGTAGGTAAGTGGGCATTGTAGGTATGTAGTTCCTTGACTTTACATATGAGTCACTTCCCTATTCACTACATACCCTACAGTGCATTGGAGTTGGCTATTGCAAAAGCCAAACAAAAGTCTTAACAACAATAATGCAAAGAAAAGACAAGACACTAGAGGGAGCCATTCCCTAACTTATAAACATCACACAATTCATATGTGCTTTGAATCTTTGGTCTTTGGTCCCCAAAGATATTAAAAATTCGTGACCTATTGCATGTTTTTGCTTTTAATCGATGACATAAAACTGACAGAGGAGCCTCCCACCAATTATCATGTGATGGGAAACTGTTATGTGCACCTGCAGCTGACACCATGGTGTCTTGTACAGATGTGTAAAGGGGTGAGGTGGGGTTGTCCCTCACTAAATCGACAGTGGAGGGACCAGGCCTTTCAGGATTTCTTTTTGCAATAAACTGAGCCGATTTGGAACATTTACCCAATACGTCATATGTTAGTCCTTTTGGTGTATGGATAATTCTCTTTGCTCTGTGTTCTTTGGGTTTTGGTGCCATCTGTGCACTGATACTGTCTTTCCCCAATTCGGCCTCTGATATTTTAGCATCTTGTATTTCAGCCTCACTGGAAGACAAGGAATTCTCAGGATTCAGCTTCCTGCATAGAGTGTGGAGAGTCTTCATAACTCTCAGAACGGCCATTTTGTGGCACAAATTCAGGGGTCTCCGGCCGAAGAACTCCACTGTCCTTCACCCTTGTGCGAAGGGAAGAGTTTTTATCAGCTTCTGACATATTAGACGACCATAACCAGCCTATCGCCATCTCTTCCTCCTCACTGTCTTCATTATTCGTAGCAAGGCATCCAGACTGGGACCTAGTGACTGATCGAAATCTCTGACAGGTGGTGGATGATACTTCCTGGCTCGGAGTTACCCGGATCGCTTCTGATAAGGGCAAGAGGTGGTTTTGATGCCAAGTCTTTAATGGCCCAGTACTTCCTTCTGGCCGATTCTGATACACCGGTAGCCCTGGAAGTTGTTTGCATATAACGTAGGGCTGTGACTTCCACCGATCAGCCAGCTTGTGCTTCCTGGAGTTTACCCAGATTCCTCCACAACACTCGGTCACCAGGTTGTAGATCTTGTATCCGCACCTTGAGGTCAAAATTCCTCTTGTTCCTCTGTCTCCTAGCATCTGAGGTAGCTTGAGCTTTATCATAGGTGATTTTCAAGCTTCTCAGCAGTCTGTCCACCCTCGGTGTGAAGTCACTGAAGTATGGTCCAGAGAGATGCCGAAAGCTAAATCCACCAATAGTCGGGCTTCTCGTCCAAACATCAGACAATAAGGGGAATACCCTGTAGCATTGCTTATTATACTGTTGTAGGCATGTACCAAGGCTGCTATGTGTTTACTCCACTGTTGCTTTTGCTCAGAGCCCAGAGTCCCCAACATGTTCAAGAGGGTTCGGTTAAACGTCTCCGGTTGAGGGTCTCCTTCAGGATGGTAGGGCGTAGTTTTGGATTTTTGAATGCCTAAAAAATCCAATAGTCTTTTAATGAGGGTACTCTCAAAATCAATTCCCTGATCTGAGTGTATACGCTGGGGCAAGCCATAATGAATGAAGAAATTTTTCTACTAAGGTCTTTGCCACTGTAGATGCCTGCTGATCCCTTGTAGGGAATGCCTGAGCGTAACGGTGAAATGATCAGTCACTACCAGGATGTTTCCCTACCCACTCAGGTCAGACTCCAAACATAGGAAATCAATGCATACCAGATCCATTGGCCCTTGACTCTCCAGATGGCCCATTGGGGTGGCTCACTGAGGTAAAGTCTTCCTTTTGACGCATCTGAGGCATGAATGGCAGTAACTCTCGACTTCAGTCCTCATGTAAGGCCAATAGAATCTGTCTCTCACTAGTTGAAAAGTCCTTTCTGACCCCAGATGGCAATAATGATCATGCAAGGCGATCAACACCTTTTCTCTATGTTTCTCTGGTAGAAGTAACTGACAATTTTGTTTCAGGATCCTCAGAGGGGCCCTTTCGGTAGACCACCCCTTGTTGCAGCTGCAACTGATCCCACTCCTTATGCAGCAGGCGACCTTCCTTCTGAGTGTTGGTGAAAAGTAAATCAGGGTGTTGGCTCTCCAAGGCCTTTAGTGCTAAACTACAGAGGGGGTCTCCCTGTTGGTCCCTATGAAGGTCCTCCCGAGAAAGCTTTGGCAGACCCTCATCTCCAACTTGAGTGACATCGCAATAGCATTTGGGTACCCCTGCAGCAGACACTCCAACTTCCTCAGCCCTGGCTCCACCTTTTACTTGTTGTTCCGCCCTTTCGCAAAGGGCTCTTACTCCTTCAGGGGTCAGCTGGGTCCATTCTTCTAGGGAGTCCTGGGAACAGTGGGGTCTTCTTGACAACCCATCTGCATCCCGATTCCCGACCCCTGGTCGGTACTTTTTTTTTTAAATTCTTTATTTATTTCATTGAAGGGGTACAGCACCAACAAAGTAAATACAGTTTGCACTTTTACAGATATTCCACCTTGTTATCCTTCCATTTTTGACAAATTATATTTTAATCTTATTTCGATTACTTAAATATTCTTACTGTCCCTTTCTTTCCTTTTCTTTCTATTTTATATCCAATTCCTATCTAACTCGGTTCCCTCTGCCTCTTCTTATCTTATGGGCCCCGATCCCTTGGGTACCCTAGAGGTCTATCCCCTCTCATCCCTGAGAGGAGAGTAAGCCCCGTTGCCCCAGCGACAAAAAAAAAAAAAGGTCACAAAAACTTTTCCCCTCCTCTCCCCCCCCCCCCCCGGTCCCGCCGGCGGGGCCCCCCCGCCCTCTCTCAGTCCAACTCTATTTTTCCTATTCTCCTATATCTTCCTCCATTAATTTCTTGCCTTCTTCTGTTTGTAGGTATTCCTCCCAAGGGGCCCATATTTGTTTAACTCGTTCCCTTCCCTCTATAGACCTTGGTATTAGACTTTCCATTATCTCTATTCTTCGTACTGTATTAAGCCACATGGGAATACTAGGTGCCTGCGGTTCCTTCCAGCATCTGGGAATGCAGCTCTTCGCTGCATTTACCAGGTGACATACAATTGAATTTTTATATTCCTTAGTTGGGATTTGTGACAGATGTAGTAGGAAGAACGCCGGTTCTAATGGGACATGGGGCTCTATTAGTCTTTGGGTGATTCTATGTACTCCTTGCCAAAATTGTTTAATTATTGGGCATGTCCAAAATATGTGTAGTATCGTTCCTCTGCTCTGACATCCCCTCCAGCACTTCTCTGTAACCTCTGGGAATATTTTATTCATCCTCGATGGAGTTAAATACCATCTTGTAAGTATTTTGAAATTTAATTCCTGCATTTTTATACACCTTGACGATCTCATTGTCAGGTGTATTATTTTCTGTTCCTGTTCTGGAGTAAATTTTTTTTCCAAGTCTCTCCCCCATTTACCTAGACTCCCCAATGTATATCCTTCTGGTGGCGCTATCAAAAGCGCATACATCTTGGAAATAGTATGGGTCAGGGGCTCTTTCTCCTCGCAGAGTATCTCAAACTTTGTTCGAGGTCTCTCAAATTCTCCTACTGGCCCTAAAGTTTCCAAGAAATGTCTCAATTGTTTTGCTTGCAACCAGGGGATGCCTATCCGTCCTTCTTTTGTTAGGTCTTCTATTGTTAACCATCCTCCTGTCTTCAGAAAGTGGGAGGCTTGATAAATTCCCTTCTCCCTCAATCTCCTAAACTCCCCGGTCTCTAGACCGGGTAGGAATTTTGGGTTACCCAGAATCGGGTACAAGGGTGAATTCGGGGTGGAGAGTCTTTGTTTCCGGATAATCCCTGCCCCTATCTGCAAAGTTGGTCCAATCAAAGGATGTTCCTTTAGCTCCCGCAATGTCTCTGCGTAGCACCAGATGGCTCTTTTTAGTGGTATTTGGCTTACTTGTTTTTCTAACGGGATCCATCGTTTATATTCCCCGTGTCTATTCCAATCCGTTATTCTATTTAAGTGAACCGCTTGGTAATACTTAAATAGGTCCGGTGCTGCTACACCCCCTGACTCCTTCGGCATCGCTAGTAATTCTCTCTTTATCCTTGGGTGTTTGCTAGCCCAGATAAATTTAGTAAACTCCGCCCGTATTTGACTGAAATACTTCAAAGGAATATGGATAGGCATTGCCTGGAACATATACAAGAATTTTGGTACTATATTCATTTTTAAAATGTAAAATACTTCTCCCGAACCAGGAATGCGTATCCTTATTCCATCCATCTAACAGTTTCTTTACTTCTCTAAGAAGAGGTGGGAAGTTTAAATCAAATACATCTGTTAGTCTTGGTGATATTTGTAGTCCCAGATATTTCAGGGCCACTGTTGTCCATCTGAATTTAAAATTACTCTGCAAATTATTCTGCATGGGCGCCTCCAGGGATATCCCCATTGCCTCCGACTTCCTGGTCGGTACTTTAAGCTGTAAGTAAACCCTGAGAGGACGGCCAACCAACTATGGCCCATGGCATCCAGCTTTGCTGTAGTGAGTAAGTATGTGAGAAGGTTGTTGTCCATCTTGATCATGAATTCTGCATCATATAAGTAGTCTCTTAGTTTATCTACCACAGCCCACTTCAAGGCCAGGAATTCAAGCTTGTGGGTGGGGTAATTTCTCTCAGCAGGTGCCAGACTCCGGCTCACATAAACGATAGGCCTTAAGTGTCCATCGTGTTCCTGGTAAATCACTCCACTGCAGTTCGTAAGGTCTGACAGGGTCTGCATAGGCCAAGATTGGGGCAGTTGTAAGACTCCACTTCAGCTGTCTGAAAGCCTCTTCACATTGAGGAGTCCACTGGTCTAGGATAGACTCTTTCTTCTTCCTGGGTCCTTCTGCAGGCTTGTCTGAGTCTGAACCAGTGTCTTCTTGGTTCTTTAATAGCTCAGTGAGTGGGTGAGCTATTTTGGAAAATCCCTCTACAAACCTCCGATAATAGGAACAGAACCCTAATGCCGCGTACACATGATCTGACTATTCGTCCGGACTATCCGGCGGACTTAATCCGGCGGACAATCCGCCATACTTTCCAGCGGAATTCCGCCAGACTTTCCCAACGTGCGGACTAGATCCGGCGGACAATCCATCGGAGTTTTGGCAGAGGTCCGCCGGACTTTTGAAATGAATGGACTTGCCGACACACGGAGTAAAGTCCGTTCATTTAGAACGTGACTCCAGGTAGACGGGACTAGCGAAGGAAGTCAATGCCGCCGCCGCCTCCATTGGTGAGATTGACACCTTGCTAGCCCTGTTGCCTCGTATGAATTTAAAGGGGAATCCCTATGCCGAAAATACAGCGTGGGGGTCCCCCACCAAATCCATATCAGACCCTTATCCAAGCACGCAGCCTGGCCGGTCAGGAA
Organism: Lithobates sylvaticus; assembly: GCA_028564925.1. Classification (NCBI taxonomy): domain Eukaryota; kingdom Metazoa; phylum Chordata; class Amphibia; order Anura; family Ranidae; genus Lithobates; species Lithobates sylvaticus. Next base: position 141,406,414 of record CM053027.1, read on the forward strand.
AGGGGGTGGGGATGAGCGAGCGCCCCCCCTCCTATGCCGTACCAGGCCATGTGCCCTCAACATGGGGGCTGCTTGTCCCCATGTTAATGAGGACAAGAGAGCCTCTTCCCGTCAACCCTGGCCATTGATTGTCGGGGTCTGTGGGCGGGGGGCTTATCGGAATCCAGGAGCCCCCTTCAATAAGGGGGCCCCCAGATCCCAGCCCCCCACCCTATGCGAATGAGTATGGGGTACCATGTACCCCTACCCATTCACCTGGGGGAAAAAAGTGTATCTAAAAAAACACAACACAGGTTTTTAAAATACTTTATTAGACAGCTCTGGGAGTCTTCTCTTCTTCTGTCTTCGGGGGTCTTCTCGCCGGACTCCTCCGCTATCTTCTGCTAGCTCTTTTACTAGCGGAGGAGCCCGGCTTTCTCCTTCTTTGCAGCCGCCGTCTGGGGGTCTTGTTCCGACCAGGCCCGGATTTACTCCCTTTGCCGCCCCAAGGCCGGGTCCTTCAAAGCCACCCCCCCCACACACACACACACACCACCACCACTCTCGTCCTTTATCGATGACCAGAGACATACTACAGGAGACAGTCAAAGACTGCAGACATACTACAGGAGAGAGTCAAAGACTGCAGACATATTACAGGAGACGGTCAAAGACTGCAGACATATTACAGGAGACGGTCAAAGACTGCAGACATACTACAGGAGACGGTCAAAGACTGCAGACATATTACAGGAGACGGTCAGAGACTGCAGACATATGAAAGGAGACGATCAGAGACTGCAGACATATGACAGGAGACGATCAGAGACTGCAGACATACTACAGGAGACAGTCAGAGACTGCAGACATAGTACAGGAGATGGTCAGAGACTGCAGACATATGACAGGAGACGATCAGAGACTGCAGACATATGACAGGAGACGATCAGAGACTGCAGACATACTACAGGAGACAGTCAGAGACTGCAGACATAGTACAGTAGATGGTCAGAGACTGCAGACATAGTACAGTAGATGGTCAGAGACTGCAGACATAGTACAGGAGATGGTCAGAGACTGCAGTTCCTATGGACATTAGTAGATAATGGCCGATCGGCCCACTGACCTGACCCAGCGATACAGCAACGTTTCCGCTGATCAGGAGTCAGCTCACGCTGAATTGCCCGTGGCGACTCTGCTGGGTAGCACCCAGATCTGTATTCCTGCAATGACTCCATTTCTTTCTGCCAGGGATGGCGCTAGGCTGTGTGGCTTTCCCTCTGGTGGCGCAGGGTAGCGGGGTTCTCTCTCTCCCTCCATTTGTACAGACCCCCCTGGAAACCTCCCCTCCATTAGTACTGACCACAGGACAGACCCCCCTCCATTAGTACAGACCCCCCAGGACAAACCAACCCCCTCCATTAGTACAGACCCCCCACTCCATTAGTACAGACCCCCCCAGTTCAGACCCCCCAGGACAGACCCCCCACTCCATTAGTACAGATCCCCCCAGGACAGACCACCCCATTCCTTTAGTACAGACTCCTCCTCCATTAGTACAGACCCCCAAGGACAGACCCCCTTCCATTAGTACAGACCCCCCAGGACAGACCCCCCTCCATTTGTACAGACCCCCAGGAGAGACCCCAACTCCATTAGTACAGACCCCCCCAGGACAGACCCTCCCCCTCCATTAGTACAGACTCCTCCTCCATTAGTACAGACCCCCTTCCATTCGTACAGACCCCCCAGGACAGACCCCCCTCCATTTGTACAGACCCCCCAGGAGAGACCCCCCCTCCATTAGTACAGACCCCCAGGACAGACCCCCCCTCCATTAGTACAGACCCCCCAGGACAGACCCTCCCCCTCCATTAGCACAGACCCCCCAGGACAAACCCCCCTCCATTAGTACAGACCCCCCCAGGATAGACCCTCCCCCTTCATTAGTACAGACCCCCCACTCCATTAGTACAGACCCCCCCCTCCCCTCCATTAGGTTACATAAAAACTGGAGAGTAGTTGTTCAAAGCAGGCACATAGAGTGAGACACAGAGAGGAGGAGGAGAACATGTCAGGCACGGACTGGATCGCCCCGCCCCCCCCGTGACGTCACTGCACTGCTGCCGCTGGTCTCCCTCCACACAGAGACCAGCCTCTCCGCCTCCGATCTTATCCCCAGCTGCTCTCCTTCTCTGGCAGGAGGCGGGGGCAGGGAGGGGCTTGGGCAGGAAACAAAGCGGCTGGAAATGAACGAAATGAAAGAGGAGGAGGAAGGAAGGGAGCACTCTGGCGCTTCAGTGCCCCCACCTCTCTGGCGCCCGGGTGCACTGCACCCGAGCAGATCAGCCCTGCATGCGGCCCCGCCCCTGCACCACTGCCGCCCCGAGGCCTGGCCTCGGTGGCCTTGTGGGAAATCCGGCCCTGGTTCCGACTTCAACATGGGGACATGGTGCTTTGAGGGGTCACAGACCCCCAAAGCACCCTCCCAATGTTGAGGGCATGTGGCCTGGTACGGTTCAGGAGGGAGGGGGGGGCGCCCCCCCCTCTTTTCCTGCGGCCTGCCAGGTTGCGTGCTCGGATAAGGGTCTGGTCTGGATTTTGAGGGGGACCCCACGCCATTTTTTTTTTTAGCTGGGTTTCCCTTTAAAATTCATCCCAGACCTGAAGGGTCTGGTATGGATATTTAGGGGGACCCCTACATCATTTTTTTTTATTTGAAGCGGGGTTCCCCTTAATATCCATAGCAGACCTGAAGGGCCTGGTAATTGAATTTGGGGGAACCCTCACGCTTTTTTTTTATTATTTTTTTTTTTATCAGTGACTTTTTTTTATCAATGACTTTCAATGAATGACTATTCTCTGTGTTACGAGAGTTGGCAATTCATTAGCTGTGAGTGATTTTAACCGCTTCAGCACCGGGCCATTTTACACCCTTCCTTACCAGAGCACTTTTTGCGATTCGGCACTGCGTCGCTTTAACTAACAATTGCGCGGTCGTGCGACGTTACACCCAAACAAAATTGACGTCCTTTTTTCCCCCACAAATAGAGCTTTCTTTTGGTGGTATTTAATCACCTCTGCGGTTTTTATTGACGACAATTTTGAAAAAAAAACACAATATTTTTTTACTTTTTGCTATAATAAATATCCCATTTAAAAAAAATAAATAAATTTGTTTACTCCGTTTAGGCTGATAAGTATTCTTCTACATATTTTTGGTAAAAAAAAATCGCAATAAGCGTATATTGATCGCTTTGCGCAAAAGTTATAGCGTCTACAAAATAGGGGATAGATTTATTGCATTTTTTTTTTTTACTAGTAATGGCGGCGATCTGCGATTTTTTTTTTCGTGACTGCGACATTGCGGCGGACACTTCGGACACTTTTGACACATTTTTGGGACCATTCACATTTACACAGCTATCGTTGCTATAAAATTGCATTGATTACTGTGTAAATGTGACTGGCAGGGAAGGGGTTAACACTAGGGGGCGCTGCAGGGGTTAATATGTTCCCTAATGTAGTGATTCTAACTGTGAGGGCAGGGGATTCACAAGGGGAGGAGACCGATCAGTGTTCCTCCGTACTGGGAACACATGATCGGTCTCCTCGCCACTGACAGGACTTGGAGCTGTGTGTTTACTCACACAGCTCCACGGTCCCGCACGGTCCCGTTGTTTTAATGGGCAATCGCGGGTGCCCGGCGGACATCACGGCCGCCGGGCATACGCACCGGGTCCTGAGCGACGCCGCGGGCGAGCGCGCGCGCCCCCTAGGCGGCCGTGAATGGGAGGACGTCATATGACTCCCACCCAGGATGGGAGATCCACCTGCTGGGCGTCATATGTACATGGGCGGGTATTGAAGCGGTTAAATAGCTTTTTTTCCTGCAAAAAATGACACTTTGTGCAGGGACAGTTCTAAGCACGGGAAACATGCGCCCCTTCACAGGCATACTATACACACCCCCAGGTACAAAATTTAAAGGAATATTACACTTTTATTGTTTCACATTAAGCATTATTAAAATCACTGCTCCTGAAAAAACGACAGTTTTTTAAAAAAAAAAAACTTGCATTGATACATGTCACCTGGGGCAGGATGCAGGTCCCCAAACACTTTTTATGACAATAACATGCATATTAGCCTTTAAAATGAGCACTTTTGATTTTGAACGGTCAAGTCCCATAGACTTTATTTTTTTTTTTTTTGTTTACAAACTATTTTATTAGGTGCAAAAGGTGGTACAAAAAGAGTACAAAAATATGTCGAAACATTGACAGTAATAACAAGCATTCCATACCCTTTTTTAATCCATCCTGAGAATGTCTACACATAAAGCACCAGTCTATTCGTAATAATGTACTATATACCATAATCAAAGTCCCATAGACTTTATCAGGGTTCTAAAGTTCGCACGAGCTTTAGGTCTGTTCGCAGGTTCTTGTTGTGAACCGAACAGGGGGGTGTTCGGCTCATCCCTACTCTCCAATACTGGTCAGGGAATAAGGGATACATTTGTTGCAGTGTGCTAGGGCATCTGTACCAGTGGCTGAGTATCGTAAAGATCTTTTACCAATCCATAGTCAAATAGGAGATGCATAGCTCTGTTGACCAATGTTTCATGTATTTTCAGAGAGAGAAGTGAATGTGTGATAGTGATATAGTGTGAATTGAATGTCATGTCTTGAAGGTGAGTCTTGGAGAAGAAGGTTTTTGAATGGGGTTAACTGAGATGACAGAATGTTTTGGTGAGGTATGAAGTTGATAAAATATGCTATCAGCTGGTATGTTAAGCACTGTAAAAGATTAGGAGAGCTATTGAGAATGTTTGCCTGGAAAGATAGTGGAGATCTATTATGTAGGAGTTGAGTCAGTTATCAGTGAGTTGTGCTTCTGTATTTGGGGGTTAGTCCACAGTGTGGTTGGATTTCATACAGGGATAGGATTTGTTCTATGAGAACTCATTGCTTGGAGGACTGGTTGTGGAACCAGTCCACCATTCTGGTGAATGTATGGTATGGTATGGTAAAGGCCATAGGGTCATTATAATGGGGGATTTTAATTATCCAGACATATACTGGGTGGAAGAACCACGCATTCATCTAAGGTTCGCCAGTTCCTAAATGTCTTGCAGGAAAATCTCATGGGTCAGATGGTAAATGCACCAATTAGAAACAAAGCGTTACTAAACCTTCTGATTATCAACAATACAGACCTGATCGCAGATGTGGAAACAGTGATCACAGATCAATTAGTTTTAGTATAAATCACACAAATAGGAAACATAAGGGGAATACAAAGACACTTAATATCAAAAGAGCCAACTTCCCTAAACTACGATCCTTGCTAGAAGATAATAATTGGGATAAATTCTTAGGAACAAAGAACACGGAGGAAAAATGCTTTAAGAGCATATTATATAAGGGTATTAGCCAGGGCATCCCAATGGGGAATAAATTTAAAAGAGCTAATAAAACATCCTGGGTGGCTTAACGCCAATATAAAAATGCATATAAAAGCAAAGGAGTAGGCCTTCAAAAAAATACAAGGCTAAGGGATCATCATCAGCATTATAACTTTTCAAAGAATGCAACAAGAAGGCAGGTAAGATAGAATACGAAAGGCACATAGCGGAGGAGAGTAAAAAAATCCCAAGAAATTCTTTAAGTACATAAATCGTAAGAAAGGGAGGTCAGATCATATTGGTCCCATAAAGAATGATGAAGGGAATCTGGTTACTAAGGATGGAGAAATGGCAAAGGTATTGAATTTATTCTTCTCCTCAGTCTTCAGAGGGAATCGGGGGCTTCAGGAACCAAGGGCAGAATTAGAAATAGACTTGAAAAACTTAACATTAATAAGGCAGGGCTGGCTTGCAGCGCACAGGTTAATATAGAGTTCCCTGATAGGGGCTGGGGTGGAGCCATGCTTTGAGAAGAACACAAGCTGAACACATAGAGAGTTTTTTTTACTGTGAAAAATGCATATAAAAGGGAAGGTGATTGCATTTTACAGAGGGCAAACACTTGACAAGTGCCAACATTGAAAACGTCCTTCAGTTGCCCCTCACCCCTCTTGTTTCCTATGATATGGATGATATGGGATATGTGATGACCATCCTAGCAGGTGGGACTTTTTGTCATTAGGAGCCATGGGGCCTCTCCTCTACTCATGTTTACACTGGCAAGGCTGCATTAATGGGTACTGATGAGCCAGGCAGCAATCAGAAAGTGTTCTTTACCGTTTAAGTTCTGCCCTAAGCCAATGGCCTTTGGCCCACCTAGAAACACCCCTGTCGTGGCTAAATGAGTGTGTTTGAAGTGTGTTTGAAGTTGGCACTTATGTTTTTGGGGGGAAGATGGCCTGTTGGGGCCCGAGCGAGGGTAGCCTCCCTTTGTCCCTTGTGGTGGCTTGGCTGGAGCCTCCTTTTTTGGTGCCTCCCTGTTGAAAGAAGAAAAAACAATAAGTTCCAAAAAAAAAGGAATGTCCAAAAACATGACCAAATAAGAATGTTCATATATGCTTTATATTTACCTTCATCTTTGGAATCTCCAGTCATACAAAGATTTAAGAAACGCTTATATAGAATTCTCTAGAGCTACTTGTTTAAAGAACATATACAGACAGCTAATTTACACATACATATTGTTTAGATACAAACATTGCTTACTTTTCTTTATGATATGATGTATGTACTCCATCTGGTCTCGTTCACGGTGTTTGAGATCAGACTATCGTTTTCGGATTTGGTCCTTTGATCGTTCCACTGAAAATTCGCACTGCAAACTGGCGATGACCTTCTCCAAAATTAGATCATTTCGGCTGTTGGGCCTTTCATAATTGCGCAGCTTGCAGTCGTAATCGTGCTGCTCTAGGAATGCCCACCATCTCACCCTTGCTCATGGGGGTTGCTTTGTGCCTCCTATGAGCTCCACCACCGTGGGGCTGGCTGTAATTAGGGATGAGCCGAACACCCCCAGGTTCGGTTCGAACCAGAACCTTCGAACGGACCGAAAGTTTACGCGAATTTTCGAACCCTATTCGTTATAATGGACACGAACGTTCAAAATCAAAATTGCTAATTACAACGGCCAATATGCATGTTAATGTCATAAAACAGGTTTGGGGACCCGGGTCCTGCCCCAGGGGACCCGGGTCCTGCCCCAGGGGACATATATCAATGCAAAAAGAACTTTTAAAAACTAACGTTTTTTTCGGGAGCAGTCATTTTAATGATGCATAAAGTGAAAAAAAAAGTGAAATTTTCCTTTAAATATGGTACCTGGGGGGTGTCTAAAGTATGCCTGTGAAGTGGCATGTGTTTCCCGTGTTTAGAACTGTCCTTGCACAAAATGACATTTGTAAAGGAAAAAAAGAAGCCATTTAAAACCACTTGCGGCTTTAATGTCATGTCTTGTCCTGGCCGCCATATGGCTGAAAATCCTTGAGAAAAATGGCATGGCTACCCCATCACCCCCCCCCCCACCCCAGCCCCTTTGGGTCTTGTATGGATATTAAGGGGGACCCTGCACCCAAAATAAAACCCTATACCTACAACCCTATATACTCTGAACAGCACTATATAGGTGGTGCAAACAAGACACGGACTGTAGGTTTGTTCTTAAGTAGAATCTGAACAGGTACATTATGAAGTGTAGCTCCATCCCAAAAAAAACAATTTTTAAGCTTTTTGGAGAACATAGGGAGGGGTTATCACCCCTGTAACATTTGCTGTCTTTGCACATCTGTTCAGAACATGTCACCTCACTTTCCGTCCCAATGACAAATGTTTTTGGAAAAGTGGGGTTTTAATTGAAACAAGGATTGGTGATAAAGCATCAGTAGAGAGGAGATACCTTTTTCCCAAATTAAATCTAACATGATAGAATTTCCCTTCCTAGGGGTAGATTTCCTCTCACTTCCTGTTTTCTCTTTCCGTTTGCAAGTAGGAGTCGTTTGTAAGTTGGATGTTTGAAAGTAGGGGCCTGCCGTATATACTCTGCAGAAATTTGCCCTATTAGATGTTGGTGTAGCCACAAGACTGGTGGGCACAGGAATGGGCCCTGCTGTGAGTTAATAGATCAAGATTTGTACTTGCATGCACCTGTTGAACCGGGCAGAAAAATTGGGCCTTTGGTGGTGGTGGTGGTGGTGGTGGACGGTGTTGCCACAAGACTGTAAGCCCTCACAGTTACTCTTGGTGGGTGCAGGAATGGGCCCTGCTGTGAGTTATTAGATCAAGATTTGTAATTGCATGCACCTGTTGAACAGGGCAGAAAAATTGGGCCTTTGGCGGTGGTGGTGGTGGTGGTGGACGGTGTTGCCACAAGACTGTAGGCCCTCATAGTTACTCTTGGTGGGCGCAGGAATGGGCCTTGCTGTGAACTATTAGATCAAGATTTGTAATTACACGCCCCTGTTAAACAGGGGCTGAAAAATTGTGCCTTAGGCATTGGTGCTGGTGCCACAACACTGCAACCCCTCACAGATACTGTTGTACTCTTAGCACAGCAATGAGACCTGTTGCATAGCATTGCCTAAAAATTGTAATTACACGCCCCAACAGGGGCTGAAAAATTGTGCCTTAGGCACTGGTGCCACAACACTGCAACCCCTCACAGATACTGTACTTGGAGCACAGCAGTCACACCTGTCGCGAAGCATCTTTTTAATAAATTGTAATTACACGCCCCTGTTATACAGGGGCTGAAAAATTGTGCCTTAGGCACTGGTGCTGGTGCCACAACACTGCAACCCCTCACAGATACTGTACTCTGAGCACAGCAATGAGACCTGTTGCAAAGCATTGCCTAAAAATTGTAATTACACGCAACAGGGGCTGAAAAATTGTGCCTCACAGATACTGTACTTGAGCACAGCAATGAGACCTGTTGCGAAGCATTTTTAAAAAAAATTGTAAGTACATGCCCCAACAGGGGCTGAAAAATTGTGCCTCAGGCACTGGTGCTGGTGCCACAACACTGCAACCCCTCACAGATACTGTACTTGGAGCACAGCAGTCACACCTGTTGCGAAGCATTTTTTTAAAAAAAATTGTAAGTACACGCCCCTGTTATACAGGGGCTGAAAAATTGTGCCTTAGGCACTGGTGTGGTGGCATGGATCATTGAGGAGGAGGAAGAGGATAGTCAGTGAACATAACAGGACAGTCACTCAGCATCAGCATAGGCAGTCTTGAAGGGATGTGACATTATAAATTATTCCGTTATATCCGCTTCAGGTGCCTGGTAGCTGGTGGTGATCCAAGACTGATTCATTTTTATGAAGGTGAGTCGATCAATCGAGTCGGTGGACAGGCGCACCCTATGATCGGTGACAAATCCTCCAGCAGCACTGAATGTGCATTCGGAAAGAACGCTGGATGCAGGACAGGCCAGTAGCTCAATTGCATACTGTGCAAGCTCTGGCCAGTGATCCATCCTCAGGACCCAGTAAGCCAGAGGATTTTCGGTGGGAAAGGTGTCCAAGTCTGACCTTGCCCCTAGGTATTCCTGCACCATGTATATCAGACGCTGGCGATGGTTGCTGGAACCGATCATACCTTGGGGCTGCGGACTAAAAAATTGTCTGAACGCATCGGTCAGACGTCCACCTTCCCCACCGCTCCTTCTGCTACTGACCAAAGCCTCAGCAACTCGTCGTCCAGGACCAGGAGTTTGTAACCTCCCAGTTTCTGGGAACGCGTTGCACAGACCTTTCTGCAAGGCCTCCCTGAGATGTCTCATCCTCTGCTCCCTCTGCGACGGCAAGATAAGGTCCGCAACCTTACCCTTGTACCGTGGATCAAGGAGAGTGGCCAGCCAGTAATGGTCCCTCTCCTTGATCCGAAGAACACAAGGATCCTTCCGCAGGCTTTGCAGGATCAGGGAGGCCATGCAGCGTAGGTTAGCTGAGGCATTCGGTCCGGAGTCTTCTGGGTCACTGAGGATGACATGATCGCCAGCCACCTCCTCCCAGCCACGTACAAGTCCACTGGTTTGTTGGGACTGTACATCATCCCTAAAAGACTGCTGCTGCTGATGCTGAGTGCCAGGCTCCACCTCCATGCTCACACAATCCTCCTCCTCCTCCTCCTCCTCCTCCTCCTCATCCTCTTCCTGTGTGATGGGTGGGACAGAAGGAACACTGTCTGGATAAAGGGGGCCTTGAGAGGCAAGGAAGTCCTCCTCTTCCTGCCTCTGTTCTGCCTCAAGTGCCCTGTCCATTATCCCACGCAGAGTATGCTCCAACAGGTGGACAAGAGGTACAGTGTCACTGATGCATGCACTGTCACTGCTCACCATCCTCGTGGCCTCCTCAAATGGTGAGAGGACAGTGCATGCATCCCTGATCATGCTCCACTGGCGTGGGGAAAAAAAGCCAAGCTCCCCTGACCCTGTCCTGGTGCCGTAGTCGCAAAGGTACTCATTGATGGCCCTCTGCTGCGTGTGCAGTCGCTGCAGCATGGCCAATGTTGAGTTCCACCTGGTGGGCATGTCACATATTAGGCGGTTCTTGGGCAGGTTCAGCTCCTTTTGCAGCTCAGTCAGCCGAGCACTGGCATTATAAGATCAGCGTAAATGCACACAGACTTTCCTGGCCTGCCTCAGGACATCCTGTAAGCCTGGGAACCTGCCCAAGAACCGCTGCACCACCAGGTTGAGGACGTGAGCCATACAGGGCACATGGGTGAGCTGCCCCTGTCGCAGGGCGGAGAGGAGGTTGGTGCCATTGTCAGAAACGACCATTCCTGGCTTAAGCTGGCGTGGCGTCAACCACCTCTCGGCCTGCCCCTGCAGAGCTGCCAGAACCTCTGGCCCAGTGTGGCTCCTGTCCCCCAAACCCACCAGCGCAATCACGGCATGGCATCTTTTTGCCTGCGTACTCGCGTAGCCCCTTGAACGCCTACGGAGCACCGCTGGTTCCGAGGACAGAGCACTGGAGGAAGAAGAAGAGGAGGGGGTGGAGGAGAGAGGTGTGTCACAACCAGTAGTAGCATTTTGGATGCGTGGTGGCGGAACAACCTCCAACACTACTGCACCTTGTCCTGCATCCCTCCCAGCTGCCAATAGAGTGGCCCAATGGGCCGTGAAAGAAAGATAACGTCCCTGTCCATGCCTGCTGGACCATGAGTGAGCGGTAATATGCACCTTACCGCTGACCGCCCTGTCCAGCGAGGCATGGACATTGCCTTCCACATGCCGGTAGAGAGACGGAACCGCCTTCCGTGAGAAAAAGTGGCCTTTGGGAACCTGCCACTGAGGAACCACACATTGAACAAACTCACGGAAGGGGGTCGAGTCTACCAACTGAAAAGGCAGCAGTTGAAGTGCTAGCAATTTAGCCAAGCTAGCATTCAACCGCTGGGCATGTGGATGGCTGGGAGTATACTTCTTTCGACGGTCCAGCAGCTGGGGCAGGGAAATTTGCCTGCTACAATCGGACGTCGGTGTACTGCAAGTACTTGGTTGTGACACACCTAATTCTACACCTTCAGTCCTCTCAGAGCAGCTTTCAGAGAGGACTGAAGATATAGTGGGGATGGAGATCCCAGCTGATGAGGAGCAAGGAGAGGTCCGCTTTGTTCTTCGGTGTGGGTCTTTTATGTGTGCTTGCCAACGAGCTGCATGGCAGGTCGACATATGTCTGCTCATGCTTGTGGTACCCAAGCGGCTGATGTTTTGGCCATGCGAGATACGCTTGAGACAAATATTGCAAATAGCATCTGATGCACTCGTCTCAAAAAAGGCCCACACCAAAGAACTTTTGTGATAACGTGCAGAGGCAGCGCCCTGCACAGGCGGAGCTCTGCGGTGTGGTACAGTTGCTGTGCTGGCCTCTAGCTGGCCTCCAGGGGGCATCTTGCCTCGTTGGACATGTGACGCCGCATCCTCCTCCTCCTCCTCCTCCTCCTCCTCTCTCCCTTCAGGCACCCACGTGGAGTCAGTGACCTCATCATCCCCTCCCTCTTCACCACTAGAGCAAACCTGGCAGTAAGCTGCAGCTGGTGGAACAGTACTGCCAGATTGCTGTCCTTCAGCATCCCCTCTCTCTGCGCGCACACTACTGCCTTCCTCAAGCTGGGTATCATCATCCGAGCCTTCGAATTGTTGGGCATCCTCCTGGAGCATGTACCCAACACTGTGCTCAAAGAGTTCGGGGGACTCCTCAGGAGGACATGGTGGGTCTAGGGAAGGGGTGGCTGATGATGCCATTGAGTACGCGTTGGCAGCTGCTCTGCCAGTACCCTGAGCCTGGGTGAGAGAGGATGAGGAGGATGAGGAGGGCTTGGTCATCCATTCTACCAAGCCTTCGGCATGATGCGGCTCCACATGTCCAGCTGCCGAAAACAAAGACAAGTGTGTCCCATGGCCACGTGCTGATGACGATGCACGACCACGTCCACGGCTAGCACTGTTGTCTCTAGAAACAGAGCCTGCCTGCCCTGTGTTCTTGCCTCGGCACGCTCTGCCTCTCCTTGGCGGTCTTCCAGCCATTGTAGTCGGTAGTGTATATAGTATAAAAAATGGGTGCTGCTGAGAAGAAAATATAGGAGCTCTGTGTGCTGCCACTAACACACTAGAAGTCCTATGGGTGCTTCTGGGAAGAAAATATAGGAGCTCTGTGTGATGCCACTTACACACTAGAAGTCCTATGGGTGCTTCTGGAAAGAAAATATAGGAGCTCTGTGTGATGCCACTAACACACTAGAAGTCCTATGGGTGCTGCTGGAAGAAAATATAGGAGCTCTGTGTGATGCCACTAACACACTATAGGAGCTCTGTGTGATATAGGAGCTCTGTGTGATGCCACTAACACACTAGAAGTCCTATGGGTGCTTCTGGGAAGAAAATATAGGAGCTCTGTGTGATGCCACTAACACACTAGAAGTCCTATGGGTGCTTCTGGGAAGAAAATTTGGGAGCTCTGTGTGATGCCACTAACACACTAGAAGTCCTATGGGTGCTCTGGGAAGAAAATATGGGAGCTCTGTGTGATGCCACTAACACACTAGAAGTCCTATGGGTGCTTCTGGGAAGAAAATATAGGAGCTCTGTGTGATGCCACTAACACACTAGAAGTCCTATGGGTGCTTCTGGGAAGAAAATATAGGAGCTCTGTGTGATGCCACTAACACACTAGAAGTCCTATGGGTGCTGCTGAGAAGAAAATATAGGAGCTCTGTGTGATGCCACTAACACACTAGAAGTCCTATGGGTGCTTCTGGGAAGAAAATATAGGAGCTCTGTGTGATGCCACTAACACACTAGAAGTCCTATGGGTGCTTCTGGGAAGAAAATATAGGAGCTCTGTGTGATGCCACTAACACACTAGAAGTCCTATGGGTGCTTCTGGGAAGAAAATATAGGAGCTCTGTGTGATGCCGCTAACACACTAGAAGTCGTATGGGTGCTTCTGGGAAGAAAATATGGGAGCTCTGTGTGATGCCGCTAACACACTAGAAGTCCTATGGGTGCTTCTGGGAAGAAAATATGGGAGCTCTGTGTGATGCCACTAACACACTAGAAGTCCTATGGGTGCTTCTGGGAAGAAAATATGGGAGCTCTGTGTGATGCCACTAACACACTAGAAGTCCTATGGGTGCTGCTGAGAAGAAAATATAGGAGCTCTGTTTGCTGCCACTAACACACTAGAAGTCCTATGGGTGCCTTTGGGGTGCAATGCTGTGCTAACAGCACTGCGGTTGGTACTACTGCAATACTGTACTAACAGTAAGCACGCACCAGACTAATCCCCAGCAGCAGCTAAAAACACACTAACTGTGCAATCAGCAGCAATAAACGATCAATGACTTAGGTAGCGATGGTTTAGCAAAGAACTAGCCAATGGTTTAGCAAAGAAGAGCAAATCTTTCTGGAGCAATGAATCAAGCAAAGACAGAATCAGCAGACTGATCTCTCCTAGGGCGTGTACTAAAGTCCCTGAGCTTTAATTGGCTACAGGCGTCCTGCCTGTAGCCAATTATTGCTCTCCGAGTTTCCGGCGCTGTGATTGGCCAAGCATGCGGGGTCACAGTGCATGCTTGGCCAATCATCAGCCAGCAATGCACTGTGCCGGCCGCGCCGGCCGCAATGCATTGCGGGCCGCTCGCATCACACGAATGTGATGCGAACGGCCCAAATAGTTCTGGGCTCGCCGAGCGAGCGAACGCCCGGTGCTCGATGCGAACATGGGTTTGCATCGAGCACCGGGCCCATCCCTAGCTGTAATCCTCCGAATCCACCATGTTGTCCTTCCCAAATGTTCCGCCGTCTGTGTCGCATGCAGAAGAGAGATGGTCATGCCCCAGCGTAATGACGCAGTGTGGAGTTTGATGCATGCACAGTGTATGTTAAACCAGAATGCACGGTCAATATAACGGCTGTAGAAATGATCTTGCAGTGGAGGACGAGCGATCGGCAATGCAAGAAAGGAAGCATAAAACAAAGGTACATTTGTAAATTGGGGCATAGTTGGGTAGTGGCCTATACTGCTTAGATTGGAGCATATATTGGGACCAGCTTATGGGTTAAGCCAGACATTATGGTTTGTCTTGTGTTCTGTCTTGCAGGCATCATATCATTTGTCATGACGGATAAATTTACTTCCACTGATTTTCTACCCCAATTCATTGACCTGTACCATGAGCTGCCCTGTCTCTGGAAGGTCAAGAGTAGAGACTACTCTAATAAAATCTTGAGGAAGGCAGCTTTGGAGAAAAGGGTGGAGTTGGTCAAACCAGTGTACCCCAGGGCAGACATCAACTATGTAAAGCAAAAAATTGCTAACCTGAGGAATACATTTAAAAGAGTGCTGAACAAGGTCCTTGAATCTGAGAGGTCAGGAGCAGCAGCAGATGACCTATATGTCCTCAAGCCGTGGTATTACCCCAGCCTGTGGTTTTTGACTGACCAGACAGAACCCAGGCCATTGCTGTATTTTCTCCCTTCAACATCTGTGAAGGCCACAGCTCCTGAGGTCCCCACAGGTCCTGATACACAGGATGAAGATGTGGAGGAGCCCAGCTTGACCCAGGTATAGCAAGGTTATACATATTTGTATCCAAAAATACAATGATGATAACTAGACGCTATTGGTAAAAAAAAAAATTCTGCCTTAACAAAGTGGCTTCCATATCAATAGACAGTAGTAACCAAAAATTATTTGAACAAGAATGAAAAATGCTGGGGTTAGAATTATAGTCTTTTCTTTTTCTCCACATTCAATTTGCAACAGTGAGGAGATCAAAGGTGTGTGTGATTGATGACCAAACCCTAAAAAATATTCTAATTATGTCCCATTTTCATACACAGGAAAGTGTCAGTCTGGAGGAGCCAGCGTCCATCAGCCAGACGGAGTCGCAGATCCCTCCCCTATGCCCTCCTGCTGCTAAAAGGGCCAGGAAGAGCAGGAATCTGGAGGAGGCCACAGCTTCCTTTCTCAGTCAGGCCACTACTGCACTCCGTACTGACCCAGATGAGGCTTAGGCATTTGGGTGTGTGACGGCCAACAAATTAAGGCAGATGGCCGGTGAGCAAAGGAGCATGTGTGAGGAACTCATCCCACAGCTCCTCAACAGGGGGGTGAGGGGCCAAATTTCTGAAAGCACCCACATTTCGGATTTTGTGGCCCCACCTCCACCACCTCCACAGCCAACCCACACACCACAGACACCCCACCCACCACAGCATGGCGGTCAGTGGCAATACCATCCCCAAGACCCCCAACAAGGCTGCTGGACTTCACCACTTACTAATTTCAATTATTGATTTTATTTGTTATAGTTTCTATATTTTTGCATGCATAGAATGCACTTTTTGGTTAAGTTCTTTGCATTTGGATGGCAGATAGCATCTCTAATTTAATTTGTTTTATTTATTTTTCTGTACAATAAAAAAATTGTGGAGAATAATACTTGGCTATGTGTTGTACTTCAAATGACAGTTTGGGAGTAGGCAGTTACATTTAAAAAATACAATATAAAATTAA
This sequence comes from Lithobates sylvaticus, assembly GCA_028564925.1. Lineage (NCBI taxonomy): Eukaryota > Metazoa > Chordata > Amphibia > Anura > Ranidae > Lithobates > Lithobates sylvaticus. The sequence goes on from CM053027.1 coordinate 141,422,389, forward strand.
CAAGGTACACCAACATAGTTTTATCTTTGATCTTAAAAGATATGGAATAATGGTGTTGTGGTAACTTGCCCCAAAAAACACAACAAGCATAATTAGAATATTTTTGATATCACTAGAAAACAAAAGCCTTTTAAAATATGTTTGCCATAACTCCATCAGTATCACCAGTAAAGCAGCTTCATTATTATCCCATTAATGAAGAAGAGAATGTGTGCTGCATTTCGACATTTCATAATTTGCCATGTCACGAATGTTAATTCTCCATTACGAATGCTAGTTTACAAGACCGAGTGCTTCTGGCTCGTTCCTAGCTTCCGATCATGCGCGTTTGTACTTTCGACTTTTGTGTGACGCACTTGTGTACTGACCATACAAAAATCAGACAACAGACCGTTATCTGCCGAAAATTTACTTGCCTGCCATCCAACATTTGTTTGCCGAAAGTTGGACAACAATTGTCAAAAGGAGCGCAATAACGGTCAGATTTTAGGACAACAGTCTGTCAACAGACAATCCCCTGCCAACAATCGCATCGTGTGTACGAGGCTTTAGTCTGTAGGGTTCAATATTGAGTTGGCCCACCCTTTGCAGTTTTAACAGGATAAACTCTTCTGGGAAGGCTGTCCACAAGCTTTAGGAGTTTGTCTATGGGAATGTTTGACCATTCTTCCAGAAGTGCAATTGTGAGGTCAGACACTGATATTGGACGAGAAGGCCTGGCTCACAGTCTCTGCTCTAATTCATCCGAAAGGTGTTCTATCGTGTTAAGGTCAGCACAGTGCAGGCCAGTCAAGTTCCTCATCCACACTATATTGCCAAAAGTATTGGACCACCTCTCTAAATCATTTGGTTGAGGGGGATTATGGTGTGGGGATGTTTTTCAGGGGTTGGGCTTGGCCCCTTAGTTCCAGTGAAGGGAACGCTTAAGGCGTCAGCATACCAAGACATATTGGACAATTTCATGCTCCCAACTATGTGGGAAGAGTGTGGGGATGGCCCCTTCCTGTACCAACATGACTGCGCACCAGTGCACAAAGCAAGGTCCATAAAGACATTGATGATCGAGTTTGGGGTGAAGGAACTTGACTGGCCTGCACAGAATGGGCCAACTCAATATTGAACCCTACGGACTAAGACTGAGATGCCATTAAAGTTAATGTGCGTGTAAAATGCAGGTGTCCCAATACTTTTGGCTATATAGATATATTATATAGATATATATATATAGAAATAGCCAGTCGCAGTCCATTGTTGGCTGATGATTGGCCAAGCATGCACTGTGACCCCCGCATGCTTGGCCAATCATAGCGCCAGCAGTGAGGAGAGCAATAATTGGCCACAGGCAGGATGCCTGTGGCCAATTATAGCTCATGGGGTTTAGTACACGCCCCACACTATATAAGGCCGCCGCGCCGGTGGCCTTGTATAGTGTGTTCCGGCACGCAGGGAAAGAGGATTGATAGGCAGGGACAGTGTGAACTTCTTATCAGTCATTTGTGTGTGGGGAAAGTGCAGGGAAAGAGAATTGATAGGCAGGGACAGTTATTCTTGAATCTTTATTACCAGGCATTTGCAGGACTTAGTGTGTGTTCTGTGCCTCCAGCACAGTATACACCTGTATCTACCCTTTAGTGGTGTTGTTCTCTATAAATACAGCCATCTACAGGAGTTAGTGTGTGTTGTGTGAGTCCAGCACAGCACAGTAAAAAACCTGCACCTGTATCTATCCTTTGTGCTGTTCTCTATAAATACAGCCATCTGCAGGAGTTAGTGTGTGCTGTGTGAGTCCAGCTCAGCACAGTATAAACCTGCACCTGTATCTACCCTTTGTGCTGTTCTTTATAAATACAGTCATATGCAGGAGTTAGTGTGTGCGGTGTGAGTCCAGCACAGCACAGTATAAACCTGCACCTGTATCTACCCTTTGTGCATATTGCCAGGACAAGACACGACATTAAAGCTGCAAGCAGTTTTAAATGTTTTTTTTTTCCTTTACAAATGTCATTTTGCGCAGGGACAGTTCTAAACACGGGAAACACATGCCACTTCACAGGCATACTTTAGACACCCCCCAGGTACCATATTTAAAGGAATATTTCACTTTTTTTTTTTCACTTTATGCATCATTAAAATGAGTGCTCCAGAAAAAAATTCAGTTTTTAAAACTTCTTTTTGTATTGATACATGTCCCCTGGGGCAGGACCCGGGTCCCCAAACTTTTTTAGGACAATAACATGCATATTGGCTATTATAATTAGCACTTTAGATTTTGAACGTTCGCGTCCATTGTAACTAATAGGGTTCTAACGTTCGCGCAAACTTTTGGTCCGTTCGCAGGTTCTGGTGCGAACCGAACGTGCGGGTGTTCGGCTCATCCCTAGTGGTTACATCTACTTTATTAATACATCCACTTAAACTACATACATGAAACACTTTTGTATTCAGTTATTCTTTTTTAAGTTGTCAAACTATTTAAAAAAATTCTAAGAAATATTAAATATTAATATATTCAATTAATTTCTTTGCATTAGTAAGACAAATGTCAGTTCATACAATTAGTGTATTATGTACAAAAAACAACATAATTCAACTTGAGATTTAAACAAATGATTCAATAGTTATACTGTATGTACACTGTACAGAGATTTCTATTACAGGATATTTTACTAATTCGGCTGCCAGCAATAAAAGCAAGGCATCTGACACTTTTGCTATTTTAACCTGAACTGCTTAATACCAATTTGCATACATACACTTCATTATGCAGGTTGTGCCAATAAAACTCATTTCATTTGATTTTTTTTTTTTTCTCTTTCGAATTTCAAATGTAAAAAAGCTTGCTAAGCTAACCATTTATGCAAGTATTAGTATGCTAGTTGGAAAAAAGAAACACAATAAACTAGTGCCTGTAAAAACTGCTCTTTATTTACTAATATAAAATTAGTATATTGACATTAAGAGGGTTTATTTTCCTATTTGTTATTTTAAGATAATTATATTTTAATAAACGCATTCATGTGTGATATGACTTTGTCTAACTCAATCTCTCAGGGTCACATTACTGCTGTGGCATTTTAGTTAAGGCTGTGTTCAAATAGCCCTAAGTAATACATTTTTATGTGCATAAATCAATTCTGCTAATTAAATGCGTGCCTATTAAATATAATTACTTTCAGTAAAATTGTGCAATTTCATTACAAAGCAAGTTCAAAAACAAGCTCATATAAAGGTCTTTTGAAATAAAACTACGAACGCAATTCACATGAAAGAAGACTAATGTGATGACATCTACTGTGCATTGACTGGAATTGCCAACATGGGTAATTTAAAGTCAACATGTTGAATTTATGGTATTTAGAAGACAGATTTTAGTCATGTTAATCAGCTGTTATTTTCTTTCAAGTGCTTTAATGTTACAAGTTCCATGTTAGTGCAGAGCCCCTGCTGCTGCTGACTCTGAGCACCAGTGTTTGAGGGGCACCTGTTTTATCACTTCGCTCCACCACACTTTCATTATTATATGGTTGCTATTTGAACAAAGAGCTTACATATTCTACTCTTCAGTGTCCTTTGTGCCAACAATTCAGTTATTTTTTTTTTTTCAAATTAAACTAGCAAATTAGTGAGCCTCAGAAGCTTGCTAGTTTGTTGTTTACCTCTTTATCAGTCATCTTTTGTCCATGTTGGCCTTTTATCAAGCATAATACATGAAAAAGGAGCTTTAGAGCTCAGAAAGACTGAACATTTAAATATTTCAGATACAGGTAGCCAGTAAAAAGTATTACATTGTCAACACATTTTGCCCTCTTTACATGTTCAGTACTTCACTGTAAACAATGTTTTCATAAGGCATTAGAAACATGGAGCGGAATAATAGTATAACGCGGTCATGACCGTTATGTAATGCATAAGGCCCGTTATGTAATGCATAAGGCAGAGCGGATGTAGACGTGGACCAGAAGTGACTTATAAGGAAGATCACATTGGCATTCAGTCATGTTTTAATGCGCTTTTAAAAGTGTTCTGTTTGTAAGTGCATTTCTTATGCTGGCCATACACTATATGAAAAATTGGTCATTTAGACAGTCTGTTTGTTTTTCGGCCAGTTAATGGGTACAAAATCAATAATCATTGGGATGTTTTTGAGCCGAAAATGAAGGAAAAGTTTGGAAATTTTCTGCTGAACGAACGATAAATTGAAAGGTTAATGTGTTTTCTGTCTAAACTATCTGCTCTAAGTATATGTAAAAAAACTAACAAAAAATGCACTCACTTATGTCCACTGAACGATTTATCGTTCATTACATGTTGGCACTATCGTTTGCGCTCACGGCCAAATGTTCGTTTTTCGAAAATAGGTTTGGCAGATTTTTCGTATAGTGTATTGCCAGCATTAATCAATAAATTGGCCCTTTACTATAATTACTGCTCTATGGGAGCTTCACTCTATGCTTTCTTGTAACATGGGCAAGGCAATGGGCCGCATGAATATATACTAGATTTAAAAGGACTGCACCCTTTATTCCCTGGGACATTATTGGGAACCCTAGTGGTCAGGAGGCCTAGATGTGTCAGATCTAATAAGCTGAAAAACCTTTGGTTGTGTATACATATGTGATTTACTATCGCTCTGGAGGTGAGAGTTCAGCATCAGGATGAAGTGACAGTACAAACCTTAGTGCCTTTAGGAGCAGAAGCTACGTTTGGAGTATTAAAATAAAATAGTAACCCCAGATATTAAACTAGCTATAGCAGTGGCGGTGGGTGAAGTTGACAGGTGTGGGTATGAAAGAATTGCGACCGTCAAGCAGCTTCAAAGATTTGTTTATTGTGGTTCAGGGCGGAAAAAATGCAGAGGGGTCAGACAGATTGGATAATTTAAGGTTGCCTAGGGAGTTTGTTAGGTCTCGTTTGAGATACCAATCTGTATAGCGAAACGGTTGCATGCATTTTTGTAGATCCTTTTGGGCAAATGTGTGTTTCATGAATTTCCGCCATCTCGTGAAGAATCGTGAGGTGGAGTAAAAGTTCAATACAATGGTGTCTAACCTTTCCAGATAGAAAAGCAATAAGATGGCTTTTTTCACCGCCGGTAAATTTGGCGATGTTGACTTGATCCAATGAGACATGATAGTCCTGCGGGCCACCAGGAGGCAGATATGCGTCCAGTGAGAGATATGAAGCGGACTCTTTGCTGGTGGTGCGGATAAGGGTGGTTCACAGCCGAATAGACATACAAGGTAATGCTTTGGGATCCGTATTTTAGTGATCTTGTAGATAAAGTTGAGGTGCAGAGTCCCAGTAATGGGTTGGCACTCCCAGAGGTGGTGAAGCAGTGTTGGGTGTGTTGTGGAACACCAGGGGCACTGCTCTTGGGCTGGTTCTGCCTTGTTGATACTGAAAGGGTAGTATGCCCTGTGGATAATTTTGAATTGCATCTCACGCCATGTTTCAGATATGTTAAATTTGTGCAGTTGTCTGTATCCTTAAAGGATTTTCTCCGAAAGGTCTTCGTCCTCAAATATTTGAGACCACTTTTGGAATGGTTTAAGATAAAATTTGACAGTCTGATGGGCAATAAGGTGAAAGTATAGGCTGAAAATGGAGTAATCGTCTCTGCGTAGTACAGTATCAATAAAGGACTTTAGGAGGGGATCCGTTCCAGGTCCATAGCATGATCGTAAATAACTGACCAATTGGTGGTAGAAGAAGATGTGTGTCGCTGGTAGAGAGAATTCCCTTGATAGGGTTTTGAAGGATTTAAACTCGCCAGGGATATTGAGGTACATTGAGGTAATGTTGGTAAGACCCTTAGCTCTCCATTGTTCAAAGGCTTTGTGTAGAGGGGACGGGAGAAACATAGGGTTGCCTTGGATTGGCAAGTGGCAAGAAATACTGGAGGGTAACCCCAGTAGTCTCCGCACCTCTCTCCAGGCTATAATTGTGTCCTTGATGAGTATACTCAATTTGAGGTATGTTGCTAGTTTGTTATGATTGAGTGGAGAATGGCTGGTAGAGCATGTGAAAAGGTCGAGGCACCCTCGAGCATGGTATTGGAGTATCTAGATCTGCCAGATATCCAGTCAAGGCCCTGTCTGAGTAGACAGGCGAGATTGTAAAATCGTATATTGGGCAGGCCCGCTCCCCCCTTTAGACTTCAGAAGACATCGTTTTTGTAGGGCAATGCATGAATTTTTGCGAGACCATAAAAAGGCGGACAATGCCCTATGGATTTTTTTAACATCAGAGTGCTTTAATAAAAGAGGTATGGTCTGCATAGGGTAGAGTAGGCGTGCAAATGACACCATTTTAAAAAGGTGACATCTCCCAAAGACATCTTCCAGCTCCTTTCCAATTTTTGATATTAACGGTGGGAAGTTAAGTGTATATAAAAAGGAAGGTTCTCGGCCGATGTGAATGCCCAGATATGTAATGTGTTCCATTGCTATGGCAAAAGGAGACTGGTGTCGCCATTTGGCAGACATCCTGGGATGGAGTGATAGAACTTCGCTTTTGTCAAAGTTAATTCAAAAGCCTGAGCACAGTCGGAAAGTATGAAAGAGTTTTCGGAGTCTATCAAAGTCTGCGAGGGGTTTTGTGGAGAATAACAATATGTTGTCCGCAAATAGGGCAGAACGGATTGTTTGGTTACCTATTGTGATGCCACTGACCCTGTCAGGTGAGTTGAGTAATCTGGATAAAGGCTTGATAGCGTTGTTGAAAAGTAGAGGGGAGAGGGGGCATCCCTGTCTAGTTCCTTTTGTCAGAGGGATCGTATCAGAGATAAAGTCGGGGGTGACCAGACGTGCAGTTGGGGATTCGTACATTCAATGTAAAAAACGCACGATTGGGCCTGAAAAACCGAAGTCCGCCATCACTCTGAATAGCCAGAACCAACTGATATTGTCAAAAGCCTTTTCAGCATCATTATGATTACATCATTAGTGACATTATGGCAAAGTCTTGTTCAGGGTTCGATCTAGCATATTCTAACGCCATCAGAACCTTGTGTATGTTTAGGGTGGTCGAGCTTTCCTGGACAAATCCCGATTGAGCTGGGTGTAGTAAAGAGGGGAGTAGGTGGGCTAAGCATGACGCAACTATCTTGGATAGTATTTTGACATCTACATTGATTAATGAGATTGGGCGGTACGATCCTGGAAGTGAGGGGTCCTTACCTTTTTTAGCGATTAGTCTAATGTGTGCCTGCGTTCCTGTAGGGAGATAAGGGCCATCATCCCACATGGCTGCATAGACATGTTCCAGGGTATCGGGAATAAAGTCTTTAGCTAACATATAGAATTTGGCTGTATAGCCGCCTGGGTCTGGGGCTTTAGCAGATGCCAGAGACTTGATCGTCAGTTGGATATCCTCAATGGTGATGGGCACGTTAAGAGCAGCTGAATGGTCCTCCTGAAGCTTCTCCAGGCGTGTATGTTGTCAGGTGTACGGTTAAGTTTAAGTAGTTTGTGTGCTGAGCGTAGACCCTCACTAGCTCGCATGTAGAGTTGTTTGGCATTCCTCTTAAATTGGGTGGTGTAAGAAATAATTTTCCCTCTCGTGAAGGCTTTTCCAGCCTCCCATAAGAGGTTTGGGTGTGTAAGGTGCGTCAGGTTGATAGAGGCATATTCTGTCCACGCTCCATGGAGCATGTGGCTGAAGTCCTCATTATCCGCTATATAAGAAGGGAAGCGCCATATGGGTGAGGGAGAAGAGGGTTGGGAATCAATCAAATGTATTGCGATGGGACTGTGGTCTGAGATTCTGGTGTCATTGATTTCTGAGTTGCATATCGTTGGTAGAAGTGCGGGAGAGGCAAAAAATTTGTTGATACGAGAGAAGAAATTGTGGGGGAGGGGGAGAGTAAAAGGTATAGTCCCGGTCTGACGGGTGTGTTAATTGCAATACATTTATCAAGTGCATGGAATCTATGGTTTGTGTTAGGAGCGTTGGGGGTCGAAGTTGGTGTGGTATAATTTCTGGTGTCATCTTACACGTCGTGTCACCTACGTGGTCAACTGTTGTGGACATAACTGAATTAAAGCCCCTGTCTACTAGGTGTAGAGTCTCTGGGGCAGCCAGTATTCAAGCCACCATGTCTTGGTTTCTGGCAAGTTGGGAGCATATATATTAGTGATAGCCATTTCCTTGTTAGCTAAGGTCATGTGTAGTGTCATTTTGCAGCCTGTCAGGTCAGTCCTAACGTTCTTAATAGTATATTTTAGGTTTCTGTGTAGTAAGATGGCTACTCCAGCTTTGCACCCTATGGCGGGTGAGCCATATACAGTTCCTACCCATAATTTGCGTAAACGGTTCAAATCGTCTGCAGACAGATGTGTCTCCTGAAGCAAGGCCACATCAGTCTGGAGATGCTTTAAGTGTCTAAGAATGGACAAGCGCTTACTTGGAGTGCGAAAACCCCTTAACGTTCCACGATACAATCTTTCGGTGATTCCCATCGGTTGAGGAGGCCATGTCCAGTCTGGAGGTGTGTACTGAGCTTGAAGTGTACAATGAAGTCTCCATTCAGGCATTGCATCATCAATCCGAGGGTCACCCAAGTATTGTAGGTTATAGGCACAAAACAAATAATTAGAAATATTACAAACATTAAACTAAAACAATAAAAAAACAACAAAACAGCATGCACTTTTTTCCATATGGGGTTAAATTGCATGGCAGAGCCCCCGCCATATGCCTGCTTCTCTCCTAAAGATGAAGTGCGAGCTTCAGAGGAGGAAAGGCGAGGTGAGAGGAGAGGGGAGAAAGGGTGAGGGTGGAGAGGGAGGGTAAAGAGGTGATTGCTACTTGAGTGGGGATTAGCTGGGTATCAAGGCAGAGATGAGCTGAGGGTTTAGGTTCTGGGAGGTTGCAGCACATTTCAAGGGTCATCTCAAAGAGGGAGCAGGATATTTGGCTAACGGTAAGTATCATGAGGGTGACCGCACAAACTAGCAGCCAGTATCCTAGGTAGTTAAAGCGGGAAAATAAGAACTAAGGGGAAGAAAACCTAGCGCCCACATTTAGGTGGTGTAGTGTATTAGTCCAGTATGTGGAGCATAGAGTTCAGTCAATGTAAAAATTATAACAGTGGTGTGGGAAATGCGTAAAAAAAAAAAAAAAAGGAGAAAGAGGGGTGATGATACTACCTGTCTCCCATGAGCCTCCGCCGATAGGTAGTCTCTAAGGTTCCTTTTCAACGATTGCTGAAATGATCCGCCTGATGGGTAAACCGACTTTGTTTGTATGGTGGCTTGGATGCAGTGTTGTTTGTGGGATGCAGAGGGAGAAGCAGCCAGAGATGAGGAGGAGCCTTCTGCAGAGTTGGTGTGTTCCATTTCTGTGCCAGCTGCCCCAAGGTATCGATCCTCTTCATCAACGGGGTAAAAGTGAGGTGTTCCCCTAACTGCGTTTTTGATACGCAGGGTAGCCAGATATGCCAGGGAGAATTTCACTTGACTGTGGTATAAAGTTGAGCAGATGGTGGAGAACGCTTTACGTTTCATCACCTCATTCGAGTAGTCTGCAAAGAGCAACAGTTTTTGTCCCATCTAGCGATAGGGAGAGCGTGCGGCGGAATGCCTGCATAATGGTGGTTTTATCGGTGTAGTTCAGATTTGGTGCGACTTTCCACGTACTGACTGATGTGATGGGCACGCTCGATAGTGCAGGGATTGCGGAGTCCCAGTTGCTCAGGAATAACTTTAGCGCATATCTTAGTGAGCTGGTTGTTAGCTACTGATTCTGGCAGTCCAATTATGCGCAAATTGTTTCTTCTGGAACGATTTTTCAGATCGTCCAATTTGTCCCATATTTCTCTGTTTTCATCGGTTATGCAGGCTATTACTGCTGACTGTGCAGTGGTATCATCTTCCAGGGATGATGATATTCTGTCCTCTGCCTGTGTAATTCTCTGGGCTTGTGCTTGTACTTCCAGGTATAGCTGTTCTAGCCCCCTGTGTAGTGCGGCATCCACAGTGGCAGCCAGAGTGAGTCCCAGCAGGGCGACTACCTCCTGGGTAATGCTTGCTGGTGATGCAGGATCGAGTGCCTGAGTTCCTGGAGGAGCATGGGGCTGTGAGGATTCCCCTGAGCATGGAGCGGCCGCCATTTTGGCTTAGCCTGGAACCCTGTCTCCCGCGGCGGGTGCTGAGGAGACCACTCGAGCGTACGATGGCTCCACGAAGCGGTCCATATGCGCCCGCTGTGTAGTGGGAATGAATCGGGGTTCCCCCGAAGCTCTGGTTATGCTATAATTATATCATTATACCAATATAATTATTTTCCTAAGTCTTTATATAATCTTTATATAATCTTCTTATATATAATGTACTGTATGTATTTTATTTCCTTTCTGTTTTATAATATACCCTCACTGGTCTCTTTATTAGGTACACCTTGCTAGTATCAGGTTGGACCCCCTTTTGCCTTCATTCTTTATGGAATAGATTCAACAAGGTATTTGAAACATTCCTCAGAGATTTTGGTTCATGTTCACATGATAGCATCACGCAGTTGCTGCAGATTTGTTTGCTGCACATCCATGATGCAAAATTTCACCACATCCCAAAGGTTCTCAATTGGATTGAGATCTGGTGACTGTGGAGGCCATTGGAGTACAGTAAACTCATTGTCATGTTCAAAAAAACAGTTTGAGATAATTTGAAATTTGTGATATGGTGCATTATCCTGCTGGAAGTAGCCATCAGAAGAGAGGTACACTGTAGTCATAAAGGGATGGACAGCAACAATACTCAGGTAGGCCATGGCGTTTAAATGGTGCTCAATTCATACTAAGGGGCCCAAAGTGTGCCAAGAAAATATACACCACACCATTACACCACCATCATCAGCCTGAACCGTTGATACAAGGCAGGATAGATCCATGCTTTCGTGTTGTTTACGCAAAATTCTGACCCTACCATTTGAATGTCACAGCTGAAATTGAGACTCATCAGACCAGGCAGCGTTTTTCTATTCTTATAGTTACATAGTTGGTAAGGCTGAATAAAGACAATAGTCCATCCAGTTCAACCTGTGTGTGTGTTTGTGTAGATTATAATTTCCTATATCCAAGAGTCTATTGAAACTATTAATACTTCCTGCTGCCACCACCAATTGTGGAAGAGAGTTCCACTTCATTACCTCCCTGACAGTCAAAAACCCCTACGCAGCGTAAGGTTAAACTGTCTCATTGTTTGGCCCCATGTCTTCCTATACTGCCTGAGACTGAATAGTTTCCTACCTACACTGGGATTTCCATTGAGATATTTGTATATTGCTATCATATCTCCTCTTAAGCGTCTCTTCTCCAGGTAGAATAAATTTAGCGCTTGTAGTTGTTCCTCTTCTCTGAACTCCCTCCAGTTCCAGTACATATTTCTGAGGATTGGTGACCAGAACTGGATGGAATACTCCAGATGCGGTCTAACCAGAGTTTTATAAAGTGGCAGGATTAACGTTTTATCTCTGTTTGAACTGGGAAGTAAATCCCCTTTTAAATGCATGCTAATATTCTGCTGGCTTCTTCTTGCAGCAGCTTGACGTTGCTCAGTCTGGCTTCTACTAGGACATCCAGATCCTTCTCCATCCTGAAATCCCCCAGAGCTTCTCACCCCAGTGAGTAACTTGCGTTTATATTTTAGCCACTTCCATACCATAGAACACCCTCCCATCTTGGATCATATTACGCCCTCCCGTTCTCGCGGTTCATGCGGGGCCCCCCGAGGCCTGCAGTGCGGCGATCGGGGTGAGGCGTGTCCCTCGGACAAAGCCCATCCCCGATCAGGGTAAGGAGTCAATGAATGAAATTAGCTCTTCACCACGTGATCAGCTGTGTCCAATCACAGCCGGTCACATGTGTTCTGCTTGTGAACGCCACTCATGCACCCCCCCGGGGCCTGCAGCGTGGCGACCAGGGATGAGGCATGTCCCTTGGATACAGTCCATCCCCGATCAGGGTAAAGAAATAAAATTAGCTCTTTAACATGTGACCGGCCGTGTTCAATCCGGTCAGTACATCAGGTGTGATCAATTTTCAATGATTGGCAAAATAGCTTGTAGACGCTATATCTTTCACACAGACCAAATAATATACACTTAAATAGGTTATTTTTACCAAAGATATGTAGCAGTATAAATTGTGGCCCAAATTTATGAACAAAAATTTAGCAAAATTTTATCATAGAAATAAAAAAAAAATTTTTTTCCAAAATGTTCGCTCTTTTTTCACTTATGTTGCAAAGAAATAAAAAATCCAGTGGTGATTAAATACCACTAAAAGAAAGCTCTATTTCTGTGAAAAAAATTATAAAAATTTTGTTTGGGTACAGTGCTGCATGACTGAGTTAGTGGCATTCAAAATGTGAGAGCGCTAAAATTGGTCTGGGCCAGTGTTAATTTGTCGACTAAAATGACTAAAACCTTTTAGTCGACTAAATGAATATTCAGAGAACTTTTGCGTGACCATGTGTATGCAAGCCAAGCTTGAGCGGAATTCCATCAGAAAAAAAAGTTTTTTCCAACAGAAAATCTGCTCGTGTGTACGGGGCAGAAGACTAAATCTAAATTGAAATTTGACTTCAAAATTAACATAGGTCTGTAGTGCTTGTTCATATCTCAATGCCATAATAAATAACATATCAGATTTTTCACTCCAGCAGTATATAATGAGTTTGGAAATTGTAGAGAATTGTTAACTAATGCATTACAATTTAACTACACCTATTAGATTTTAGACAACTAAATTTAGTTTTAGTTGACTAAAATGTACTGGAGATTTTAGTTGACTAAAAGGTAGGACATTTTAGTTGACTAAAATGTACTGGAGATTTCGACGACTAAAACTAAAACAATTGCAGAAGACTAAAATGGGACTAAAACTAAAATGCTATTTTGATCCTAAGACTAAAACTAAATCGATATTTGCACGGGTCTGGGCAGGAAGGGGGTGTAAGTGCCCTATATTGAAATGGTTAATCCCCAAGTGCATTACTTTACATTTTTCAATGTTGAACCTCATTTGCCATGTAGTTGCCCACTCCATTAATTTATTGAGGTCCTCTTGTAAGGTTTCTATATCTATCTGTGATGTTATTTCTCTACTAATTTTTGTGTCATCAGCAAACACTGAGATGGAGCTATTTATACAATCCTGTATATCATTCATAAATAAAATAAACAGAGTAGGTCCCAGGACAGAGCCCTGGGGTACCGCACTTACCACTCTAGACCATTCTACACGTTACACCAGTGGTCATCAACCCTGTTCTCAGGGCCCACTAACAGGCTAGGTTAAAATAACTGAAATACATCACAGGTGATATAATTTGATGATCAGTGATTGCAGCATTCTAGTCTGCATCTCCCCAAGGTAATACATAAAACCTGGCCTGTTTGTGGGCCCTGAGGACAGGGTTGATGACCACTGCGTTACTCGGTACACGTTATTCAACACCACCCTTTGGAAGCGCCCCTGTAGCCAGTTTTTTATCCAAGAACAAACCTTATGGTCTATACCTACAAACCTCAGTTTGTAGACTAAGTGGTTGTGGGGCACTGTATCAAATGCTTTTGCAAAATCCAGATACACCACATCCACAGGCCTACCTTTGTCCAGGTGGCAGCTCACTTCCTCATAGAAAGTTAACAGGTTGGTTTGACAAGAACGACCTATTGAAAACCCATGCTGATTGCTACTAATGCAGTTATCATCAGGAAATTCTTGAATATAGTCCCTTATCATCCCCTCAAATATTTTACATACTATTGATGTTAGACTGACTGGTCTGAAGTCCCCAGGTATATGTCTCTGCCCTTTTTTAAATATTGGCACCACATGGGCTTTCTGCCAATCAGTTGGTACCATTCCTGTCAGTATGCTGTCCATAAAGATTAACAATAGTGGTCTGGCTATAACCCAACTGAGTTCCTTAACCACTTCCCGACCGCCCCATGTAGATAACCCTTTCACCCCCTTTTGCCAGTGTCACTAAGCGATCGTTTTTCTGATCGCTGTATTAGTGTCACTGCTGTCGCTAGGTAACCATTTTTTTTTTTTAGGTAACCGCCATGTTTATATAGGTTCATAAATAGTTTTATAGATCAGGTACCCCCATATTACAACCTAAATAAAGGTTTTAACCCCTTGATTGCCCCTAGAGTTAACCCTTTCACCAGTGATCACTGTATAACTGTCACTGGTGACGCTGGTTAGCCAGTTAGTTATTTCGTTATTTAGGTTCCCCGTCAGGTTTTTATATAGCGTCAGGTACCCCCATATATTACCTAATAAAGGTTTTAACCCCCTGATTGCCCCTAGTTAACCCTTTCACCCCCTTTTGCCAGTGTCAGTAAGCGATCGTTTTTCTGATCGCTGCATTAGTGTCGCTAGGTAACCATTTTTTTTTTTTAGGTAACCGCCATGTTTATATAGGTTCATAAATAGGTTTATAGGTCAGGTACCCCCATATTACAACCTAAATAAAGGTTTTAACCCCCTGATTGCCCCTAGAGTTAACCCTTTCACCAGTGATCACTGTATAACTGTCACTGGTGACGCTGGTTAGCCAGTTAGTTATTTCGTTATTTAGGTTCCCCGTCAGGTTTTTATATAGCGTCAGGTACCCCCATATATTACCTAATAAAGGTTTAACCCCCTGATTGCCCCTAGTTAACCCTTTCACCCCCTTTTGCCAGTGTCACTAAGCGATCGTTTTTCTGATCGCTGCATTAGTGTCGCTAGGTAACCAGTTTTTTTTTTTTGTATTACTGTTACGGGTGACGCTGGTTAGTTAGCTTGTTTTTTATACTGTCAGGGCACCCGCCATTTATTACCCAATAACGGTTTAACCCCCTGATCGCCCGGCGGGTGATATCAATTAGGTTTTAGGGTCAAATAAGGTCTGCGTCGCCCCAGGTTAGTGCCAGTACCGCAAACACCCACGCACAAAGCATACACCTCCCTTAGTGGCACAGTATCTGAACAGATCAATATCTGATCTGATCAGATCTATACTAGCGTCCCAGCAGTTTAGGGTTCCAAAAAAAACTGCATTGTTAGCGGGATCAGCCCAGATACCTGCTAGCACCTGCGTTTTCCCCCTCCGCCCAGCCCAGCCCACCCAAGTGCAGTATCGATCGATCACTGTCACTTACAAAACACTAAGCACACATAACTGCAGCGTTCGCAGAGTCAGGCCTGATCCCTGCGATCGCTAACAGTTTTTTTGTGGTAGCGTTTTGATTCAGTCGCTTCAGTCAGGAGCTTTTTTACCTGTGAATCTCAAAAAAAAAAAAAAAAAATAAAAATAGTTGTCGTTTTATTGTTCTCTCTCTCACTCTATTCTCTCTCTATTGTTGCTCTTTTTTTACTCCATTCTATTCTGCAATGTTTTATTATGTTTTATCATGTTTTATCATGCTTGCTTTTCAGGTATGTAATTTTGTTTACTGTGTTTTAGTGTTAAGCATTTTTTTGTTTTCAGGTGCGCCATTCAGTTGCAACGCGGATTTATTTATCTTGACAGCAACAGCGTTTGCTCCCACGATACATAAAGACGCGACTCCAACACTGTAGGAGGTGATTTCACCACCACAGTTAAAAAAAAGAGCATATATGCCGAAGCATGGGGGCAGCAGGGGGGAGGAGCGATTGGCTCCTAATGCCACGTACATACGGTCGAAATTCCGACCGTGTGTACACGGCATAACTTTTGCGGGAGGATGCCCCCATGCATCGGCATATATAAATGGTGCATGTATGCCCATCATTAGAAGTGGGTGGATGAAGGGAGGTATTCTAATGGTGGGCATACCCACCAATCAATCTCTTTTTTTCGTTCAGCCAAGAGGCTGCATGAAAAAAAAAAGATTACAATATATGTCCAGTATGTTGCTGGACTTTGAATGGTTATACCAGAATGATGCCTGCAGGTTTAGGTATCATCTTGGTATCATTCTTTTCAGCTAGTGATCGGCTTTCATGTAAAAGCAATTCTAGCGGGTAATTAGCCTCCAGACTGCTTTTACAAGCAGTGGGAGGGAATGTCCCCCCTCCCGGATATAAACCGCGCCATTGGGAAATTGGGAAAGCATTTTATCACACCAATCTTGGTGTGGTCAGATGCTTTGAGGGCAGAGGAAAGATCTAGGGTCTAATAGACCCCAATTTTTTCAAAAAAAGAGTACCTGTCACTGCCTATTGCTATCATAGGGGATATTTACATTCCCTGAGATAACAATAAAAATCATAACAAAGAAAAAAAATGGAAGGAACAGTTTAAAAATAAAATAAAAAAGCTAAATAAATTAAAAAAAAACCAAAAAAAAAAAAAAAAAGCACCCCTGCCCCCCCTTCTCTTGCGCAAAGGCGTACACAAGCGTTGGTCTGGCGTCATATGTAAACAGCAATTGCACCATGCATGTGAGGTATCACCGCGAAGGTCAGATCGAGGGCAGTAATTTTAGCAGTAGACCTCCTCCGTGAATCTAATGTGGTATCATGTAAAGGCTTTTAAAAATGTATGTAGTTTGTCGCCACTGCGTGTTTGTGCGCAATTTTAAAGCATGTCGTGTTTGGTATCCATGTACTCGGCCTAAGATCATATTTTTTATTTCATCAAAAATTTGAGCAATATAGTGTGTTTTAGTGCATTAAAATAAAAAAAGTGTATTTTTTCCACAAAAAATGCGTTTGAAAAATCGCTGCGCAAATACTGTGTGGAAAAAAAAAATGCAACACCCACCATTTTAATCTGTAGGGCCTTTGCTTTAACATTATATATAGTGTTTGGGGGTTCAACGTAATTTTCTTGCAAAAAAAAAATATGTTTTCATGTAAACAAAAAGTGTCAGAAAGGGCTTTGTCTACAAGTGGTTAGAAGAGTGGGTGACGTGTGACATAGGCTTCTAAATGTTGTGCATAAAATGCCAGGACAGTTCAAACCCCCCCCAAATGACCCCATTTTGGAAAGTAGACACCCCAAGCTATTTGATGAGAGCAATGTTGAGCCCATTAAATATTTTTTTTTTTTGTCCCAAGAGATTGAATAATGAAAAAAAAAATATATATATTTTTTTTACAAAAAGTTGTCACTAAATGATATATTGCTCAAACATGTCATGGGCATATGTAGAAATACACCCCAAAATACATTCTGTTGCTTCTCCTGAGTACGGGGATACCACATGTGTGGGACTTTTTGGGAGCCTAGCTGCGTACGGAACCCCAAAAACCAATCACCGCCTTCAGGCTTTCTAAGGGTGTAATTTTTTTATTTCACTTCTCACTGCCAATCACAGTTTCGGAGGCCATGGAATGCCCAGATGGCATAAAACCCCCCCAAAATGACCCCATTTTGGAAAGTAGACACCCCAAGCTATTTGCTGAGAGGTATTGTGAGTATTTTGCAGATGTCGCTTTTTGTCACAAAGTTTTGAAAATTGAAAAAAGAAAAAAAAAATTTTTTTTTTCTTTACTTTCTTCATTTTCAAAAACAAATGAGAGCTGTAAAATACTCACCATGCCTCTCAACAAATAGCTTGGGGTGTCTACTTTCCAAAATGGGGTCATTTGGGGGGGTTTTGTGCTATTTTGGCATTTTATGGCCTTCGAAACTGTGATAGGTAGTGAGGAGTGAAATCAAAAATTTGCACCCTTAGAAATCCTGAAGGCGGTGCTTGGGTTTCGGGGCCCCGTACGCGGCTAGGCTCCCAAAAAGTCCCACACATGTGGTATCCCCATACTCAGGAGAAGCAGCAAAATGTATTTTGGGGTGCAATTCCACATATAACTATGGCATGTGTGAGCAATATATCATTTAGTGACAACTTTTTGAAAAAAAAAAAAATCTTTTTTATT
Organism: Lithobates sylvaticus; assembly: GCA_028564925.1. NCBI lineage: Eukaryota > Metazoa > Chordata > Amphibia > Anura > Ranidae > Lithobates > Lithobates sylvaticus. The sequence goes on from CM053027.1 coordinate 141,440,249, forward strand.
TTTGTCTTTATTCAATCACTTGGGACTAAAAAAAAAAATATTCAATGGGCTCAACATGCCTCTCAGCAAATAGCTTGGGGTGTCTACTTACCAAAATGGGGTCATTTGGGGGGGTTTTTCTTCCCTGCCATTTTAGCACCTCAAGAAATGAAATAGGCAGTCATAAATTAAAAGCGGTGTAAATTCCAGGACGCAAATTTTGCGCAAACCAATAAATATACGCTTATTGGCATTTTTTTTACGGCAATTACCAGTTAAAGTAGCAAAAAATAAAAATCACAGAGGCAATCAAATACCATCAAAAGCTCTATTTGTGGGAAGAAAAGGACGCAAATTTCGTTTGGTTACAAAATTGCATGACCGCGCAATGATTTGTTTGTTTTGTGTTAAGTTTTTCTAATTTTTTCTGGACACCGGCTTCTATAAGCCACAAGGTTGCATCATGTGACGTGTTATTAACAGTACAATCATGGTTGTTATACCCTCCATTTCCTGTGTAAAAACTGAGGAGAAGAAAGCATTTAGTACAGTTGCCTTCTCCTTGTCATCTGTTACCAACTTCCCATCATCCATTTTTTTACTCTCCTCCGATATGTGTCTCTCATGCTCTATCTTAGCCACCCTGATTGCGTTCTTACACTTCTTGTTGCATTCCTTGTAGTGTTGGAATGCTGACAAAGACCCCTCCACTTTATCTTTTTTTTTCTTCTGTTGTCCAATTTTGGTGAGCCTGTGCGAATTGTAGCCTCAGTTTCCTGTTCTTAGCTGACAGAAGTGGCACTCAGTGTGTTCTTCTGCTGCCATAGCCCATCTGCTTCAAGGTTCTATGTGTTGTACATTCGGAGATGGTATTCTGCATACCTTGGTTGTAAAGAACTGTTATTTTAGTTACGGTTGCCTTTCTATCATCTTGAACCTGAGTCTGCCCATTCTCCTCTAACCTCTGATATCAACAAGGCATTTTTTCCATACAACTGCCGCTCAGTGGATCTTTTGTCTTTTTCAGACCATTGTCTGTAATCCCTAGAGATGGTTATGCGTGAAAATCCCAGTAGATCATAATTTTTTTAACTATTCAGACCAGCCCATCTGGCACCAACAACCATGCCACATTCTATCTCACTTAAATACCCTTTCTTCCCCATTCTGTTGCTCGGTTTGAACTTCAGAAAGCCGTCTTCGCCACATCTAGATGCTTAAATGCATTGAGTTGCCATGTGATTGGCTGATTAGCAATTTGTGTTAACAAGCAATTGAACAGGTGTACCTAATAAAGTGGCCAGTGAGTGTATACAATATATATTACAAAACAATACAGTATATACTGTACTTCATATACATTCGTGGAATGGCGACAAACATTTACCCTTAAAAATCTCTATTGGTGATGTTTAAAAATTTCTACAGGTTACCAGTTTTGAGTTACAGAGGAGGTCTAGTACTAGAATTATTGCTCTTGCTCCAACGATCGCAGCGATACCTTTTCATATGTGAGCGCTTCTTGCATATGCGCTCGCTTCTGCGCGCAAGCTCGTCGTCCTATTTATTTTACTTTTAATTTCTTATTTTAACACAGTTTAAAAAATAAATTGGGTCACTTTTATTCCTATTACAAGGAATGTAAACATCCCTTGTAATAGAAAAAAACATATAAATATGAGATCTAGGGTCAAAAAGACCTCAGATCTCATATTTACACTAAAATGCAAAAAAAATTAAAAATTCACCTTTAAGAGCTATGGACGGAAGTGACGTTTGACGTCACTTTCGCCCTCCCATGCCATGGAGCCGAGCAGGGGCCATCTTCCCCTCAGTCGACAGCCAGGCATCCACGGGATGGAGCCATCTCCTCTGAGAATGCCGGAGAACTCACCAGCAGTTATTTCCCACTGCTTTATAAACGGACACCTTAAAGCACTCAGAGAAAACAACAGAAGAATTAATTTATAACAAGCATACATTTTTCACACTATAACATTAAAACTATAATTACCTAATCAATTTCTGCAGCTATACAGATATCAGCTATGTCACCAAAGATTTGGTGCTCTCTTTATAAGTGCATAGCACCCACCTATGCAGGAACAAAGTAGATATTTGCCAACACACCATGGATTGACTTAAAGAGGCGTCCAAACAAATTATTTATTGCATGATCACAGCACAAGGAGAGTGCAACAATTCCGAGTCATGCAGGACCTCTTTGTCAGGCATGTGATGACATGCCTGACGAAGGAGTCCTGCGTAACTCTGAAATGTTGCACTCTCCAGGTGTTGTGATTGTGCAATAAATAATCCATTTGGATATTACTTTGTGTCGATCCATGGTATGCTGGCAAGTATCTACTTCGTGACTTGAACCAGTATCCAGCTGGTTGTTGCTGCACCACCCAAAGTTTGAGAGCTTATCCAGGAACGTGTGCGATGGGAATATGAAGTATCACCTATGCAGGAATTTGCCAGAAAAAAAAAAACAGAGTAGAAAAGACACAAAAGTCAACTTAGTGTTATAATGGTACCCTGATGATTAAATAAATTGATAGTATTTAGTATATCAAGAATGACATTTCTTCATCAAAAGAGAGGTAGAAGAAATGCTACCTCCCGTTATGATCCTCGTGAGTTGGGTCACATTTAGTGGCATGTGACATCACTGTGGTGCAATTGTGGACCCCATGCATGTACACTAAAGCTGGGTCTAAGAAAATCCTGACCATACCTGCTGGAAAACTAGCCCCAGGCTGCAGTCACTCATCGAAACACCCTAAGTGTGAAGTGAGTACACAGTGGACCCCCTCTTTCATGGGGCCAGTGGGCATTGCACGCATTGCAGACATTAGTGTAACCCCAATAATTCTAGAGGAATGGGTAAAAACCTGAATGTGGAAAGAATATGAATTTTTATGAAGAACAATGTAAGGGCAAAAGTTGTAAATGAGTCTTTATGAGCCATTTAAATGTGTTTACACTAGGGGCTTTAATGATAGACTAGGTTAATTTGACGCATGGTTGGGTAGCTTTGAATGAAAGATCCATTATTAATAGTCATAAGGTCACCAAGTTTAAAATTAAGAACACTGAAATAATGCAATCTGCTAGGTTAGCAAGGAGATACTGTATAATATGGTGTAAATTGGGCAAAGAGAAAAGAATTGTTATTGCTCATATTCAGAATAAAATATGAAATCATGAAGAAAGAAAGAGCAGTGTTGAGTCACCTGCTGTGGAAATTCTAAAGCTGATTGCAACTGAATGGCTCATTATAAACAAGGACATTGTAAGTAACATTAAAGGAGTACATATCCTTTACAGGAGAATTTCCATTAAATTACTTTTATTGAAGCAAAGCTATTTGATAGATTTTGAGTATGAGTTTATAAAATATATAATCACTGGGCCAATTTCAAAGAGATAGGATTAATGTATTCATGTTGTAAAAGTTCTTTAACTACTCATTTTGCATCAACTCTGGTTCTACTAATACTTAAGATGTTGTACAGTCGGTGACCTAATCGCCAATCAATCTCTCAGCTGGTGGGAATCAGGTACAGCAGCTCTCAAGAGGGTTTGCAGGAAATTTTCAAATTTAATCATGCAACATATAAATTAACATTATTCTATGATTATTCTCAAACTTATCACTCTGTGGTCTTGGAACTTTTGTTATAATTTTAAACTCTTAAAGAAAATATAGTCAGAAAGTACAAGTTTAACTACTAGTGCAAGTATTGTATAATATCACAGTACACTGCATAAATGTCTTTGTTTTCAAGACCATTGACTGGTTGCTGTTTATGACACTGTCTTTAAAAGTGCATATATTTGTCTAATTACAGATATTTATTTAGGAAGCCCTGACAAAGATCAGCAAACTAATAAACATTTTAAGTTTAAAGGTTAGTGCAAATCAGCAAGCTAAAAAGTATAACTTTAAAAGTAGGGGTGTAGATAAGGGGGGTCAGGGGGGTTCAATTCTCCTCACCCAGAGCCTCTATCAACATCACAGCAGCACGGCTAGTTTAGCCTTGCCACGGCTATAAGGCAAGGCGGCCCCGCAGAAAGGCTGTACATAAAGGTTGTCACCCACCTCCTTTACTACAGGATCCTTCCATATTATAACTCATGTGTTCCCTGCCTGCCCACATGGTAAACAAATTGCACTGAAGCTGCTGAACTTCATGCAGTAAAGCTCTTGCAGTGATCGAGGTGAGGAAGGAGAGGTAGGAAAGTGTTTTACCCAATAGAAAAGAAAGAGAGCTGCTGGAAGTGCCTGTGCTAAGATAGCCTGTGCCCCCCATTTAAAAACACTCAGTGTAATGCCACCCATATTCCTGTCCTATTTACATGATGACAGCAACCTGATACCTGTGCAGCATAGGCATCAGCTTACTGTCACCATGTTACAGTAAAGTTATGTGGTTGGGGGCTAAGAATATGCATGCATCATACATACTAGGAGGAGTACAACTGAGGAAAATCAATGGTGGAAAAGGATCTGGGGGTTTTGGTAGATCATAAGCTCAATAATAGCATGCAATGCCAAGCCACAGTTTCCAAAGCCAGCAAAGTCCTTTCTTGTATTAAGAGAGGTATGGACTCCAGTCCAGCCTTCAGAACAGACCATGCAACATTGTGTTAGGATCGTGAGTAAATTCAGACAACGTTTAAAGCCTATATCAGCCAATGTTAGCCCCACTGTAAATTGCTGGGCCGGTTTTAGCACCTTATACTTCTAGTCCAACAAGCAAATACGTAAACCTTTGGCCATTCCGTCCACAATGTTGGTCAGTAATCATTCAATACGAAAAAAGTGCATAGTCTGGGCATATGTAGTTTAGAGTGTCTAGGAAGAACAGGAGGAGAGGGTAAAGAACTGTAGGGAGGAAAGATAGGAAGAAGAGGGGGGGAGAGAAGGGGGGTGGTGGTCGGCATGCATATAACCTTCGTACAAAAATCTTAAGCTGTGCTATTACAGGAGAAAGGGGTATGCATACATTTGGGTGATTGTCTCAGAGGGTCCAGAGAGAGCGATATAATTGTGCCCTGTGCAAAATATTAGTAAGACCGGATCTGAAATATGCAGTTCAGCTTTGGGCACCAGTTCTGAAAAAGGATATCGAGAACTGGAGAAAGTGCAGAGAAGGGCAACCAAACTAATAAGAGTCTAAATGATAAATTTTGAAGAAAGTGCTTGATGAAGTGCAGTCGAGGAAAGTAAGGTTGTCACGCTTACCAGACGGGTTGGACACGTTACAGCACACAGGTCAAAAATGCACGGTGAGGACTTGGCCTCAATGTAGTAATCTGTAAAATGCAGCAGTAGGTGGAAGGTAGGAGGAATGATGGAAGATCGTACTTCAGACAAACAAACTCCAAAGCATGCAGCAAATGTTAAATCATTCCATTGGCATTGAACATGAAAAATAAATGGATCCACATAGCATAATACCGTAAGGTCTTTTATTTAAAAAAAGAGGGGTTCACACTTACAGAGTTGCAGATAAAAACAAGATTGTTCTTTGGAAGATAAAAAGCGATTGCCACAAATGTCACCCAACGCGTTTTGTCCTAGCGGACTTCTGGGGTGTGAGTGTCATGTGCAATCTCTATGGTATATATAGAAGGACTCACCAATGAAGGAATGGCCCGAAAATTTATCACAGGGGACACCTGAGGCTACTTCCGCAGTAGACCAAGATGGCACCGGCGTACGTTCCACAGCTCCCTCACATGGTCTGCTGCAATTGGGGAGAGGGGCGGAAGTGACGTCATGCGCTCCACATCTCCCGGAGTGACACATCAGGAAGTGAAAGTGACATAAAGCACTCCACGCCTCTCTCTCATAATCACCTGTCACAGATCGATGATAGAATCTCTGAGCCTTTTTCCATTCAAAATTGAAGCGGCAGGGGTGCCCTCTTTCACCCCTGATCTTCATTTTTAAAATAGAACCCTTTTTAAGAAAAATACAGGCACATTTTCAATATTAAGGGGATAAAAATAAAGTTGGAAGAACAAAAACTGGTGGCCTATGCCAACAATTTAATTTTCTTTGTAACCTCCCGAGCTATATCCCTTCCATCCTTGTTGATGGAGCTACGTGAGTATGGGAAAATATCTAACTTCTAAGTAAACTACGGGAAATCTGAAGCAATGGGGATAGAAATAAATATGCCCCTTTTACAGTTGATAACCACACAATTGGATTTTCGATGGACTAATTCTTATATGAGTTACCTAGGGACGAAAATTTTGAAGAATTTAAATGAGCTATTTGAGCTTAATTACACACCAATGGCAAGACAAATTAAACTTGATCTCCTGAGATGGGACAAGGACATTTTTACATGGTTCAGGAGAACAAATATTAAGATGAATGTAATGCCAAGACTTCTGTATCTAATACAGACCCTGCCAATTAAGATTTCTCCAAGTTTCCTAAGAGATCTCAGATCAATATTTTTGAGGTTTACGCAGAACTATATTATCACTTCCTAAACGAAAGGGAGGGATAGGGTTTCCAGACCCAATAAGATTCCAGGAAGCCTCTCATTTAGCCAGAGTGATGGAGTGGTGTGGGCTTAAAAGTAAGAAACCCTGAATACAGATAGAACAGGCAGTGGTAGATATTCCATTGGAAGGTCTAGTATGGATATCAGAAGCTGAGGTGCCAGCAGAAGTGAGGAACATCCAACAATAGGCGCTACTTTGAGGACGATTAAAAAGATATTTAAAAAAAATGCCTATCTAGATAAACCCTAGCCCGTTCCTCCCGATCCTGGGATTGATGGACCCTAGGTTCAGAGCAATACGATGTAGAGGTATCAGCAGGATTTTTCATTTTTAATTGGATAATTGTCTAATGACAAAAAAAAGAGATTGACAGAGAAATAGCAACCGAATTTAGATTTTTTTAGAATGATGCAACTAGAAGCCTTTATTAGATCTAAATCAAATAAATGTGCAGAAGTGAGGGCATTGACTGCGTTTGAGGAGACATGCTTGAAGGGAGAGTCAATGAGACACTCGCTGTCTTATTTTTATACTACATTAACTGGATTAGAGACATCTCAGGAACTTACTTTCCTCCAGGCGTGGGAGAGAGATCTAGAGATGTCATTCTCTCCTGAACAGAAGGGCAGGATTTTGCTATTTAATCAAAAGGTATCAGTAGCAAGTACTGTAGATACCAGGAGGGGGGAAACAAAATTCTCACTAGGTGGTATAGAACACCAAATGTATTACATCGGATTTACCCCCAAATGTCAGATGTTTGTTGGAGATGCCACGAAGCAGAAGGTACAATATTACATATTTTTGGGGAATGTCCAAAAATGTGAGAGTTCTGGGAAATGGTTGCTGAAACCATTAAAACAATAACAGGAATCTCCCTCGGAGATAGACCGTCAACTTTTTTGTTGCTGGATATTCCTATATCAGTGGAAAATTCAAAAACTCTCTGCTGAGACATCTTCTAACGGCAGCTTGGGCATGTATCCCTGTCCTTTGGAAAAGAGACAGCCCTCCAACTAGAGCACAATGACTTGCTAGAATTTTAGAAATCCAACAAATGGAATATCTTACTTTAGCAATGAAAGATCAAGATGAGAGATACCGGAAGACATGGGCCCCTTATCTGGCATACAGGGAGAAATCAGAATGACATGTAAAATTTGCTAAGTCTGAATCTGAGACTAGAGGGCCGGGGTATCTGGTGGAGGGGAGAAGAGGGGAGAGAGGTAGGGAGGGGGGGTTATTAATCTACCTTCCCTTACTCCCATCCCTTTTTTTGGGGGGGCCAGGGGGGTAGACGATAATTTAGATAGGGGAGGGGGGTAAAAGTAGAAAAGGGGAAATCAAATGAAATTAAAGTGCTAATCAAAGGTAATACAAGATACTCAGATGGATAGAAGTACTTAGGATGCATTAAGAAGATACTGTAAGATTTAATGAACTGTATTGTGAAATCTATGAAAAAAATAAGAATTTATAAACAAATAATCACCTGTCACTGGATTAGAGGTAGAAAACACCACAAATGCATTCCACCTCACTAGTCAAACCCTTCCCATCTCATTAGTCCATTGTCGAAAGATGAAGACGGTAAACATGATAATAACCACCCATCTTACAACGGAAGCATGGGCAACTACAAGAGGGGAGGGACAGGGTTTAATTAATTGCGTTTGAGGAGACATGCTTGAAGGGAGAGTCAATGAGACACTCGCTGTCTTATTTTTATACTACATTAACTGGATTAGAGACATCTCAGGAACTTACTTTCCTCCAGGCGTGGGAGAGAGATCTAGAGATGTCATTCTCTCCTGAACAGAAGGGCAGGATTTTGCTATTTAATCAAAAGGCATCAGTAGCAAGTACTGTAGATACCAGGAGGGGGAAACAAAATTCTCACTAGGTGGTATAGAACACCAAATGTATTACATCGGATTTACCCCCAAATGTCAGATGTTTGTTGGAGATGCCACGAAGCAGAAGGTACAATATTACATATTTTTGGGGAATGTCCAAAAATGTGAGAGTTCTGGGAAATGGTTGCTGAAACCATTAAAACAATAACAGGAATCTCCCTCGGAGATAGACCGTCAACTTTTTTGTTGCTGGATATTCCTATATCAGTGGAAAATTCAAAAACTCTCTGCTGAGACATCTTCTAACGGCAGCTTGGGCATGTATCCCTGTCCTTTGGAAAAGAGACAGCCCTCCAACTAGAGCACAATGACTTGCTAGAATTTTAGAAATCCAACAAATGGAATATCTTACTTTAGCAATGAAAGATCAAGATGAGAGATACCGGAAGACATGGGCCCCTTATCTGGCATACAGGGAGAAATCAGAATGACATGTAAAATTTGCTAAGTCTGAATCTGAGACTAGAGGGCCGGGGTATCTGGTGGAGAGGAGAAGAGGGGAGAGAGGTAGGGAGGGGGGGTTATTAATCTACCTTCCCTTACTCCCATCCCTTTTTTTGGGGGGGCCAGGGGGGTAGACGATAATTTAGATAGGGGAGGGGGGTAAAAGTAGAAAAGGGGAAATCAAATGAAATTAAAGTGCTAATCAAAGGTAATACAAGATACTCAGATGGATAGAAGTACTTAGGATGCATTAAGAAGATACTGTAAGATTTAATGAACTGTATTGTGAAATCTATGAAAAAATTAAGAATTTATAAACAAATAATCACCTGTCACTGGATTAGAGGTAGAAAACACCACAAATGCATTCCACCTCACTAGTCAAACCCTTCCCATCTCATTAGTCCATTGTCGAAAGATGAAGACGGTAAACATGATAATAACCACCCATCTTACAACGGAAGCATGGGCAACTACAAGAGGGGAGGGACAGGGTTTAATTACGTGATCACCAGAGAATTAGTTTAAAACACCTTACTAAAGGAACAGGTTACTAAAATATGCTCTCTGAATTAGCATCTTTAGGGGCACATGCTAGAATGCAATCTAAACACCCTAAATTAAACAAAATATTAAGTAAAATGGATACTCGTAAATAGTAAATAAACCCCCTGATTGACAGAGGGTAAGTGAAACATAAATATATTTGCAGAATATGTTTGAAATTCTGAAATATTATTCAAATGTTTGAAGAATCTATTGGTATTTTCAACACATCTTTGTGACTGATAAGAGGCAAATCCATGCTGCTTAAGGAAAGTATTAAGTGGGCTCACCTGTGTTCTTCAGTTAGCTAATACAATATATTTTGAGGAGAATGGTATACACAGGTGCATAACAAAGAAAGTAAAAATAGCTCAGTACTCAGTAACTTACTAGCTTTCTGATTGAATAAAAATTCTTCTCTACAAAACTTATACATGTTTAAATCAGGCTTCATTGCAGCTTGCAGAGAGCTGCTATTGTGAGTTTATATCACAATTTACTTTGAGTCTCAAATTTAGCAATAAGTGGTTCCATATTCCATGAACTATGTGGTTGATTTACAGTTGAATGTTTGCAATTTTTGCAAGGGAATTACCCCCAGAGCTTAGTGAATGAATTGAAGCTCTGTTGACATCCACCATTTAGTCATGTGCAAGCATGAAAGCATTTTATTTATTTTTTTTACTTTCCTTGCATGTGATTGGGTATTCTTTGTGAAGTGAAATTTCGCCACATTTGCTAAGCTCTGGGGAAAATTCCCTTGCAAAATGCATCTTCCCTTATAAATTCTTCCCTTGAGAGGAAACTATAACTCCTAAGTTACACTTAAAATAAGTGTCCACTCAGAGTTGGATAAACAGAAATTCAAATCATCAAGGGCACAGGCAGAGAGCTGTCCAGCATCTCAGGTACCTTGGCAAGAAGGGCTACTACCAGACACAGCACAGGTCATGGGTCAGATCCAGGTCCTGTCAACACCTCAGTGGAAAGAAGGCATGGTCTAGTTAAAAAACCTGATTACATACACAATTACAATCAATTCACCAGAAATGTAGATTAGAACACACAAATGATGCTGTTCTAACTAGCCACTGGAAGATCCTTCCACTGGTACAAAAAAGTGTCCAATACCTGTATTAATTGCTTATGTGCAATTCCTATGTCATCTATTGTAAGTACACAGAAAAACCTGGCTCCTACCTAAGGTATCAAGATGAGATTTTAACAGCCCTTTTTTGCCAGGAATGTCCTCCACCTGATGCAGTTAGCAGGTTGCATGAGAGACACTTCCCAATATTAATCCTCTAACCAAAAATCAACAAAAATTCAACAAAAAGTGTTCTGTATGAACCAGTGATAGAGTAAGGTGTGATACGTATTGCCTCCAATATCCATCGCAACCTGGCCTCTGTATCGGAGACTGATTCCATCGCTACCATACCTCACTACAATATTACTGAAGGTTTGTTGAAATATTTTCTCATGTGTCTGACTACCTGCCATTTCCCTGCATGAAGCTTTTTTCTGTCCAGACACTGTCATGTAATTGCTTCCGCATACACTAGCATAACCTGCAGCCCCAACTCCAAAACGAACAGTTGTTCCTAATTTATTTGACATGTATAGTTGAGAATTATTGATTTAACATAAATATATTGTTTGGGGTCCATAAAAAAAAAAAAAAACTTAGCCATTTGTCCAGCAAATCTGCATGTTCATTCACTGTGTGCCACTGGGCAAAAACCAATGTTCTTTTATTATGGGCAGTAGTTAAAAAAAGCATTATGGCCACTAGATGGAGTTGAGGAGCATAGGAAGACATACATGTTTATAAGAATGTAACAGTTCTAGAGAATGCTAGAAGGAATTGGCAAATAAATGTGACAGGGTAAATACTCAAGAGCACAGCTGGGAGCTAGTTATCACCCCATAACAGCATGTTCTTAAGCAATGGCCTTTACGGTGGGATCACCAGATATTATGTAAACCACTTGCTGACCGCTTCATGCCAATATACGTCGGCAGAATGTCTCTCCTGCGCAAACCGACGTACCTGTACGTCAGTTCATAAAAGTAGGATAGCGGGCGCGCACCGCCACGCGCCACAGGAGCGTGTCTGCGAGTCCGGCAGACTCGATGTCTGCTGGCGGCCTGCGATCGCAGTGAGGAGAGGCAGAACAGGGAACTTACCAGTTCTGCCTAGTGACATGACAGGGATCTACTGCTCCCAGTGATCGAGAGCAGTGATCTCTGTCATGTTTTACTAAGCCCATCCCCCTACTGTTAGAACACACCCAGGGAGCACACTTAACCCCTTGATTGCCCCCTAGAGTGAACCCCTTCCCTGCCAGTGTCATTTTTACATTGATCAGTGCATTTTTAGAGCACTGATCAACAATGTAATAATGTCACTGGGCCGCAAAAAGTGTTATTTTTGGGTCAGATTTGTCCACCACAATGTCGCAGTCCCGTTAAAAATCACAGATCGCCATCATTACTAGTAAAAACAATAAAAAAAAAAAATCCCTAAATCCATCCCATAGTTTGTAGACACGATAGCTTTTGCGCAAACCAATCAATATATACGCCTATTGCAATTTGTTTTACCAATAATATGAAAAAGCTAATTCTTGCGGGGCTGAAGTGGTTAAAGAAATCTGAAGAAGAATGAAAAGAAACTTTTGAAATTATTGTATATTAACAATTGAAACCATATATGACATGTTAGTGCTGGAATTTTTGAACTGGAAGTCTTATTGAAGCCAATGGAAATTCCAAAAAGTTAATACTTTTGCAGTAAATAAAGCGCATTAAACAGAATGATTTGGGAAGGTCTTGATCGCCCTGTCTATTAAGATGATGGGACCAAAAATAGCCAGAGCAACTTCTTTTAAATAATTCTACCAGGAATTCTACGATAACATCATTTGAAATTTGGGATCAACTCTATAGGAGATTTGAGTTAAACATCTCTCAAGTCATGTCTACATACTCCATGAAGCACAATACAACATCAACAGACAGTTTTAGTTTGGAAGTAAAGTTAATATTTTTTTCTGACCTTACACAAATTAAAAGTTTCATGTTACAGTGTAAAGGCCCGTACACACGATCAGACTTTTTGACAACCAACATGCAAATTAGGTGGTTTGGACCAACATCCGACCGTGTGTACGCTCCATCGGACCAACTTTTTCCAGGTTTCATCAGACTTTTGTTGGCTGTGCGAACGGACCAACTTTCTGCCAACAAAAGTCCGATGGACCAAAGTCTGACCGTGTGTACAGAAAACCATCAGACTTTTGTCCAAAGTGCAAACACGCATGCTCGGGAGCAAGGACCAGCATGAGGAGGTAGGTCTTGTAAAACTAGCGTTCGTTAAGTAGATAGCACATTCGTGATGTGTGAAATTCCGAATTTGCTAAATGCAGTGCACATTCTTTGCATTTTTAATGTTTTTAGATTGCATCGGATTTGTTTATGATACCTACAAAGAACGAACATACATATTTTACATAGGATTTGTGTTCTAATGATTATCAATAACAAACGTTAAACATATTTAGGCCATATTATTTATTGTTAATTCACAACATAAAAAAATGAAGTAAATTAATATAGACATATTTTCTGTCCACACAATTTGAACTAAAAAATAAAAAATATAAACAGAAAATAGTACACCCAAAACCACCAAAAAAATATAGCCTATTAAATCATACTTTAAACCCCAAAAAATAGGCAAAATTAGTAGCCCCTAAACTCCCCAGACCACTGGCCTTGTTGGGCATCCTGCGGCTGATTTTGCCACTGACCACCATGCTGCTGAGGTGGCTGTGCTTGCTGGGGTGGGCGGGCTTGCTGAGGTGGGTAGGGTTGCTGAGGTGGGTAGGGTTGCTGAGGTTGGTAGGGTTGCTGAGGTGGGTAGGGTTGCTGAGGTGGGTAGGGTTGCTGTGGAGGAGGTAAAGTTGTGTGTTCCAAATTGCAGACGTGCGAGTTTGAGGTGAGCTCTCGTTTCCTGGCCTTGCTGAATAGCTGTATGATGATCCCCTCACATAGCTCCCTTTGGTCTGGGTCGATTTCTCGCAGCCTATTGGCTGTAAAAAAGCCAAACCCTTCAGCACTATCGGGTGCAGTCGTGATCACTGATGTAGCCCTAGCCAGGAAGTCAGCTGTGGCCTCATCCAGGTGGTGGCTCTTCCAGGCTCTTTTGTTGGGAGGGCGCAGGGGAGGGATTCTGCACTCTGTGCTTGGTTGGCTGCTGGGCCCATCCTCTTCTTGGCTCAAAAGTTCCTCCTTTGTGAAAAAACAACATGATTTTAATTTGTGGTCATCAATCACAAACCTTTCATCTCATTACTTTTCTAATTTTGAATGTGTCCAATTATTAAAGACTATCAATTTGACTCCATCATTTCTCATTCTTGTCCAAAAACTTTTTGGCCACTACTTGTCTATTGATATGTAACTTTTTTTTTTTAACACAACTAATTATTAGGCATACTAGCATCTAATTAACAACATATCTAAAATATATATATATATATATATACACACACATACAATGCTATACCTGGGTCAAGCTGAGCTCCTCCTCTTCTTCATCCTGTGTGGGATCATGCTCAGTATCGCTGACGTCAGCTGATGCAGAGGGTAAAGTCGACAGCGATTTTCGTGGTACCGTTTGGTCTTTTAAAAACTCGAGGCTATTAAAGTACCAGAGCTTCGGAACATAGACCTCTTCAGTTCCTGCTCCAGATTGTTTTGATTCCTCAATCTTCTTGAGTTCCCTTTTGTGGACACTTCTGAGGCCACCAATTTTGTTTCTTAACATAGAGTAGGTTGCTCTGGGGTATACTGTTTTCGCCAAGTCCACAAGTTGTAACATTGCTGTCATCCTTTTGTTTTTGTCGCAGTAATCTTTATTTTTCACTTGCCACAGACAGGTGAGCTCCCTATACTTATCGATAAATTGAGCAATGAATTTGTGGGAATTCAATTTGGATTTCATCATTTTGATTGCTGCAAAACAGTAAAAAATAAACCATAATGGGTGGCGTATAGTTCAGAAGCTGCTCACAATATGGGCCTTTATTGAAGCCAGGGGTGCCCAACCTTTTAAAGAGAGAGGACCATCGAAGCGACTCGGTAACTGGTCGTGGGCCAAAATAATTGCAATGGTCAGATGACGGGTTTGGATCTACCCCACATATGCCGAATGGATATGGACACAGCCCATGCTACTCTATGGGCCCTCCAATTCAATCTGTCAGGAGGGGACGGTTCCACTTATTTTTTTAGCGTATCTGATTGAAGCAGGGGTAAAGGGACATAGAGGTGAATGGAGGGTCCGATTGTGTCCTAAGGCTGCTTTCACTCTGATGTGCCACGTGCACCTGTGACTTTCCTGCAGATTATCTGCACTTTATAGTGCAGCAAAGCCACATGTAATTACTAGACTAAAACTAAAAATAGTTTTTGTTCATTGTTATTTTCAAAATATCTAATTTCGTTATGTTATATTCGTTAATTAACGTTAATACGTTTTTAATAAACTAGTTATTATTAATAGTTTACAATATTCATTATACAGAATCTCAAATCAGATCGAATTCATTCGTTAGAAACAATATAATTTACGTTGTATTCTTTGAAATGCATTCCTTTGATTTAGACATTCGGATGCATTCGATGCATTCGATTGTCCGAAAGCTGCAAAATTCGTCCGAACTTCGATTCGTTACGAAACGAATTGTACAAGCCTAGTAATAACCAAACTCTATATGGCTCAGTGCAGGTAACCTGCAGGTGTAGGATTAAGGTTTAACAGCAGCCTAGTAAACACTGAAGAACAGATGTCCATACCTAAGCAGATTTGGGGGGCTGTGTAATGTAAAGGGGTCTAGAGGTGATATGTAATGTACACATTAGTGACAAAGAGCTATTTAAAAGGGTGCAGAGGTATGCAGGGGGCACAGTGGAGGATTTTTACATTTTAAGGTGGGTGTTTGCGCATGTTTACAATATTTAACAACAGTCTGAGTGCTAAATTACATCTTCAAAGCAAAAGACAATCATTTAAAAGTACCAGCGGTAATGAGAAATTAGTAAAACGTACCTTTCCTCCGTGTCTACCTTCGTCTTGCGTCGTCTTGCGTCGTTTTGCGTTGGCTTGCGTTCGTCTCCCGCCAGAACGGTACATTGCACCACACGTTCGTGCTTTATACACGGCGTATGCGTGAACCCTCCGCCCTCCAAGCGTCATGACGTTGGGCCTTGACCATACACATTCAGCAAAACATCGTTATTACTAATTAACATTCGTGTCCCATCGACTAATTATTTTCTTTATTCATGTCCTGAATATTGTATATCTATATATCATCTATATATCTATTTATCTATATATCTATATAGATATAGATATAGGTATATATATATATATATATATATATATATATATATATATATATATATAGAGAGAGAGAGAGAGAGAGAGAGAGCTAGATAGATTTACAAATCATAACTAAAATATATTAATTCATAAATATTTAGCTTCTTTCATTTACATACAAAGACTTCGTAAAAAGAGAAGTTCAGTGCTTCAACATTTAGATCGTGTAGGTAGTGTATTCCTTCGTATCTTCCGTTCGGAAATTTATACAGGCCGCGTGTTAAGCATGGGTACACCACTACGCATGCGTGAACCACCGCTTGCGTCGCCCGCCCCGACGTTCCTTTTCTCGAATATTCCCCGCCCCTTCTCCGTTCGTTGCGTAGTCGGAGTAAATATGGCGGAAGAACACCACGCATACAGCGAGGAGGATGCACAACCAAGGAGGAGGAGGAGGTTTAAGGCCACCAATATGGCCTTTCAAGAAATGGTGGAGATTCTCCTGAAGGACGACTACGATGCCAAGCATGGCCCATACCTGCATCCCAACATGGTGAAGGATCAAATCCTCACCAAAGACGTGAAGAGCCTGGAGGAGAAGTTCGGGGTCCGTCGGTCCAAAGACCAGCTAAGAAAACGCTGGTCGGACATCAAGACCAGGGAGCCGGACCAGTATCTTCAGATCAAAAAGGCGCTCAAAAAAAGTAAGTACCTGTCGTACATAACTATATGCCGTTCATATATGTATGTCATCGTTTGTACGGTGGCTGTTCTGTAAATGCGATGTTTTTATATTTGGTACGTGGTTGTTGCTGAATATGTGCACTGACAAAGTATGTTTTTTTTTTAATTCCATGCATTTTTTTTTCTTTCCTATTTTTTGCATTTTTGGTGTAGATTTTGTAATTTTTAACATATTTCACAACCATCGAGTAAAACAGTGAGACCTAGACACATGCAACTCGTTTACAGATAAATGCGTTTTTTTTTTTGGTCCAAGTATCAACAATTTGTTCGTGTAAATTTTCAGAATGGTCGTATTTCCGAATGTTTCTTTTCGGAAACCGAAACATCATGAAATTAGAACATTTGATATTCTGAACAACCTGAACCAACCAAATTTTGATACATGGAAACTGTCGTTAGTTCTGGTTGTTCCGAATGTCGAATGTTTAGATTTCACAATGGTCGTATTTCCGAATGTTTCTTTTCGGAAACTGAAACATACTGAAATTAGAACATTTGACATTCTGAACAACCTGAACCAACCAAATTTTGATACTTGGAAACTGTCGTTAGTTTTGGTTGTTCCGAATGTCGAATGTTTAGATTTCACAATGGTCGTATTTCCGAATGTTTCTTTTCGGAAACTGAAACATCATGAAATTAGAACATTTGACATTCTGAACAACCTGAACCAACCGAATTTTGATACTTGGAAACTGTTGTTAGTTCTGGTTGTTCCGAATGTTGAATGTTTAGATTTCACAATGGTCGTATTTCCGAATGTTTCTTTTCGGAAACCGAAACATCATGAAATTAGAACATTTGACATTCTGAACAACCTGAACCAACCAAATTTTGATACTTGGAAACTGTCGTTAGTTCTGGTTGTTCCGAATGTCGAATGTTTCGTTTTCACAATGGTCGTATTTCAGAATGTTATGGATTACGAATATAAACATTCAGAAATCAGGCCACTATAAATTAGGAACACCCGGAACGAACACATTTGTGATACTTGGTCAAAATACTAATTTAACATTACACACATTGCATATGTCTAGTTTGCACTGTTTTGGTCATGAGAATTTGGCATATTGAGCTAATTTTGAAAACATTATCATTTACCTGTCTTTGACCTTGAAATGAATTGCGAAATATAGTAAAGTGGAATATAAGGAGAGGGCATTCAACAACTTTTTACACAGCTGGACTCAGGAGCACTCGTGTGCGACATCAGAGAAATTCGGTCAAGAAAGGTTAATTCTTTCAGTTTTGGTAAAAGGGAAATTTCATCATGTCTTGAACTTTGATCTCTTCATAAACAGACAATTGTACACCACCGTAAAGCAATGTTTACTGTCTGTGCGCTAAAAGTATACCTTTTGTTTCATTTTCATAGGGGAGCAAAGACTCAGGCACCCAAATCCCAGGGACCCCCCATCTCAGCAAGACCCCCACCCTCATCGGGGCCACCACCCTCACTGGGGCCACCACACTCACCGGGGCCACAAACCTCACCGGGTCCACCATCCTCGCCAGGACCACCATCCTCGCCAGGACCCCCACCCTCGCCAGGATCCCCACCCTCGCCAGGACCACCGTCCCCACCAGCCTGATTGGGAAATGAGTCCCTGCAATCCTGAGGATGTTGTGGAAAGAGAGGTGGAGGAAGTGACAGACATGTCACCAGGTGAGTGTCTGACACCACTGTTTCACCACTGTTGCACATAATCTATGTCTGGCCACACCTTTATTAATACATTTTTTTTCTTACATTTTTTAGATGATGTGCTGGTTTTGGAGCAACAACCTCAACCGTTCACTGCAGATAGTGCACAGAGGCTCATCGGGCAATTAATGGGGTGGAACGGGGAAATTGATGCCATGCGCAATCGACTCAACATCATGCAGCAGAAAATGAAGGATATGATTGATATTTTGGCCAGAATAAACTAAATTGTAAAAATGTAACTAAAAAATCATAACTATTTCTTCATTTTTTTCATTTCCTGCTGCATGATGTTGACTCGATTGCGCATCATCATCCTTGCAAATTTGATTTGTTTAAATTGTTTTTATAAAAATGTAGATTCTCCATAGCAAAAAGATTTTTAAAAAACTTGAAGTTAAAAAAAAAAATAATCAAAAATTTTTTAAAAAAATTATATATTTTGGATGTTCCAAAATAAATCCCCCCAAAAAAATATATATATTTTTGATGTTCAAAGAAAATAATCCAAAAAAAAAATATATGTTTTTGATGTTCTAAACAAATAATCCAAAAAAAATAAAAAAATATATATATTTTGGATGTTCCAAAAAAAACCAAACAACTAAAATGATGAAAAGGCACATGTGAATGTGCACAGAATAAAAAAAGTTTAAAGAAAAACAATGTGTGGCTTCTTATTTCAATGCTCAATATCAGTATATTTGTTACGTTGTTGTAGTTGCATTGACCATGTACTCTAAAATGTGTGTAGGCGAAATACAGCACAATCTAAAAGTTAGCTAGAATTGTGGTGGATACCTCATGTTGCACATCAGGTTGGTTCAAACTAGTGGCAAAAAGGACAAAGATCATGGCTAGTTGCAAACATATAAGAAACACAGACAACAGTCTTTCAAATTAAAGAATATTTTATTTGTTAAATACAATAGTAACTAATTATCCAAAACATTTTGCTGCCAAGGCACTGCCCCTCGACCAACAAAGTAGTCGGTGTATTGTTGGCGGACAGCACGCCCATTCTGGAGGCCAAAACCAGAACGTGCACTTTCAAGTGCTGGGATCACGGACTCTTCAGCTGGTCGTTCATCTGTTGCCCCTAAGGCAATGTAGCTGGAAGCATTCCTCCGTAGAAAATTGTGGAGGATGCAGCAGCATAACACGACATGGTTTATTTTAGATTCGGCCAAGTTGATGGCAGTTAAAAAGATACGGAATCTGCTGGACATTATGCCAAAGGCATTTTCTACTACCCTTCGGGCACGAGAGAGCCTGTAGTTAAAAATTTGTTGTTCTGGGGTTAGATTCCGCATTGGGAAGGGTTTAAGTATATGTGGCCCCAAAGAAAATGCATCATCTGCCACAAAAACAAAATTGAGGCCCTCAACATTGTCCTGAGCAGGTGGCAAATTTAAGGTTCCTCTCTGCAGCCGGTCATAAAACTCAGTATTCATCATAACACCTCCATCAGAGTGACGCCCATTAATCCCAACATCTACATATAAAAAATCATATTTTGCTGACACCACAGCAGAGAACTATGCTACAAAAACCTTTATAATTAAAATAATATGATCCGGAATTTGGTGGTGGCACTATCCTCACATGTTTGCCATCAATGGCACCTCCGCAGTTGGGGAAATCCCATAAATTGGCAAACTGCATCGCAACATCCTGCCATTCCTGGCTGTTTTTCGGAAACTGTGGAGTCAAACAAATAAAGAAAAAATGAATACCGGAGTACATTAAATTGCAATCATATTTGACACAAACATTGTGGGCCAAAATAATATTCTAACATTTAAAAGTGCATTTCAATAACAAAATAAAAGGTACAATTATATGGTCCCTCACCCCCTCTGGTGGCACATTAAAAAAAGCTTAAGAGGGGGGAGTTGAATGGGTATCTGTTTTGGACAAGTAAACCTCAACACTTCCATGAGAACTAAAGGCATTAAAATTGAAGTTTAATTTGGGTAAGCCATCCATCTTGACAAGATCATCAGGCCAGTGGACAGGTAAGAAGTGGAATAAAACAAAAATATGAATGCACATTGTCAAAATCTATACACATTTTGACAAACATCGTACAAAATAATAAAAAGGATAATTAATTATGAGTATTTGTTAAGATGAAGTTAAAAAGCAAGGAAGTTGGCACAGCACAGGGACGTTGGGAGCTATTCATAATGAGAAAATAATCATGATGAACGTATAATTTGTCCATTTTGAAGCTAATCAGGCAGGCCATTTCACTACATTTAGGCAACAATCTTAACTCAAAAAATAAGGTACACAGTGTATGTGTTTAGCAAAATCTGCAGATAGAGTAGTTGTATTGGTTGACTCTGCATTTTTAAATATTTTATTATATTTTATTTGTAATTTTTTGGAGGTTGGGGGGTGCGGGTGTTTCAAACACAAAATAAGAGACTCTTTTTAAGGGCAGGAATAATATTGGGACACATTTTAGGCGGTGTTTAGGGTAATGAAGGAAGCATAATAAATACAGTGTTAAGTACTAGACTACGTGTGTATGGGCCCAGGGTAGCATGCTGGGGAGGTTAGGGGAGGAAAATATGCATGTAGGCCACAAAAAAGGTTAGAGCATGCATGAGGACAAAGAGGACATTCAATCACACCATATTTCAAAAATGTGGAGGATGGAATGGCAAAAAATGAAAAATGCATTACAAAAAATGAAGGTGATATTAAAGCAAAAATACTTACACGAATATAGTCCTTCTGCAAGACTTGAATGATGGCACAACATCTGTCAGGGATAATGACTCCCAGAGCCTCGGGAGAGATACCTGTAGTAAATTTGATATCCTGGAGACTCCTCCCTGTCGCCAAATAGCGCAAAGTGGCTATGAGCCTTTGCTCTGCTGATGTTGCAGCCCACATGCATGTGTCCTGCTTCGCAATATAGGGGGACAGCAAGGACAATAATTGCTGAAAGCAGGAGTCCGTCATTCTGCGGAAATCATTAGAATTGTTCTCCTGTAGCTCACGCAGCAACGGCATATGGCTGAATTGGTCACGATTAAGTAGCCAAGTTTTGGCCCAAACACTTCTCATCCCACTACTGCGACTATTTCTAGACTGGGCTTGAGTCACAGCAATTACTCCAAGCCCATAAACAGCAAGCTCTCTCCTAGGATCGCGCAACATGGCTGGCCAAAACGGTCGGAAAGGAACACGGACCGAAAACGACTCGAATCAGCACTGACCAAACATCTGCTAGCTCGAAGTTAGCAGACGGAGCCCGAAGGGTGACGCGAGAGAATTCAACGTCCTCTTTTGAAGCGTCGTCAGTACGTTGTAACGTCACTACGTTCGTGTTGGTTGTCTCAAAAGTCCGACCGTGTGTATGCAATACCAACTTGAGGGCCAACGCCCTTTGGACAGAAATCCACGGGAAAGTTGGTCCACGGTCCGATCGTGTGTATGAGGCTTAAGGCTACTTTCAGACTGGGGCGTCGTGGGTGTCGGCGGTAAAGCGGTGCTATATTTAGCGCTGCTTTACCGTTGTGTTAGCGACACTATTCGGCCGCTAGTGGGGTGCTTTTAACCCCCCACTAGCGACTGAAAAAGGGTTAAAACCACCTGCGAAGAGCAGCGTTTTTTTTCTTTAACAGTGTTTTACAAAGTGTTTGCCTCCACACAAGTTTGAAAGCTTCATGTTCTATTCTAAAATATCAATTTACAGATGTTCATAACTCCTTTTTTTGGTGCATAAATGTGTTTAAAAAAAAAAAATCATTTTCAATGAACACAATTTAACTCACTGGCAGTTGTTGGATTTTTTTCAATAAAATTGCTTTGTAGACACAAATAATTTTTTCAACATTACACAACTTTGAAAGCTTCACATAAAAGAATTTATTCAGTGTAAAATATTAACTGTCACTTGTCATAAGCTGCATTTTTAGCATTTCAGAATTGTTCTAAACAGCCAAATAATTTTCTGACTTCACACAAATGTGAAAGCTTCATGTTAAAATGTGTTAAAAGTGTTCCATTTGTAAAATATTATCCAACACTTTGTTGTAAGCTGAATTTATATGTAATACATTATATTGTCAAATGTATTGGGATGCCTGCCTTTACACGCACATGAACTTTATTGACATCCCAGTCTTAGTGCGTAGGGTTTAATACTGAGTTGGCCCACAGTTTGCAGCTATAATGGCTTCAACTTTTCTTGCAAGGCTGTCCACGAGGTTTAGGAGTGTGTCTATGGGAATGTTTGACCATTCCTCCAGAAGCGCATTTGTGGGGTCAGGCACTGATGTGGACGAGAAGGCCTGGCTCGCAGTCTCCACTCTAAAGCCCCATACACACGGTCGGACAATCCGCGGACCAGGTTTTACGTACACACGGTCGGACAAAGTTGTCGGAAAATCCGATCATTCTGAACGTGGTGACGTTTGTTGCCTACGACGGGACTACGTAGAGGCTAGTAGCCAATAGCTTTGGTCTTGTAATGTGATCTGAGCATGCGTAGCACTTTGTCCAGTCGGACAACCGTACACACGATCGGATTTGGTGTGATCGGACCGTGTTGTCGGCAAATCTTTCCAGCAGGAGATAAGACTTTGTCCGTCGGACAATCCGACGTACACTGTCCGATGGTGCATACACACGGTCTGATTTTTCAACAACATTGTCCGATCGGACAGAATCCATGAAAAAGTCCGACCGTGTGTATGGGGCTTAACTCATCCCAAAGGTGTTCTAGTGTCGGGACTCTGTGCAGGCCAGTCAAGTTCCTCCACGCCAAACTCGCTCATCAATGACTTTAAGATCAGTTTGCACATCCATCTTCGGATCAGTTCAGTTCAGTTTACATCAGTTTACCTCAGTTCAGTTCACATTAGTCTACATCTATTTTTTCTTAGTCATTGCAGAGAACAATCAGAAGAGACAAAAGTGTAAACAAAAAATGTTTCTTGCCTATAAATGGACATAAACAGAATGGACGTAAATGGGTGGCATCCGTTTAGATCCGTTCCGCTGCGTTTCAACGGATCTGGATAAAGCCTTGTCCATTTAAAAAATCTGTGCACATCTGTTTGTCTATAGAAATACACAGCTGCGCATTTTTCATTCATCAACGGATGGTTGAAAAACAGACAGATGGGCCACCCATGTGAAAGAGCCTAATGCCCTGTACACACGATAGGTTTTCAGACAACAAATGTTGTATGTGAGCTTGTTGTCGGAAAGTCCAACCGTGTGTATGCTCCATAGAACATTTGTTGTCGCAATTTCCACAGGTTCTCAAATTTTCGGACAACAAAACATGTTGGAATTTCCGAGCGTGTGTACATAAGTCTGATGCACAAAAGTCCACGCATGCTTGGAATCAAGCAGAAGAGCCGCACTGGCTATTGAACTTTATTTTTCTCGGCTCGTCGTACGTGTTGTACGTCACCGCGTTCTTGACGTTCGGAATTTCCGACAAAATTTGTGTGACAGTGTTTATGCAAGACAAGTTTGAGCCAACATCCTTCGGAAAAAAATCCACAGTTTTGTTGTCGGAAAATCCTATCGTGTGTACAGGGCATAATGTCGCGTACACACGAGCAGACTTTTCGACGGACTAGGTCCGACGGTCTTCCCAGCGGACTTTCGGCAGAGTTCGCCGCCCGCCCGACCGGGGCTCGGGCCCCTTCGTCCCCCGAAGTCTAGACCCCTTCCGCCGGGGTTTCCTGTCCTCTCCGGAGGAACCCGCCTGCCCCACTACCCGTGGGGGGGCCGCGCGGCTGTCTGTGGCCTAGCCATGCAGGGCTGCCCGGCGCGCCCCCCCCCGACGGGGGGAGACGGTCCACCCTTCCGGGGTACCGGGTCACCCCACCCTCTCCGACTGAGACCTCAGATCAGACGCGGCGACCCGCTGAATTTAAGCATATTACTAAGCGGAGGAAAAGAAACTAACCAGGATTCCCTCAGTAACGGCGAGTGAAGAGGGAAGAGCCCAGCGCCGAATCCCCGTCCGTCCGGCGGGCGCGGGAAATGTGGCGTACGGGAGGCCGGACTCACCCCGGCGTCGCTCGGGGGCCCAAGTCCTTCTGATCGAGGCCCAGCCCGCGGACGGTGTTAGGCCGATAGCGGCCCCCGGCGCGGCGGGACCCGGCCTCCCCGGAGTCGGGTTTTTGGGGAATGGACTTGGCCACACACAAGCACACCAAAGTCCGACGGATTCGAACGTGATGACGTATGACCGGACTAGAATAAGGAAGTTCATAGCCAGTAGCCAATAGCTGCCCTAGCGTCGGTTTTCGTCTGTCGGACTAGCACACAGACAAACTTATTTTTCTACCGGACTCAAGCCTGTCGGAAAGATTTGAAACATGTTTTATTTCTAGGTCCGTCTGACTTTTGGGGAAAAAAAAGTCCGCTGGAGCCCACACTTGATCGAATTGTCCGACGGATTCCGGTCCGCTGGACCTAGTCTGCCAACTTCAGTGAATCTGACTGTGCTAATTAAGATATTTATTTATTGCAAAACTATTTTTAGATTTTTTCTGCTTTTTAAGTGTTCCACAATAGGGAGGATTGAACCTTCCAGGGTATGAGTCACAGATGGTTTGAAATTTGTCTGACTTAGCAGTGAATCCCAGTCTACTAGGATGAATCCTGTTAGTAAATGGGCTAATAGGTAAACAACTGTAAACTGGATACTGCTATAGGGTGAAATGTTCCAGTTTATTTTTTATTTTTTTTACATACTGTACATTAGAAAAAGGATCTTTTTATGTAGCTTCAAAGGTAACTTTGAAAATATGCAAATTATTTAATAATAATGCTTAGGGATGCCCAAAGGCTGTATGTGGTGTTACCCAGTTCAGCTCTTTGGAGGAACTAAGTACCTCCAAAGAGGGAACCTTTGATTACAATCTGATGGCTGCAGCAGCACCCATTAGCTTGTGTGGGTTTTGTGTAGCCGGCTCCCATAGCTGCCGATCACTTTCACAGAGCCGGCAGCACTGTGCCTCCCCCACTCCCGCTGGTAGTCCCTCTTCTCCTGTGGATCCTGGGCTCTCCCACTCCTACTAGAGCCTGGGAACATAACCGCCGGCTAGGGCAGAGAAAGGTTGCTGTGAGACCTAAGCAAATCCATGCCTCAATCTCACATGCAAACAATAAAACCGGTGATGTCACTTCTGGTTTCAGATCCACCATTTCCTGGCCAGTACAGCCAGGGGACACATCTAACCAATTTGATCTGTGCTTGGTTGGATGGTGTGAAGGGCAGAGGAGACATTGGGGTCTAGACCCTTATAGTCTCCATAAAGTGTACCTGTCACCTGCCCAATGCTATCATATAGGGGTGTATTAACCCCTTGTGATAGCAATTAAAAAAAAAAATTATAATAAAATATATAAAAAAAAAATAACGAAATGCCGTTGCAAACGTAAACCTAAGCCTAGGGTGTGCACGTGTATGTAAACCACAGACCCACTACAGGTGTGACATATCGCCGTAAACATCAGAATGAGAACAATAATTCTAACACAAGAGCTCCTAGTTAAATCTAAACTGATGAGCTGTAAATGCGATCAGGTTACGGAGCTGAAGAACGGGGAGAGGTATGTGTAAACAACCTCTCCCCGCGCTTCCTACTCTGCCTGTCATTGATTGGCTGTTCCCGGTCATCGGGAAAGCGGATCAATGACGTCAGACGTCAGACCCGCCCCCTAATGTAAAAAAACACACACCGTCACAGCCCATAACCCCTCCCCTAGTGGTTAACCCCTTCACTACAACTGTCATTTATACAGGAATCAATGCATTTAAATAGCATTGATTGCTGTATAAATGACAATGGTCCCAAAAATGTGTCAAAAATGTCCGATGTGTCCACCATAATGTCGCAGTCACAATAAAAATCTCTGATCGCCGCTATTACTAGTAAAAAAAAAAAATATTAATAAAAATGCTATAAAACTATCCCCTATTTTGTAAACGCTATAACTTTTGCGCAAACCGATCAATAATCGCTAATTGCGATTTTTTTTAACAAAAATATGTAGAATACGCATCGGCCGAAACTGAGGAAAAAAAAGTTTTTTTATATATTTTTTGGGGATATTTATTATAGCAAAAAGCAAAAAATATTGAATTTTTTTCAAAATTGACGCTATATTTTTGTTTATAGCGCAAAAAATAAAAACCGCAGGGGCGATTAAATACCACCAAAAGAAAGCTCTATTTGTGGGAAAAAAATGACGCCAATTTTGTTTTGAAGCCACGTCGCACGACCGCGCAATTGTCAGTTAAAGCAACGCAGTGCCAAATTGCAAAAAGGGGCCTGGTCCTTTGGCTGCCAATTGGTCCGGGGCTGAAGTGGTTAAAGCGTCACCTATGTTAATTGTTAGACATTATTTTCGTTATTTTAGACGTTATTTTCGTTCGTTCGTTTACGTACGAATGAACGAATCGTTCGAATCGTACGAATGAACGAATCGTTCGAATCGTATGAATCCGAATAACGAATCGTTCGAATCGTACGAATCCGATTAACGAATCATTTGAATCGAACAAATCCGAAACACAACGAAAATCCGAAAAAAAACAAATTAGAAACAACAAATATACTAATGAAGAAAATCCGAAAAACGAAAACGAACGAAAAAAATCATACATTCGTAACTTTTTTTTTTGTTGAATTGGTAATTTTCCGTGTCCCTTAAAATGGTGCTGCTAAACGTGCTTTGAATGGATTGAACAAAAAAATTCGGACATTCGTAACTTTTTTTTCCGATTCGTAACTTTTTTTTTCGATTCGTAACTTTTTTTTTTTCGATTCGTAACTTTTTTTTTTTTTTTTTCGATTCGTCATTTTCCGTGTCTCTATTGAACAAAAAAATTCGTACATTCGTAACTTTTTTTTAGATTCGTAACTTTTTTTTTAGATTTGTAACTTTTTTTTTTCGATTCGTAAATTATTATGTACGAATAAATACGAATGCGTCCGAAAATTAAACTAACGAAAAAAAAAAATCAACGAAAAAAAAACTCTTACGAATGTACGAATCGTTACGAATACGAACACCGACGACTTACGAATGTAGGAATCATTACGAATCCGAACACCGACGACTTACGAATGTACGAATCGTTACGAATCAACGGAAATGAAAAAAACTAAACGAAAAAAAAAAAAACGTTTTTTTTTCGGAAACGAAAAAAAAACAAACGAAAATAAACAAATTTTTTTGTTGTGCACATGTCTATTAATTGTTGGCACCATAGCTTTTGGCGATATCGCAGGTGCATGCAATTTAAGGACATGGAATGTTTGGTATCTATTTACTCAATGGAACCTCACCTTTTATATTTGAAACAAAATTAAGATTTTTACATGTATGCGACAAATAAAAAAAAATAACTATGGAGCTGAACTAGTTACAGAGTAATATGATTTTCACAGGCAATCATGGCAACAGTGAACACTGGCAGCACATATCTGGCTGTGGAATTCACTTTTTGTCTTTAAAACTATCTTGACAGGAATAGCTTCTTAATCTGATTCATTTCAGTTGAAAAAAGGCTTTTTTTCAAGTATTTTTAGTCCATTGTTTATCCATGTCATGAGATAACTAGTAGTACTTAGTCACATTTAAATGAAAATGTTCTCTAATGTCGAAGACATTACAAAACATCTTTAACATTATAAAATAAGTGCTGTTGAAAGTGACTAACTACCAATTACTATGATTTAAGTGACTGCAAATAAAACAGCAGTACCAAATTGGCCAGCAGCAGGGTCATTATAGCAATGTCTCCTCACCCCTTCGGCTACCTATCTTGTCTAACCTGTGCAAAAAAGATGTGCATACTTACCTATTTTTAGTCTTCTCATGTGATCCACTGTGTCAGTGAGCAGCTGCTGCAGGGGAGAGGAGGGAGCACTTGACAACAACTGGGGATTCTGGGAGCTATGACATCACTCATAGGCTCCCATGTTTAAACTGTTGTTGGTTCTCCCTCCTTTCCTGCAGATGCCACTCACTGATACTGGGGAGCTGGATTTTCATATCATGTGACCAGACCGCAGCAGACTAAAAATAGGTAAGTATACACATCTTTTTTTACACAGGATAGGCAGCATAGGTATCAGGAGGGAGGAGGCAAATTTTTTTTTTACGCATGGTTAGTGTTAGCATGGAATTCTACTTTAGCAGAAACAAAGAGCACAGGAGGAGGGGTGGTTGCAACAAGAATTAGTATACTGCAGAGGAAATAGCAGCCTAAAACTGGGCAGCAGCAGAACGGTTGTAACCAACAAAATAAAGCCAAAATGTAATAGTGACAAAGAGTACAGGCAAGTGTTTTCTTATCTAAATCAAGAGACCGTAGATGATACAGCAGTGGAAAATTGACCAGGAAAAAATATAATTTTAATGAGCAAGGCTAGGCCCAAATTTACTAGAAACAAAAAGCACAAGCTGGGGTTTTACCACAAGAATAAATATACTGCAGGGAATAAAGCAGTGTGAAATTGGCTAGCAGTAGCACAGTATTAATCAGGGACAATAATCCTGACCAGTGTATGCCTATCTTTGACTTTACTATGGAAAAGGTGAGTGAAGTGAATGTAACTGATAACATTTGAGGTGAAGCAGGTGCACTTGTACATTTCTTTTTTTTTTTTTTGCATTTTTTTTTTATGTTGACTTGACTACAGAAAACTATTGACAGATTGTTCAGATGCCTTACATTTTATAAAAAAAAATATGTGACTGGATTCAAAATCAGGCATGTTTAAAACCACTTACAGATCAGAAGATTTTCCCCCTTAAAGACCAGGCCATTTTTTGCGAAACGGCTCTGCGTCACTTTAACCGCTTCCCGACCGGCCACTGCATATTTACGTCAGCAGAATCACGTACCTGTACGTGATCGTGCATGTGCCTGCCCGTGGGTCGCGCGCGCGCCGCTAGCGGCGCGCTCGCGACCCGGTCGGGAGCTCCGTGACCCCGGCCGCGGGACCAGCGGACCCGATCGCCGCTGGTATCCCGCGATCGGGTTATGGAGCGGAAGAACGGGGAGAGGTCTATGTAAACAAACCTCTCCCCGCGCTTCCTACACTGACTGTCAGTGATCGGCGGTTCCCTGTCATCGGGAACGCCGATCAATGACGTCAGACGTACAGCCACGCCCCCCTACAGTAAACACAAGACAACACGTCACACTGACTCCTCCCCGCCCCCTTGTGGTTAACCCCCTAACTACAACTGTCATTTACATAGGAATCAGTGCTATTTAAATAGCACTGATTTCTGTATAAATGACAAATGTCCCAAAAATGTGTCAAAAATGTCCGATGTGTCCGCCAAAATGACGCAGTCACAAAAAAAAATCGCTGATCGCCGCCATTACTAATAAAAAAAAAAATATTAATAAAAATGCTATAAAAACTATCCCCTATTTTGTAAACGCTATAACTTTTGCGCAAACTAATCAATAATCGCTAATTGCGATTTTTTTTACCAAAAATATGTAGAAGAATACGTATCGGCCTAAACTGAGGAAAAAAAATGTTTTTTTTATATATTTTTTGGGGATATTTATTATAGCAAAAAGTCAAAAATATTGCATTTTTTTCAAAATTGTCGCTCTATTTTTGTTTATAGCGCAAAAAAATAAAAACCGCAGGGGCGATCAAATACCACCAAAAGAAAGCTCTATTTGTGGGAAAAAAAGGACGCCAATTTTGTTTTGGAGCCACGTCGCATGACCGCGCAATTGTTAGTTAAAGCGACGCAGTGCCGAATTGCAAAAAGGGGCCTGGTCCTTGGCTGCCAATTGGTCCGGGGCTGAAGTGGTTAACTGACAACTGCGCGGTCGTGCAATGCTGTACCCAAACATAATTTGATGTCCCTTTTCCCCCACAAATAGAGCTTTTATTGGTGGTATTTGATTACCTCCGTGGTTTTTATTTTTTGCGCTATAAACAAAAAACAACTAACAATTGTGAAAAAAACTATATTTTTTACTTTTTGCTATAATAAATATCCCAAAAATTTAAAAAAAATGTCTTCATCAGTTTAGGCCAATATGTATTTTTCGACATTTTTTTGGTAAAAAAAAATTCAATAAGCGTATATTGATTGGTTTGCGCAAAAAGTATAGCATCTTCAAAATAGGGGATATAATAAGTATTATTATTTTTATAAATTTTTTACTAGTAATGGCAGTGATCTGCGACAGATCGGACACTTTTGACACTTTTTTGGGGCCATTGACATTTGTACAGCGATCGGAGTTAAAAATAGCCACTGATTACTGTATAAATGTCACTGGCAGGGAAGGGTTTAACATTAGGTGGCGATCAAGGGATTAAGTGTGTTCCCTGGCAGTGTTTCTAACTGTATGGGGGCTGGGCTGACTGGAGGAGGAGAGAGATCACTGTTCCTAATCGCTAGGAACAGCAGATCTCTCTCTAACTCCCCTGTCAGAACGGGGATCTGTCTGTTCACATTCGTTCCCACGATTGGTGGTGGCCGGCGGACAACCCAGCCACCAGCCACACGCATCGGGTTCCCGCCGTATGGCTCCTTCAAGATGCCGACGTGCACCTACAGCGTTTTGTGGGAAAGCGCCGACCTGCCTTATACTGTTTGGCAAGTGGTTAAAGAGTCTGTTGAGCATTTTTTGGATGTCTGTATGTGAGCGTGTTTGTGTTTTTTTCTTTCTTTGTGGACAAGACTATGATGTTTAGTTGCATTGCATGTTATAAATAGGTAGACCCTGCCCAGTCTACCCTTTCCCACATTTACCCCATCTTTTTGGCACAGCCAGGCCACATGCTTGAATTAAGAATCCTTTTAAAATCTCTCTGGGTGTGGTATGGATATCCTGTGGGAGCTCATTCTTTTTTTGTTTCTTTTTGCACAATGAGCCCCCTTAAAATCCATATCAGATTCAGAGGTTCTGGTATGTATTTTAGGGCATTTCTATGCAATTTTAAATTGATGGCAAGTTACATTCATTGTCAGTTTTTTTAAGCACACAAACCCCTCTAAAGGTCCCCCGAAATACATGGCAGACCCTTGAAGGGTGCTGCTGCAGCACTTTCTGTACCTAACAGAGATGCACCCCTTCACAGGCAGGATTAGTACTACCCCCGGCATGTCATTTAAAGGAATTGGACATTGTTTCACTTTAAGTTTTTTTTGAAAAAATCACTGTTCCTGGCCAGATGGATTTCTAAAAAAAATTTGCACTGGTACATGTTCCTCAGGGCAGTGCCATCCTCAATAATATTCTTTGACACCCTCTTGGTTATTGGCCCAGTAAAAAGTTATTTTTTTTATTTGACAGATTTGGCTCCCATTGATTTCAATGGGGTTTGGATTCGGCATTCAAACTTCTTTAACCTGTTCCTGACCAGCCGCTGCAGTTGTACTAATCAGTGTTAGGGTAATTAGTCTGAGGTCTTAGGCCCAGATAAGTCTAGGGACCCCCCTAGCCCCCCAATAAAGGTTTAACTCCTTGATTACCCCCTGTCACCTGTGATCACAGTATAAGTGTCACAGGTGATGAAGTTTAGCTAGATTTATTTTTATAGCGTCAGGGCACCCGCTGTATTTTACCTAATAAAGGTTTAACCCCCTGATCATCCGGCGGGGGATCAAAGTTAGATTTTAACGTCAGATAGGGTCTGCGTTGCCCCAGGCAGCGTCAGATCAGTGCCAGTACCGCTAACACCCACACACGCACCATACGCCTCCCTTAGTAGTAAAGTGTCTGAACAGATCAATATCTGATCTGATAAGAACTATATTAGCGTCCCCAACAGTTTAAGGTTCCCAAAAACACAGTGTTAGCAGGGTCAGCCCAGATACCTGCTAGCACCTGCCAATCCCCAGACGACGTCCGATTGCTGACGAAATGCGTAGGGTGGGGCCTTGACGGTCACATTATCACGTTCGTTCTGAGACGGTGGATGGGTGCACAATCCAGGAAGTAGAATGAGACACCATGGAGAAACCGCATCTGATGCTCATTCATCTGGCTGCATCTTTTCGCTATTCGATGACCTTCTTTTTGTAAGTGTAACTTTACTTTTTTCATTAAAACCATACTTTTACATGTTACACTATGGGAGCTTTCTTTGTTTTTTATCTCTAAACGCCGTTCCTATTATATGGGAGTTCCGGAGAGCAAATAGGAGTATCCATAGGGTTGAGGGAGACCTTACTTCCCAAGGCTGGGTGAGACTGCTGTGGCAGTCATCACCTTCTGGTAAGCAGGCAATCTTTACACTTCTGGTGGGGACGTGGATGCACTTTATATCACTTTGGAGATTACAACATGGATGTCACGATTATTCCTTTACTTGATTGATGTGGACACTTTATTTGAATTGGACTTTTGTTTGATTTATGTGATTTTTTTTCAGATTTATCACATTTCATTTGATGGGACTCTGCTTTAGTTTTCTTTTTTTTCACATTTTTTCTTTTTCTATTGATTTGCCACCTATATATGTTGATTCACGTCCGCATATTAGTTTGTTTTCAGCGCGGAATTTATTGTTTAATATGTTTATTTAGAAGTTTTCCAGTACTGGACTTTTTTTGATGCCAGCTGCTTATTATTTATCACATTCATCACTATTATTGTGCACAAGTTATAGCGCTAGGGCTCCAATTTTTTTTCTACACATAACTGCAGCGTTCACAGAGTCAGGCCTGATCCCTGCGAACGATAACAGTTTTTTTGGTAGCGTTTGAATCAGTCGGGTCAGGAGCTTTTTTACCTGTGAGTCTCACTACTGTACCAGTAAAGTTAGAGACCAAAATGTCAAATCGAAGGTACAGTAGTGAAGAGGCCTACACGTTTCTGAGCATGACAGATAGTGAAGAGGAGTCACTCATCTGTCATATTCAGGCTCAGAATATGATCCTGTAGACGACAGCGGCACCCTGACAGATAGCTCTGACAACGGAGTTGTGGTCCCTGCCAAGGTCAGGTGTACCAGACCCCGATCTTTTTCTGCTATTGTTGAGGTGCAAGAACCACAGGTCCCGCGTATGGAGCAGAGAGCCAGTACTAGCGCCGCTATTCCTTCTGGTGAACTGGCAAGCACCAGCGGCCTAGTACATCCTAGTCGTACATCTAGCACTGCAGTAACACTTGGTGACGTGGCGAGTCCCATAATTGCAGTTCAAGCTGGCGAGGTGGCAAGCACGTGTAGTGGCCTGCTGCCACCAAGCAGAAGACAAAGACAGGCCCGTTGAGGACAATAGTGCCCTTCCTGCTGCATTCACCAAACCTAATTGGGAACCCACCACTTCTGCAGCACCCGTCCTTCCCCTATTCACTGGCCAACCCGGCATTCAGGTGGAAACAGTTTAGTTTACGTCACTTGATTTTTATTTGCTGTTTTTCACAGAAGATCTTTATAGATCTATTGTGGACCAAAGCAATTTGTATGCTGGTCAATTCATTACCGCTTATCTCCAGCTGACCCTTGCCAGAGGTTGGAGACCAATTACGGTCTCTGAATTTAAGACCTTCCTGGGCCTATCCCTCCTCATGGGCGTAACTAAAAAGAGTGAGTTGTGGTCATATTGGTCCACTGACCAAATTCACCATACGCCGTGTTCTCTGCCTCCATGTCCTGGACACGATACGAGCAGATCTTGTGGTTCATGCACTTCAGTGACAACGGCCCCTCGTAAACCACTTCAACCAACATTTTGCAGCCTTGTTTACTCCCCATAAAGTTGTCTGCGTTAATGAGTCCCTGATTAAGTTTTCTGGCCGCTTGTCATTCAAACAGAATCTTCCCAGCAAGCGTGCCAGATACGGGGTCAAGATGTATAAGCTCTGTGACAGGGCCACTGACTATACATGTAGTTTTATGGTTTACGAGGGAAGAGATGGTTACGTAGAGCTGGAGAACTGCCCTGACTACATAGGCAGCGCTGGTAAGATTGTGTGGGACTTGGTGTCACCCTTATTTGAAAAGGGGTACCACTTGTATGTGAACAATTATTACACAAGCGTGACACTTTTTAGTCACTTGTTTGATCATCAAATTGGCGCATGTGGCACTGTGCGATCTAATCGCCGGGGCTTTCCCCAGAGGCTTGTTGATTCCCATCTTAGGCTGGGGGAGAGAGCCTGCTTGAGATGTAATAATTTGCTCGCTGTGAAGTGGAGGGATAACAAGAATGTTTTCGTTCTTTCCTCCCTTCACGCAGACATGACTGTCCAAATTACTACGGCGACTGGCGTTGTTGAGAAACCCCTCTGTGTCCACGACTATAACCTCAATATGGGAGGGGTTCACCTCAATGACCAGTCTTGGCGCCATACCTAATTGCCCGTAAGGCCAGACGCTGGTATAAAAGAGTGTCTATATACTTATTTCAATTGGCTTTGCTGAACGCTCATGTGCTATACAGAGCTTCAAGACGAACTGGATCCTTCCTTAACCACTTTCAGACCGGACCAATTTGCAGCCAAAGGACCAGGCCCCTTTTTCCGATTCGGCACTGCGTCGCTTTAACTGACAATTGCGCGGTCGTGCGACGTGGCTCCCAAACAAAATTGACGTCCTTTTTTTCCCACAAATAGAGCTTTCTTTTGGTGGTATTTGATCGCCCCTGCGGTTTTTATTTTTTGCGCTATAAACAAAAATAGAGCGACAATTTTGAAAAAAATGCATTATTTTTTACTTTTTGCTATAATAAATATCCCCAAAAAATATATTAAAAAACATTTTTTTTCCTCAGTTTAGGCCGATACGTATTCTTCTACATATTTTTGGTAAAAAAAAACGCAATAAGCGATTATTGATCGGTTTGCGCAGAAGTTATAGCGTTTACAAGATAGGGGATAGTTTTATAGCATTTGTATTAATAATTTTTTTTTATTTTTTTTTATTAATGGTGGAGATCTGCGATTTTTTTTGTGACTGCGACATTATGGCGGACACATCGGACATTTTTGACACATTTTTGGGACCATTGTCATTTTTACAGCAATTAATGCTATTTAAATGCATTGATTCCTGTAAAAATGACACTGGCAGTTTATAGGTTAACCACAAGGTGGCAGTGTAGGGGTTAAGTAGGCCTAGGGGTGTGTTTCTTACTGTGGGGGGGCGTGGCTGTCAGCTAGTGAATGCTGATCTCTGCTCCAATCACAGGGAGCAGAGATCGGCGTCACTAGTTGCTAGGCAGAACGGGGAGATGCTGTTTATC
Source organism: Lithobates sylvaticus (assembly GCA_028564925.1). NCBI lineage: Eukaryota > Metazoa > Chordata > Amphibia > Anura > Ranidae > Lithobates > Lithobates sylvaticus. The sequence goes on from CM053027.1 coordinate 141,475,752, forward strand.
TCGGCATCTCCCCGTTCAGCCGTTCCGTGAGACGATCGCGGGTGTGATCGGACTCACGGGGGTCCCGACCGGCGCGGGAGCGCGCCGCTCCCGGCGCGCTCCCGATGGCACGGACAGGCAGAAAGGAGGGACTTATATATACGCCCTCCTGCCTGTACGTGCCATTTCTGTCGACGTACATCTGTGTGCGCCGGTCGGGAAGTGGTTAAATTCCAGGAAGAGATCATCAGAGCCCTTCTGTTTCCAGATGGTGCTCTGGCCCAACATCCCAATGCAAATGCAGTACGCGGGCTGCATGAGAGGCATTTTCCACATGTCCTCTCTGGTACCCCTACCCAAAGAAATCCCCAAAGAAGATGTCATGTCTGTAGAAAGGCGTGATTTAGGCGTGACACTCGCTTTTATTGTCCCTCCTGTCCTGACCAACCTGGTCTTTGCATTGGTGACTGTTTCGAACGCTATCACACACTAGTTGAGTATTAGCGTAAGATACAGCACCACACAGCCATAGGCACATGTACACAGGGTCTCGGGGTCTCAAAAGATGTGATGGCCATCACATTTTGAGAGACCCTAATCTGCAACGTTCAGTTTATAGTTTTTTTTACAGTTTTTATAAAAGTGAAAAAAGTGAAAAAAAAAAACACACACACACAAAAACACAAAAAAAATTAAAAAGCCCAAAATAGTTGTGTTTGCCTTTTTCTTCTCTCTCTCTTATGTTCACTCTCTACTTTCCACTATACTCTTCGCTCACTATTGTTCTATATCTATCATTCTCTCTCGGTTTTATTTTTACTATGTTTTATTGTATTTGCTTTGCAGGTATAGTATGTTATACTGTAATATTTGTTTTATTGTTAACCATCATTTGCTTAGCAGGTACGCCATACAGATGCAGCGTGGATTTATTTATCTTGACAGCAACAGCGTTTGCTCCCACGATACATAAAGCCGTGACTCCAGCGCTGTAGGAGTTGATTTCACCACCACAGTTATAAACAAAATTAGAAGTGGGTGGATGAAGGGAGGTATTCTAATGGTGGGCATACCCACTGATCGATCTCTTTTTTACATTCAGCCCACAGGCTGCATGAAAAAAACTATTACAATATATGCCCAACAAGGACCAGCGACGTACTGGTATGTTGTTGGACTTTGAGTGGTTATACCAGAATGATGCCTGCGGGTTTAGGTATTATCTTGGTATAATTCTTTTCAGCAAGCGGTTGGCTTTCATGTAAAAGCAATCCTAGCAGCTAATTAGTCTCTAGACTGCTTTTACAAGCAGTGGGAGGGAATGCCCCCCCCACCGTCTTCCATGGTTTTCTCTGGCTTTCCTGTCCCAATAGGGAACCTAAGAATGCAGCCGGTGGTTCCGCCAGCTGACCATAGAGCTGATCAGAGACCAGAATGGCTCCAATCATCTCTATGGCCTAAGAAACTGGAAGCTACAAGCATTTCATGAGATTTCGCCGGATGTAAACAGCGCCATTGGGAAATTAGGAAAGCATTTTATCACACCGATTTTGGTGTGGTCAGATGCTTTGAGGGCAGAGGAGAGATATAGGGTCTAATTTTTTCGAAAAAGAGTACCTGTCACTACCCATTGCTATCATAGGGGATATTTACATTCCCTGAGATAACAATAAAAATCATAAAAAAAATAAATGAAAGAACTGCTTAAAAATAAGATAAAAAACCCCCAAAAAAATAATGATAATAAAAAAAAATCACCCCTGTCCCCCCTTGCTCTCGCACAAAGGCGAATGCAAGCGTCGGTCTGGCGTCATATGTAAACAGCAATTGCACCATGCATGTGAGGTATCACCGCAAAGGTCAGATCGAGGGCAGTAATTTTAGCAGTAGATCTCTGTAAAAGCAGATCTGATCCTCTGTAAATCTAAAGTAGCAACCTGTAAAGGCTTTTAAAGGCTTTTATAAAATGTATGTAGTTTATCGCCGATGCACGTTTGTGCGCAATTTTAAAGCATGTTGTGTTTGGTATCCATGTACTCGGCCTAAGATCATCTTTTTTATTTCATCAAACATTTGGGCAGTATAGTGCGTTTTAGTGCATTAATATTCAAAAAAGTGTGTTTTTTCCCAAAAAAAATGCGTTAGAAAATCACTGCGCAAATACTGTGTGGAAAAAAATGAAACACCCACCATTTTAATCTGTAGTGCCTTTGCTTTAAAAAAATATATAATGTTCGGGGGTTCAAAGTAATTTTCTTGAAAAACAATTTTTTTTTTCATGTAAACAAAAAGTGTCACAAAGGGCTTTTGCGGCGTACCACACGGTCAGAATTTCCGATGGAAACAGTCCGATGGGAGCTTTTCATCGGATTTTCCGACCCTGTGTATGGTCAACGGTCTTTTTCTGTCGGAATTTCTGACGGATTTTGAATTGAGAACCTGTTCTCAATTTTTTCGACGGAAAACCTTTCTATCGGATTTTCCGATCGTGTGAAGGCAATTCCGACACGCCAAAAATCACGCATGCTCAGAATCCACTACAAGACGGAACCGCTCGGTCTGGTAAAATTAGCGTTCGTAATGGAGCTAGCAGATTCTTCACACTGGGTTTTTTTTAATTCTTCAATGCGCCGCTCATTCTCTTCTTTATAATGCTAGAAGAATGAAGTGGTTTTGCGGCTTATATTCACACAGAGTTTTTACAAACGTATTTCTTTATTATTTCTTGGTCTCTCCAGAATAATATTTATATTAGAATTTAAGCCAGATCTGCATGAAATAGATATCATTTTTTAAAGTGTTTTTTTTTTTTTTAATAAGAATATTTGTATTATTGTATTATTTTCTCGTGCTCTCCTTTTTTTTAATGTTATGTTTCCACAACACCATTATTCTGTATTATTTGTAAACCTGTTTGTTGTTGATGTCCCTTGTTAATTTTGACATTGTATTTTTGAAATGTACCTGCCTACTCCCCCAAAATAAATTGATTTGCTCTTTGTATTAAAACACATAGGCAAGTATTTTCTGAAAACAAAATAAAAATTTATTTCACATCATAATTACAAAATAAAGATAAAGGCAACGCAGGAGAAATTGCTTAAATTTGTGAAGACCCGGGTCCCCAAGGCAGACATCAAATAAACTGGTAGCTGAGAAGTCCATATAAAAAGGAGGACAATGAGGTCCAGGAGTCCCAGAGAACCGGAGCAGCAGCAGATGGTATATGTACCCAGTCTGTGGTCCTACAACAGGATGTTGGTTCTTTGAGACGTGAAGGCAGGGGATCACTTCCTGGTCTTCCGTAGAGCCTTTCCTGCAGCCTTCCGTGCAGCCTTCCGTGCAGCCTTCCCTGGAGGCTGTGGCTCTGGAGGTGGCATTGTGTCAGGAGGAGGAGGAGGAGGAGGATGGGGGAGAGAACATAGGTGTTGGTTGTCCGACATTTCCCCACTCAACCCCTTCTGTATAGTATCGAAAATTATTCTTTCACACTTTCGCCGTTGCCCCTCTTCCATTTGTTGCAAATTAGAGGCAATATAGATGCCATAGGCCTCTGTAGCATCAATGGGGGATCTGAGGGACTCATTAGCCTCCCTGATCAGGGCCAGTGCTGCCTCCTCTGCTTTTGTGCCCTTCCTCTGGCGTTTGTAGGGAAGGATGAGGGGAGGAATCTGCGATTGTGTGTGACTGGGCCCTGCCACCTCCTGGGTGACACTTCCCCCTGCCTCCTCCTGTGTGCCACTAGCCAGAGCCTCGTCCTGGCTGAGGTCATCCTGTGCATGAAAAAGGGACATAGTTTTAGTTGTTTGTTCATCAAACACACACAATTTTCAGCTCATGACTGTTGCAAATTTAATGTTAATAAAAAGAAAAGACTATCATTGTGAGCCCAGCATTTTTCCTTCCTGTCCTAATCTTTTTTGCCCACTTCTGTCTATAAATATGTGAAACACTTTTTGTTACTTCATTCATTTATTAGCAATAATAACATCTACTTACCAACAATCTTTTTTTTGCACAGATAAATTATGTATAAAAAAAACTATACCTGACTCCATCTGGGCTCCTCAATCTCCTCCTGTATGGCAGGCCCAGGTTGGTCCACAGATGCCTCAGCTTGGGTAGAGGGAAGGCTGGAGGGAAGGCTGGTTGGAAGGCTGGAGGGAAGGGGTGCCGGAAGAGTAGAAAGGGATTCCCTGCCCTCCATCTGGTCATCTATGAACCTCATCCTGTTGTAGTACCACAGATTGAGTACATACACCTTATCTGCTGCTACTCCGGACCTAAGGGACTTCTGGACCTTCTGGTACTCCTTCTTATAGGTGCTTCTCAAGCTACCTATTTTTGCCTCAACAAATTTGATGTCTGCATCGGGGACCCAGGTCTTCCCAAATTAAAGCAATTTCTCCAGCGTTGCCCTCCTAGCTGGCTTATTGTGGTACAGGGGGTTTTTCACCTCCCAGAGATTTCTCATATCCCTGTATTTATCTATGAATTCCCCACTGTATTTATCTATGAATTCCCCAAGGAATTCGGGGTCCTTAAATGGGAGCATTTTCTCTGCAAGACCAAACAAAATACAAAAATAAAAATCTCAGGATAATCTTTCAACACAATATAGGCATCAATCTAGATTCAGTATAGGCCGCACATGACTCCAAAAAGTTTCAAATCTTACCTTCGTTCTAATGTTCGTCGTTGTTCGACGTTCTTCGTGGCCTCCTTCCCATGCACACAGAACGTAGTTACGACACACACGTGTTTGAAGCTTTATATACACTGCGCATGCGTGAATCTCCGCCCGCGTCGCCCGCCCCTGACGTTCTTTCTAGAATATTCGCCGCCCAGTCTCTTTCGTTGCAGTGGGAGCGGAACATGGCGGAGACACAGCAGGTGCATAAAAGCAGTAACGAGGAGGAGGATAGCCCGGAGCCTGAAACGTCACGATCGAGGAGGAGATTTAAGGCCTCAAATATGTCCTTTGTGGAGATGATGGAGATGGTAGACATCTTGAGGAGCAACGACTATGATGGGAATTACGGTCCGTACCCCAACCCAAATCTGAGAAAGGCCAAGATCATGACTAAAGTTGTGAAGAGTCTGTACAGTAATTTTGGGGTACGACGAACGAAGGATCAACTGAGGAAACGATGGTCGGACCTCAAATTAAGGGAGCACGATCAGTACAGGAAGATCAAGAAAGTTCTTAGAAAAAGTAAGTATATTATGTCGTGTGTACCTATTATTATTAATATTGCATGCTGCGCCATGTGTTTTCCCCTAATAAGGTCTTGTACAGTCCAAAATGGCTACTTTCATGGTCATACGCAGTAATCGTTCGTTGTAAACCTCGTTCCTTATCCAAAATACGATGTTTTCACAGATAAATTATTAAATACTGTAGGGCCTTCAATTTTTAACATTTATCCAAAAGAGTTTTTTAGGACATTGATGTCTAGATGTGTTTGAACCTAGAAGGAATATCAATCTTCATTCAGTGTATGTAGAGGACACTCTGCAGCTGTTTACACATCTGGACTCAGGTGCACATTTTAGGGTGTCAAACGCAGGTACTCCAGTGGATACTTTGGGGTGTCTTCAGGTGGGAAATTTATCCAAAAAAGGTAAGTATTCCAGCCTGAGGAATTAAGGGAATAAATCATGTGTTCAGCTTGGAATTCTGCCCAAACAGACAATTGTCCCCCACTTCCAAGCAATGTTTATCATTCATATTTGTTGGCTCAAATATCTGTGTGCTAAGTATACCTTTTGTTTTATTCTCATAGGGGAGCAAAGAATCGGGAAATATCATGTCCCCAGGGAACGGCCATCTCCAGAACAAAAGGAACAGAGGTCACCACCAGAATATGAGGATGTGGAGGAAGGAGAAGTGATTGAGATTGAGACCACAACAGGTGAGTGTCTGACACCCCAGATTCAGGTAATAAGACATGTATGCCTGCCTATTTATAATACATGGTGTGTTTTTTTTATTTTTAGGTGAAGTACAGGTTGTGGAAGAACAGTCACAGTCACATCATTTCACAACTGATGGTGCCCAAAGCCTAATCCAGGACATAATGTTTTGTAGTCAGGATTTAGAGATTATTCGGAAAAAAGCTAGGGATATTGAAGTTAAACTTAAAAACATGATTGATGTCCTTGGGAGAATCTAATTTTTCCCAAAATGTTTAAAAGTTTACAACATTTTCAAAAGCCTAATTTTGAAGATGCACACAGTATGTCAACATGTGCTATGTGCCATCAGGGGATATCAATGTACGCGTTTTGTGCTTGCAACCCCTTCCTCAAAACTCAAGTCGGTGAGAGGAAGGGGTTGCACCCCCAAAACACATACATTGATCCCCCATGATGGGAGATAGCACATGTTGACATTAGGCATGGGATTAGGATGTAAATCCCCAGTTTTCCAGAAAATTTGTGCATCTTCAAAATTAGGCTTTTACAGGGGTGACTGCACCCCATCTGATGAAGGCAAGATCCACACATTTTGGACAATGTAATGTGTGATCTTGGCTTCAAAAGTTTTTCTACGTAGAACTTTGTTATGCACCAGAGTTGTGTATTTTATTTTTGGAAACATGGCTGTTTATGTAACGTAACCCCAATCTTTTGGGGTGAAAATACAAAACTTGTTATTTTTGTAAAAAAAATGGAAAAAACATGTGAATGTGTACGGAGTAAAAAAAAAATTTTTTTTGCTCAACAATGTGTGCCTTCTTCTTTCAATACCATTTCTTGGTGTTTAAATTGGTGTTTACAGTGACAATGGGTGTTTAGATAATAATGTGCAAACCACTTGGCACTACAAGTGCACTAGGAGACACAAAAATAAAACACAAGCAGGAAATTCAAAGCAAGATTTTTCTAGATAATTAAAGGTAAAATTTATTGAAGCACTGCTGGCAAAGCAATGGCCCCCCTCCCCGAAAAATATTCAGAATAATTTTCCCGCACTTCACGGGCGCTTTGGGGGGGCAAGCCAGGACGGGCCGCTTCCAGGGACGTGAGAGATTGTAGCCCAGCGTCAGGCCCAAGTGTTACCACATAATTTGGGTTTGTCCGTTTAAAAAAATTGTGCAAGATGCAACATGATACCACGATGGTGTTCAGTTTATATTCCGCAATATTTATGGCCGTTTGGAACAGGCGGAACCGGCTGGCCAGAATACCAAACGCATTCTCCACGACTCTTCTGGCTCTGGCCAGCCGGTAATTAAATACCCTCTTCTCCGGGGTGAGGGTCCTCTGGGGGAACGGTCGCATCAAATGGTTAGCCAAACCAAATGCCTCGTCTGCCACAAAGACAAACGGGAGTCCCTCGACATTCTCCCCGGGGGTGGCAATCCCAAGCCACCACTCTCGAGACGTCGGTAGAACTCCGTCCGGCAAAAGACTCCTCCATCCGACATCCGACTAGACATGTGCACAACCAAAAAATTTGTTTATTTTCGTTTCGTTTTTTTCGTTTTCTGAAAAAAAAAAAAACGTTTTTTTTCGTTTCGTTTTTTTCGTTTCCGTCGATTCGTAACGATTCGTACATTCGTAAGTCGTCGTTGTTCGGATTCGTAACGATTCGTACATTCGTAAGTCGTCGTTGTTCGTATTCGTAACGATTCGTACATTCGTAAGAGTTATTTTTTCGTTGATTCGTTTTTTCGTTAGTTTAATTTTCGGACACATTCGTATTTATTCGTACATTCGTAACATTCGTAGATTCGTAATCGGAGCATAATTCATAATTTGATGTAATGTGTATGCTATTATTACATTTTAATAATTTACGAATCGAAAAAAAAAGTTACGAATCGAAAAAAAAAAGTTACGAATCAAAAAAAAAGTTACGAATGTACGAATTTTTTTGTTCAATAGAGACACGGAAAATTACAAATCGAAAAAAAAAAAAGAAAAAAGTTACGAATTGAAAAAAAAGTTACGAATCGAAAAAAAAAAAGTTACGAATCGAAAAAAAAGTTACGAATGTACGAATTTTTTGGTTCAATAGAGACACGGAAAATTACAAATCGAAAAAAAAAAAAAAGTTACGAATCGAAAAAAAAGTTACGAATCGAAAAAAAAGTTACGAATCGAAAAAAAGTTACGAATGTACAAATTTTTTGGTTCAATAGAGACACGGAAAATTACAAATCGAAAAAAAAAAAAAAAAAAGTTACGAATCGAAAAAAAAAGTTACAAATCGAAAAAAAAGTTACGAATCGAAAAAAAAAGTTACGAAACGAAAAAAAAGTTACGAATCGAAAAAAAAGTTACGAATGTACTAATTTTTTTGTTCAATCAATTCGAAGCACATTTAGCAGCACCAATGTAAGGGACACGGAAAATGACCAATTCAACAAAAAAAAAAAAAAGTTACGAATTTTTTCGTTCGTTTTCGTTCGTTTTTCGGATTTTCTTCATTAGTACATTCGTTGTTTCTAATTTGTTTTTTTCTGATTTTCATTGTTTTTCGGATTCGAATGATTCGTTATTTGGATTCGTACGATTCGTACGATTCGAACGATTCGTTATTCGTATTCGTACGATTCGAATGATTCGTTCATTCGTACGAGAACGAACGAAAGAAAATAACGAAAAAAAAACGAAAAACAAAAAAAACGAAACGAATTGCACATGTCTACATCCGACCATTCCGCCCCACGTCCACATATAGGAACTCATAGTTCGCCCCCACCACCGCCATCAACACGATACTATTGAACCCCTTATAGTTGAAATAGTATGACCCTGAATGGGGTGGTGGGACGATGTGGACATGCTTCCCATCGATTGCCCCTCCGCAGTTAGGGAAATCCCACCGCTGGGCAAACTGGGAGGCCACAGTCTGCCATTCCTGTGGCGTGGAAGGAAACTGTGGAGTCAAACAAGAAAAATATAATTAGTACATTTGATAATAAACATTACAAGCAGATTATACACAAACATTGTTGGCAAACATCAGTATAACATTTCTTGTAGTATTTAAAGGCTAAAATATAAGGTCCACTTATCAGATTCCTCCCCCCTGTGATGGCCCCTTGTAAATATTTTAGGGGGGAGGGTTGTTTTGGACAGGTAACCACCCTCTCCACTACGTAATGGAGTAACAAAGTAATGTGTGATAGTTTGGCCAGCCCCTCCTTCATTAAACTATTGGCAGCCCACTGGACAGGTAAAAAAAAAGGAAAATGGAAGCACATTTTTGGATTCTGCTATTACCTATCACAATAATAATAGAAGGAGAAGAATTAAAACAGTAGCATTTGAAAGTATTGAGGCAGGCCCTGGCACTACATGCTTGGAAAAATGTATCCATAAATATGACCACTATAGAGGTAGGTATAATGTGTATTGGGTTTGGCAAAGTCAGCACATAGAGGATTGGTATCAGCTGACTGAGCAGTTGGGGGAGGGAGGGTTCAAAAAAGAAAAAAGATTTGGGGCACCACAAAACAAAGCCTCAGGCCCTCTGAAGGAATTTAAGGACAACTATAACATTTGTACACATTTTAGGGGGTGTTTAGGGTAAAGCATTACAATGGAGCTGACAAAATACATTGTTAAGTGACTAGACTATAGGTATATATGGGCCCCAAATAGCATGCTGGGGGGGGGGGGGGGGGTAAGTGAAGGCAAATATGCATGAAGGACAAAAAAGGAGCATACAAAAATCCAACATGCATGAGGACAAAGGGGCACAGCATATTACAGAATATTACAGCATATTGAAATCCTGGTAATTAGGGAAGGATGAAAGAAATACAATACATTAGCAAACAGTAAATACATAGAATGTGAAGTTAAAGAATAAAACTTACCCTCATATAGTCCTTCTGCAGGACCTGAATGATGGCAGAACAGGTCTCTGGAATGATGATCCCCAGAGCCTGGGGGGAGATGCCTGTCGAGAACTTGAGGTCCTGCAGGCTTCTCCCTGTCGCCAAGTACCTCAACGTGGCAACTAACCTCTGCTCCGCGGTGATGGCTTGCCACATGCAGGTATCCTGCCTGGTAATATAAGGGGACAGCAAAGCCAACAGACGGTGAAAAACGGGGTCCGTCATCCTGAGATAATTCCTGAAATCATCAGGATTATTCTCACGGATCTCACGAAGCAGAGGCATGTGCGAGAATTGGTCACGCTGGAGCAACCAATTCTTGGTCCACGAACTCCTCCTCACCCTGTTCATGGACCGGGCTTGTGTCAAAGTAAGAACCCCAACACCAAGCCCCCGCACAGCACGAACTCTACGACGAGTACGTACACATAACATCGCTTCTAAACGGTCGGCTGATCAGAACGGACTAAAGAAAGCACTGATAAACAGCAAGGCCTGAAAGAACGAAATGCAAATCAAGCAACGAGCGGACAATAAGCACTGAAAATCAAAGCGTACTATATATAAATATATACGCCGCAAAGAGAAACAAATGCAAACTGACTACACGCACTGATAAGCAGATACGCACCGACAAGCACAAACTGTAGAGCAGGAACGATCTGAAGCACAAGTCTGAAAAGACACGAATCGTCTATAGCGAAACTCCTACTAACACGCGATAAACACGAGATCAGCAGAAGGAGCCCAACGGGTGCCGGACATGGTGCTGAACTTTCCTTTTATGGTCTCGTCGTACGTGGTGGACATCACCGCGTTCTTGGCGGTCGGAATTTGGTGTGATCGTGTGTAGGCAACACAGCTTGAGCGTGAAAAACCGACACAGTTTTTTCAGACAAGAATTCCGATCGTGTGTACGCGGCATTAGTCTTCAAGTGGTTAGAGTGGGTAATGTGTGACATTAGCTTCTACATGTTGTGCATAAAATGCCAGGACAGTTCAACCCCCCGCCCCCCCCCCAAATGACCCCATTTTGGAATGTAGACACTCCAAGCTATTTGCTGAGAGGCATGTCAAGGAGTCCATGGAATATTTTATATTTTGACACAAGTTGCGAGAAAATGACAAACTTTTTTATTTTCTTTTGCACAAAGTTGTCACTAAATGATATATTGCTCAAACATGCCATGGGCATATGTGAAATTACACCCCAAAATACATTCTGTGATTGGTTTTCGGGGAACCGTACGCAGTTAGGCTCCCAAAAAGTCCCACACATGTGGTATCCCCATACTCAGGAGGAGCAGCAGAATGTATTTTGGGGTGTAATTCCACATATGCCCATGGCATGTGTGAGCAATATATCATTTAGTGACAACTTTGTGCAAAACGTGTGGCAAAATATTAAATATTCCATGGACTCAACATGCCTCTCAGCAAATAGCTAGTGTCTACTTTCCAAAATGGGGTCATTTGGCTGGGTTTTGTGCCATCCTGGCATTTTATAGCCTTCAAAATAAAATCAAAAATTTACGCCCTTAGAAATCCTGAAGGTGGTGCTTGGTTTTCGGGGGGCCCCCGTACGCGGCTAGGCTCCCAAAAAGTCTCACACACGTGGTATCCCCGTACTCAGGAAAAGCAGAAAAATGTATTTTGGAGTGCAATTCCACATAAACCATGGCTTGTGTGAGCAATGTATCATTTAGTGACAACTATATATTTTTTTTATATATAGATTACAAAGCAAGTAGAGTCATTCAAGACAAAATCCTTACAATCATCTGTTCATGAACATGATTTTTGGATTTTTATACATATATATATATATATATATATATATATATATATATATATATATATATATATATACATAGATAGCTATATATCTATCTATCTATCTATATATATATATATATATATATATATATATATATATATATATATATATATATATATATATATATATATATATATATATATATATATATATATATATATATATATATATATATATATACACACACGCTATATATGTTGTCTTTGGGACTAATTTGCACTACAAACACCTTTTAAAAGGTCTTCTTTTGTCTACATATATTTTGTTGGGGGCATCCCTATAAATGATGTATTGTCCTAATTTACCTGTAGTTTGTTGAGTTGCACTATTTTTTAGCACTTTATATATGCACATATTGCTGGTGTGTTGGCTTATAATATTTTAAGCGATGCACTGCTATGTTACATATTCCAAGGACTGCAAAGTAAAAGGCATTCTAGCATTCTAGCATTCTAGCAAGAGAACATGATATTTAAAGAATCCTAACATTAGTATGTAAGTACTTAATGTTTTAATGTAACCATTAGTAAAACATAATACAATAATAAAATATGATTGCTTTCCTTTTTCATCACCCTTATTATGTTTATTTTATAAATGCATTTTCAAAATAAAATCAGTTTACTACTATGGAAATATAGGAGTTTGGGACTTTATATGAATCGTGCAACCGAGGAGATACCACGACAGTGTGTGTCTGGTGGGTAATAGATAATCAATAAGAACCACATATGTTACAAAATAGCACAATGTATAGCTAATAGATAAATATAGTACATGTAATGTATTGCATACAAAATGATAACATGATAATAAGATAACATAATAACATATAAGTTCATATTATAGGCCTTGATCGAAAAACACCAAATTCATTAACTTGTGTCTCCATGATATATAGATAAAAATATTATTGGTTAAGTTGGTACACTTCAATAGGCTTAGCATATATAATATTGATAATAATCTTGAAATGTAATCAAGAGGGGCATCTAATAGCTCGACTCTAGCGCCACTCAACAGGAGCAGAGGTAGGGCAGGAGTCTATAAGAATATTGAAAGTTACTATAGTGTGGAAATTCTGAAAAAAGATGGAAAAGAAAAAAAGAAAAAAATAAGAAAACATATACACCCAATCATACTTACAGACCAACTAAGATTCTGCATGCAAGCATGGAGTGCCAGAGGTGGTCCAGAGAGGTTATCAGCCCTGGGAGCTGAGGTAGCATAACCCATGGCACAACAGTAGAAATAGACAGCTGAACCACAGCAGTCCCAGGAAGTGAACCCCCATATGTGAATTGTGTTAAACATATCCATTTATAAAAATAGTAAATTGTATAGTGTATAATTACCGTATTTATCGGCGTATAACACACACTTTTTCCCCCTTAAAATCGGGGGAAAGTCGTGGGTGCGTGTTATACGCCGATACCCCCAAAAAAATTAGAAATCAAAAGGAAGAACTCCGGACAGCCGCACAGCGGGAAAATAAAATCCAAAGGGTTTATTTAAAAGCAAAAAGACACCACAATCCAAACACGGCAAAAAGGGGGGTACAGAGCTGACGCGTTTCGCACTGTATTTCAGTGCCTACTCATCAGCTATGAGTAAGCACTGAAATACAGTGCGAAACGCGTCAGCTCTGTACCCCCCTTTTTGCCGTGTTTGGATTGTGGTGTCTTTTTGCTTTTAACTAAACCCTTTGGATTTTATTTTCCCAGTGTCCGGCTGTCCGGAGTTCTTCCTTTTGATTTCTAATCGTTGTGCTATTAGCCAGCACCTGGGGCTCCCACACAGGAGCAGGAGCATTTGCTTGTAGGGAGAGTCTTGGAGCGGTGGTCGTTTATTTTCACCCCCAAAAAAATGACAAAAATCGGTTGCAGCGCCGAAAAATGGCGACCGCGGCCGAAAAAGGCCGAACCGCGGCCGAAAAAGGCCGGAAAAAGCCGAAGCGCGGCCGAAAAAGACCGAAGCCGGCTGTTCAGCTCCGCTCGTAGTCCTGCCTCCCTGCGCTCGCTCCCGAAACAGCAGGGAGGCGGGACTCCGAGCGGAGCCGAACAGTCGGCTCGATCTTTTTCGGCCACGCTTCGGCCTTTTTCGGCCTTTGTTTGTCTCGCGGCGGGAAATTTAAACGTCGGCAAGGCTGCAAATGACGCTGGCAAACTGCAAATGACACTAGCAAGCTGCAAATGACACTGGGCAAGCTACAAATGACGCTGGGCAAGCTACAAATGATGCTGGGCAAGCTACAAATTTTTTTTCCCCTAAACTTCTCTCCTAAAACTTTTTTTCCTTAAAATTCCCTCCTAAACTTGCGTGTTATACGCCGGTGCGTGTTATACGCCGATAAATACGGTATATATAGGGTTTGACTGGAGTGACTAATATTACAGGGGAATTGTGATAGTGCAGTGACCAAGAAGGTGAATAGAGGGACTATGCCAAAAGGTAAACCAGTGTGATGAAATGTTAATACATAGTGTAATGTATCTCGCCAAAGGGGATAAATAGTGGATACAATTAAACCAAGTAACGAGGGCAAAGGGATGGAGAAAAAAGGGTGAAAAAATAGGGAAGAAAGAAGGAGAGAAGCTACCTATATGAAGAAGAAGGTCCAGTTGGTGCAGAGTGTCCAAAGGGGCATAGACCGTAGGGACTGGCCGGTTGAGCTGAGAGGAGTATAGTACTCCACAACAGCGAAGGGTAAGCCACCAACGCCCCACTGGCGGTCAATGGGAGGAAGGGAAGTGCAACACTGCTTACCAGCTGGTGCCAAACCCCTCGTATAGGATGCCAAGATGGAATTACAACACTGGCACACTCACGCCAACAGTTAATGATGCAGTGCTGGGGGCATGATGTCGATGCGGTGCGGGACGCCCACCCAAACCCACGCATCACCAAAGGGGAAGGAGGGAAGGGGAGGACCCTGCAGCGCATCGCAACTCCCGGGACTAAGAAACAACCAGCCGAACCATTCAACCCAGCACACCACAAGCCAGATTGAGAGATCTGCAAGGAAAGGGTTTAACTGAATACCCTATATGTATTGAATTGAAAAATAATAAAATAAATAGGATTATAACTGTAAATAATAATAAACACCTGAACTAGTGCTATCAATGGATAATAACAAGAAATTGTAATAAAACATGGGTGCATGATTCCATCCCTTTTTTGTTAATGAAGAAAAAGGAGGAGGTTGGGATTTTAAATGAGGCTTTGAACAGGGTAGAACAATTACCTCCATCCCTCAGCTCTACCGGCCAGTCCCTACGGTCTATGCCCCTATGGACACTCTACACCAACTGGACCTTTTTGTTCATATAGGTATACTAGTGTGGTAGCTTCTTTCCTTCTTTCTTCCCATTTTTCCACCCTTTTTTCTCCATGCCTGTGCCCTCGGTACTTGGTTTGATTGTATCCACTATTTATCCCCTTTGGCAGGATACATTACACTATGTTTTACCATTTCATTACATTGGTTTACCTTTTGGCACAGTCCCTCTATTCACCTTCTTGGTCACTGCACTGCATCACAATTCCCCTGTAATATTAGTCATTCCAGTCCAACTCTTTATATTATTATACACTATGCAATTTACTATTTTTATAGATGAATATGTTTGACACAATTCACATATGGGGGTTCACTTCCGGAGACTGCTGTGGTTCAGCTGTCTATTTCCACCATTGTGCCATGGGTTATATTACCTCAGTTCCCGGGGCTGATGACCTCTCCGGCCGGCCTCCAGCTCTCCATGCTTGCACCCAGAATCTTAGTTGGCCTGTAAGAATTATTAGGTGTATATAATTTCTTATTTTTTTCTTTTTTTCTTCTTCATCTTTTTTTAGATGGACCTATGGGATCGCAGGCAGGACCCTATTACATCACTTACCCAATTTATTAATGAAGAAAAGAGACGCAGACAAGTGTTGGATTATATAGGCCGCGGCTGTTTATTATTGGTTTCAAAAATATTTATTCAATCAGACAAGAACTAAATATATAACTTTTAACAGCCTAGCCATACAGCCCAGGCTGCATAAATAAATAACTGACTTTATAAATTTCCCAAAACACTTTAAATATATAATTGAAAATTTTATTAAAGAGTAAACAAACTAGTCCACCTTTGTATAATTGCAAAAGTGACACCACCACATAATTACAGCCGCGACAAAAGGGGAGGGGGGAGGGGAACACCACAGCTCAGTCTTCTGAGGCGAATTGAGCCTGACTGGACGGAACCCCCTTTTTATAGCCTCTATTGGGGCCAGCTAAGCCAGTTTAAACTGGATTTTCCCGGGCTAACCCACGAGCCTCAGGAGAGGTCACCTGTATCCCTCTCCCAAGACACGTGAGCCAGCTAGTTTCCCCCAGGGGACCTGAGCCCCTAGGGGGAACTTGAAACTGCCTGTCCCTACCGCTCTCCCATGAGGAAAAGGGGAGTTGAAACTGTTCCCCTTTTCCTATCATGGGATCGCAGGCAGGACCCTATTACATCACTTACCCAATTTATTAATGAAGAAAAGAGATGCAGACAAGTGTTGGATTATATAGGCCGCGGCTGTTTATTATTGGTTTCAAAAATATTTATTCAATCAGACAAGAACTAAATATATAACTTTTAACAGCCTAGCCATACAGCCCAGGCTGCATAAATAAATAACTGACTTTATAAATTTCCCACAAGACAGGTGGACTTAAGACCGCCTGTCCCTAAAACCCCCTAACGCGGCCATCTCAACACATGAACTGAGGTCTGCGTTAAAAATATCTAAACCGATGTCTGACAGGTGAATCTCATCCTGTCTATATAAACCACGAATGCCACCCTCCAACTCTATATGCCTAAACGAGATAATGCCTAACTGTGTAAGTAATTTGGACACCGCTCTATTAATGCGCTTTCTTATTCTTTCCAATGGGTGCATGGAAGGAAAAGAAAGCCAACGAAACCTTTGCACTATTTCAGAGAAAACAATAACCGTGTTAGGCAAAGCTAGTTGAATCCTCTGCAAATCGTCTCTAATGTTAAAAATAATGTTTAACGTTTTTTGTTTTCCAATGTCATTTCCCCCAAGATGCACAATCAGTACATCTGGTGGTGGAAATCTGAGAAAAAGACCCGTAAAGTCCCCCAGCAGATCAGCCCATAACATTCCCCTCTTTCCTGACCAAAAAACTTCGTATTGTCCGGAATCCAAACCTAAATTATCAGAATAAACTCTTTCTTTAGCCCTCAGGTGTGCCCAAAAGACGTAGGAGTGTCCAATTATCCAAATTACCTTTCGGCATAAACCTGGAATGAATCAAAGAGAAAGATTAGGACGAATATATAATAAATAACTATTAGATTTCCATCTTCCCACCTTCTTAACTATACTATCATCCAAACCCAATCTAGAAGCCTCAGTG
Organism: Lithobates sylvaticus; assembly: GCA_028564925.1. Classification (NCBI taxonomy): domain Eukaryota; kingdom Metazoa; phylum Chordata; class Amphibia; order Anura; family Ranidae; genus Lithobates; species Lithobates sylvaticus. Next base: position 141,492,850 of record CM053027.1, read on the forward strand.
GCTGCTCCAATTCTAAAGGAATGTGACGTCAAATTAACCTTATCCAACTTTAAAAACTTTAAACATTTTCTAAAAACGCACACGAACTGATACCTAGTGAGAGGGGAGCCCGACTCATGTAAAAACAAACCCTGACCACCCATTGGCCGGACACTAAGATATTTATTTAATAAACCCAAAGGACAGATTGAAGAGTTGAGGCCTGCGTGCAACGTGATCCAACTGCCTTTACCTAACTGATCAGTTTTAGACTTTCTTAAAAATATCCTCAAGGATGTGTCTGAGACAAAAACATCCGAGGCCCGAATAGTTGGTAACTCAGAAGCTCTGAGCGCTGCGAAAAAGGTAATAGAAAAAACTGCTCTAAATAATGTTGCCTCAAAGGAAGAAAAACAGACTTGTTCCGATGCCAAACAGAGTTTTTCTAAAATATCCGGAGTAATAGGAAAACGGGAATCCGGTTTAAAATTGTCCCTCTTATAGCCTTTTAAGGCTTGCTTAACAGAAAAATAAGCTAAACAAGAAGGCAAGTTATTAAGTTTGAGAAAAAAGGACAAACCGGCCAAGGTTTTATTAACATGCGACCAAGAATATTGCTTATGAAACAAAAAATTTAAAAATAACAATACTAAACCTTCCGAAAAAGCACTCATAGGAGCATTGATCGAATTTAAAAAGGCAACCCAAAGCAACCAGGCCGATTGATATCCAGCCCAGGTCGATGGGGCCAAAGAATTCCGAATCGAATCAGCAATAGGTTTCAAAAAAGGTCCCACAATTTGTGTGGACAAGGTATTCCTACTTGATCCGCGGACGGGAACAGTTGAAAGAAACGATCCATCTGCAGGCGAGACAATGCGTCCGCCACATCATTGTCTTTTCCTGCCACATGAATCGCTTTTAACCAGATATTCCAATGCAAACATTGAAAAATCATGTGGCACAACAAGACAATGACTGGCATAGACTTAGACGTTAAACAATTAATTGCATACATGACTCCCTTATTATCAGTCCGAACTAAAATTCTTTTGTTCTGAAAATAAGGGGCCCAAAGTTCCAAAGCAACTATAATAGGGAATAATTCTAGCAAAACTATATTCTTTGTATAACCTAATCTAATCCATCTCGGGTTCCACACGTCCGCACGCCAATGTGATTGCCAAATTGCAGCAAAACCACATGATCCCGCCGAGTCAGTAGAAAGAAAAAACTCTTTATCCAGAATGAATTCATCCTGCCATAGGGCTCGACCATTGAAATGTTGTAAAACTGTAACCACACCAAAAGATCCTCTCGCATATCATGAGTAATCCTGATATGAGAGAAAGGAGATTTAAAACCCGAGATGGAATGATAAAGTCTTCTGGAAAAAATCTTGCCAATGGGCATGATCCTTGAAGCAAAGGCCAACAGACCTAATAAGGATTGCATGTCCTTCAAACAAACCTTCTTTTTGCGAATAATAATCAGTAACTGTACTCTAAGTTTCGTTACCTTTTCTTCCGGGAGTCGAAATTCCATTAACTCTGTATCGATAGTAATACCCAGGAAATCCAAACAAGTTGAAGGCCCAGCCGTTTTGTCAACAGCCAGAGGAATATTGAAGTGATGACAAATATTAAAAATGTGTCTAATAAAATTGAACAGTCAGGGGAGGAAGCGGGGCCTAAAAACAAAAAATCATCTAGATAATGAATGACAAACTCAGATCCGGATAAAGAAACTACCACCCATTCCAAAAATGAAGAAAAAGTTTCAAAATAGAAGCAGGACAGAGAACAACCCATTGGTAAACATTTGTCAAAATAGAATTTATTTTGAAAGAAAAAACCTAGTGAATTAAAACAAGAGGGATGTATAGGAAGAAGACGGAAAGCTGATTGAATATCAGCCTTTGCCAAAAATGCGCCCTTTCCCAGATACCTAAGCTTCTTTAGCGCATCTTCAAAAGAAGCATAAGTAACCGAAGAAAGGCTGTCCTCAATTTGGTCATTCAATGATTGACCCTTTGGAAAGGATAGGTGATGTATAAGCCTGAAAGAATTTCTTTCTTTTTTGGGGACAATACCCAAAGGGGAAATTCTAAAATTAGAAAATGGAGGAGAGAAAAACGGGCCTGCTATTCTACCTGCCGAAAGTTCCTTAAAAATCTTTTCTTCTACTATTTCTGGAAATTGGTCTATAGATTTCAAATTGTTTACCATGGTACATCCTGCACCCAAAAATTTAGGAAGCAAAAACCCTTCATCAAAACCTTCAATGAGGAGCTGGGCCTTCAACTTGTCTGGGTAAGCCCTGAGCCATGGTAGCATGTTTACCAGCTTCACTGGCGTTGAAGCCTTTTTGAAAAGATCCTGCTTGTTGAGTAACCGAGGACATTTTCTTAAAACATTTAGATACCGAATGTGCTCCGGAACAAAATGCGCATTCGTGTCTATATTTGCAGGAGTTTGGCCATCTGCACTGTGAATCGTTGAAATTGAAACAAATGACTTTCTTGTATCCGGTATTGTTGGCTGCGTTTTGAGAAGTCTGAGGCTGCCTGGAATATGCCCTTTGGGGAAGAAAAAGATTGAGCCAAAGGCTCACGTCTTTCACTCCCCACTTCAAAGTCGGGTAAACAGACAATTTTTGGCGAAAGGCCTCATCATAAGTATACCAAGCCGTACCTCCGAAATTCTTAAACGCTTCCAATATAATATCTAAATGCTGAAAAAGTCCAGAACTTTTCTCAGGAAATTTTTCACATAAGATACCAGAAAATATACAATAAGCCTGCAACCAGTTGTTGAAAGACCTGGACACAGGCCTACGTCTATCTTCGTCGTCTTTTTTGTCAGTTCTACTAATAAATTCTTTTGCAGAAGGAAGCAAAGATAAAAGATCCAAAAATTCACCCTTCCAAATTTTTTCTTTTATTGCCATAGATAAATGGAAACCTAACGGAGAGCTTTCACAAGGAATAGACTCTTTTAAACATGTTTCGGGTAAATTTTGAGATCTTGCCGACTGATATGCAAAAGAATTATCTATTGTATCATTATTCAAACTTGATATGTGATCAGTAGTAAAACCACTAGATGGCGCCCATATCCCCAAAGCTGCATTATTAGCTATAGGCTGAGCAGAGGCACCCAGTGTATGTACTTCCTGAATTAATTTGTGCAAAAGCTCAGAAATATTATTAGTAATATTAATAGGTAACTCACCAACCCCACTAGAGTTAGTTGGCGGAATATTAAATGACGACCTTATGGAATCTTCCTCATTCCCCATGCCAGTTGAAGCCATGGGAGCTGGGCCAATAGCCATGCCTGTGACAGACCCTGACTGAAATGCTGTGGGATGTTGCCGTGGAGATGCTGTGTTGTGATGTGGTCGGACCGACCTTCCGTCGAAAAATTCGTTCCTGGCTAAGCTAATCGACACTTCGCCTGTAGGTGCGCCCACCGCGGACGAAACCGATCCTCTTCTCCCTACGCTGCTGCACCCGCCTCTCACCGCTCCCCTAGACATTCGACCTGTAGCTCCGCCCCGGCTCTGGGAAGCCCTGCCTTGCCGTCTAGCTGACTCTGCTCGAGGTGGTGAAGGGGAAAGCCTGCGGCGCGGGGTACGCCTTCTCCTAGCTGAGTTACTTACATCAGCGGCGGCGCCTCCTCCTCTTCGCCTTTGACACGAGAATTCTTCTTGCGGCTCTGTGTGTTCTTCCTCCAAACAGGGCACGGGCGAATGGCGGGACGGAACTTCAGCCGACATTTCGATGTCGGTCACCGGACCCCAGGCTTCGGCGGCGGCAGTTGCGGCTCCCACCGGAGCCTCTTGACGCGAAGTCCTCGGTAAGTCAAGGCACTGCCGAATCCAATCTTCACCGCCATCTTCTCCTGGCCGTTCGATAAGCCGTCTCAGCAGACTCATCTTCTGGCCTCAGAAGACACTGTTTGCTCAATGGGAGTAAACCCTAGAACACCACAGCTCAGTCTTCTGAGGCGAATTGAGCCTGACTGGACGGAACCCCCTTTTTATAGCCTCTATTGGGGCCAGCTAAGCCAGTTTAAACTGGATTTTCCCGGGCTAACCCACGAGCCTCAGGAGAGGTCACCTGTATCCCTCTCCCAAGACATGTGAGCCAGCTAGTTTCCCCCAGGGGACCTGAGCCCCTAGGGGGAACTTGAAACTGCCTGTCCCTACCGCTCTCCCATGAGGAAAAGGGGAGTTGAAACTGTTCCCCTTTTCCTATCATTCTAACAATTTTCGCATTATAGTAACTTTTAATATTCTTATAGACTCCTGCCCTACCTCTGCTCCTGATGAGTGGAGCTAGCCACAAAATGTGTCAAGCTATTAGATGCCCCTCTTGATTATAGCTCAAGATTATTATCAATATTATATATGCTAAGCCTATTGGAGTGTACCAACTTAACAAAGAATATTTTTATCTATATATCATGGAGACACACATTAATGAGTTTGGTGTTTTTTTTATCAAGGCCTATAATATGAACTTATATGTTATTATGTTATGTTATTGTCATGTTATCATTTTGTATGCAATAAATTACATTTACTATATTTATCTATTTGCTATACATTGAGCTATTTTGTAACATAAGTGGTTCTTATTGATTATCTATTACCCACCAGACACACTCTGTCGTGGTATCTCCTCGGTTACACAATTCATATAAAGTCCCAAACTTCTCCAATATTTCCATATTACAGGGATGGAGGCTATTGTTATACCCTGTTCAAAGCCTCATTTAAAGTCCCAACCTCCTCCTTTTTCTTCAGTTTACTACTATGGTCTCAGAATCAGAATTTCACTTAAAGGGACACAGAAACTAAGGTCACAGACATGGCTGCTTTTACAAGCCCTCTGAAGTGCACTGATGACAAATACATATGACAATACAAAGAACAGCATACAATAGCACCAATTGTTTTTTTAACCAAACAAAGAACCACCTTCTTTTAGGTGACAAAATCAGAACCATCAGAAATGTAAGTACAACACTTATCACCATTTAAAGCACACACATCTATCAGAGCAGCAAATAATGTTCTGCTATTTTATTCTGCAGAGATAACCTATGATTCTGTGCAAGCTCTAAAGAGATTTTTGCAAGTGCATTAGAGGTTACATTTATTACTTGATCCATTAAGAAAGAGTAAAGACTAAAGTTTGCATAATGTAACCCCCCTCTTCCTGCTTTAAAACTCATGTAGTGGAAAGAAAGGAAGAGTCATCACCTCAGAAAGAGCAAAACTTTGTCTTACTCGCACTGCTAGAACAACATATTCCAAAGTGCAAATAAAATCCCTGGGGCTGGATCATTGACTGATTGGAGTGTAGAGGCAAGACAATTCTAAAGACTAAACTTGAAAATACATGAATCCAATAATATATAATGTAGGTTTCCCCATTAGTGAAATATGAAAGGACTATCATCAGTCAGTACCACAATTGTAACCTTCTAACATCTATTGAACCTTCAGTACAACCTAAAATGCTTGAACACAATCCAAAGGTAATATCAGCAAGGTATAGAGAATGGGACATTTCTGAGCAATTTAAAGGAACTACTGTCCAGGGAAGCCTTTACAGAAGCAGTAAATGGCACATGACTACACACCCAACAGTCATACTGTATATGCGTAAATCTCTCAGTGGCATGATGAAATTGACGTAAAAGTGATGTCCATTAGAAAGCTCACTTGAGAAAAAAATACAAGTGGCCAGCTGGATTTAAGCAAAACTGTTACAAGGCAACAAGTAAACAGCAGGAAACAACAAACAACTTCTTGTTGGAAGGATCAATCCAGCTTAAGGACAGTGAATAGCCTTCCTGTGGATCAGTGACAACTCCGTGATAGGTAACCCAGTTGCAGAAATCACTTGGAGTACTGTTGTTACAGAAGGGAGGCATGGCAATTGGGGGCACAAACCTAAGTGAGCCCACCATTAAGCTTCACTGATACAGCAGTTGACAGGACCTGGAAAGGCCCAAGGTACCACGAGGTAGGGAAATAAAGACCTGTGAGCAATAGACCTACTTCCAGACTCTGAGGGTGAATACCCCTCATTTTCAGAGGATCTTTGTCCAAATGCTGATACAGATGACTGAAGACCATAAGAATTTCCATGGAGTATATCAGCTCATTCCAAATTAGTATCCGTAAAACATCAAAAGAGATTGAGTAGCTGAGATGTAGAACAATAAGTATACCAGTTACCATATTATAGTAATGTTGAAGGCAATTTATACAAAGCATGTGTTCAATTCTTTGTTTTGGAGACTAAAAATGGAAAAGGGTTATAGATTTGCACAGCAGATCATGAGCCTATATGGACAGCCTGCAATATCTGAGCAACTGAGTGTGCATATGGTATCTGGAAATTAAAAATGTGAGAGAAAGAAAGTAGATTGCAGCTAGAAATAAGCAATTAAAATAGATTAACAGAGTCTGATATATGTTGGCCATAAAACAAGTAAATTGTATCTTTTAATAAAAAGGGTTTATTTCTTCCCAGACTGAAGAGAAAAACAATTTAAGGAATTGCAACACACCTCATATTCCATTTTGGACAGTCTGATAGTATTGAGGTAGAGCTCAAGCAGATTACATCTTAAAAACTGAATTGATACAAATTTAATTTTAAATATATAATAGGAAAATGCCAGAGATTTTAAGAACACCTTTTAAGGCTTTTAGGATTACTGAGGGAGATAGAAGGCAGATTTCATCAATAAAATTAGACAAAACCTTTACATAGACACAAAAGTGAGTACAACCCTTTATATTTTAGTAAATATTTTATTATATCTTTTCTTGTGACAACACTGAAGAAATGACACTTTGCTCTGCTTCAGTATGTCACAGTACATGTTGGCATTCATCGTTCCCTCAATGAACTGTAGCTCCCCAGTGCCGGCAGCACTCATGCAGCCCCAGACCATGACACTCCAACCACCATGCTTGACTGTAGGCAAGACACACTTGTCTTTGTACTGCTCACCTGGTTGCTGCCACACATGCTTGACACCATCTGAACCTAATAAGTTTATCTTGGTCTCATCACACCACAGGACGTGGTTTTAGTAATCCATGTCCTTAGTCTGCTTGTCTTCAGCAAACTGTTTGCAGGCTTTCTTGTGCATCATCTTTAGAAAAGGCTTCCTTCTGGGGTGACAGCCATTTTATGCAGTGTGCAGCGTATGGTCTGAGCACTGACAGGCTGACCTCCAACCCCTTCAACCTCTGCAGCAATGGTGGCAGCACTCATACATCTATTTCCCAAAAACAACCTCTGGATATGATGCTGAGCACGTGCACTCAACTTCTTTGGTCGACCATGGTGAGGCCTGTTCTGAGTTTAACCTGTCCTGTTAAACCGCTGTATGGTCTTGGCCACCGTATTGCAGTTCAGTTTCAGGGTCTTGGAAATCTTCTTATAGCCTAGGCCATCTTCATGTAGAGCAATAATTCTTTTTTTGCCATGAGGTGCCATGTTGAACTTCCAGTGACCAGTATGAGAGAGTGAGAGCAATAACACCAAATTTAACACACCTGCTCCCCATTCACACCTGAGACCTTGTAACACTAACGAGTCATATGACACCGGGGAGGGAAAATTACTAATTGGGCCCAATTTGGACATTTTCACTTAGGAGTGTACTCACTTTTGTTGCCAGCGGTTTAGACATTATTGGCTGAGGGGACAGCCAATTTACACTGTATACAAGCTGTACACTCACTACTTTACATTGTCGAAAAGTGTCATTTCTTCAACGTTGTTACATGAAAAGATATAATAAAATATTTACAAAAATGTGAAGGGTGTACTCACTTTTGTGAGATACTGTAATATGAATATTGTATAAATTTGCTGCAGAGAACCCAATCCTTATTAATAAGAAAATGATTTTAAAGCAGAGGTCATGCCTGATTCAACCATAATTATTGATTAAAACTTAATTGATTTAGGCACAGGTTTTTAAATGTACACATATTTGCAGAACAAAATCTCATCCTTTTTAACTTTTTAACTACTTCCGAACCGCCCACCACACATTTACTGTGGTAGGGCGGCTCGGCTGCACGAAACAACATACCTTTACGTTGGTCACACTTTGTGGTCTGGGGCGCATGCTGCCGGCAACCTGCTCCCACTGTGATTGGACACAGCGGGAGCCAATCAGTGTATCCAGCAGCCACGGTGGCCGATGGGCACCCGCAATCTTTTGGCAGAATAACAGAATGGTGGTCTGCCTATGTAAACAAAGCAGACCGTAGTTCTGTCACAGAAGAAGAGAGAGATCTGTGATTCCTACTAATCAGGAACACCGATCTCTCTATTTGTCTAGTGTCAGCATCCCCCACACAGTTAGAAAGCACACATAGGGAACACATTTAACCCTTTGATTGCCTCTGATGTTAACCCCTTCCCTGCTAGTGTCATTTATACAGTGTCAGTGCATTTTTTTTAGCACTGATCACTGTATAGTCCCCAAAAAGTGACACTTAGTGTCCAATTTGTCCACCGCAATGTCTCAGTCACACTAAAAATCACTGATCGCCGCCATTACTAGTAAAACATTTTTTTAAAAGTCCCTAAATCTATCCCATAGTTTGTAGATGCAATAACTTTTGTGCAAACCAATCAATATATGCTTATTGAGATTTTTTTTACCAAAACTTTGTAGCAAAATACAAATTGACCTAAATTAATGAATAAATTCGATTTTTTACATAGTTCTATTGGATACGTTTTATAGCAGAAAATAAAAAATATAGTTTTTTTCAAAATTGTTTCCCCCCTTTTTTGATTATAGCGCAAAACATAAAAACTGCAGAGGTGATCAAATACCACCAAAAGAACGCTCTATTTGTGGGAAAAAAAGGACATCAATTTTATTTGGGTACAATGTCGTACGACCGTGCAATTGTCAATTAAAGTAACGCAGTGCCGTATCGCAAAAAATGGCCTGTCACTAAGAGGGTAAAGTGGTTAATAGGTAGCATATTTCAAGGCAGAGCGTCAGCTTCTTCCAGCCAGAAATTAGATATAAAAAAATACGTTTTCACTTACCATGTCTGGCTGAAATATGCCTTCTCTTTGCCTCTGAAACCTCATCATATCCTAAAGAATATAATTCAGTTCAGCAAATAATTAAAATTCATAAAATAATTTTGCAATACAGTGTCAGTTAGTATGGCTGGCTAAAAATGGCCTTTTATGGAAAAGAATACGATTCTGTTAAAAAACATCCAAAAAAACTAAGCGCTAGACCTCTTAGTATCACTCATATATGGGAGAGGAATGACTCCTGATGGTCCTAGCTGCTGTGGACACAACAAAGCAACCATACCAGATTGACAGCACACAGGACTAAGCCCCCATACACACGGTCGGAAATTCCGACCACAAAATCTGTCTGATTTTTTTCGACGGATTTTGTTTGACATTGGTGTTGCATACACACGGTCGGACAAAGTTGTTGGAAAATCCGATCATTCTGAACGTGGTGACGTTCGTTGCGTACAACGGAACTACGTAGAGGCTAGTAGCCAATAGCTTTGGTCTCGTAATTTGATCTGAGCATGCACGGCAAGGTTTTTTAGAGAACCTTAATGAACAAACAGCATCATGAAGGCCAAGGAACACATCAGACAGGTCAGGGATAAAGTTGTGGAAAAGTTTAAAGCAGAGTTAGGTTATATAAAAATATCCCAAGCTTTGAACATCTCAGGGAGCACTGTTCAATCCATCATCCGAAAATGGAAAAAATATGGCACAACTACAAACCTACCAAAACATGGGCGTCCACCTGAACTGACAAACCAGGCAAGGAGAGCATTAATCAGATAAGCAGCCAAGAGACCCATTGCAACTCTGGAGGAGCTGCAGAGATCCTCAGCTCAGGTGGGAGAATCTGACCACAGGAAAACTATTAAGCCCCATACACACGCTCGGATTATCCGAGGACCAGGTCCGTCGGATCATGTCCGTCGTACTTTGTCCGATGTTGGTGTTGCATACACACGGTCGGACAAAGTTGTCGGAAAATCCGATCATTCTGAACGTGGTGACGTTTGTTGCCTACAACGGGACTACGTAGAGGCTAGTAGCCAATAGCTTTGGTCTTGTAATGTGATCTGAGCATGCGTAGCACTTTGTCCGTCGGACAACGCTACACACGATCGGATTTGGTGTGATCGGACCGTGTTGTCAAAAAATCTATCCAGCAGGAGATAGGACTTTGTCCGTCGGACAATCCGACGTACACTGTCCGATGGTGCATACACACGGTCGGATTTTTCAACAACATTGTCCGATCGGACAGAATCCATGCAAAAATCCGACCGTGTGTATGGGGCTTTAGTCGTGCACTCCATAAATCTGGCCTTTATGGAAAAGTGTCTAGAAGAAAGCCATTGTTGAAAGAAAGCTATAAGAAGTCTCATTTGCCGTTGTGGGGGAAACCCACAAGCCATGTGGGGGAAACAGCAAAAATGCGGAAGAAGGTGCTCTGGTCAGATAAGACCAAAATTTAACCAACATTTTTAATTGTACCTTTCATTGCAGCAGATACTTTTTGGAGAGCATTGATAGGGACTTTTTTTCATCTGGTAACTTAAGAAACGTGTTTCTAAAGTGTTTGCTTTTTACATGAGCATACACTATATTACCAAAAGTATTGGGACACCTGCCTTTACACGCACATGAACTTTAATGGCATCCCAGTCTTGGTCCATAGGGTTCAATATTGATTTGGCCCACCCTTTGCAGCTATAACAGCTTCAACTCTTCTGGGAATGCACAAGCTTTAGGAGTGTGTCTATGAGAATGTTTGACCATTCTTCCAGAATTGCATTTGTGAGGTCAGGCACTGATGTTGGACGAGAAGGCCTGGCTCGCAATCTGCGCTCTAATTCATCCCAAAGGCGCTCTATCGGGTTGAGGTGAGGACTCTGTGCAGGGCAGTCAAGTTCCTCCTCCCCAAACTCGCCAAGCCATGTCTTTATGGACCATGCTTTGTGCACTGGCCCAAATCATTTAGTGGGATTATGGTGTGGGTTTTTTTTTTTCAGGGGTTGGGCTTGGTCCCTTAGTTCCTGTGAAGGGAACTCTTGAGGCGTCAGCATACCAAGACATTTTGGGCAATTTCATGCTGCTAACTTGATGAGCCCTTCCTGTTCCAACATGACTGCGCACCAGTGGACAAATCAAGGTCCATAAAGACATAGATGAGCGAGGTAGAGAAACTTGACTGGTCTCAACCTGATAGGGATGAATTATTATTATTATACAGGATTTATATAGCGCCAACAGTTTGCGCAGCGCTTAACAAAATAAAGGCAGACATTACAATTACATAACAATTTGGTACAAGAGGAATCAGAGGGCCCTGCTCGCTAGAGCTTACAATCTAAAAAGAAAGGGTCAATTGATACAAGAGGTAATAGCTGTGGGGATGAGTTGATGGAAAAAGTAACACAGTGTTAGTTAGAAGCAGGATAGGCTACTTTAAAGAGAAAGGTTTTCAGGGATCGTCTAAAGATGGATAGATTAGGGGACAGTCGGACAGATTGGGGTAGAGCGTTCCAAAGGATGGGAGAAACTCTGGAGAAATCCTGGAGGCGAGCATGGGAGGAGGTGACAAGGGAGCTAGAGAGCAGGAGGTCTTGGGAGGACCGAAGAGAGCGGCTTGGTTGGTATTTTGGTACTAGGTTAGTGATGTAGCTGGGGGCAGAGTTATGGATGGCTTTGTAAACTATTGTTAGTACTTTGAATTTTATTTGTTGGGTGAGTGGAAGCCAGTGGAGGGATTGGCAGAGAGGGGTGGAGGACGCTGAATGGTTGGTAAGGTGGATAAGTCTTGCAGCAGCATTCATTATGGTTTGAAGGGGGGATAGTCTATGTAAAGGTAGTCCAATGAGGAGGGAATTGCAGTAGTCGAGGCGAGAGATAACCAGGGAGTGAGTTAGAAGCTTGGTGGTGACTGGAGACTGCGAGCCGGGCCTTCTCCTCCACTTCAGTGCAAAATCCAGAGATCAAGATAGGGAAGGCAATAGCACCGCTCCAGGTAGGTCAAACAAAAGTAAAAAACCTCTCATCCAGTTTAGAAACCCAGGTGCTGGCAAAACAGGAAGAAGTTCTGGACAGCCGTAGTAAAAAAGCCATAGCAAAAAAGTAAAAATGTAAACAAAAATACAAGCCCCAGAAGGAACGGACAGGAGAGTTGACGCATTTCATACTTCAATACAGTGCTTAGTCATAGCTATGTTTACATTTTTTGAATAAAAGGCAAAAACTTTTTTGGAGTGCGGCTGTCCAGAACTTCTTCCTGTTTTAATCGTCCAATTCAGTGCCTGACCTCACAAATGCGCTTCTGGAAGAATGGTCAAAAATTCCCATAGACACACTCCTAAACCTTGTAGACAGCCTTTCCAGAAGAGTTGAAGCTGTTATAGCTGCAAAGGGTGGGCCAACTCAATATTAACCACTTGCCGCTCGCCCTATTGTAAAAGGACGTCGGCAAAGTGGTTGTAAAATCTTGACCGGACGTCATAGGACGTCCTTAGGATTTTGAGCTGCTGCACGCCCCCGGGGGCGCGCATCGCGGCGACCGTTGTTGCGGGGTGTCAGTCTGACACCCCGCAACTATGATCTTGGGCATCACTGATTGGCATGCATTATTGTTTGGCACTGATTGGCATCCATCAGTACAAAACAATGCTGCATATCAGTGCCTAACCGTGCCACCTATCAATGCCTATCTGTGCCACCTATCAGTGCCCATCCGTGCCACCTATCAGTGCCCATCTGTGCCGCCTATCAGAGCCCATCCATGCTCATCCGTGCTGCCTATCCATGCCCATCTGTGCCGCCTATCCATGTACATCCATGCCGCCTATCCATGCCAATCCGTGCCAGCTATCAGTGCCAATTTGTGCCACCTATCAGTGCCGCCCATCAGTGCCGCCTAGCAGTGCCACATATCAGTGCCCTTCAATTCCACCTCAGTGCCACTTCATTGGTGCCACCTCATCAGTGCCGCTGATAGGGCAGTACAGGCAGCCCTCCTGTAGGGGGCCCGAGCTCTATCACTTCAGAAGAGGGGCCCGGGAACCTGCAGAGCAGGAGAGCTAGCTGAACTGCCTTCTGACATTTGTGGATCTCCTTGCAGCGCTGCCAGCTTTCTCCCTCCGGCAGCTCTGCAGGGGGATCAGTTCTACATAGTGCAATTGGTAAAGTGTCCCGAACTGGTATAGAAGACAGCTGCAGTCTTAGTCTGCCTGTGTCTCTGTCGGGTCCTAAAACTCCCCCTCGTCAGTGTTATCTCTGGTCAATGTGAGCAGGAAGTTTGCTTCACCTCCTCCCTGAGTCCTGACCTCTGATCCCCCTCCCTCCAGATCGTGCTCTCACTGCTCTGTGTTCGCTGAACTCCAGGGTTTGGATGGAGCAGTGCTTCTGCTGAAGGGGGTGAGTGTGTGTGTGGGGGGTGCTGCTGGAACAAAGTCACAAAACTTTAGGATTTTGGAGAGAGGTGAATATGAAGCCAGCCTAGAACTTCAGATAGCTGTCAATGCAGTGCTGAGCAAGAAGCCAGTGGACACATCTCTCTCTCCAGCTGCCAGGAATCTCTGCCCAGCCATATACCATCCCTAAGGTCCCTTTATATTTCACATAGCAGGAACAAACATTCCTGCTCACATTTTATTTATTTTTTCTTCTTGTTTTTCACACATAGGGTAACCTATTCACTTGAATGGGCTGCCATATGTGACAAACGAATCATAGAGGCTTTAGAAACTTTTAAGGCATGCAGCTTTGCCACATGACAAAACACGTCTGCTCATTGCATTTGGGGTGCCATTAACAATTATTGGGCACCACAAGTTCTATGCACATGTCTAGTGCATTTCCAAATTGCATTGCAAATTGCCCATGTGAACGTGGCCTAATGTCTCGTATACACTGCTAGTTTACTTTTGCTAAACCCCACAGGCTGAACGAAAAAAAAAACCTGACACCTCAGGTCAGAGCCGCTGTACTAACAATCCAATGTTAGTACAGCGATCTCCCCTGCTATTCTTTTGTGTTCTGACAAGGGGTTGCCCCACCAGAACACTCCGGTTAGGGAGATGGTCAGCAGCCCTTTTTTGTTCAAGCCCCTCCAACATAAGTCAGCTGTCATACAGGGCTGCATACATGCCATGGCTGTGATGCTTTACTTCAGAGCTGAGGCATTTGTACTGCAGGCTGCAGAATTTGACAGGAAGCACCGCCTGTTAAACTTCCCATTGAGTTCAATGGGGCTGCTCTGCACCTTGAAGCCAAATACTTGGCTTACAGCTGCAATGCGGTCTCACAATGTAAAATTGCCACTCGGCAATTAAAAAAACAACAACAGGTGTCATGAGGCAGCAGTAGCAAGGCTCTTTTTTTGCCATGGCTGCAAAGCATACCATTGTGACCATGGCATTTTAGCGATTTGATTTCCCAGGGGGGAGGGGGGGCCCTGTCAGGTAGGTTGTAGGGAGCCCCGTGATTTCTAACAGCGGCCCTGCCCATCAGTGTCGCCTTATCAGTGCCCATCAGTGCAGCCCCATCAGTGCCCATCAGTGAAGGAGAAAACATACTTATTTACAAAGTTTTGAAACTGAAACAAAAAAAACATATTTTTTTTCCAAATTTTCGGTCTTTTTTTATTTGTTTAGCAAAAAATAAAAACCGCAGAGGTGATCAAATACCACTAAAAGAAAGCTCTATTTGTGGGAAAAAAATGGATAAAAATTTAATCTGGGTACAGTGTAGCATGACCGCGCAATTGTCATTCAAAGTGCGACAGTGCTGAAAGCTCAAAATTGGTCTGGGCAGGAAGGTGTTTAAGTGCCCTGTATTGAAGTGGTTAAACACTACGGACTAAGACTGGAATGCCATTAAAGTTCATGTGCGTGTAAAGTCAGGCGTCACAATACTTTTGGTAACATTATTTGGGGTTATTTACGAAAGGCAAATCCACTTTGCACTACAAGTGCACTGTAAAGTGATTTTAAATGAATAAAACAGTAGCGCTAATAATCACAGTGTCTGTGAATAAACTAAATATTTAACCTGTGTAAACAATACTGAAAAATATGTATAAACAGTGCTAAAAAAAACAACAACACAATTAATCACCTATATACATAAAGTGAAAAATTAAAGTGAAGTGTGATTATATATTTTTTTGCAGGTGTCCAAAAAAGGAAAACAAATCCAAACAAAAGTCCATAAACTGTTACTTGTAGTGATAATGTTTCAAAAAGTGACAGAAAAGTGAATGAAAAATCCTGAAGCAAATAAAGTTTTGAAGTGTCTTTAAACAAAGTTCTTGAAGTGACTTGAAAAAATATATCTTCCACCACACCACCTGTGTTCAGTGCTACCGCACCCTAAGGAATCGCACTCACCAGCAGTATATGCCTTGCACTCTCATGCTCGGCCAACTCGCTTAATAGCTCCACATGGGTCACAGATGGATCCAGACAGAATGTTAGATAATTGCAATCCTTCATATAAAAATAAGGCACTTCAGCATAACTTTTCAACAGGAAACAAGGACCCAGCAGTGGTGACCCGATATATTATGGTCTCGGCGGACCCGGCGTTAATACCAATATGTCTCACCCTCCACGCTGTCTCCTTTCTCTTTCACTTCACATGGCACAGCACACCCAGTAACTGGAACGTTGAATGTTAAATGCTCCTCACAGTTGCCATGTAACCATACCCAGACATGTTTCACCGAAGTGGCCAAACCCCAATGATTAAGCCACTTCGGTGAAACATGTCTGGGTATGGTTACATGGCAACTGTGAGGAGCATTTAACATTCAACGTTCCAGTTACTGGGTGTGCTGTGCCGTGTGAAGTGAAAGAGAAAGGAGACAGCGTGGAGGGTGAGACATATTGGTATTAACGCCGGGTCCGCCGAGACCATAATATATCGGGTCACCACTGCTGGGTCCTTGTTTCCTGTTGAAAAGTTATGCTGAAGTGCCTTATTTTTATATGAAGGATTGCAATTATCTAACATTCTGTCTGGATCCATCTGTGACCCATGTGGAGCTATTAAGCGAGTTGGCCGAGCATGAGAGTGCAAGGCATATACTGCTGGTGAGTGCGATTCCTTAGGGTGCGGTAGCACTGAACACAGGTGGTGTGGTGGAAGATATATTTTTTCAAGTCACTTCAAGAACTTTGTTTAAAGACACTTCAAAACTTTATTTGCTTCAGGATTTTTCATTCACTTTTCTGTCACTTTTTGAAACATTATCACTACAAGTAACAGTTTATGGACTTTTGTTTGGATTTGTTTTCCTTTTTTGGACACCTGCAAAAAATATATAATCACACTTCACTTTAATTTTTCACTTTATGTATATAGGTGATTAATTGTGTTGTTGTTTTTTTTAGCACTGTTTATACATATTTTTCAGTATTGTTTACACAGGTTAAATATTTAGTTTATTCACAGACACTGTGATTATTAGCGCTACTGTTTTATTCTTTTAAAATCACTTTACATTATTTATCTATTTAAGTAGCTGCTTAGTTTCATTTCTATACACATAGGTGTTTAACTAATTTTTCTTTGTGCGCAGTGGTGGTGTGGAATAGTAGGAGGGCGAGCGATTTCCATACCAGTTTATTTTGAACTACAAGTGCACTGCAAGTGCACCTGGAAGTAAAGTTGCTGTAGATCCGAGGGGGACATGCAAGGAAAATAAAAAACAGCATTTTAGCTTGCACATGATTGGATGATAAAATCAACAGAGCTTCCCTTCATTTCAAATCTACCCCTCAGATTTACAGCGACTGCACTTCCAAGTGCACTTGCAGTGCACTTGTAGTGCAAAGTGGATTTGCCCTTCGTAAATAACCCCCATAGTGTATTTGTGGTATAAAAATATACATTTTTTGTGACACTCAACATAAGATGGTCAGCCAATGTCCATGACTACCTTTAGCCCCTGTTCACACCGATGCCATTTGTCATGCAATTTGACAGATCAAAATTGCACGACAAGTCACACCCTATTCATGGCTATGGAACTGTTCAAATTGGTGTTACTCCGACTTGGACCGATTTTGAAAAGTTTCCTGCACTATTTTTGCGATTTGATGTGTGACTTGCATTGACATGTATGCATGAAGTCGCACAGATGTTGGCAAGCTGCACATGAAAGCGCACTGACTGGGGCATTGAAATGGCACTGAAGTAGAGCGATTTCAAAGCAACATTGGGTGTGAACTGAGCTAAGTTGGATAAAAAGTGTGCCCAAATACTACTGAGGCTAGCTAAACACGAAGGTTTCTCTATTATTCTGTTGATCCACTTGGAATGTAAGAACTCTCACAATGTTGTAAAGAAGATATTTATTCTATTTCTTGTCTAACTTCATGTGATATCGGTGGTAAATGAGTTTATCTCTTATATCAGCATCAAAGTGATAAGTGAAAGCAACCAAGAATTACTATTTAACCTTTTAACTGCAACAGAGTATTCACTATCACTACAGATCAGTTATTTTCTGTCAAGGTCATACACACCAATTTGCAATCCAGGGATCCACTGAAATAAACAAGTCATCTCATTAGTGGTGGAGAAGATGTAATAGAGATGTTCTGTGTGAACTACAATTAGCTTGTCATCATTAAAATAAATGGTGCAATTTCTGTGCATGCTCTTGTTTACGTACATTAGGAAGCATTCAAGTCATTATTCCGAAAAATTCTTAAACACTTGTATTTTCTCTGTCATAGACATTGTTCACAGGAAATCTGCTTCATGAGTAATTATTAGGGGGAGCCATTTAATTTCATGGTAAAAACAATACCATATAAATAACAGTCAATTTGTTCCAATTCTTTCTGTTTGGAAATGTTTAGTAAGGCGTGAAGCGCAAGAAACTAGTTTGACAGGGCAGCACATTTTCGAAATCTGTTAAAAATTAGGATGCAGTTTTCTGATTGAGATACAATTGCATGTTTTTATATTATCTAAATTGCTAGGTTAATTTGCATGCTGCATGAATTTCTCTTACAAGCAAACCGTTGGTTTGATTCAATCAGTGCAATGAAATAATTTAGCCAAAAATAAAATGACATATTAAAATCTTTAACAAGGGCCATTCATCTACTAATCACCTTGAGATTTAAAAAAATATCATGGAATTGTCAAGCCATGTTAAGCGAACAAGTGCTAATTTAGTTCAGCAATAAGATGCACTAAATAAAAAATAGTATGTAGACATGTGAATTATTGAAAGCCTTTATTTGTATCTGTTATTTTATCTCATGAAGCATTTGTTATGATCACCTTAACCACTTGGCTGGCAAAAGATCAGAGTGTTTTTTGCGATTCGGCACTGCGCCGCTTTAACTGACAATTGCACGGTCGTGCGATGTGGCTCCCAAGCAAAATTTACGTTCCTTTTTTTCCCCAAAATAGAGCTTTCTTTTGGTGGTATTTAATCACCTCTGTTTATTTTTTGCGCTATAAACAAAAAAATAGCGACACTTTTGAAAAAAACACATTCTTTTTTACATTTTGTTCTAATAAATATCCCCAAAAAATATATATAAAATTATTTTTTTCCTCAGTTAAGGCTGATACGTATTCTTCTACATATTTTTGGTAAAAAAATCGCAATAAGCGTTTATAGATTGGTTTGCGCAAAAGTTATATTGTCTACAAAAAAGGGGAAAGTTTTATGGCATTTTTATTAATAATTAATTTTTTTACTATTAATGGCGGCGATCAGCGTTTTTTTTTTATCGTGACTGCGACATTATGGCGGACAGATCGGACACCTTTGGCGCTATTTTGGGACATTTATACAGTGATCAGTGCCATTAAAAATGCATTGATTACTTTGTAAATGTGACTGGCAGTGAAGGGGTCAAGGGGGCACTGTAGGGGTTAAGTGTGACCTAGGGAGTGATTTTAACTGTGGGGGGGAGGGGCTACATGTGACACGACACTGATCACTGCTCCGGATTACTGGGAGCTGTGATCAGTGTCACTAGGCAGAACGGGGGCATTTCCCCGTTCTTCCTCTCCTTGAGATGATTTCGGGTATCCCCGCGGACATCGGGTCCGCGGGACCCGCAATCACACTCACGGAGCTCGCGGCGCGCGTGTGCCACGCCCACAAATCGCTTCTTAAAGGGACAGGTACGTTAATATGCCTGTACTAGCCCTTCTTCCAAAGTATATCGGTGTGAGCCAGTCGGCAAGCGGTTAAAAGGCTAATTTTCATGCCTTAATCAAAAGATACCACTCACATTCTTCACAAACTTGAAGATAGCACTATTTTATGCAACATTCATTGTAAATAAAATATTACAGTCAAACAATAAAATAACATGAAGTAAGTCATGCTGATCTGTGTGGGAATTGAAAAGTCAAGAACAGCACATGATAAATGGTAATTAAAATACTTTATGTGTTATGTTCTTGTGAGTTAAAGTAGATTTAACCTAAGGGCCAAAATGTTGATCCTGCTAGAATTCTTGTGTCCTTGTAACTTCCTGTGAATTAAAATCTCAAATAATGTTATCTGAACTATTAAACAAAGCTACCCTCCTTACATTGCATTTTTGTAGCCCAAACTAACCAATTAATGGGCCAGTTCTCACAATTTCTCACACTTTATATATTTTTAATCCTGGAGAATAAAATGATTGTTGTTCCAATTTTTTATGTTGCATGATATTTGCTCAGCCATTTTTAAAGTACAAATTGTCAGAAAAAAATACATTTCAATGAACTTTAGTGCACAACAACACAATATAATACCCAATGTTTTAGTTAAATATAAAAGATTATGTTATGCTAATGCCGCGTGTGTGGGCGCCGGCGGTCTTTTTGGCGCCAAAAGGTTTAGGTTTTAAGTTTTTAAGTTCTTAAGTTTTGTTTTAAAATTATCCGCTGGACTTGGCAGTCCGGCGGACAATCCCGCCGTTAGTATGCTAGTCCGCCGGACTTTTGGAAATGAACGGACTTGCCGCTAATCGGAAAGTCCGTTCATTTAGCACGTGACTTCACCATTCACCATTCAATTGGGGGGGACCGAAAAAACGGCGTGGGGATTCCCTTTAAATCCATGCCAGGTGACGGGGCTAGTGCGGCGGCATTCACTGCCTTCGCTAGCCCCTGTCTACCTGCAGTTACATTCTAAATGAACGGACTGCTCCGTGTGTGGGCAAGTCCGTTCATTTTCAAAAGTCCTGCTGACTTTTTCCCGCGGATTGTCCGCCGGAGAAGTCCGGGCGTGTGTGGGCAAGTCACACGCTCGGAAGTCCGGGCGTGTGTGGGCAAGTCCCCCCTCGGAAAGTCCGGCGGTTTGTCCGCTAGACTAGGTCCGGCGGACAAAGTCCGAACGTGTGTACGCGGCATTAGAAAATAAATAACTAACACTAAGGGGGTTATTTACGAAAGGCAAATCCACTTTGCACTGCAAGTGCACTTGAAAGTGCACTTGGAAGTGCAGTCGCTCTAAATCTAAGGGGTAGATCTGAAATGAGTGGAAGCTCTGCTGATTTTATCATCCAATCATGTGCAAGCTAAAATGCTGTTTTTTATTTTCCTTGCATGTCCCCCTCGGATCTACATTGACTTTACTTTGCAGTGCAAAGTGGATTTTCCTTTAGTAAATAACCCCCTAAGGGTACTTTCACACTGGGGCAGCGGGTGCGTTAGCAGTAAAGCAACATTTTAATTTGAGTTCTAGCAGCACTTTACTGTCATTTTAGCAGCGCTTTACCATCGTTTTTGCGGCACTTTTCAGCAGCTAGTGGGCGCTTTTAACCCTTGCTAGCTGCCGAAGAAGGGGTTAATAGCATCTGTGTCGCTTTTTTAGGTCCTTCGGAAGCGCTGCCCATTCATTCCAATTGGCAGGGGCGGTTTAGGAGCGCTGTATACACCACTCCCGCATCGCCCCAAAGATGCTGCTTGCAGGAAATTTTTTTTCAGTCCCACAAGCGCACTGTCCCAGTGTGAAAGCACTCTGACTTTAACACTGGGCAGGCATGAGAGGCAGTTTTCAGGCACTTTACAGGTGCTATTTTTTTTTCTTAAATTAAGTTGCCTGAAGCCACAGTTGGGCTTTAGGATAATTTTTCCAAATTTCTGGTTTCAGTACCAGTCCAGCTGGGTGACACTGGGTTCTCCTTGACCGCAGGTGTTGCTGTCACCGTAGGCAAGAGTAGAAACGCAGTCTAGCTGGATGCATTGAATGGTACTTACTGCTCGGAACCAGCCCAGTAGGAGTGTTTCTCCCACTGTGCATTCTGGGGGTGGTATTTAAGGTACGGACACCACGTGACAGGGTCTTATTTTCTGTCTGTTTGGTTCTGGTGGTCCTCCTGACCCAGCCTCATGGCCCTCCTGGCCTGTGGTGTGGAACCATGCATCCTGTGTCTCTGGGCTGGCTGGCCTGAGGCAATGCAACTGCAGGGATAGGCTTGAGTGACTTTCGGAGCCTACTGATCCAAGGGAGGTACCGTGCCGTCTCATCCAGGGAGAGGCCCAGCAACAGAGGAACCCCAGGGGAGGACCCTTTCAGGAGAAGGCTGTGCGCAAGGCTGGCTTCTCTGAAGGAGCCTGGAGACTTGGTTGAAGGACGCGACGTGGATCACCGGATCGGCTGAGAGAAACTGGTACCGTATGTTAGTTCGTTAAAATTCATCCAATCCCTCAGTAATGCTAAAGTGTAACTTACAAGTCTGTGGCAGAGAATTTACCGAGCATCCTACCGGCTGCTAGGCCTAGAGGGAGAGACCTATCCGGGGGTTGCAGGAATCCAGTTTGTGGAACACTAATATTCTCTGAATTCTTCTAATATCTTCACCCTGCAATTTCAGTACCTGAACTTACCCCTAACCCTCTACCCTTTATTAAGAGACTTTGCCTTTTTCCAAATAAATAACCCAAATAAGGATTCAGTGTCAGTCTCAACATTTCTTTGGGCCACTTTCCACGGGATACCCAAGACGGAGAAGCAAGTAAGTGAGGTAACGGTAAGCCCAAATAAAACCAGCAGCTCCTTCGGGGGTTAGTGCTACATGACAAAGTGGTGATCCTATATAATTATGCTCACTTATATTGCTGAAAACATACCGTGATACATAAAGCCGTAAATGACTTAAATAAATGAGAATTGATTCTACGTAAAAAATAAACAAAAATCTCTGTGAAAAATATAAATATATTATTATTTATCACATAATTAGATTAATAATTAAGTGATAAAGTTAATAGTTGCATAGATAAATTCTTCCGCGTGAAAGCAATATTCAAAAAAAGTCACCTAAATATGAAAAAATCCCTCTCTCAGATTCCTTTCCTGCCGGCTTTATATCCCATTTTTTATATCAGGATTTCAGTGATTCAATTTATGGTGGTGCTCACATATGGGCAAAAACAAAAGAAAAGCACATAATTGGGCAATTATTAATGTTAATAATGACAATCTCCAAGGGTGCATAATCTCACTCACATTTATTGAGATAACAACCAGCGATGTGTGAGACGCGACGCGAGTATCTCCTCACTCCGCGTTTAGTATGCAAAGGCACTACAGATGGCGTCACTAGGATCCTCCCGATGCATTGCGTCACATGTCACCTGAACTGGCTGTTTCATATTTAGGTGACGTTTTTTTTTTTTAATATTGCTTTCACACGGAGGAATTTATCTCTGCAACTATTAACTTTATCACTTTATCACTTCTATTAATTAATTATTATTAATCTAATTATGTGATACATAATAATGTATTTATATTTTTCACAGAGATTTTTATTTATTTTTTACGTAGAATCAATTATCATTTATTTAAGTAATTTACAGCTTTATGTATCATGGTATGTTTGCAGCAATATAAGTGAGCATAATTATATAGGATCACGACTGTGTCATAATTAGGATTATCACTGTGTCATAATTAGGAGGTTGAATTTAGCGCACTGTTGTTTCCTTTATTAATTTATGTATGGTGTCAGATCACAAATTTTAATGGTTGCAGCTTTTTTTATTTGTTACTTCAGCCATTTTTTGAATTTCTTATCAGTGCTTTAGTATTTTTACTTCATAGTGGTAAAACTATTGCTCTCACTCTCATGTTTGCAGTAATGTTTCCCATGTGTGGTGCAATCACCATTTACATATGCATGCAGGACCTATGGACCAAAATATGCAATATGAACAGAGTCATGTCGCGACTTGGGATCCGACTTGTGAGACTCCAAGTCGCGTGACATGTGAAATCGCATTTTAGTCAATGTCTTAGACTACTGAAGTCGCTCCAACTTTTGAAAAGGTGCCTGTACTGCTTCAAGGCGACTTCCATCTGACTTGTGCCCATAGACTTTATTGGTTGCCTTCAAATTGGATCCTTATCTTAACCGCTTCTGGACCGCCCACCGCATAAATACTGCGGCAGGGCGGCGAGGCTGTGCAGAATCATGTACCTGTACGTGATTTTGTGCACGCAGTGTAGGGGGCGCATGCGCACCGCCCGAGTGACTCTCCCGCTGTGATTGGACACAGCGGGAGCCCGTCAGAGGGTCTGGTGGCTGTGATGGCTGCGGCGATCCGCCAATCGTTCTGTGGAGAGACGGAGCAGCGGTGTGCCTATGTAAACAAGACAAACCGCTGATCTGTCAGGGAGCAAAAGAGAGATCTTGTGTTTCAGCTAAGCAGAGACACGGTCTCTCTTTTCCTCCAGTGTATCATCCCCTTACACAGTTAGTAAGCACCTCCCAGATCTGTAAGCACCGCCCCTAGTGTTAACCCCTTCCCTGCCAGTGTCATTTATACTGTGATAGTGCATTTTTTTAGCAATGATCACAGTATTGGTGTACCAAAAAGTTTCACTTAGTGTTCAATTTATCCGCCGCAATGTCGCAGTCTCACTAAAAATTGCTGATCGCCGCCATTACTAGTAAAATCAATTTAAAAAAAAGTCCCTAAATATAGCCCATTGTTTGTATACACTTTTGTGCTAACCAATTCCTTATACGCTTATTGAGTTTTTTTAACAAAAAATATGTAGCAGAATACATATGGGCCTAAATTGATGAAGACATTAGATTTTTTACATTTTTTTATTGGATATGTTTTTTTATTACTTTTTTTGTCACTTCCGACTTCAACAGAGGGCGTGGCTACACGACGCTCAACGGGCTATTTGTATCCAGCCTCCTTGGCAATGACCAATCAGGGAATAGACAGCACATCTTCCTGCTGATAGGATAGAGTAAACCCTGATAGGTGATGCCCCACATTGAGAGAAGGAAATGTGATCACGCAGTGGTTCTATTAAACGCATTGCGTGCAGGAGAAACTATTCTATTAATCGCAATAACAACTAATTGCTTTAATAGGAAAGGTGGACCTTTGTACATCAGAACATGTGGAGCAAATAAACGTAGTTAAAACCAGGCACATGCCGTTTTTAAACTCAAGTCGTATTATACTGTATCATAATGCGGTGTGCACAAAGTGAACATCCTGTCATTGCAGGCTGGAAATGCATATAAAACACACTGTGTGGTGAATATGTGTCAAATCTATGTTAATGAGTGCAAGCCGTTCCCAGCATCTATATGGCTAGAAAAGGCGTTCAATGATATCATAATCATTAATCTTAAACGGCAAGCCGAGGTATCCACTGATTTACAGTGAAAGGATATATGACGGTCTATCCAATCGCATGAGTGTGGGGTATTCATGCGATATTTGGTATTAGAGTGATCTAGTCATGGTGTACAGAATTCATTCCCATGACAAAAAATCGTAAGGAACACGGCAGCGGGTCATAGTGGGTGTTTTAGGCAGAGTGTGACAAATATATCAGATGGTGAGTGGCAAATGTCAATCTGCCTATATAGTTAATTATAGGTATTTATAGGATCACTTAATGTGATTATATACATCACATATTGAAGGGCAAGAGGTAAGTAGGCTAAATAACAGCACATAGGGAGTTATAATAGCGGAATGAGTGTAAATTTCACTTAAAGTTAAAAGAGTATAAGAGTATTTCCAAAATATAAGGGCATTTCCAAATGCATAAGGTGCTAATAAATACGAGAATAAATTGAACACACTAGGAAATTAGATGCGAGCATATATAAATGTATACATATATATATAAAGGATCATAAATATAAATATAATCAATATAAAAAATATGTGTTATAGCGATCTTAAAAGCGATAAACCACACAAAATCGCATAAGAAGTCGCATAAAAAAAGTCGCATCTAAAAATATAGTAAATCATCACATAAAAACATATAAAATATAAAATATAAATAATATGAGTTTATAATGACCCCGTACAATATAATTTAAAAAAAAAGGATGATAAAATCTAGGAGATTCTGAATAAAAATAGAGGGCATGTAAGATGATGGCAATGGTAAATAAAATATATATATATATACATATGTAAAATACAAACAATAAAATATAAATATAAACCTATAAAAGAGCATAAAATTCATTTAATACATAGCAATGCAGAGACAGAACACTTGAAAGTAATCAGGATATACCTTGATCAATGGTCACTGATAAAACAATTTATGATCAAGGTCTACATTCAAGCCTTTTGCGACAAGTGTCTACCAAGTATATCCATTCTGTCTCTTTCTTAGATAGTTCACGTACCCGGTTTGAACCTCTCCAATTGGGCTTGAGGTGGTCTATCCCCCAGATTGTCTGCCTTTTTTTGTTTATAGCAGGAAATGTCTTCAATCACTTTATCAAGACGTTCTCCTTTATAGCCCTTCTCCTCAAATTTTTTCTTAATTATAGATGATTGTATATTAAAATCAGTCTCTTTAGTGCAATTTCGTCTAATCCTCGTGAATTGGCCTTTTGGTATGTTTTTGAGCCACATAGGATGGTGTCCTGACCATATAAAAAACAAATCATCAATATATCATTTATATAAAACCAAACTTTCTTTTCTAAAAGCAAAAATGTTCTTATCTTCCCATTCGCCCATGAAGAGATTTGCTATACTTGGTGCGAATTTGGCCCCCATGGCTACGCCTCTTTTCTGAGAGTAGAAGTGGCCACTATACCAGAAGTAGTTATGGCTTAAACAGAAGTCGAATGCATATCGAAGAAAGCGTTTTTGATTGTGATTTAGATCATCTCTTTGGCTAAGGGCCCAATTTAGGGCCAGCAGCGCATCATCGTGTTGGATTATAGTGTATAGTGATGATACGTCTGCTGTGACCAGAAAGACTTCCTCAGTATTACTCAAATCTATGGTTTCCAGATGTTGTAAGAGGCTCTTAGTGTCTCGTAAGTATGCTTTTGTCTGGATAACACTTTTTTGGAGAAAGAGATCCAAATATAGCCCCATCCGTGAAGCAAACAGAGCCAATCCCGTTCACAATAGTCTCCCTGGGGGCACCTGATGTCTTTGTGGATCTTGGGGAGTGTGTAGATTGTGGGGATCCTGCTACTACTGGGGTTAAGATATTTACTTTCTTTTGAAGTTAGTACACCCAGTGTGCATCCCAACTGAACAAGGATGTCCAGTTCTTTCTCATATTGAGGTGTTGGGTCTCGTTCCAATCTCTTGTAGGTGTCTCCATCAGACAACATTTCTGACAATTGGTTGTGATAAAAATCTTTGGTTAAAATCACTATTCCTCCTCCTGTTGGGGTCAATCAACACATCGATGTTTTTAAAGGGCTTGTTTTAAGGGATCTGGAGAAAGTCATACCGAAGAGAGATGTGAATCCGCGGCATATACATGAAGGCATAAAACTACTTGAAGAGAGAAAAGAGATCATCATCAGACCAGCTGATAAAGGAGGAGGAATAGTGATTTTAACCAAAGATTTTTATCACAACCAATTGTCAGAAATGTTGTCTGATGAGACACCTACAAGAGATTGGAACGAGACCCAACACCTCAATATGAGAAAGAACTGGACATCCTTGTTCAGTTGGGATGCACACTGGGTGTACTAACTTCAAAAGGAAAGTAAATATCTTAACCCCAGTAGTAGCAGGATCCCCACAATCTACACACTCCCCAAGATCCACAAAGACATCAGGTGCCCCCCAGGGGAGACCTATTGTGAACGGGATTGGCGTCTGTTGCTTCACGGATGGGGCAATATTTGGATCTCTTTCTCCAAAAAAGTGTTATCCAGACAAAAGCATACTTTACGAGACACTAAGAGCCTCTTACAACATCTGGAAACCATAGATTTGAGTAATACTGATGAAGTCTTTCTGGTCACAGCAGACGTATCATCACTATACACTATGATCCAACACGATGATGCGCTGCTGGCCCTAAATTGGGGCCCTTAGCCAAAGAGATGATCTAAATCACAATCAAAAATGCTTTCTTCGATATGCATTAGACTTCTGTTTAAGCCATAACTACTTCTGGTATAGTGGCCACTCTACACTCAGAAAGAGGCGTAGCCCATGGGGCCAAATTCGCACCAAGTATAGCAAATCTCTTCATGGGCGAATGGAAGATAAGAACATTTTTTTCTTTTAGAAAAGAAAGTTTGGTTTTATATAAATGATATATTGATGATTTGTTTTTTATATGGTCAGGATCACGTACATCTTTGGAACAATTTTTAACTGAACTGAATTGCAACTCCAGCAATATTGTGCTTACAAGTGAAATAAATGCACAGAGTATCAACTTCCTTGATGTGACCATTTTTAGAGAAACAAACAAACTACAAACAAAAGAAAGCTCTATTACAGAGTGGACACCATCCTATGTGGCTCAAAAACATACCAAAAGGCCAATTCACGAGGATTAGACGAAATTGCACTAAAGAGACTGATTTTGCAGAGGTGATCAAATACCACTAAAAGAAAGCTCTATTTGTGGGGGACAGCGTTGCATGACTGCACAATTGTCAGTTAAAGTAACACAGTGCCGTATCGCAAAAAATGGCCTGGTCAGGAAGTGGGTAAAACCTTCTGGAGCTGGAATGGTTCCTTTATGTGATTTGGATCCGACATTACAGGAAGATTACCCAGGTTTCCCTGAAGTTGCTTTGAAGTTGCCTGGCAACGTCGTGCCGACTTTCAAGTTGCGGCAATGTGAATCGCCTCTTTTCTCTTTTAGACTCTGTAGCTCCTGAAGTGCAGGTTAATTTTATTTATTTTTACAGTACACGTTGCACTGTATTTTTAATGCTATATTCATTTTTATATGAATAAATGGTTGTGGAAGGAATCATCTGGGTTTCCATTATTTCTTATGGGGAAATTTGCTTTGATATATAGTGCTTTGGATAACAAGCACATTTCCAGAACAAATTATGCTCACAATCCAAGATTTTACTGTAATTTTAAAAATTAAGAATCACTGAAAAAAATGCTCCAGAACTCCAGGTATTTTAGGGATAAAAAGGCCTGGGAACTCAAGTGGTTAATGTTTTACAGTTCCTAAACTGACATTGAACTGTGATGCATTCAATGTCTTCTTCAGTTTTTTTTTTATTTAGACAATGCTTTTTGAACAAAGAGATGAATTAGATCAGGGATGAAAAGCATTCAACACTCCAGCTGTCTTGAAACAATAGTTCCTCTAATGCTCTGCATCCTACTTACTTAGTCATCATCAACATCTAAAGCATTAATATTTACCAGTCCATTCGATACAAGGACATGCAGAAATATTCACAAATGTTTAGCACTTGACAATTTTGAAATAGTTAAATATAGCCCAAAAAATTACCTTTAAAAAGGATATGGTCACATTTAAAGGGTGTGTGTTAAAGCAAACAAAGTTAAAAATTACTTGTTCTCTCCCTGCACATGTTTTGTGTGAATCCTTGCATACTAGATCCACATGGCACAGATCTGCATGGCAGTGTTCAGTCAAATGAAAAAGATGCAATTTGCTGATTCTCCTGATAGAATCAAGATCGAACTGGTACATAACAAATGATTATTATGATTCATAAATAAGTCTGTATTAACATATCTAACAGGATCAAACATTTGCAATCTGCGGATTCACCCTAATCGAAATAGTTTGCTTTTTTTTAAAGTTCTGCATGAAGTAGTACATTAAAACTCCTGTCAAGTTTTCAGTTATATCGATGCTTGGGAAGGGAGGAAAAAAATAGCTCTATATGCGGATGACGCCCTTATTTTTTGGCGATACCATAGACTCCCTACAGGAACTTATGACGCTTGTCTCTGCATTTGGACAGCTCTCAGGGTTTCGTATTAAATGGGAGAAATCAATATTGATGCAGCTGCACAATGTTAATATCTCTCTACCAATTGGCGCTACATAAATACAAATAAAACATCAATTTAAATATCTTGGGATTGAGGTAACACAAAATGCAGAGGACTATATTTATTTGAATCTCAAACCATTACTGCTTAGGTTCAGGGATAAATGTCGGAGTTGGTGTAAATTACCACTAACAGTGATTGGCAGAGCCAATTTTTAAAAAATGATTTTGGTCCCACAGCTACTGTATATTTTTCATATTTGTCCTATTTGGATAACAATGTTCTGGTTTATGAAGGTAGAATCTCTTTTCTGTGAGCTTATATGGAAAAAAAAAACAGTCACGTATCAAACTAACATTATTAATGTTAGCTAAAGATGAAGGGGGATTTGCTATCCTACAACCTAAAAATTACTTTTTGGCCACACAAATACAGCAATTCTATGGGTGAAATTGTGGAGAGTGATTCTATACAGGGATTATTATTGCCGCTATGTAAGGGAGATAAATTTATCTCCTTACTAGAGAAAAAAAAAAACTACAAATGGATAAAAATTTCATGACAGGTAAACTTTTTCCTAAGGTCTGCAATGAAATGAAAAATATTACTAATATCACGGGTTATACTTCTTATACCCCAATTTGGAATAATGTAAACTGTGAGGAGTTGCAGAAGCTGGAGGGGTTTGAGCTATGGCAAATGAAGGGATTGAGATATATGGAGCAACTGTTTGAAAATTATAGTTTTAAATCATTTTCTCAAATATCTGTGGAATTTTGGTTTTTCCAATATCTGCAGCTTAGACACGCCATACAGGCCGAGGCTCGTACCTTTGAATTTAAATTCAATAATTCTTAAATAATTTAATTATTGAGGGATGGAGGTCAGAAGCAGAGCCTTATCTCACGACTGTATGTGATATTGCATAATGAGTTTAAAATATTTATAGATTTTCTTTCTAGGATCCAATGGGAACAACACCTGGGACCATTGTCACAAAAAAGTATGCAATTGTTTATTTTACATAGATCGTATTATACCCCGGAGAAATTGTTTAAGTGGAAGCGTAGGGAATCCCCCCTATGTCTGCGTTGTGGAGGTACCCCGGCAAATTTAATACATATGTTGTGGCGATGCCCCAAACTCCACCGATATTGGCAGGGTATAATTAAGACTATTAATGAGGTGCTTCAAATTAAACTGTTGGTGGATCCTGGAATGCGTCTATTAAATATAATGGATGAATCTAGCCTTTCGAAAAATACCCATGATACAATAGTTAGAAGTTTATTCCAGGCACTGAAATTAATAGCACAAAAATGGATCTCCACTTATCCACCGACAGTGGAGAAATGGAGAATGCAAATAAAAGAAACTATATTAAAAGAGAAATTTACTTTTTTACATAGAAGCTGTCAAGGGAAATTTGAGGCTATTTGGAAAGGCTGGTTGGAGGTCTTATACCCCGT
The DNA here is from genome assembly GCA_028564925.1 of Lithobates sylvaticus. Taxonomy (NCBI): domain Eukaryota; kingdom Metazoa; phylum Chordata; class Amphibia; order Anura; family Ranidae; genus Lithobates; species Lithobates sylvaticus. Next base: position 141,523,636 of record CM053027.1, read on the forward strand.
ACACACGATCGGAATGTCCGCCGGACTATGGTCCACCGGAAAGTTGTGTGTACGGGGCATTAGGCTCTGAAATGTGAGATGCCTTAAAGTGGAGGGGGGTCATTAGTTGGCCGGATTGAGATGGGGAATGGGGGGTTAGACCCCTCTAGAGAGAGAAGTTGGGGGGGAGAAGGAGGAGGAGTGGGAGAGGGGAGGGTTATTTGATTTGGTGGGTCCTTTTTTATTTATTTATTTATTTTTTGTGTTGCGGGGTAATTAAATGTAATGTGTATTTTTGCTGTATCTGGATAACATAAATGTGAAAATTGTTTGTTGTATTGATGTAAGAAAAACTATGTAATAAAGATTACAGGATTAAAAAAAAAAAGGAAAAGAAAAATTTTCAGTTATATCAGGAAATGAGAAGATGTCTCTTTTGAAAGTAGGGGTGTAATATCACCAGCAAATGCACCCTGCCTGTGAGAAGATGCGAGAACCTCAGCGTGGGTTGCTGCGATTATTTTTTCCTGCTACATATTTTTGATAACCCCCCCCCCCCCAATAAGCATACAGTGGTGTGAAAAAGTGTTTGCCCCCTTCCTCATTTCCTGTTCCTTTGCATGTTTGTCACACTTAAGTGTTTCGGAACATCAAACCAATTTAAACAATAGTCAAGGACAACACAAGTAAACACAAAATGCAATTTGTAAATGAAGGTGTTTATTATTAAAGGTGAAAAAAAATCCAAACCATCATGGCCCTGTGTGAAAAAGTGATTGCCCCCTAAACCTAATAACTGGTTGGGCCACCCTTAGCAGCAACAACTGCAACCAAGCGTTTGCGATAACGTGCAATGAGGCTTTTACAGCGTCCTGGAGGAATTTTGGCCCACTCATCTTTGCAGAATTGTCCTAATTCAGTTACATTAGAGGGTTTTCGAGCATGAACTGCCTTTTTAAGGTCATACCACAACATCTCAATAGGATTCAGGTCAGGACTTTGGCTAGGCCACTCCAAAGTCTTCATTTTGTTTTTCTTCAGCCATTCGGTGGTGGACTTGCTGGTGTGTTTAGGATCATTGTCCTGCTGCAGAACCCAAGTTCGTTTCAGCTTGAGTACACGAACAGATGGTCGGACATTCTCCTTCAGGATCTCTTGGTAGACAGCAGAATTCATAGTTCCTTTTATCACGGCAAGTCTTCCAGGTCCTGAAGCAGCAAAACAGCCCCAGACCATCACACTACCACCACCATATTTTACTGTTGGTATAATGTTCTTTTTCTGAAATGCAGTGTTCCTTCTACGCCAGATATACTTGGACACACACCTTCCAAAGAGTTCCACTTTTGTCTCATCGGTCCACAGAATGTTGTCCCAAAAGTCTTGGGGATCATCAAGATGTGTTGTGGAGAAATTGAGACGAGCTTTGATGTTCTTTTTGCTCAGCAGTGGTTTTCTCCTTGGAACTCTGCCATGCAGGCCATTTTTGACCAGTCTTTTCCTGATGGTGGAGGCATGAACGCTGACCTTAACTGAGGCAAGTGAGGCCTGCAGTTCCTTGGACGTTGTTGTGGGGTCTTTTGTGACCTCTTGGATGAGTCGTTGCTGCGCTCTTGGGGTAATTTTAGGCGGCCGGCCACTCCTGGGAAGGTTCACCACTGTTCCATGTCTTCGCCATTTGTGTATAATGGCTCTCACTGTGGTTCGCTGGATTCCCAAAGCTTTGGAAATGGCTTTATAACCCTTTCCAGACTGATAGATCTCAATTACTTTCTTTCTCAATTGTTCCTGAATTTCTTTGGGTCTCGGCATGATGTGTAGCTTTTAAGGATCTTCTGGTGGACCTTACTGTGTCAAGCAGCTCCTATTTAAGTGATGCCTTGATTGTGAACAGGTGTGGCAATAATCAGGCCTGGGTGTGGCTAGAGAAATTGAACTCAGGTGTGGACAACCACAGTTATAGTATGTTTTAACAAGGGGTGCAATCACTTTTTCACACAGGGTCATGATGGTTTGGATTTTTTTTCACCTTTAATAATAAACACCTTCATTTACAAATTGCATTTTGTGTTTACTTGTGTTGTCCTTGACTATTGTTTAAATTGGTTTGATGTTCCGAAACACTTAAGTGTGACAAACATGCAAAGGAACAGGAAATGAGGAAGGGGGCAAACACTTTTTCACACCACTGTATATAGATTGGTTTGCACAAAGGTTATATCCTCTAAAAACTATGGTTTATATATTCTTCAATTATTATTTATTTATTTTTATACTAGTAATGGTGTCAATCAGCAACTTATAGTGGGACTGAGATATTGCAGTGGACAATCTGACACTAACTGATACTTTTGACACTTTGTGGAAACCAGTGACACTAAGACAGTGATGAAAATATGCACGGTCACTGTACTAATGACACTGATGGGAAGGGGTTAAACATCTAGGGGGATCAAAGGGTTAAATGTGTGACTAACCAGTGTTTATGTGTGTACTGGGAGCTGCTTTGTAGGGAAACAAAATCCAGCACATTCCTGCTGATAGGACAGAGCTCTGTCTTGTTTACATAGACAGAGCTCTGTCCTGTCTTTCTCCTCGCTGATCAGTGGGTGCTGGCAGTCATCCATTTGTCGGAACACGCTAATTATCTTGGGACTTTCCCGCATTCACACCTTTGTCCCGCTGGGTGTAATGAAAGCCAGATCTTTCATTGCACCGGTTGTTTGACAGAGGGGGCGGGTCTGAGTAGCAGTCCTGCCCATACCCGACATCACAGCTTGGATTTGACAGGTGAAGTCTCTCATCTGAGCTGCACAGTGCCCATTCAGCTGGCTTGCTCACTAATCCCTGGATGTGCTGGATGTGCTAGATGTTTACACTGCTGCAGGTCCTATTCAGCCAGAAGTTGACATACATCGCTGGCTGGGACAAAGATGTAAAGTGTCAGGATCAGTTTTCTTTTCCCCTCCCCAGGGTTTTTTTCATCCTTGTGTAGCCCTGCACTCACAGATCACCACTTTCACTTTAAAACACAGAAGTCTGACTTCTGTAGTTGAAAGTGAAAGTAATATCTCTCCCGCAGCTCCTTGAACAGCCTCCCCACTCTGCACTACAGTCGGAACAAGTGCTGGGCTAGCTGACTGCAGTGTGTTCAAGAGGAGGTGGGGGTGAGCTACCCCCTAAACCTTATCTCCTTCCTGCTCTGGGAGTTCAGCAACTGAAAATGAGTGTGTACCCAGTGCACTGAAAGGGAAAAGAAAGCTGTGTTTGCAGTGGATAGAAGAGCCAGCTACAGAAAGGTGCTGCTTTTACAAAGGTAAACAAGTGGAAGTTGGTGGAGCTTTGGGGAAGCAGGAGGGGAGATGAGGGCAGAGGAGAGAGGCAATAGTGACATGTGGATGGGTGACTGCACTCTGTACCTAGTGCTTTTGAACCTTTCACTCTGTAGATAAGACACTCCAAAATCATACACTATGCCCAGCACTCTCCTGCACCCTGTGCATAACACACTCCAGAACCCTGCACTCTGTACATAATGCACTCCAGAACCTACCTCCCTGTACATAACGCACTCCAGAACCTACCTACCTGTACATAACACACTCCAGAACCTCTCACTCTGTATGTAACTCCAGAACCCTGCACCTTGTGCATAATGCACTCCAAAACCCTGCACTCTGTACATAACACACTCCAGAACCCTGCACTCTGTATCTAGCACTCTCCTGAGTCCTGCATGCTGTACATAATGCACTCCAGAACCTACCTCCCTGTACATAACGCACTCCAGAACCTACCCCCCTGTACATAACACACTCCAATACCTTGCACTCTGTACGTAACACCAGAACCCTGCACCTTGTGCATAACGCACTCCAGAACCCTGCACTCTGTACATAACACACTCCAGAAACCTGAAGTCTGTACCTAGTGCTCTCCTGAGCCCTGCACTCTGTAAATAAAGAACTCCAGAAATCTACTCCCTGTACATATCAGACTCCTGAACAAGGCACTCTGTACATAGCACACTCCTGAAACCTGTACTCTGTACGTAATGCATTCCTGAATCCTTCAACACTTTGTGTAATGCCCACTTCCATAGTTTATGCAAAACCATTTGTGATGAAAGTTTTTTTTTTTTTTTAATGATAGTGCTGGGTGTTTGTATGTGTCCGTGAGACTATCTTGTGGCACAGAAATCAAAGAATATTTTAGAGGTACAAGAAAACGTCGGTTTTGTTTAACCACGGCCATTAAGCCCCGTTCCACTGTTAAGAGTTTGACCACACCCACTTTTGCGGCAGTGCACGTAGCATGCCATCGGTCGCTTCCTTCCTCAAGTGTACCTCTGTCTGAAGTTCAAAAGTTGGGAGGTATGGGACAGTTCCCTGGACAATTCCTTGAATGATCCTGTGTTGAACTTTGTTTGTCTTGAACCCTGAACTCTGTTCCTCCCATAAACTTCCTGATTTAAGTCAAATCTCTGCACTTCCTGTTTGCCAGATTATTGTGCTCTCTCCAGCCAGTATCTCGCTCCTGTTTTCCCTGCTGCCATCCATATTTGACTACTACTTGGTATCACCCCCTGGCTTGTTCCTCGACTATGCTTCTGCCTGATCCCAACCAACAACTACTCGTTACTCCTGGTGGGGCAATCCTAAGGACCCTGACCTGGTACTAACATGCAGTAAAATCTAGGGTACAGCACGGCACAGTCCTAGGGCACACTTTCACACAGGGTCTCGAAAGATGATAGATGGCCATCGCATTTTGACAGACCTTAAGCTGGAACGTTTATAGTTACAATAAAAGTTGTCATTTTATTGTTCTTCTCTCTATTGTTCTCTCTCTATTGTTCTGCTCTGTTTTACTGTATTTTATGCTTAACTGTAATGTTTTATTATTGTGTTTTATTGTGTTTGCTTTGCAGGTATGTCATTCTACTGTTATACTGTACTGTTACTGTGTTTTATTGTTAACCATTATTTGCTTTGCAGGTACGCCATTCAGCTGCAGCATGGGTTTATTTATTTTGACAGCAACAGGGTTTGCTCTCACGATACGTAAATCTGTGATGCCAGTGCTGTAGGAGGTGATTGGACCACCACAGTTAGAAAAAAGAGCATATATGCCGAAGCATGGGGGCAGGAGTGGACATTAGAGACGGATTGCCCCTTTGCTTTGGCATATATTTCTATTTACTTTTCTTGGCAGAGATTTCTTCATACACATCGATCAATGTATGCCCATCATTAGAAGTGGGTGGATGCATGGCGGTATTTTAATGGTGGGCATACCACCGATTAATCGATGTGAGTGGAGGAATCTGTTCTCTTTTTTTATTTAGCCCACAGGCTGCATGAAAAAAATAATAACATTACAATATATGGCCAACAAGGACCAGCGACATACTGGTATGTTGCTGGACTTTGAGTGGTTATAACAGAATGATGCCTGCGGGTTTAGGTATCATCTTGGTATTGTTTTTTTTCAGCCAGTGGTTGGCTTTCATGTAAAAGCAATCCTAGCGGCTAGAATTTCATGACTTCTGTTTCACCGGATATAAACCGCAACATTGGCAAATCATCTTATCACACCGATCTTGGTGTGGTCAGGTGCTTTAACCACTTAACAACCCTTAGCCCAATGATGGCTACAGGGTGGTTGCTTAATTATGGGAGGGCATACAGTGACATCCTCCCAGAATCCCGCTCCCGCACGCCCCCTGGGGCATGCACATGAGAACATCCGTGACTGCCGGTCCACGTGGCCGTTTCAAATGACGGAGCGATCACATATAAACAAAAAGGCATGATTTACAGTTCCTCCCTCCCCTCTCCGTCCAGTGTGAGCGGAGAGGGGAGAGATCGGTGGCAGCAGTGCTGTGGGCTGCATGTGTACTGCCCACAGCGCTGCTCAGTGACAGATCCATCCATCATTCCATCCATCCATCCATGCTCACCCATCCATACTCTGCATATTCTGAATACCCATCCATACTCTGCATACCCATCCATACTCTGCATACTCTGCATACCCATCCATGCTCAGCATACCCATCCATACTCAGCATACCCATCCATACTCAGCATACCCATCCATACTCAGCATACTCATCCATCTATCCATGCTCACCCATCCATACTCAGCATACTCATCAATCCACCCATGCTCACCCATCCATACTCAGCATACTCAGCCATCCATGCTCAGCATACACATCCATATTCAGCATACTCATCCATCCATCCTCATCCATACTCAGCATATTCATCCATCCATGCTCAGCCATCTATCCATCCTTAGCAATACTCATCCATCCATGCTCAGCCATCCCATCCACCCCATCCATAATTAGCCATACCCATCCATACTCAGCCATACCCAGCCGTACCCAGCCGTACTCAGCCATACCCAGCCATAGTCAGTCATACTCAGTCATACCCAGCCATACTCAGCCGTATCCAGCCATATTCAGTCGTACTCAGTCATACCCAGCCGTACTCAGCCGTACCCATCCATCCCATCTATACCCATCCATACTCAGCCGTACCCATCCATACTCAGCCGTACCCATCCATACTCAGCTGTACCCAGCCATAATCAGCCGTACCCATCCATACTCATTCATGCTCAGCCATCCCCATTCATGCTCATCCATGCCACATCAGTTATCATCCATGCCACATTCATGCCACTACAGTGCCTCACAAAATTGTAATAGGTAGTCAAATTAGATTTAAAACTTATGTCTCTAGAAAACCTGACGCTGCTCCCTGTAAGAGTGTGAGAGGTAGTCAAGAAATTATATGCTCCAAGAACGCCTGATGGCACTCCCTGCATGTTGTGCCTCTGTATGTGTCCATGCTGTGTAAAATTCTCACACATGTGGTATCGCCAAACTCAGGAGGAGTATCAGAATATGTTTTGGGGTGTAATATGTACTATGCATATGATGTGTGTGAGAAATAACCTGCTAATATAAAAATTTGGTGAAAAAAAAAAAGAAAAGAAAATCTTGATTTTGCAAAGAATTGTGGGAAAAAATTACAAAAAACTCACCATGCCTTTTACTAAATACCTTGGAATGTCTACTTTCCAAAAGTGGTAATTTGGGGGTTATTTGTACTTTCCTGGTGTGATCAATTTTCAGAGATTGGCACCATAGCTTGTGGACTCTATAACTTTCAGACCAAATAATATACACTTTTTATTTTTACCAAAGATATGTAGCGGTATAAATTTTGCCCAAAATATATGAAGAAAAATTACAAATTTGAAAAACAGAATTTTCTGTCTTTTTTCTTTTATAGAGCAAAAAATTTAAGACCCAGCTGTGATTAAATACCACCAAAAGAAAGCTCTATGTGTGTGAAAAAAAAGGACAAAATTTTCATATAGGTACAGTGTTGCATGACTGAGTAATTGTCATTCAAAATGTGAGAGCAAAATTGGTCTGGTTAGGAAGGGGGTTTAAGTGCCCAGTGATCAAGTGGTTAAGGGCTGAGGAGAGATCTAAAGTCAAAGTACCTGTCACTACATATTGCTATCATAGAGGATATTTACATTCCCTGTGATAACAATAAAAATTATAAAAATAAAAAAAAAATGAAAGGGACAGTGTAAAAATAAAATAAAAAGCAAAATTAATAATTCAAAAAAAAAATGAAAGCACCCCTGTTCCCCCGCGCACATGTGAAAAGATGAACGCAAGCTTTGGTCTAGTGTCGTGTGTAAACAGCAATTGCACCATGCATGTGAGGTATCACCGTGAATGAGATCGAGGGCAGTAATTCTAGCAGTAGACTCTGTAAATCTAAAGTGGTAACCTGTAAAGACTTTTAAAAATGTATATAGCTTGTTGTTGCTGCACAAATACTTTGTGAAAAAATAATCTGTAGGGCATCTGCTTTAAAAAAAAATATATAGGTTTAAAATAATTTTCTAGCAAAAAATAAATATTATATTCATGTAAACACAAAGTGTCAGAAAGGACTTGGTGGTTCAAGTGGTTAGAAGAGTGGGTGATGTGTGGCATAAGTTTCTAATGATGGGCATAAAATGACAGGGCAGTTCAAACCCCCCCCCCCCCCCGCCAAAGGACCCCTTTTTGGAAAGTAGACACCCCAAGCTTTTTGCTGAGAGGCATGTTGAGTTCATAGAATAGTTTATATAATGCCACATATTTGAGCACTATATCATTTAGTGACAACTTTGTGTAAAAAAAAAAAAAATAATAATAATAATAATTTTGTCATATTCCAGAAACTTGTGGCAAAATCTAAAATATTCCATGGAATTAACATTAACTCTCAGAAAATAGCTTGGGGTGTCTTCTTTGCAAAATGGGGTCATTTGGGGGGGGGGGGGATTTGTGCTATCTTGGCATTTCATGGCCTGAGAAACTGTGATAGCTAGTGAGGAGTGAAATCAAATATTTACGCCCTTAGAAATCCTGAAGGCGGTGATTGGTTTTCAGGGTTCTGTACGCAGCTAGACTCCAAAAAATTCTCACACATGTGGTATCTCCATACTCATGAGCAGCAGCAGAATGTATTTTGGGGGGTAATTCCACATATACCCATGGCATGTGTGAGCAATATATAATTTCATTGACAACTTTGTGTAAAAATAAAATGTTTTATTTTTTTTTTGTAATTTTTCAATTACTTATAACAAAAAAATGTATTTCTTGGGGCGTTTACTTTCCAAAGAGGGGTAATTTGGAGGGGTTTTGTACTGCCCTGCCATTTTAGTACCTCAAGAAATGAGATAGGCAGTCATAAACTAAAAGCTGTGTAAATTCCAGTAAATGTGCCATAGTTTGTAGATGCTATACCTTTTGCGCAAACCAATAAATATATGCTTATTGAATTTTTTTACTAAAGGCATGTGGCTAAATACATTTTGGCCTAAATGTATGACTAAAATTGAGTTTATTGGATTTTTTTTTTAGAACAAAAAGTAGAAAATATCATTTTTTTCAAAATTTTCTGTCTTTTTTTGTTTTGTATCACAAAAAATAAAAATCCCAGAGGTGATCAAATACCATCAAAAGAAAGCTATATTTGTGGAAAAAAAAGGACGCAAATTTAGTTTGGGTATAGCATTGCATGACCGCTCAATCACCAGTTAAAGTGGTGCAGTGCCAAATTGTAAAAAGTGCTCTGGTCATTGAGGGGGTAAATCCTTTCGAGGCTGAAGTGGTTAAATGTTTTAACCCACATAATATTGTTTTATAGACAATAGACAAACTCTTAGTTTAGACACAGACTTCCTGCTCGTTTATGCAGATAAGTGTGACCTTACTTTTAATGGGATTTTGGTGTAGTCAAGGATCTCAAATCTTACAAGAATAGACTCCTGCACATTGAAAATTCCCCTTACCTTGGTTGTATAATACTGTGATACTAAAGCCTAAAGTTTTTTGTTATAATTACATTAGTTTAAGATAAATTGAGCAGCAGACAATAAAAGCTTGCTGAAATAGCTGAAATAGAAGTAAAAAAAACACAATGTGTAAGCTTCACCACGTGGCCTCTAGATTCCTGATCACTACTTCCATTTACTTCTGGGCAAACTTAAAATGCAAATGTCATGTGATCCTGTACTTGGGACTGCATGTCCATTATTCATACTGCTACCATTCATGCATGCCCTGTTGGATTTTGTGAGGACACTACCTGTGTAAACACAAACAAGCTGCCTAAAAGGACAACCAAAATAAGACATGCCTATGTTCCTTAGAAGCCGCTGTCAGTCACTTCCCTTGAAGGATCAGAAGCGTGCCTTCTGTTTGGTGTCCTTTTAGGCAGCTTGTGTGTGTCTTTACAGGCAGTGTCCTGATGTAGGGATTTAGTCCTCTTCCTGGGAGCAGGCATGTTAGGGAGGCCTCCAGGAGGACCCTGCAAGCCTAATAACACCCTAATAATGGAAATCAGAGACAGCATTAGGGGAACCGGTTTAAAAAGGAGAATGAAACATTACAAGAAGCATCACACAAGTTCAAACATCAGTATCTTGAATAGGTTTAATTATACACCAAGAACTGTTACTTTATGATGCAGTGTAGGAATGAACGAAATAGCTTGGAATCAATTTGCAAACAGTTTTGCAAATTTTGCTTGAATTTTGAAGTTTGCGAACGTTCCAGTATACCCAATTGAAGTCTAATGCGGCGTACACACGGTCGGAATTTCCGATGGAAACAGTCCGATGGGAGCTTTTCATCGGATTTTCCGACCGTGTGTATGCCCAACGGTCTTTTTCTGTCGGAATTTCCGACGGACTTTGAATTGAGAACCTGTTCTCAATTTTTCCGACGGAAAACCTTTCTATCGGATTTTCCGACCGTGTGTATGCAATTCCGACACGCAAAATCCCGACGCATGCTCGGAAACAATTCGACGCATGCTCAGAAGCATTAAACTTCCCTTTTATAATGCAGTCCAACGTGTTTTATGCCGATGTGTTATTGACCGTCGGAATTTGGTGTGACCGTGTGTAGGCAACACAGCTTGAGTGGAATTCCGTCGGAATTCCGTCTGAAAAACCGTCAGAGTTTTTTCAGACGAGAATTCCGATCGTGTGTACGCGGCATAAGAGTGTGAATCTTCTTATTTAATTTTGGCCATTTGAGGGTCTAAAAAGCAAGCCATTGTCAAACTAATTTTGAAGACGCCCAGTGGGAGGGGTGAAACGCGTAAAGCAGGGACCTGGTTTAGTGTCGACTGGCAGCACGCTTAGACCGCAATTTCTACCTGTATGCCTTTCTTTGATGTAAGTGCATTACTTTTGTGATTTTAACAATATATTTTTAGCAATATTACGCTATGTGCACCTCTCTCTTCATTGGCACATTATATATCCATACTAAAGCAATGGAGATCTAGCTATAGATGTGGATCAAAGCTCTTGGAATCGGTTAAAGACTGTTGTTGGAAGGAGACATCTTAGCCACTGATGTAGGATAAAGACCTTTCAATATAAAGCTTACTGTTGGTGAGTGGGGACCCAGGAGGGGAGCACAGAGTGGTACCTACATCCTCACAAGCGGAAGTGTATATGTTTATTTGCACTGAAGGACTATTTTGATTGCACTTTGATTACATTTTATATGTTTGCACAGCACTTTATAATCCATTATTGTTATTTATGTATTTGCACATTTTTGAGCAGCACTAAGTATAATAATTTTTGTATTATCATCAGGGATTTTTTTACCTTACATGTCAGCAGCATCTCATTGTTTATTGGTTTTATTTGTTTTTGTATTATTTATTGTATATACCATAGCGTGGACACTTACAATTTTTTTCACATTGTCAAACAAAAGACATGAGAAGTCAAACACTGCTGCCTTCGACATGTACCAATGCAAAAATAATAAGAAGAATAAGAATAAATACGTAATAATAAAGAAACATTATCTTTCCCTATACAGAATTGTCAACTCTCCCTAATAGTTCTATCACTCATTGACAATACACCTGCTGTGTGCATCTACCCTTTTAAAGAAAAGGGGGCTAGGCTACCATTCCCTTAAATTATTTGTTCTTAGCTGACCAGGGAAAAGTATATGCAATGCATTCAACGTTGTTCCCTATTTATGATGGCAAGTATGAGAACTAGGGATGAGCCGAACACCCCCGGGTTCGGTTCGCACCAGAACCTGCGAACGGACCGAAAGTTTGCGCGAATATTCAAATCCTATTCTTTACAATGGACGCGAACGTTCAAAATCAAAAGTGCTAATTATAATGGCCAATATACATGTTAATGTCATAAAACAGGTTGGGGGACCCGGGTCCTGCCCCAGGGGACATGTATCAATGCAAAAAGAAGTTTTAAAAACTGAAGTTTTTTCGGGAGCAGTCATTTTAATGATGCATAAAGTGAAAAAAAATGTGAAATATTCCTTTAAATATGGTACCTGGGGGGTGTCTAAAGTATGCCTGTGAAGTGGCATGTGTTTCCCGTGTTTAGAACTGTCCCTGCAAAAAATGACATTTGTAAAGGAAAAAAAGAAGCCATTTAAAACTGCTTGCGGCTTTAATGTCATGTCTTGTCCTGGCAATATGGCTGAAAATCTTTGAGAAAAATGGCATGGCTACCCCATGACCCCCCCACCCCAGCCCCTTTGGGTCTTGTATGGATATTAAGGGGAACCCCGCACCCAAAATAAAACCCTATACCTACAACCCTATATACTCTGAACAGCAGTATACAGGCGGTGCAAACAAGACAGGGACTGTAGGTTTGTTCTTAAGTAGAATCTGAACAGGTAAATTTTTAAGCGTAGCTCCATCCAAAAAAATCTATTTTTAAGCTTTTTGGAGAACATTGAGAGAGGTTATCACCCCTGTAACATTTGTTTTGCTGTGTGTGCACCTGTTCAGAACATTTCACCTCACTTTTCGTCCCAATGAAAAATGTTTTTGGAAAAGTGTGGTTTTTATTGAAACAAGGATTGGTGATAAAGCATCAGTAGAGAGGAGATACCTTTTTCCCAAATTAAATGTAACAGGATAGAATTTCCCTTCCTAGGTGTAGATTTCCTCTCACTTCCTGTTTTCTCCTTCTGTTTGCAAGTAGGAGTCGTTTGTAAGTTGGATGTTTGAAAGTAGGGGCCTGCCGTATATACTCTGCAGAAATTTGCCCCGTTAGATGTTGGTGTTGCCACAACACTGTAAGCCCTCACAGTTACTCTTGATGGGCACAGGAATTGGCCCTGCTGTGAATTATTAGATCAAGATTTGTAATTGCATGCTCCTGTTGAACAGGGCAGAAAATTGGGCCTTTGGTGGTGGTGGTGGTGGACGGTGTTGCAACAAGACTGTAATCCCTTACAGTTACTCTTGGTGGGCACATGAATGGGCCCTGCTGAGAATTATTAGATCAAGATTTGTAATTACAAGCCCCTGTTAAACAGAGGCTGAAAAATTGTGCCTTAGGCACTGGTGCTGGTGCCACAACTATGCAACCCCTCACAGATACTGCAACCCCTCACAGATTACTGTACTTGGAGCACAACACTGCAACCCCTCACCGATACTGTACTTGGAGCACAGCAGTCAGACCTTTGCGAAGCATTGCTTAAAAAATTTTAATTACACGCCCCTGTTAAACAGGGGCTAAAAAATTGGTCATTAGCCACTGGTGCCACAACACTACAACCCCTCACAGATACTGTACTTGGAGCACAGCAGTCAGACCTGTTGCGAAGCATTGCTTAAAAAATTGTAATTACACGCCCCTGTTAAGCAGGGGCTGAAAAATTGGGCCTTAGCCACTGGTGGTGGCACCCAGAAACAAAAATGTTCTTCCAAGATATCATCAGGATCATTGAGGAGGAAGAGGATGGTCAGTCAACATAACAGGACAGTCACTCAGCATCAGCATAGGCAGTCTTGAAGGGATGTAACATTATAAATTATTCAGTTATATCAGCTTCAGGTGCCTGGTAGCTGGTGGTGATCCAAGACTGATTCATCTTTATGAAGGTCAGTCGATCAACCGAGTCGGTGGACAGGCGCACCCTGTGATCGGTGACAAAGCCTCCAGCAGCACTGAATGTGCGTTCGGAAAGAACGATGGATGCAGGACAGGCCAGTAGCTCAATTGCATACTGTGCAAGCTCTGGCCAGTGATCCATCCTCAACACCCAGTAAGCCAGAGGATTTTCGGTGGGAAAGGTGTCCAAGTCTGACCTTGCCCCTAGGTATTCCTGCACCATGTATATCAGACGCTGGCGATGGTTGCTGGAACCGATCATACCTTGGGGCTGCGGACTAAAAAATTGTCTGAACGCATCGGTCAGATGTCCACCTTCCCCACCGCTCCTTCTGCTACTGACCAAAGCCTCAGCAACTCGTCGTCCAGGACCAGGAGTTTGTAACCTCCCAGTCTCTGGGAACGCATTGCACAGACCTTTCTGCAAGGCCTCCCTCAGATGTCTCATCCTCTGCTCCTTCTGCAACGGCAAGATAAGGTCCGCAACATTACCCTTGTACCGTGGATCAAGGAGAGTGGCCAGCCAGTAATGGTCCCTCTCCTTGATTCGAAGAATACGAGGATCCTTCCGCAGGCTTTGCAGGATCAGGGAGGCGATGCAACATAGGTTAGCTGAGGCATTCGGTCCAGAGTCTTCTGGGTCACTGAGGACGACATGATCGGCAGCCACTTCCTCCCAGCCACGTACAAGTCCACTGGTTTGTTGGGACTGTAAATCATCCCTAAAAGACTGCTAGTGCTGCTGATGCTGAGTGCCAGACTCCACCTCCATGCTGACACAATCCTTCTCCTCCTCCTCCTCCTCCTCCTCATCCTCTTCCTGTGTGATGGGTGGGAGAGAAGGAACACTGTCTGGATAAAGGGGGCCATGAGAGGCAAGGAAGTCCTCCTCTTCCTGCCTCTGTTCTGCCTCAAGTGCCCTGTCCATTATCCCACGCAGCGTATGCTCCAACAGGTGGACAAGAGGTACAGCGTCACTGATGCATGCACTGTCACTGCTCACCATCCTCGTGGCCTCCTCAAATAGTGACAGGACAGTGCATGCATCCCCGATCATGCTCCACTGGCGTGGGAAAAAAAATCTGAGCTCCCCTGACCCTGACCCTGTCCTGGTGCCGTAGTCGCACAGGTACTCATTGATGGCCCTCTGCTGCATGTGCAGTCACTACAGCATGGCCAACGTTGAGTTCCACCTGGTGGGCATGTCACATATAAGGCGGTTCTTGGGCAGGTTCAACTCCTTTTGCAGCTCAGCCAGCCGAGCACTGGCATTATATGATCGGCGGAAATGCACACAGACTTTCCTGGCCTGTCTCAGGACATCCTGTAAGCCTGGGTACCTGCCCAAGAACCACTGCACCACCAGGTTGAGGACGTGAGCCATACAAAGCACATGGGTCAGCTGTCCCTGTCGCAGGGCGGAGAGGAGGTTGGTGCCATTGTCACAAACCACCATTCCTGGCTTAAGCTGGTGTGGCGTCAACCACCTCTCGGCCTGCCCCTGCAGAGCTGACAGAACCTCTGCCCCAGTGTGGCTCCTGTCCCCCAAACACACCAGTGCAAGCACGGTATGGCATCCTTTTGCCTGCGTAGTTGCGCAGCCCCTTGGACGCCTACGGAGCACCGCTGGTTCCGAGGACAGAGCACTTGAAGAGGCCATGGAGGAAGAAGAAAAGGAGGGGGTGGAGGAGAGAGGTGTGTCACAACCAGTAGTAGCATTTTAGAGGCGTGGTGGCAGAACAACCTCCAACACTACTGCACCTTGTCCTGCATCCTTCCCAGCTGCCAAAAGAGTGACCCAATGGGCCGTGAAAGACAGGTAACGTCCCTGTCCATGCCTGCTGGACCATGAGTCAGCGGTAATATGCACCTTACCGCTGACCGCCCTGTCCAGCGAGGCATGGACATTGCCTTCCACATGCCGGTAGAGAGCCGGAATCGCCTTCGGTGAGAAAAAGTGGCATTTGGGAACCTGCCACTGAGGAACCGCACATTGAACAAACTAACGGAAGGGGGCCGAGTCTACCAACTGAAAAGGCAGCAGTTGAAGTGCTAGCAATTTAGCCAAGCTAGCATTCAACCGCTGGGCTTGTGAATGGCTGGGAGTAAACTTCTTTCGACGGTCCAGCAGCTGGGGCAGGGAAATGTGCCTGGTAGAATCGGACGTCAGTGTACTGCTAACAGAGTGCCCGCAAGTAATTGGCTGTGACACACCTAATTCTACACCTTCATTCCTCTCAGTGCAGCTTTCAGAGAGGACTGAAGGTATAGTGGGGTTGGAGATCCCAGCTGATGAGGAGCAAGGAGAGGTCCGCTTTGTTCTTTGGTGTGGGTCTTTAATGTGTGCTTGCCAACGAGCTGCATGGCAGGTGGACATATGTCTGGTCATGCTTGTGGTGCCCAAGCGGCTGATGTTTTGGCCATGCGAGATACGCTTGAGACATATGTTGCAAATAGCAGTGGTGCGATCTGATGCACTCGTCTCAAAAAAGGCCCACACCAAAGAACTTTTGTAATAACGTGCAGAGACAGCGCCCTGCACAGGCGGAGCTCTGCGGTGTGATTCAGTTGGTGTGCTGGCCTCAAGCTGGCCCCCGGAGGGCATCCTGCCTCGTTGGACATGTGCCGCCTCCTCCTCCTCTTACTTCAGGCACCCACGTGGAGTCAGTGACCTCATAATCCCCTCCCTCATCACCACTGGAGCAAACCTGGCAGTAAGCTGCAGCTGGTGGAACATGACTGCCAGATTGCTGTCCTTGAGCATCCCCTCTCTCTGCGCTCACGCTACTGCCTTCCTCTAGCTGGTTATCATCATCTGAGCCTTCAAAACGTTGGGCATCCTCCTGGAGCATGTACCCAACACTGTGCTCAAACAGTTCGGGGGACTCCTCAGGAAGACATGGTGGGTCTAGGGAAGGGGTGCCTGATGATGCCATTGAGTATGCATTGGCAGCTGCTTTGCCAGTACCCTGAGCCTGGGTGAGAGAGGATGAGGAGGATGAGGAGGGCTTGGTCATCCACTCTACCAAGCCTTCGGCATGATGCGGCTCAACATGTCCCGCTGCCGAAAAGAAGGACAAGCGTGTCCCATGGCCACGTGCTGATGACGATGCACCACATCCACGTCCACGAACAGCACTGTTGTCTCTAGACACAGAGCCTGCTTGCCCTGTGTTCTTGCCTCAGGACTGTCTGAATCTCCTTGTCGGTCTTCCAGGCATTGTAGTGGGTAGTGTATATTGTGCTGGAGTCACACAGCACACACACTAACTCCTGCAGATAGCTGCCTTAGATGACAACAACAGCGCCTTAGGGCAGATAGAGGCTGAGGTGGTGGCTGCCTTAGATGACAACAACAGGGCCTTACGGCAGATAGAGGCTGAGGTGGTGGCTGCCTTAGATGACAACAACAGGGCCTTACGACAGATAGAGGCTGAGGTGGTGGCTGCCGTAGATGACAACAACAGGGCCTTATGACAGATAGAGGCTGAGGTGCTTTATTGTGTGCTGCGCTCTACTCACACAGCACACACACACACGCTAGCTCCTGCAAATGCCTGGCTGCCTTAGATGACAACAACAGGGCCTTACGGCAGATAGAGGCTGAGGTGGTGGCTGCCTTAGATGACAACAACAGGGCCTTACGACAGATAGAGGCTGAGGTGGTGGCTGCCTTAGATGACAACAACAGGGCCTTACGACAGATAGAGGCTGAGGTGGTTTATTGTGTGCTGCGCTCTACTCACACACACACACACGCTAGCTCCTGCAAATGCCTGGCTGCCTTAGATGACAACAACAGGGCCTTACGGCAGATAGAGGCTGAGGTGGTGGCTGCCTTAGATGACAACAACAGGGCCTTACGGCAGATAGAGGCTGAGGTGGTGGCTGCCTTAGATGACAACAACAGGGCCTTATGACAGATAGAGGCTGAGGTGGCTTATTGTGTGCTGCGCTCTACTCACACAGCACACACACACGCTAGCTCCTGCAAATGCCTGGCTGCCTTAGATGACAACAACAGGGCCTTACAGCAGATAGAGGCTGAGGTGGTGGCTGCCTTATATGACAACAACAAGGCCTTACGACAGATAGAGGCTGAGGTGGTGGCTGCCTTAGATGACAACAACAGGGCCTTACGGCAGATAGAGGCTAAGGTGGTGGCTGCCTTAGATGACAACAACAGGGCCTTACGACAGATAGAGGCTGAAGTGGTGGCTGCCTTAGATGACAACAACAGGGCCTTACGACAGATAGAGGCTGAGGTGGTTTATTGTGTGCTGCGCTCTACTCACACAGCACACACACGCTAGCTCCTGCAAATGCCTGGCTGCCTTAGATGACAACAACAGGGCCTTACGACAGATAGAGGCTGAGGTGGTGGCTGCCTTAGATGACAACAACAGGGCCTTACGGCAGATAGAGGCTGAGGTGGTGGCTGCCTTAGATGACAACAACAGGGCCTTACGGCAGATAGAGGCTGAGGTGGTGGCTGCCTTAGATGACAACAACAGGGCCTTATGACAGATAGAAGCTGAGGTGGTGGCTGAGATGACAACAACAGGGCCTTATGACAGATAGAGGCTGAGGTGGTTTATTGTGTGCTGTACTCACACAGCACACACACACACGCTAGCTCCTGCAAATGCCTGGCTGCCTTAGATGACAACAACAGGGCCTTATGGCAGACAGAGTTGTTTTATTGTGTGTGCTGTGCTGTACTCACACAGCACACACACACACGCTAGCTACTGCAAATGCCTGGCTGGCTGCCTTAGATCAAAACAGGCCAGAAGGGTAAAGGTAATGTGATACTGCAATGCTGTACTAACAGCACGCACACACTAGACTAATCCCCAGAATCACAGCAGATAAAGTTAGACTCAGCACTCAGCAGATAATGTCACCACTCAGCACAGCAGAATGTATAACACAGCACTGCAGATACTGTCAGCAGCAGTGCATTCAGCAGAATGAATACAAAATCAAATGATCAGCATTCAGCATCAGCAATGTAGAATGTAACACAGACAGCAGCTAATGTGACTGACACAGTAACTCACTACCGCCGGAACACAGTACACTAGGCCACCAGAGCGGCGGCCTTTTATAGTGTGGGGCGTGTACTAAACCCCCTGAGCTATAATTAGCTACAGGCATCCTGCCTGTAGCCAATTATGGCTCTCCTCGCTGCCGGCGCATTGTTCTGGGCTCGCCGAGCGGGCGAACGCCCGATGTTCGATTCGAACGTGGGTTTGAATCGAACACCGGGCCCATCCCTACGTTCTAACAATGAAACAACATAAAAGTGCAAGTACCTAACTTACCAAATGAACAAAATACAAAGGGAAGGGTGTGGATGGGAACTTTTAGAAAGTTTTATAATACAAAAAAAAAACGAAAACAAATCTAAGAATGTAATGTTCAGTAGAAAAATTATTTATATATTTGTTTATCAAATTACAATGTTCAGTCTTTACAGTCAATTTAGACCCCTTTGCACAAAGGATGTTGAGCGAATTATCCTCCAATCCTGGCATTTTGGTAAGCCCAGGAGGCACAAGTGCAGTGCCTATCCCTACTGTCAAAGTCTATGGCAGGTTGAAACATGCTGTAGCTGGACAGGACTAAACTCTGTGACAACTCTCTTTTAGGGCCCTATGCATTTATGGGTGAATGCCTAGAGTACTAGATGACCAGAGTACTAGATTGGTACTAACATTTAGGGCTGTATGCACCCAGGGATAAATGCCCAGAACACAGACGTTTTGCATTGTAGGCATTCACTCCTGGGTGCACACGATCCTAAACGTTAGTGACACTCGGTACACCACCCAGCTGCAGCAGATTTCAGCTTCTCATAGATTTTTAAACAGTCACATGATAAAAAGCCACATGTCATCTGTGGTCATTGAGGGGGGGAAATGCTTACTATCTTTTGTCAAATGCCTGCTATCTTTGGCCAATCAGAACAAATGCCTGCTATCTGTGGTCAATGTAGGGAAAAATTACCACTATCTTTGGACAGTGGGAGGAAAAATGCCAGCTATCAGTGGTTAGGTGGGTGGAAAAAAGCCTACCATTTTTGATAACAATGCTGCATCTACCCCACCAATTTACTGGGACCACATGTAAAAAAACTGTTGCATACATATTTTCAAATGTGCTATTCTGATAATTTAGCACTGTAAGCCAGACAGGAATGTAAATATAAAGAAGTTCTCTTCCTTTCATAATAAACAATGACAGGCATTAATGCATATTTTAATTATGTGTCATGAAAAGTTGAGGGCCCCATCATTTAGGCCTGCTCTGGACCTTCTCTTGTCTAAACCCAGCTCTCTCTCTGCAAGTTTAAAAATTACACATAAAATGTACAATATGACTATTATTTGACATGTGGGCACTAGATGGTGCTACATGTACACAAATGTAATGTTAGAAAAAAATATTGTCCTAATAGAGAAACTATACACATAAAACGCTTCTGCGTGAGTTTGTTGGATATAAAGTAATTATTCCAGTACTAAAGAAAGTCTCTAAGAGAAAGAATAGTATCATTTAAAAATCACTTTGCTAAACTGAGTGATTATATTTATTGTACTTCTCTCCAGTTTTAATGTAGCACTCAGCACTGGTAATCATCACATTTAGAATGAAAGGAAAGGGGAAGAGGTTTCTAGGAACCCCCCCTTTCCTCATGGGATTACGACAGGAGGCAGTTTCAAGGCCCACATGGCCTATAGGGGTTAGGCCATGTGAGTCTTGACAGGGTTTATACAGGCAGGAAGAAAGCTGGGGTAGGATTGGCTGATTTGAGGTAAGGTCACATGGCAGACTAGGGTTAGGCCATGTGAATCTTACCTCAGAATGTTCCAGAAATCCCTGAGCCTGCCTATAAAAAGGAGGTTCCGTGAAGAGGAGCTCATTCGCCTCAGCAGGCACAGCCGTGGTGCTCTAGGAGTTCTCTCCATTTGGCAAGCTGCGCTTTCTGAGCAAGAAGAATGAGCCTTCAGAGTCAGCTTATCGAGAGGGTGGGCGAAGAAGGCAGAGAAAATTGGGTCCACCGCTGTCTGGACCTACTGGGATCTCTGGGTGAAGAAGATCCAGGTGAAGGGGATCCCTCCACCAAGGGAAGATCGCAGACCAGAGAGGGAGGATGGCAAATCTCAGTGCGGCAAGAGGAAGTGAAGGAAGACCCTCGGCAAGCAGATCTGGAGCATGGGGAGCAGGACAGCGTCATCTCCGGCGGAGCTGAGGGGCCGGCGAAGAGGAGGCGTGTCCAGCACAGAAGACACTCCCTGTCCCTGCATCACAGATCAGCGGATGGAAGCCCCAGGGCGGTCACAGCCACGCAGACGCCAAGCCAAGGGGGGAGGAGCCAGAGGCGGAGCCACGTCACTCCGGCCATCTTGCCGAAGACCAGAAGAGGAGTTTCCTAGGCAACCAGGGATGCCTGAAGATGCCGGCATAAGCAGCAGAGTGGTCACTGGTCCATCCAGACCCCTGCTTACTGTGGCACCCACAGCACAAGAGGATCAGTGAGGGGGTCACAGTAGACTGATGTACCTGTGGATCTAGGATCTGGTGAGATAACCTCTGTGCATTTGTTAACTAACTTAACTAGTTTAGTCCCCAGGCTTGCTCAGGATTTAGATAAAAGACACAAAGCTAATGAGGATTCAAGGAGTAACTTAAATCCAGATAATTCTATTGCTTCAGTTTGGGTGCCACCTACTGTTCCTGTAGTTAATTGCACCCAATTATCTTTATTAAGCTCTGAATTTGTTTGTTCAGCCTTACCAATTAATATAGACAATACTAGAATACAAAATTCACCTGACAGGTGTCTTAAAGAATCATTGCTTTGTGAAGTATCTCCGCTGGGCCATCACCTTGCTCTTAGCATTAAAGAAGAAATTTGGAAAGGGGAGTTTATAGATGTTTTAACTCTTTTACCATCTTTTAAGGAATTTTTGTCTAAGGCTGAGAAAAGGGATAATAGAGCAAAGGAGGACAGGAGACGACCAGTAGCTAGATCTTTTAATAATTGGTTACGGGTTTTTTGTATCTATAGCACTGTGTTATGCGAAAAATGTCCAGAAAAAAAGGCCTGATCTTTTTCAGCACATTGAAATAATCTTAGAAGCATATAAGAGCTTTGGATGGACAGCGTGGTTTTCGTATGACGAGTTGTTCCGTCAAACTCGCTGTCCATCCTACTTTGAAATGGGGGACAAAAGATGTCGGCTTATGGCTGAACCTTTTTCTCCACCGAAGAGCATCTTTCGTTAAACAAACAACTAATGCAGTACCCTCGTCGACAACAGGATACAGAAAAGTTATATGCTTTAACGATGGACATTGCGAATGGCTGAATTCTTGCAAATTTCATCACGAATGTGCCTTCTGTGCAGGAGGCTACCCAGTTAGCAAGTATTTCAAGAAAATGTCCTCAGCCAACACCCAACATGGCAGAGAGGCTTTTCACAAAAGATGTCATCCCAGTGAAATTGCAAAAAATTCTTCCTTAGCTTCTGGTTTTTCCAGACAGGCAGAAGGCTAACATTCTAATTAATGGTTTTAAGGATGGTTTTATTTTGCCATTTTTTTCAGGGCAAGGGTGTACATGAAATTTGCAGTCAGTGGATAATATGAAAGAAGTGGTCAGGGATAGGATTTATATGGAGTTGCAAGAAGGACGGTTTGAGGGCCTCTTTTATTCACCACCATTTGTTAATTTTAGGATTTTGCCTTTAGGTATAGTTCCGAAAAAAAGAACCAAATTCATTTAGATTGATTCATCACTTTTCATATCCAGCAGGTGATTCCTTAAATGATCAAATTTCAGAAGCAATGACTACGGTTAATTACACGTCTTTTGAAGATGCTCTTAGTAAACTTAGGCTTTTGGGTTCAGGAGCTATGTTATCAAAAGCAGATATTAAATCTGCATTTCGGCTCCTCCCAATCCATCCAGACTGTTTTTGTTCTCTGGGTTTTTTCTTTGATAATATCTGGGTTCTTTCTTTGATAATAAGTTTTATTTTGACAAATGATTGCCAATTGGCTGTTCTCCATCGTGTTTTTATTTTGAAAGTTTTTCCATCTTTTTAGAATGGGTAGTAGTCTTTGGTAACTGGTTCTTCCTTAATGATTCATTACTTGGATGATTTTTTTATTTTTAGGCCCGCCTGGTACTTCTGATTGTCTTTTCCTGTTAAAATAATTTTTTGAGGTTCCGTTAGAAGTAGAAACCCTCTTTCCTCATGGAAGGAGGCAGTTTCAAGCACCCCCCTTGTGTGCCTGGGCCTTGTTTAGGTTTAGTGACCTGAGGTGAGGTCACATGGCCTATAGGGGTTAGGCTATGAGAGTCTTGACAGGGTTTATACAGGCAGAAAGAAAGCTGGGCTAGGATTGGCTGATTTGAGGTAAGGTCACATGGCAGACTAGGGTTAGGCCAAGCGAATCTTACCTCAGAATGTTCCAGAAACCCCTGAGCCTGCCTATAAAAAGAGGGTTCTGTGAAGGGGAGCTCATTTGCCGCGGCCAATATTGTGTGGTAGTGTCACCTTCAAGTCAAGGGGGACAGTGTGAATATTATAAAAGTGGACTCGAGTTTGAATGACTGGGTCTGGAAAGTGTTGAAGTGAAGTTGAGTTATTTGGGAAGTTAAAAGTTTTAATTATTTATGTTACAGCTTAAGCCGTGGTGGCTAAGCTGTTTTTGAGTGTGTAAAATACTTACAGCGTTATTATTTATTCAAAATATATGATCTTTTAAAACAACAATAAATGGGCGTGGCCAGTTATTATCCAAACTCTGTGTCTGGTGTATTTCCTGTATGTTGTTCCATTACCTATTTTTAACACACCTCTGTATTTCTTCCTAGAATTTGAAGCTTCTTAGCATAAATTCTGCAAAGTTTATGCCCATCAAATAGCATAGCAAAGAAAGAAAATTCAATGATGAGAGTATTCATAAAGTGGCCGCACAAAAACTGTTTCTGGATTATAACGGAACATCAGCTTAGTGGGTTGACATCCTAAGAAGGTCCATGCATTTCCTAGGCATTTTTTTGTTTTAATTATGTAACATGCATTTAAAATAATCTCATAAGTGATAGTGAATATATTAAGGTTTATCTGTAAAGTTTAGAGACACTTTCAGGTCACTAAAGAATTCAAACAGATCCCTGCAAGAGAAGAGCTCTTATACTCATCTCTCGATGGGTTTAAATGTCACTGAAACCCAACTAAACTCTCAAATAGAATTTGCAGTTGGAGTTTAGCAAGAAAATAATTTGAAATTAAAATATGGTCATAGGTGTACAACCCTGCATGTTGGAGGCATTGGACAAGTACCATCGGTAGCAGAAAACACATTAGCCCCAATGAAAGGGCTGCAGTTTATTCACTTTGTTGCAACAATGTATCATAAGCATGGGGGGGGGGGGGGTTATGAAATCAGTGGGCCTGTGTGCAAGATCATAAGCTGGGCTCCATTGCTTGATAAAAAATAAAATAAAAACATGGCATGCTTGGTGCACTATGTCAAAGGGTGGACATGGTTTTTATTGTGGCTGGGGCAGTGCTAGGTTTGTAAAAAACCTGGGGCATGTTTGGAAACCGTAACAGGAGGAGTAATGCTTAGCGCGCTGTGGCAGATGGTGGGCATGGCCAAATTGCGTGGGAGTGGCTTAAAGGGAGTGGCTTAAAGGGGCATGGTTAACTAAAACAGAAGTCTTCTTGAATCCATAAATTATGCTTACATTTTTGTGCATCAAGCAAGACCACAACCTCATTAAAAAAAAAAAATACAACTCTCCCAGAACCTTAGCTTTTGTGTACATTGAAAAGACAGAGAACTAACACTTTATATGAGCCTGCCTTATAGAAAAACTTCCCTAGAATAATCAGGAACTGCTCAACTACCAGCAACTGTTGATACAATGAACATTTTCGTGAGAAGTATTTAATGTATAATATAGTGTATATAGTGCAGGAGTGAGAATGTTTTTACAGCCCCCCCCATCCTCAGGCTTCATAGTTCCCCCATTCTCTGGCTTTATAGTTCCCCCACCCTGAGGCTTCACCGCCACCACTATCCTCAGGCTTCACAACCCCCCACCCTCAGGCTTCACAGTCACCCCAATCCTCAGGCTTCTTGCTCCCCCCATCCTCAAGCTTTACAGCCCCCATCCTCAGGCTTCACATTTACACCCCATCCTCAGGCTTCACAGTTATATCCCTATCCTCAGGCGCTCCCCACCCATCCTCAGTTCTTACAGTCTGCCCACATTTTCCATTTTTTCAGCCCCCCATACCCAGTCTTCTAAGTCCCTCCCACCCTCAGGTTTCTCAGTCCCCCATCATCAGGCTTTTTAGCCCCCACATTCTCAGGCTTCACAGTCACCCTATTTTCAGGCTTCACAGTCACCCCATCCTCAGTACTCACAGTTACCCCCTATCCTCAGTCTTCCCAGCCCCCCTCCCCATCCTCAGTCTTCTCAGCCCCCTCATTCTTCACAGTTCCCCCCATTCTAAGGCTTCTTAGTCCCCCATCCTCAGGCTTCTCAGTCCCCATCCTCAGGCTTCACATTTACACCCCATCCTCAGGCTTCACAGTTATATCCCTATCCTCAGGCGCTCCCCACCCATCCTCAGTTCTTACAGTCTGCCCACATTTTCCATTTTTTCAGCCCCCCATACCCAGTCTTCTAAGTCCCTCCCACCCTCAGGTTTCTCAGTCCCCCATCATCAGGCTTTTTAGCCCCCACATTCTCAGGCTTCACAGTCACCCTATTTTCAGGCTTCACAGTCACCCCATCCTCAGTACTCACAGTTACCCCCTATCCTCAGTCTTCCCAGCCCCCCTCCCCATCCTCAGTCTTCTCAGCCCCCTCATTCTTCACAGTTCCCCCCATTCTAAGGCTTCTTAGTCCCCCATCCTCAGGCTTCTCAGTCCCCCCCATCAGGTTTTTCATTCCCCTCAGTCTCAGACTTCTCAGTCCCCCAATCCTCAGGCTTCTCAGTCCCCCGATCCATCCTCAGTCATCACAGTCTCTCCCATTCTCAGTCCTCACTTTCCCCCCCATCCTCAGTCCTCACACCCCCCCTATCCTTAGGCTTCTCAGTCTTCCCATCCTCAAACCTCACAGTCTCCCCCATCCTCAATCTTTCCAGCCCCCCCCCCCAAGCTTAACTGCATGGTTCCCCTCCCTCTCTAAATTCACAGACCTCACATCAGCATCTTACTGAACATACGAGAATATCTGAGACAGGAAGGGATCTGTGGCTGTATGTCTGGCAATTAGGGATGTGGACATGCAACCGTGGCCTGTGTACTTCCACTATGCGTATGTCTCTAGGTGGGTGGTCTCCAATTAGCAATCTGGAAATGCATCTGCATTGTCATGGGCCTTGTGGGAGCAGTATCTGATAGAATAAGTATAAGCTCCCAAGAATAAAGCGTACCTTTGTAAGCGAGATGCGGTTGTTGTAGAAATTCCTTTCTCAGGATTCAGTATGGACAACAGAGGTTTGTGGTCAGTGATAAGTGGGAACTCCCGTCCATAGATGTATGTGTGCAATTTTCTTGTGGCCCATAAAATGGCCAAAGCTTCCTTGTCTATCTGGGAGTAGTTTTGTTCTGCTGAGGTTAAAGACCTGGAGGCAAAATAAATGGGGCGCTCCATGCCATCTGGCATGACATGGGAAAGCACGGCACCCAGTCCATAAGGTGAGGCGTCACAAGCCAAGGTGACGTGTTTCTTTAAATTGTAGTGGACCAGAACCTGAGAGGACAGAATGAGCTCTTTAGAAAGCCGAAAAGCTTCTTCACATGTATCTGTCCATATCCATTTAGCTCTTGTATCCAGTGAGCGATGTAACGGGTAGAGCTGGTGTGCTAGGTTCAGCAAGAAACAATGGTAGTAATGGGTAAGGGCTTTAACCTTTTCTTCAGTAGTTTGTACCCCATGTCGGTCCACAGTGTGGGCACAAAATTCCAGTCGAGACTTAAAAAATGTGCATTTTGAAAGATTGGCACGTAAACCATACCGTTGGAGTCTCTCTAGCACAGCTTCAACATTCTTTCTGTGTTCTTCATCAGTGGGACCAGTAATGAGCATGTCATCTAGTAGACATTGGGTGAAAGGTATGCCTGCCAGGACCTCATCCATGATCCGCTGCCAGATGGCTGGAGCTGGGGCTATGCCAAAAACCATGCGGTTATATTGGAATAATCCTTTATGGGTGTTCATGGTCAAAAGATGGCGTGAACCTGGGTGTACTTGCAGTTGCAGGTAAGCTTGCGTTAAGTCTATTTTTGTAAAATTTTGCCCCCCAGCCAGTGAGCCAAATAGATCTTCAAGTCGAGGCAACGGGTATTGATCCAAAAGAAGTTGGTTGTTCAGGGCAACCCTGAAATCCCCACAAATTCTAATCTCTCCATTCTTTTTCTTGACAGGCACAATTTGCGATGCCCATTTACTTCTATCAACTTTAGTTATGATCTTTTCAGCCAATAGATGGTCCAGCTCTGCTTCCACTTTCTTCCGCAAGGCAAAGGGCACTGATCTCGCCTTACAAAAACAAGGTGTAGCACCAGGCCATTTTTCCTTTTACAGAGCCCAAAGAGTCCTCAAAAACCTCTTTAAAGCGTGACTTCAGGGATTCCACCCAATGGTCTACCTCAGAAAGCAATGTACATTGGGCAATGCCAAGAGGGGGCATGCCCAGGGCTTTGATCCAGTCCCTACCATACAGCGGAGGACCTCCTTTACTTACAACATAAAGGCGTAGAGTTTCACTGCGCTTGCCTGATGTCACAATGGGTTTCACATAACCTAAGGGCTGTAGCAGTTCCTTGCTGTAGGTTTGTAGTGTAAGATTTGTAGGTTGGAGCAGTAGGGACAGACCCAATGCCTTTAAATCAGTCCATAAAATGACGGACACAGCCGCCCCTGTATCAATATCCATGGAGACAGGACAGCCATTGAGTGTGACATCCACTTTTATCGCAGGAGTGTTCCCAGCTACCCGAAACAGTCCAACATGCTGGAAACAGGTCTCCTCATCAGAGCTGGAGCCGTTATTGTCAGTATGCACATGAAATGTCTGTTTACGTCTACCTTTTGTGGTAATGTTCGGGGAGTGTGAGCTGCGGCAAACACGCCCAATATGACCAGTCTTTCCACAAAGAAAACAAATGACATCCTTGAACTTGCAAGCAGGTGCACTGTGAGAAGTGTTACCACAACGGTAGCAAGTTGGTATCCTAGAGACAGAAGAATTAGGGTGGCAAGGTTTAGGTTGATTTGGCGATGGCTGTCTTGGGTGTCAGGTGATAGCAGTGTGGAATATTTCCTCTCCCTGGCTTGCAGGAGGTTCAGGTGACACCTTCAGTAGGGTGGCGTCCCGTGTAGCCAACTCCATGACCGTAGCAAGGTCCGTGGCTTTCGTCAGAGTCAAGTAAGGTTCTGTGAGTAACCATTTCTGTATGGCTGGGTCGCAGAGTCCCATGACAAACATGTCACGGAGAGCTGTCTGCAGGTAGTCTCCAAACTGATAAGTGGCAGCTAGATTACGTAAAGCAATGATATAAGTCTTTATATCCTCCCCAGCATGCTGCCTCCTACTGTAGAATTTAAACCGCTCTGCGATTTCTAACGGCTTTGGGTTGTAGTGCTCATATAGCCTCTCAATTAACTCAGGCAGCGGCATAGAGGCCGGCTTGTCTGGAGAAATGAAGTCTCTGAGAGTGCCATATGCAGCTTGTCCCAATGCTGTGAGGAAAACTGCAACTTTCTTTTCTACAGCCAAACTATTTGCTTCCATATACTGCTCCAGTCTCTCCCCCCAGGAGCTCCATGATTCAGCAGCAAGATCAAATGGTTGAATAAACCCTATGAAAGCCACGTGTGCTAAAATCCACAATCATCGTCGCCATTGTTATGTCCCTTCAACACAGGGTCTCTCAGGGTGTTGCTAGCAATGCTGCCAGTATCTGATCAGCAAGTTACACACAGGCTGGATGCACTACTTAACCAGGAAAGGGTTTATTACTCACTCAGAAAGCAATGTACATTCTTACATGGAGGAGTCATATACAACAGGTCTCCCTCTAAGTATCATGCTGCTGCTTCCCAGTCCCACACACACTGTGACTGACTTCCTGGTACAGCCCCTCCCCCAGAATGCATCAGGAGAAAGGGGTTAAGGGTCACAGTGATTCTGCATAAACATCACAGTATTGAAAATACCAGTGCTACATACTCCCCCCTCGGCATTAGACAATGTCCCCATCGTCTAAAAAAAATAGAGACTCTCAGTGCTGAGAGTCGAGTACCTGAATCCCAAAATTTGGATAGGGAGGGAAAAAAAGGGTAAAGTAACAACACATAGTACAATTAACAGTTTCACACATAGAAGAATTACAGCAACATAACTCCCAACACCTAACTATCTATCTAGGCCACCGACTCTCCAGCAGCTTGATAGTAGATCCAGTTGAATCCTGAAACAAAACACACAAAAAGAGCAAGAACACACAAATCAGTATACACTGCAGGAAGCAAAGCCCCATTTCTGTGGAAATTACACTTTCTTTCCCCTGCTTTGTCTGTAGTGGCTAAGTGCAAAAGTTCAACCTCTGTTGTGCGAACTTCCACCACCTATGGCCGGAAACACTGTAACAAAGTACTGTGGCAGGTAGATGATCTTGACCCAAAGCTTTTCTCTATGAGTTAACACTACCTGGCTATACTCCCCACAGTTCTTGTAGTTTAAAAGTTCCTCTTTCCAGAACTGACATCAACAGAACAGTCACTGTGTTCGATCACCAATAAAAGCGGGGATCAGGCAAAGTTACAGCTTTCCCTTTAGTATCCACGGTTGTAACGAAATACACAATATTATCTTTGCCCGGCCGGCAAATGATTACTTTGTCTGCCTAGATGTGTCTCCCGTAGCTCCAATGTAGAAGTCATCCGGTAAACCGATCATTCATACTGGAAGAACACCCTGGCTTTTCATGGCTATCCAGTCAGATACGTTACAAGCCGAGGCAACATCATCAGTATTTGCCCACAGCATCTCCTGGGACATAGTTTCAAAAAGGTCATCAACTCCAGATACATCAGAGAAAGAGTCTATTTCAGAGTCCCGTAACTCCTCTGCGGGTACATATCTACAAACAGTCCCTTTATGTACATTTTCCCCAGATTTCTCATGGGTTCCTGGCGTGGATTCCTCTGGAGTGATCTCTTTCTCCGGATCCGGATCAGGCAGTCTCTGAGCTAGGCCTCGACCATGGCCGCGGGAGGCTTTCACTTATCCCACCTTCTTTTGGGTAGTGGTAGAAGTGACAGCTTTAATGATGTCCACTGTTGTTCCTCCGATGGCAGTAACAGTACCACCTCCCTCTGGAACACTCGGTGTAGCAAGCTTTGAGAATGTAGGCCTGACCATAGGAGTGAACGTAGCGCTCTCCTCAGTGGCAATGCCTGTGGCCCAATCCATCCGGTAGGCACAAGGTGGCACGGTGGGTTGCTCTACTGTGAACAGGTACTCCCCACAGTGTAGGCATCGGACAAATGGACGGGGGTTTGCGACCAATCCCTCGCACCTGTTGCATAACATGCCCAAGGCCTCGGCATCTCCTGTTGTGTACAGTATGAAACGCCCATGCGGTTTCAGGCGAATTACAGTGTCCATCAATAATGTTCCAGGCAATCTGACACTTGTAGTGGTACTCCCAGAGAACATCCTGGCCCCCATAGCAGACTGCATTCCTGGCATTTGGAACATGGCGTCAACAAACAGATCCTTCCCTCTGAATGCTTAGACACACACACACACACGCGGTATCTCATGCAGCAAGTAGATGGAAGGCTCCTCCCACTGGCTCCTCTGGTCACGTAACTCCCGGGCTTTCTTGACTATGGCCGCGGCTCACGCGCCAGGCATTGACCTGCAATTAACCCCTTGTGGAAAAAATATGGCACAGTCCAGAACCCTCTATTGCATAAGCTCCCAGTGAATAATTTCCTTGAGTTGCGAGCCCCCACGTGTAGCACTGACCCCGAAGGAGCTGCTGTTTTTTGTTAGGCTTACCCTTCAGTTGCGAAGCCTCGGGCCAGCCAGCCCCGAGGCATAGAGCAAGGCAGCACACACCCCAGGCCAGGAGGGCCATGAGGTCGGGATAACGAACCCCAAAAAATGGCGCCTGTACCTTAAATACCCTTACCCAGAAGGCACAGCGGGTAGACCACTCCCGCTCCCGGGCTGTTTCTGAGTAAAAGGGGTATCCAAAACATTTAGCCTGTTGCATTTCCAACACTTACCGGTGGTGACAGCGACACCCACAGCCAAGTGGAAACTAGCACAACCCAGCTAAACTGGTACAGAAACCAGAACTTTAGCATAATTAGTCTGAATGAATAAATGAATGAATAATTTGTATAGCGCTGCAATGCAAACTGAATTGCCTCAAGGCATTGGATTCACCCTGTGTTCTCCAGCTACTTAGAAGAGGTAGGTCTTGAGTTTTTTCCTGAAGCCCTGATGGTTTTCTTCCATGCTGATGTAAGTCGGTAGA